>CM070007.1:1065748-1436233 GCA_036247105.1 Cirrhinus mrigala
TAAATTCAAAAAAAAAAAAAAAAAAAAATTCTCTCTCTCTCTCTCTCTCTCTCTCTCTCTCTCTCTCTCTCTCTCTCTCTCTCTCTCTCTCTCTCTCTCTCTCTCTCTCTCTCTCTCTCTCTCTCTCTCTCTCTCTCTCTCTCTCTCTCTCTCTCTCTCTCTCTCTCAGAGGAAGTGGGCGTCTCTGTCACATTCAGCAGTTCATGTTATACATTCAACCAGGAAAGAAACACTCAGAGCTCATCTGAACACACATCGAGAGCTTCAGAAGAACTGAATCTACTAACAACAGAGTTTTCTTGTAAAGAAGGACTTCTCTTTGCGAGACTTCAGTTCATTAGCCGCAGCACAATGATTCATGTCTGATGTGTGACGCGCATAATGTCCAGTAAACGGTAAAACAATTGTGCTACAAATTAGTGTGCTTATTAGTACATTAATAAATGTAAGATAATTTGAATACAAACACTAGTTTATAACATTCAGCGGAACAATGAACTGTCTTGCACAGCTAAATAGGCTAAATGGAGACTGCTGACGCCGCCTCGAACAGAAGTTCACACCAGCTCTTACATTAAAAAAAGATGGAAAGATAAAAAAAATATATATATATTATTTTTTTTTATTTATTTTTTTTTCCCGGTGTCTTGTATCATGTTGCTTGACTGTACAAAGAAAGTGATCAGTGACATTTTAAGAGGCCTGATTCTGTTCATTCAGGTTTACCAACAGGTTAATTTTAGATGTTCTGTCTGTTTAACAAAGCAAAACCACAAATCGCATTAAAAAGAAGGAAGTGTCCTTAATAAAATAAGCTGCAGTTTATGACTGTAGTTTGTGCAGAGAAAAGTGCAGTTTTGTGTTCAATAATGTAGAGGACAGTGTTTGTGTGTTTCATTCTTCAATTCTTTAAATGACCACTAAATATTGTTATATACTGTCTAATTGTTTCATTTCACACTCATTTTCCAGTTTCCATTTTCTCTGTCAGCATTGCAAATTTAAATAAATAAATAAATAAATATAGTGCAGTTTTTAGTGCTGCTGTGAGTCATTTCAGCAGTCTTGTACTATTGTTTAGAAGCTGCAGTTAAAGATGTTCATCCAGTAACCTGCTGTGAACTGTATTATTCACTGAGAAACCACAGACTTTAGTTACGGAAACTCAAACAAACAGCTCACCATTTTGTTTTCTGGGTGTCTCTGTATCAGCAGACATGAATTCTGGGTAGTTACTGTGAATGACATCAGTAGCACTTATATTTACCATGACACACGTGATGTCAAGTTCTGAGTAAGTAAAGGTTGTAAATAACAAACTTTTGGAAATTCATTGTTTTGTTGTTTCATTTGCAGATGTTGCAGAATTATCACCATCATCTTCGTTACCGTCCCCATCATCATCATCATCATCATCATCATCATCAGTTGAATCTCCACAGCAGAGAATGTGTGTCAGAAACTGATTAATTTTAAAGGAGCCTGAGATGTTCAGTATTCATGCAAGACTGAGCACCAAATGACATAATACTGTGTAAAACAGATCATATTTGGTAAATGGACATTGACTGTAATGTAATATGGAGCAGCAGATTTTGTTGTAAAATAAATCATCCAGGTGGTTTATTTTGTTTAAAAATCTTATAATTGTATGTGGTGGCAAGGGGGGCCTTTTACACCACGCACGGGAAAAGGCTCACCAGCCTGGGACAAAAATACTTCAGCTAAAATAATGTTGTTGTTGTTGTTGTTTTTGTCAATTATTGTTTAACACATCCAGTTTAGCAAAGTTTGTGCTATTTTTCATTTATTTTGATAAATAAAATAATTTATTTTTGTTCAATAAATATGCTGTAATTAAAATGTTAATATAAAAATATATTTTAAAAATACAAAATAAAAATAATTAAAAAAGTAAAGATTCTGTAAACATTGAAGGAGATCCCATCATTTAATATAGATTTACAGTGATAACAACAAATTATTATTTTTTTATTATATGATGTGATTAATATCATATTTGTAAAGTTTCATTATAAACATGGTGATTATCTCTAAGGTGGACACCAAACTTAAAGGGGTGGTCTACCGGCTTCAGAGGCTTGATTGTGGTTATGGTGTACACTCTAACATGTGTTCATGCTTCATTTTTGGAAATGGCAGTATTTTTTGCGTATGTTACCTTGATTCTACACCACTTTTCTGTTCTCCTAAAAACAGTCTGTTAACTTCCTGGTTCCTCCCTCAGAAATACACAGTGGGTTCAGATTGGTTAGGGCTCAGTGTGTTGTGATTCACTAACTGCTTAGTGCACGTCATCTGGAAACCAAACGTCTCTTACCATATAATGATCACTACTGACTGTATAGCATGGTTAGTTTTGTCTTTGTAGAACAAGTGTAGCCAAATATCTGTGGCCAGAACTACAAGCCTATTACGAAGACTAGCCACGGCTGTACTACAGTGACCAAATCAAACACAGAACCATATTTAGCGTGTCTACAGTAACTGCCTAAACAAGCAAAGCTATAATCAGAGAATAGCTGACACTGATCACATAAACGCAAACAAACACCAACATTCAAAGTTTTCTGGTGGGATTAAAAAGAGTTTTGTAGTAGTTTGTAGGTATTTGACAGATAAGTATAAATTAGCATTTTGCTTAATGGCTAGCACAGCAAAACATTGTTGCCCTTTGTTTACATCCTTGCTACAACATAAAAAGGCTCCAATCCCTCTGTTGAAAAACTGTTGCTTTAATTATCTTAAAACTGAAAATTGTTCAGACAGTTGTCTCAAAATATATGATTTTAGCTGTTCTCATTTGCTACTTAAATCTACAATGTTTTATGAAACAAAAAATCTGGGGAAATCTATTAGTAATCAAATTAATCTCTGAAATGAAAAGTAATGATAAATCATTGTATGTAATCAGCATACAGCTAATAATGAAAGACACCTCAGTTTAATAAGATCCGCTGCTGTTTGCATGTCTGTCCACTAGATGTCACTGTCTCTAAAATCAATGTGATGCTAAGAAACACTTTATTAAACTCTTAAACAGTTAAAAACATTAAATATTAAGACTCTGAAAATAAACCATTCTCTCTCTCTCTCTCTCTCTCTCTCTCTCTCTCTCTCTCTCTCTCTCTCTCTCTCTCAGAGGAAGTGGGCGTCTCTGTCACATTCATCAGTTCATGTTAAACATGTAACCAGGAAAGAAACACTCAAAACTCATCTGAACACACATCGAGAGCTTCATAAGAACTGAATCTACTAACAACAGAGAAGATCATTGAATAAGAGAAGAATGAAGATCATCTGGACTTTCACTCTGCTGATGATTCCTGGTAAAAATCCAACGATCTACTATCACAATCACATTAATCAGTGAACAGCACTAAAAACAGCATGGATTTGCAACAGGAAGAGAGTCTTTAACTTAAATTCATGTTGTCTAAGAAATGTAAAAGTTTATCTCCATTCAGTCTCATGAATATATTAGTGTTGTATTAAGATGTTGGTTTGTTGTAGGTGTTGTGAGCTCCATCAGTGTGACAGGATATTCAGGAGGAGGAGTCAACATCACATGCAGATATGATAGAAAATATACAGAAAATGCTAAGTATTTTTGTAGAAGAAAAAAACAAGATTCACCACAGATTGGATGGTGCTCTGACCTCATCAAGACCGAGAAGAAAGGTGAATGGGTTAATTCTGGAAGATTCTCTCTGTATGACGACACAAGAACTCCAGTTTTCAATGTGACCATCAAAGACCTGAGTGAAGGGGATTCTGACATCTACTACTGTGCAGTTGATAAATTAGCAATAGACTTTTACACTGAAGTGAATCTGAAAGTTATAACAGGTGAGTAACTGAGACCCTCAAACCCATGATGACTGTCATACTGTGGTTTGTACACGTAACTCTCAAACTGTAGCTCATGGTTGCAGTCTATGCAGGTAAAAGTGCAGTTTTGTGTAAAATAATATTGCTATTCTGCTCAATGAGAAACTGCACACAAAGTGAAGCAGTGCACTGTATTTGTGTGTTTTATTCTTCATTCTTTACCTGCAGATCTGAATGCGTTTTGAAAGCTACAGCAGTTTTTAGTTTTCTGTCTGGTCATTTGTTGTTACTGCAATGTTTGGTGTTGCAGCATTATTGTGCTCTTTTGTACACAGTGTTACTGTAGTTTTTTGTAATTAGTTCAAGTGTGCTAGTCTGGATACAGTATCAGTGCTGCTGTGAGTCATTTTACCAGTCTTGTACTATAGTTTGCTGCAGTTAAAGATGCTCATCCAGTAACCTGTTATGAACATTAGTCACCGAGAAACCACAGGCTTCATTTACAGAAACTCAAACTAGCATCTCGCCATTTTGTTTTCTGGATATCTCTGTATCAGCAGACATGAATTCTGGGTAGTGACTGTAAATGACATCAGTAACGCTTAGATTTACCATTTAACACATTACAATGTACCATGAGAAAAAGAGATGTCAAGTTCTGTGTGTGAAAAGACAGCCTTGAGAAATTCATTGTTTTGTTGCTTTATGGACAGATATTCCAAAAACAGCTTTACCAACAACATCATCATCATCATCATCATCATCATCATCATTACCACCACCACCATCGTCATCATCATCACCACCACCATCATCATCACCATTATCATCTGCTTCTTCATCTCCATCATCAGTCAGAAGTTCACTGATCACAGGAGTTTCCAAATCGTCCCCATCTAGTGTCACACCAGCAGGTGCTGAAATAGAAGCATGTGATTCATGCTATAACTTGTGAGGAGCTCTGATGCACCCAATGCCTGAAAGATAGATTTTCTACTCTAAAATTAGTAATGTCATTTAATACATTTAATATATAATATGTATAATAATAATAATAATAATAATAATACAGCAATTATCCTTATGTTATTGTTGACATGTTTAGCTGAATTAGCATTTTGTAGATTGTAGCCCATCAAGACAACAGCAAGTGTTTGTGTGGAATAAATTGACTTTTGACTTCCAGTGACTCAAACACTTTTCATGGTTTCAGAAATAAAATCTATAACACTAAACTAGGTCCATTCCATCCATTCCATCCATTCCATCCATCCATCTTGTTTTGTTTTTTTTTTTTTTTTTTTTTTTTTTTTTTTTTTTTTAAGCTTTTCCACAGGTTTTTAACCTCAGGTTATAGTCTTTTAAACTGAGCCACTCACTTTAGAGTGATTTTGTGCTCAAAATGTGTGTTTAGGACAAACTGAATGGTACATCAAGCTACGCCCATGATCTGATCTGATATTTAGCTCAGAGTGATCAGATTGATTGATCTGATTGTTTCTCCTGTATTTTCAGGTTCTTCTCTGATCATTCCTCTGGTTCTGGTTCTTCTGGTTCTGATCATCACTGGTCTTTTATTACTGTTTCTCTTTAAGAAGCATCAGTCTCCAGGTAAAACTCTTTCTCAATGTCTTGAGATGTAGAAACTCCCTTTATACTGAGTTTAAAACAAAGATTTGTTGATCTGTTTTCCCACTGTGAGTCTGTCACCACCTACAGGCTGCAACAAGACTTGAGCAAAATGCAGATATTTGATGACGTTGAAACATTTCCATTAGACACCAGTGTTGAACTGCCATATAATGTCATTAATTTAAGACTCTTGTTTTGGCAGGTGGTGGTTCGTCATCTCAGGCTGGAGCAGGAAAACATGATCTGGTTAGTTCACCAACAGTACAAAATGCTAATTTTTATTCATAATGAGAAAAAATTCTGATGTCTTCCATCATGAATCTCTCCAGAGCTGTAAATAATGTCTGTCTTTCCACAGGTTTCTGACACTGGTTGTGATTATGAGGACATTGAAGACACTCAGAAACAATTACCCACAAACCCTTCTGTTTCTCTTGACTGTGTTTACTCTACAGTTCATGAACCCCTCGGTGACTCTCAGATCTTGATCTCATCTGCTGATGATCTGAATTACACTGTGGTGAATTTTCAGAAGAAAGCGAACTGTCCTGACAGTGTCAGTTTGAGGAATAATCAGGATTACAGTGAATACGCTGCTGTCAGTCATCACACTGCCTGAGGAGCCACAGCACAAAATGTCAACGAGCTAAATGCTTTGTTTTAGTGTGTCCACTAGATGTCAGATACTGTTTTGCTGTAGGTGTTGTGAGCTCCATCAGTGTGACAGGATATTCAGGAGGAGGAGTCATCATCACATGCAGATACAAGAAAAAATATAGCAACTGCAAAGTATTTCTGTAGAGGAGAGTGGTTAAAGTGCACAGACCAAATCAAGACTGAAAAGGAAAAAAAAAAATGGTTTCATTCTGCAAGATTCTCTCTGTATGACGACACAAGAGCAGCAGTTTTCACTGTGACCATCAGAGATCTGAGTCAATGGGATTCTGACATCTGCTACTGTGGAGTAGAGAGGTCAGGACAAGATCCTCACACTGAAGTGAAGCTGAATGTTTTAACAGGTGAGTAACTGAGACCCTCAAACCCATGATGATCTCCACAACATCACCACACTCAACACTGACTGTAATTACTGTGGTTCAAACATGTAACCCATAGCATATAATAAACTCAAAATAATAATAATAAAAAAAGTTATATCTCTTCTTGTAATATTTATACAAATAAGTGATCTTGACTTGCATTCATTAATGCTGCAGCAGATATGTGTTCATGGAGTACAAAGTGAGCTGGGTTCGTGTTTAACTTTCATTCATTCATGCATTTGATTATATGGCGATGAATCTGTTGTTTAATTCTAACACTGCTTGATTTGTTTCTCCAACCGCTGATTGTTGTGAGAAGAGCATCAGTCTATCAGCTGCTGCAGGAGGATCTGTGAACATCAGCTGCAAATACCCACAATCCCACAGTGCTGATGTGAAGTTTGTCTGCAGGAGATCTGGATCTGATCTCTGTGCTGAAGAGACGTCTGTGAAGGAGAACAGAAGATGGAGCGCTGAGGGACAGATCCAGCTGTATGATGACAGAGAGCAGCAGCTCCTGACGGGAACCATCAGTCATGTGACTCAACAACATTCAGCTGAATACTGGTGTGGAGTTCAGTCTGATCAAGGACACAAGAGCTTCATCACACGAGTCCTCATCAACGTTACTGGTACGGATTATTTTCAGCAGATCACTGTGTGTCTTACAATATGTTATATCATGGTCTGTTTGAATATTCAATTCTGATTGGCTGGCAGCTGTAAATACAGGACCTGCAGATCTAGACATGCTTTAAAAGTGTAATTTTTAGTCCTGCATGTGGTAACTGCATATTTCTACAGTGTTTGGTGTTGCAACACTAGTTGGTCATTTGGACACAGTATTACTGTAGTTTTTTTTTTTTTTTTCCCAAATGTGCTTATTTGGATGCAGTTTTTACCAGAAGCTGCAGTTAAATATGCTCATCCAGCAACTTGCTAACTGTATATTATTCACTGAGAAACCACAGGCTTCAGTCACGGAAACGGAAACAGCTTTTTCTAAATACAAGCATGAATTCTGGGTAGTCACTGTGTGAATGGCATCAGTAACACTTATATTTACCACGAGTCACATGATGTCAAGTTCTCTGTACGAAAAAATAAATGAATAAATAAAACATTTAACAAGCTTTAGAAATTCATTGGTTTGTTGTTTTATATGTAGATGTTCCAGAAATGTCTTCATCACCACAATTATCATCACCATCTTCATTATCATCATCATCTTCTTATTATTATTATTATTATTTTCCATCATCATCAGTTCAATCTCCAGAGCAGAGAATGTGTGTCAGAAACTGATTTATTTTACAGAAGTTTGAGATGTTCAGTATTCAGTATTCTGTGAGAACAGATCAAATGGACATTGATTATAATGTCAGAGGAAAACAATTTCATCCAGATGTGTCTGATTGTTACTTCTGATACATAAATATTTAATGTAGTTTTTATTTTCTTTTTTTTTTTTTTCTTCTTGCTTTCCACAGTTGTGTAGACTATTCAAGGCTTAGTGTATGATTTTCTGTAAAGCTGCTCTGAAACAGCATTGAATGTGAGAAGTGATACGCAAATAAAAATGACCCTTTAAAACTCATACTTTATTTACATCTCTCTATACTGTCACTGTTATAATGTGGAGCTCCATCAGACTGAACAAATAATCCATTTATACCGTCAGGTTCCAGTGTTTTTGTTGTTGTTGTTGTTGTTGTTGTTGTTTTTTTTTGTTTTTTTTTTTGCTTTGTTTTGTTTTGTTTTGTTTTTTTCTTTTTCATCTTGACCTTTGTTATGTCCATAGGGATGTATATGTAATATTATTTATTGTTATATTTGTTCCACTGTTGGTTACAAAGGTGTGTGCATGGTTGAATACCCCACCTTTGTTTTTGCTCTCTCTCTCTCTCTGCTCATTCTCAGGGCAAATAATAATCACCTGTAGTTTGTTTGTGAGAGTGGCCTGAGACCAAAGGGATATTGGGGCAGTTCAGTGTTTTCTTGGAGAGACACACTTCCCTGCTCCAGCCTGAACTTTGTGCTTGTTTTCTCATGTAGAGACAATAGTTGTGTGTTAGCAGTGGCTAATTGAGTTTTAGCAGGAACTGTTAATGGATTTTGTTCCAGGTTGAGATTGAGCAAAAGGTATTGTGGCTCTTCTGCTCTGAGTCTAAATACTAGATTGTGTATGTTAAGAGTGATGTTGTAGGGGGAGAGTATTTTTCTTTTAATACTGTTTTGCCTGTTTTTGTACAAGGGAGTTGAGGAAAGTTTGTTGTATATGTATTTTATTTTCTTTAAGGTTAGTTAAAGTTCTCCCTAAAAATAGTTGATCTGTAGTGATCTATTTTGTTTGTTATTTCAGGCCTTGCTCTTCCCTGAGCCTTTGCACCCATTTACAATATGTTCTTTTCTGTCATGTAAATAAAATTACTTATGTTCATATAAATTTAAAAGTGTAATCTTCTCTCTAAGACAGAGGATTGAAGTGTGTTCTTGCTTGTCATTTCCTCGCTACTTTTTTTATTTTAGTTTTCTCTCTTTCTTACTTCCCTTCCTGACCCCTAGACGCCTAGGGGAACCACACCACCGATTGAGCTCTTCAAGATTAATTTAGTCTCTCGATATAGTCTATATATATAGTGCTTTGAGAAGGTTATTAGTAATCACATTCATCTCTGAAATGAAAAGTAATGATAAATCGTTATATGTAATCAGCATACAGCTAATAATGAAAGACACTTCAGTTAAACAAGAACCGCTGCTGTTTGCATGTCTGTCCACCAGATGTCACTGTCTCTAAAATCAATGTGATGCTCTTAAGAAACAGTTCACTGAACTCTTAAATAGTTAAAAACATGAAATATTACTATTCTAAAAATATCCTTTCGAAAAATCAGTCAAATAATGTTTTCTGTGATGAGTTTTTGTCTGCATGTGTCTGTTCTGTCTGTGAGTTCTCCATGTTCATTTGAAGCATATGTAAAATATTAGTTTCACTTCCCTCTTTATTAACCATTTCTCTCTCTCTCTCTCTCTCTCTCTCAGAGGAAGTGGGCGTCTCTGTCACATTCAGTAGTTCATGTTCAACATGTAACCAGGAAAGAAACACTCAGAGCTCATCTGAACACACATCGAGAGCGTCAGAAGAACTGAATCTACTAACAACAGAGAAGATCATTGAATAAGAGAGAAGAATGAAGATCATCTGGACTTTCACTCTGCTGATGATTCCTGGTAAGAATCCAACAATCTACTATCACAATCACATTAATCAGTGAACAGCACTGAAAACAGCACGGATTTGCAACAGGAAGAGAGTCTTTAACTTAAGTTCATGTTGTCTAAGAAATGTAAAAGTCTCTTATCTCTATTCAGTCTCATGAATATGTTAGTGTTGTATTAATATGTTGGTTTGTTGTAGGTGTTGTGAGCTCCATCAGTGTGACAGGATATTCAGGAGGAGGAGTCAACATCACATGCAGATATGATAGAGAATATACAGCAAATGCAAAGTATTTTTGTAGAGGAGATTGGTCAAAGTGCACAGACCAAATCAAGACTGAGACTAAAGATAAATGGGTTCGTTCTGGAAGATTCTCTCTGTATGACGACACAAGAGCAGCAGTTTTCACTGTGACCATCAGAAATCTGAGTGAACAGGATTCTGGGACGTACCGGTGTGCGTCTGATATCTCTTTGCGTATAGATTCCTACATTGACGTGAATCTGAATGTTTTAACAGGTGAGTAACTGAAACCCTCAAACCCATGATGATCTCCACAACATCACCACACTCAATACTGACTGTAATTACTATGATTTACTGATTTACTATGTTTTTCTGTCCCGTGGGGACTTAAACCTGGATACACACTGACTCATGAGCACTCCAGTCACAAGGAGAAACAAGCTCATAAATCATATATAATGAGGAATGTAAACATGCACAAAGTTTTCTGTGAGGAGCAGATTTAGAAGTAAGGGTTTTCAAACCTGTCTTGGAGATCCCCCAACCCTGCACATTTTGTTTGTCTCACTCATGTAACACACCTGATTCAGCTCATCAGCTCATTAGTAGAGAAAACCTGAACTGGGTGTGTCTCATAAGAGTGACATTCAAAACATGCAGTGCTGGGAGCCTCCAGGACAGGTTTGAAACCCCCTGATGTAGGGCGATAAAATGTACAGTTTGTACAGTATAAAAACTATTATGTGTATGAAGAGTCCCCACAAGGATGGCAACCCAGACATGTGTGTGTTTCACTGTGTCAGTGAATAAAGATGAAGTACCATTCTTTACAAGAATGATGAAGAACATCATCATCACACTGATATCTGAGTTTGTGTTCAAGAGGTCAAAAAATCAGTACAGTTACAGGATATTCTGGAGGAAACATCATTATAAACTACAAATTTGAGAACAAACCTAAGGAGTCTTTGATATACATCTGTAAAAGTGGAGCAGACCAATGTTTTAAACCAACAAGCACTAACAGAGCAGCAGAATGGAAACATGATGGACGATTCAGCATTCATGATTGCAGTTCTGCAGGTTTTTTGCGTTTGTTCATTAAAGAGCTGAATGTGAATGATTCTGGAGAATATAAAATTATGGTTAAAGTTTCTGAAGACCACAGATTATTTTCTGAGTTTAACCTGGACATCAGAGATGGTGAGCTGTTTTCATTCATTCATTCATTTGTTTCTGTGGTGAATTCATGAATCTGTTGTTTAATTCTAACATTGCTGCACTTGATTTGTTTCTCCAACAGCTGATTGTTGTGAGAAGAGCATCAGTCTATCAGCTGCTGCAGGAGAATCTGTGAACATCAGCTGCAAATACCCACAATCCCACAGTGCTGATGTCAAGTTTGTCTGCAGGAGATCTGGATCTGATCTCTGTGCTGAAGAGACATCTGTGAAGAAGAACAGAAGATGGAGCGCTGAGGGACAGATCCAGCTGTATGATGACAGAGAGCAGCAGCTCCTGACGGGAACCATCAGTCATGTGACTCAACAACATTCAGCTGAATACTGGTGTGGAGTTCAGTCTGATCAAGGACACAAGAGCTTCATCACACGAGTGCTTATCAATGTTACTGGTATACGGATGATTTTCTCACTCATATTATTCAGATCCAAAGCACAGCTAGCTTCCATTCAGCAGATCACAGTGTATCTTGTATCATGTTGCTTGAACATGCAAAGAAAGTGATCAGTGACATTTGTAAGTGAAATAATTATATTCAGACACCAGTAGGTTCATTTTAGATGTTCTGTCTGTTTAACAAAGCAAATCCACAAACTACAGTTGAAACGAGGAAGGGTCTTTATAAAAACAAATCACAGATCATGGTTGCAGTCTATGCAGGTAAAAGTGCATTATGTTGTGAATAATGTTGTTGTTCTGCTCAATGAGAAACTGCACACAGAGTAAATCAATGGACTGTGTTTGTGTGTTTTATTCTTCACTTCATTCTGTACCTGCAGATCTGAATGTTTTGAAAGCCACAGCAGTTTTTAGTTTTCTGTCTGGTCATTTGGTGTTACTGCAGTGTTTGGTGTCGCAGCATTATTGTGCTCATTTGTTCACAGTGTTACTGTAGTTTTTTTTTAATGAGTTTAAGTGTGTTAATCTGGATACAGTATTAGTGCTGCTGTGAGTCATTTTACTAGTCTTGTACTATAGTTTGTTGCAGTTAAAGATGCTCATCCAGTAACCTGCTATTAACTGTATTATTCACTGAGAAACCACAGACTTCTTTTACAGAAACTCAAACAAACAGCTCACCATTTTTTTTTTTTTTTTTTTTTCTTCTGGGTATCTCTGTATCAGCAGATATGAATTCTGGGTAGTGACTGTGAATGACAGCAGTAACACTTAGATTTACCATTTAACACATTACAATGTACCATGAGAAAAAGAGATGTCAAGTTCTGTGTGTGAAAAGACAGCCTTGAGAAATCCATTGTTTTGTTGCTTTATTTACAGATATTCCAAAAACACCTTTACCACCACCACCACCATCATCATCATCATCACCACCGCCACCACCACCACCATCATCATCATCATCATCATCATTATTACCACCACCACCACCATCATCATCATCACCACCGCCACCACCACCACCATCATCATCATCATCATCATCATCATTATTACCACCACCATCATCATCATCACCACCGCCACCATCATCATCCTCCTCTGCTTCTTCATCATCAGTCAGAAGTTCATTGACCACAGAAGTTTCTAAATCATCCCCATCTAGTGTCACAGCAGCAGGTGCTGAAATAGACACGTGATTAATGGCGTAGCTTGTAGGCAGCTCTGACGCCCCCAGTGGCTGAAAGATATTACTAAACATAAAAAAAAAATGATTTTCTACTCTAAAATTAATAATGTCATTTAATACATTTAATGTTTAATATGTCTAAATAATAATAATAATAATAATAATAATAATACAGCTGTTCTCCTTATGTTATTATTGACATGTTTAGCTGAATTTGCATTTTGTAGTTTGTAGATTGTAGCTTATCAAGACAACAGCAAGTGTTTGTGTGGAATAAATAGACTTTTGACTTCCAGTGACTCAAACACTTTTCATGGTTTCAGAAATAAAATGTAGAACTAAATGGTAAACATCCTCAAAATTATTGAGCTTTTCCAAAAAAAAGTAAGGAGAAGAGTTCAGGACAAAGTGAATCAATTACTATTTACAAACTCAAGCTACGCCCATGATCTGATCTGATATTTAGCTCAGAATGATCAGATTGATTGATCTGATTGTTTCTCCTGTATTTTCAGGTTCTTCTCTGATCATTCCTCTGGTTCTGGTTATTCTGGATCTGATCATCACTGGTCTCTTATTACTGTTTCTCTTTAAGAAGCATCAGTCTCGAGGTAAAACTCTTTCTCAATATCTTGAGATGTAGAAACTCCCTTTATACTGAGTTTAAAACAAAGATTTGTTGATCTGTTTTCCCACTGTGAGTCTGTCACCACCTACAGGCTGCAACAAGACTTGAGCAAAATGCAGATATTTGATGACGTTGAAACATTTCCATTAGACACCAGTGTTGAACTGCCATATAATGTCATTAATTTAAGACTCTTGTTTTGGCAGGCAGTGGTTCGTCATCTCAGGCTGGAGCAGGAAAACATGATCTGGTTAGTTCAGTGACTGTTTTCAGTGAAAATGTTAATTTTTATTAATAATGAAAATAAATTCTGATTTCTTCCATCATGAATCTCTTCAGAGCTGTAAATAATTTCTCTTTGTCTGTTCAGGTTTCTCACACTGGTTGTGATTATGAGGAGATTAAAGATACTCAGAAACAATTACCCACAAACCCCTCTGATTCATCTAACACTGTTTATGCCACTGCTCAATTACCCACAAACCCCTCTGTTTCTCCTGACTGTGTTTACTCTACGGTTCATGAAGCCACTGGTGACTCTCAGATCTTGATCTCATCTGCTGATGATCTGAATTACACTGTGGTGAATTTCCAGAAGAAAGCGGACTGTCCTGACAGTGTCAGTTTGAGGAATAATCAGGATTACAGTGAATACGCTGCTGTCAATCATCACACTGCCTGAGGAGCCACAGCACAATATGTCAACGAGCTAAATGCTTTGTTTTAGTGTGTCCACTAGATTTCTCTGTCAGTTTCTAATCTCTGAATAAATATTTTGTTGAAATCTCTCAAATAATGCTTTAAAGTCAAAGTTGTATTCTACTGTCCATGAGTCTTGCATTTTCATATGAACATGTATTACCATCACTTGTTTATCATCATTTATTATTATCTCTCTCTATCAGAGGAAGTGGGCGTCTCTGTCAAATTCAGCAGTTCATGTTAAACATGTAACCAGGAAAGAAACACTCAGAGCTCATCTGAACACACATTGAGAGCTTCAGAAGAACCGAATCTACTAACAACAGAGAAGATCATTGAATAAGAGAAGAATGAAGATCATCCGGACTTTCACTCTGCTGATGATTCCTGGTAAGAATCTGAACTCACAGTAAATCACTAAAAACAGCACAGAGAGTTTAACTTCAGTTTGTGTTGTTGAATTGACTGAAAAACTTTGAATGCAGTTTAAAAGTTCATCTCTGGTTAGTCTCATTGATATATCAGTGTTGTATTAAGATACTGTTTTGTTGTAGGTGTCATGAGCTCCATCAGTGTGACAGGATATTCAGGAGGAGGAGTCATCATCACATGCAGATATGATGAAGGATATACAGCACATGCAAAGTATTTTTGTAGAGGACAGTGGTCAGAGTGCACAGACCAAATCAGGACTAATACTAAAAACAAATGGGTTCATTCTGGAAGATTCTCTCTGTTTGACGACACAAGAGCACCAGTTTTCACTGTGACCATCAGAAATCTGAGGACAGTGGCAGGATATTCAGGAGGAAATGTCATTATAAACTACAAACATAAGACACTAGAAGAGAATCCTTTGATAGACATCTGTAAGACGTCTGCAGGTCAATGCTTTACTCTAATAAACACTAACAGAGCAGCAGAATGGAAACATGACGGCCGATTCTCTGTTTGTTATGACAGATCTGCTCATCTTTTACGTGTGTTTATCAGAGACCTGAATGTGAACTATTCTGGAAAATATAAAATTATAGTCAAAGTTTCTGAAGACTACAGTTTCTTCTCTGAGTTTCACCTGGACATCAGAGACAGTGAGCTGCTTTCATTCATGTATGCATTATTTGGCAGAATTCATGAATCTGTTGTTTAATTCTAACATTGCTGTGTTTGATTTGACTCTCCAACAGCTGATTGTTGTGAGAAGAGCATCAGTCTATCAGCTGCTGCAGGAGAATCTGTGAACATCAGCTGCAAATACCCACAATCCCACAGTGCTGATGACCTCTAGTGACCTCATGTTTTTGTAACATGAGAAATATGATTTTCAAAAGACAAGTTGCCGTCTAATATAACACCCAGACTTTTGACTGTAGTGGAAGTAACAGTACATCTGTCTAGTTGTAAATTATAAGTCAAAAGATTCTGTGTATTGTTTTTTGGTCCAATAAGTAATATCTCTGTCTTATCTGAATTTAATAGCAGAAAATTATTGGTCATCCAATCTTTTACATTTTTAACACACTCTGTTAACTTCGATAATTCAAAATTTTCATCTGGTCTTGTTGAGATATATAGTTGAGTATCATCAGCGTAACAATGGAAACTAATCCCGTGTTTTCTAATAATATTACCAAGGGGCAGCATGTATATTGAAAATAGTAGAGGACCTAAGACAGATCCTTGTGGCACTCCATACTTCACTGGTGATAACTGAGATGACTCCCCATTTAAATAAACAAAGTGGTAGCGATCGGACAAGTAGGATCTAAACAGGAGGTGGAGTCAGAATCAAATGCAGATATTATGAAGAAGATACAGCAAATGCAAAGTATTTTTGTAGAGGAGAGTGGTCAGAGTGCACAGACCAAATCAAGACTGAAAAGAACAATAAAAGGGTTAATTCTGGAAGATTCTCTCTGTTTGACAACACAAGAGCAGCAGTTTTCACTGTGACCATCAGAGATCTGAGTGAACAGGATTCTGACACATACTACTGTGGATCTGATATTTATGCAAAAGTAGATTCCTACACTGAAGTGAATCTGAACATTATAACAGGTGAGTAATGATGATCTCGACAACATCACTTAACATTGACTTTAATTACTAGTTCACACATGTAACCCCTAACATATAATTATTAACTTCTAAATAACAAAGTAACATCTTTTTGTGTAATATTTATACTCATAAGTGATCTTGACTTGCATTTATTAATGCTGCAATAGACAAGTTGAACATTTAAGTGACCAGATATGTGTTCATTGACAGTGTTGGGGAGTAACTAGTTACATGTAACGGAATTACGTGATTTAATTACAAAATAAATGTAATTCTAATTAGTTACAGTTACTGAGAAAAAAATGTGTAATTAAATTACAGTTACTTTTGAAAAATGCCAGTGATTACAAAGGGGGTTACTTCTGAATTTTTTTCACACACCCACCCCCACTTACAGATTTAATTGACTTCTTACATAAATTGCACTGACTGCTCTAAAATGAGACACCAATGTTTCAGGAGTTTAGGACACAGTATAGGACACATGCTTATTCGATAACTGTTTTATTTCCTATTTGGGTTTATGCCTAAACTTTACTTTTTAAGATTGTTTTTACCAAGGCATTGTTAGATGCTAGTGTTTTCTGTCATAACTATGCAAACATTTGATTTCAAACCCAGTATCATAGCTATTAAACTATTTCTTGTTCTGATGTTATGTTATGATTTTGATATGACATATAGCCCAAGTGCACTCACGGTGATCTGAGTTCGATTCCCGTCTCGAGGTCCTTTGCCGATCCCGCTCCCCTCTCTCCTCCCAGCTCTTTCCTGTCATCTCTTTACTGTCTTATCACAATAAAAAGCATAAAAAGCCCCAAAAAATAAGTAAAAAAAAAAAGTCTGAATTTGTGGTGGCTGTGCTTTAAATTAAATTATTACACAGCTCAGGCTCATTCGGGGCAACTTAAGTTAGTGCTATATGCTTGATAATTTTTCTTGGTGGAAGCTCTGCGTTTGGTTAGCTAATAAAATATTAAAGCTTAATTCAATATTATGTGGACAATTTCTTAATTCTGTCATCCTGGTATTGTGGACTTGCTCTATTGTTTCATACAAATGCAGCTGCTGACATTTTTTTTTTGTACACTGTAATGGATTATACGATAACTAACAAACTGGTACTACCACTTAATTATGTGAAATGTTGTGTAAGAAAACTGGTATGACTGCACTGTATCCCTAAAATGTCTAGTTTGAACTTGCCGTTTGCTAGCAACTGATTTCTTCATGGAAGCTTTACGTTGAAATATTTCAACTCAGATTAGTGTTTTGTGTCTAATAATTTTGACACAAAACATCTAAATAATCTATCAAGCAGCTTTGTGAGGTAATGTCCATTCAGCCAGTTGTTATCTCAAAGTAATAATGTATATTATCCCTTACTTATTATAATCTTAATTCGAGTGATAAAGAATTTTGACAGTCTGACAGTAATCAGTGTTGAGTGCTACTGTAGGGTTAACTCTGCCTGGTTTAAATGTTTCAGAATCATTAACAGTTGAAAATATTAGAAATTTAGAGAAGTAATCAAAAAGTAATTAAAAGTAATGTTACATTACTTTAATAAAATAATTGAAAAGTTACACTACTTATTACATTTTAAATCAAGTAGCTTGTAATCTGTAACCTTACATTTCCAAAATAACCTTCCCAACACTGTTCATTGAGTACAAAATGATACATTATCTGCGTTTGTATTTAACAGATGAAAAAAAATCAGGACAGTGACAGGATATTCAGGAGGAAACGCCATTATAAACTACAAACATAAGACACTAGAAGAGAATCCTTTGATAGACATCTGTAAGACATCTGCAGGTGTATGATGACAGAACCATCAGTCATGTGACTCAACAACATTCAGCTGAATACTGGTGTGGAGTTCAGTCTGATCAAGGACACAAGAACTTCATCACACGAGTCCTCATCAGTGTTACTGGTACGGATGATTTTCTCACTTTATTAATAGTGTCATTTAAAGTCACAATTAGCTTCCAATCAGCAGATCACGGTGTGTCTTGTATCATGTTGCTTGACTGTGCAAAGAAAGTGATCAGTGACATTTACAGAGACCTGATTCTTTTCATTCTGGTTTACCAACAGGTTAATTGTAGATGTTCTGTCTGTTTAACAGAGCAAAACCACAAACCACAGTTAAAAAGAGGAAGTTTCCATAAAAAAAATAAACTGCAGTTGTAAACTAAAAATAAACTGTTGTTGTTCTGCTCAATGAGAAACTGCATACAGAGTAAAGCAGAGGACAGTGTTTGTGTGTTTTATTCTTTCATTCTTTAAATGAACACAATATTGTTCCCTTTCATGTGGAACTCCACAGTGCGTCCACTATGGTTCGCTATAGGGAATGCCTTCGGTGTGATCGGTGTCTGAAGCACGTACCAAAACACAACAGTGAAATTGGCTGATCTTAGCCTGTGACGTTACTAGTGGTGCTACTGGGGGATAAAAGTGCACTTGTAGAGTACGTCATCATCCTCTTTGCTTTCAGGAAGTCTTTTGTTTGTTGTGTGCTGTATCATGGATCCCAACATAAAATGCTTTAAGAAGTGCGTTCCTCCATGTCAGAGATACCTAGCACCTACTGTAGTGATTTGCATGACCTGTGTGTGATCTGAATAACATTCAAGTTAATTTCATGAGGGAGCTGAATGTGTTTACTGTGAGCGCTTCCCTATGAAGAAGCTCTGTTTGCAAATAACCCTTTTCTTGAGGGAAGAGAGTCAAAAGTCACAAAGGCTGTGGTTCAGTGATAACTGAGGTCATCGGGTACTTTTGGGTACCTCTGTCGAGACAGGCGAGAGCGTGTTCTACAGCTTTTACAAAATACTTATTGCATAGGTCATAGTCTGCACCTAAACCTTCAGAAGGCCCGGTCTGAAGATTGGAGATGGAGCCAAAAGGTGAGCATGGCCACTCGTGCCCCTCCTCCTTTTAAAGGGGTCACCGGATGCAAAAATCACTTTTACATGTTGTTTAAACATAAATGTGTGTTGACAGTGTGTGTACACAACCACCCTATTATGATAAAAATCCACCCAATGGTATTTTTGTAATCTTTATAAAACATATCCCTGTTTTCAAATCAAACTACATCACACCAACTAGTGTTGCTTTCGTCAACGAAAATTATGACTAAATATCTTCGTCAACAAACCTTTATCACGTGACGAAAACGAGACAAGATGCAATGTAAATGCTGGTCATGTGACGATGACTGTAATTAAATGTATAATGTGTTCTGAAAGTTCTCAAGGTATGAAGAAATTACATCTCTCTCCATCCCTGGTCCCTCTTTCACCTTCTTCCCACTCTTCTTCTCCTCTCCTGTGAGGGGCTGGAGGCTGAGTTTTCAGGAGGTTTCTCATATGCTGAGATCGGGTCCTGAAGCTGAACTTATGATGTTTCTGACAATTCTATAATGTTTGCCTATTCAGCAAGGATTCTTTATGTTAGATGTGTTTCATTTCTAGCTCTGCTTTTTAACTAAAAGTGATTTGTTTATTGCTGTAGCGTTTAATGCAGGTGTAATACTCTCGTTATTAGCATACTTCTAGATTGTATACCAGGTAATCAGGTGGCACTTTTCTACTTAGATGGGTAAGGACACCTGTGAGGTCTAATTTGAGCCTAAATTAGCCCTGCCTGCAATTAGCCCAGAACTGCAAGTTCTGTCATATTTCACCACCCTGCTAGGTTTGTGTTTTATCTCTGTTTGCATGCTCTGGGTTTCTCTTTAGACAGAAAGTGTTGCTTTCTGCCAATTGGATAAATGCTTCAGATGTCAGTCATGCTGAAGGCATTCTCCATAGTGGCCCCTAGGGGACGCAGTGTCTTGTTCCTCATTCCACGTGTATACCCTGAGATGTTATATGTATTTGTTTCATTTCACACTCATTTCCCAGCTTACATTGTCTCTGTCAGAATTGAAAATACCTGTTTTCATTATCTAGATACTAAAATATCATAACACAGAAAAGTTCTGCATGTGGTAAATGCATGTTTCAGTGTTTGGTGTTGCAGCATTAGTTGGTCATTTGGACACAGTATACTACAGTTTTTAAGTGTGCTTATCTGGATGCAGTATTAGTGCAGTTTTTAGCACTTGGGTGTCTTGCTCTATAAGCAAACGATGAATTCTGGGTAGTGAATAATGACACATATTTGACACATATTCACCATGAGACAAGAGATGTCAAGTTCTGTGTATGAGGGAAAAAAACAGCCTTTAGAAATTCATTGTTTTGTTGTTTTATATGCAGATGTTCCAGAAACAACATCACCACAATCATCACCATCACCATCACCATCATCATCATCATCATCACCATCATCATCACCATCATCATCATCATTACCATCATCATCATCATCATCATCAGTTGAATCTCCACAGCAGAGAATGTGTGTCAGAAACTGATTAATTTTAAATAGCACGTGTACTGTGTGAGCAGACTATATAGCAAATGGACATTAATGTCCTTTTATGTCCATAGGGATGTATATGTATTATTATTTATTTGTTCCACTGTTGCTTACAAAGGTGTGCACGTGGTTCAATGGTTTTTCTTTTAATACTGGTTTTTGCCTCTGTTTTTGTACAAGGGAGATGAGGAAAGTTTGTTGTATATTTATGTTCTTTTCTTTAAGGTTAGTTAGAGCTCCTCCTAAAAATAGTTGATCTATAGTGATCTATTTTGTTTGTTATTTTAGGCCTTGCTCTTCCCTGAGCCTTTGCACCCATTTACAAAATGTTTTTTCTGTCATGTAAATAAAATTATTTATGTTTATATAAATTTAACTGATGTCATCTTCTCTCTGGGACAGAGGATTTAAGTGTGTTCTTGCTTGTCATTTCCTCGCTACTTTTTTATTTTAGTTTTCTCTCTTTCTTACTTCCCTTCCTGACCCCTAGATGCTTAGGGGAACCACACCACCAGTTGCACTCTTCCTTTAAGATTAATTTAGTCTCTCGATATAGTCTATATATAGTGCTTGGAGAAAGCTATTAGTAATCACATTCATCTCTGAAATGTAATGATATAGTAATGATAAATCATTATATGTAATCAGTATATAGCTAATAATGAAAGACATCTCAGTTTAATAAGAGCCGCTGCTGTTTGCATGTCTGTCCACTAGATGTCACTGTCTCTACAATTAATGTGATGCTCTTAAAGGAGAAGTCCACTTCCAGAACAACAATTTACAAATAATTTACTCACCCCCTTGTCATCCAAGATGTTCATGTCTTTCTGTCTTCAGTCGTAAAGAAATCATGGTTTTTGAGGAAAACATTTCAGGATTTTTCTTCATATAACGGACTTCAATTGTGCCCCCGATTTTGAACTTGCAAAATGTAGTTTAAATGCAGCTTCAAAGGGCTCTAATCCCAGCCGAGGAAGAAGAGTCTTATCTAGCGAAACGATTGAAAAAAAATACATTTTTTCGAAAAATAAAAATTTGTTTACTTTTTAAGCACAAACCCTTGTGTAGCACAGACGCCGGGATGCGCATTCTTGAATGATTCGTTCATTTTGAACCGATCTTTAATGTGACTCGGGAAGAACGAGTCGTCTCAGGGAGTGATTCATTCAGTCGCGCATGCGCAACATCCTGTTAGGTTCTGTACTGGAATTAGTTCACCTGTTTCGAGTCTTCGGGTTTTTCGTGTCGTTCGTTCATCTTATCGGGCTGTCACGTGATGAACAAACGACTCAAACCCAAACATTTGTCAGATAAGAGGTGAGGTGATCTAATCATACACTAAAGACCCAGGTAAACAATGAATTAATCTTTTCTGTTTCTTATAGCATTGCAGTTTTGTCTTGTTTGTAATGTGATCAACGTTTGTGTAAGCAGTAGATGTGTTAGGGAAGTAACATTTCAATTATATTTTGCTAAAACGAACGAAATGACTCGAAAAAAAAGATTCATTCATTTTGCTGAACGAGACTCAAAGGTCCGAGTCGGTAAAATGATCCGAACTTCCCAACACTACTACGAATCACTTAAGTTCATCGTCTGTGTACTCCGGCTAAAAAGGTAGAGTATAGCGAAAAACTCCATCTTATTTTCTCCTACAACTTCATAATTCACACACACATACCTTTTTGTTTGTAAACAGCGTTTGACTTACTTGCACTTTCTTAGTCTTTGTCCATTCGCTTTGTAAACACTGGGTCTGTAGATCCACCTAGTTCGGTGTGACCTTTCCACATGATTTTCCTCAAAAAACATCATCTTGGATGACAGGGGGTGAGTAAATTATTTGTAAATTGTTGTTCTGGAAGTGGAGTTCTCCTTTAAGAAACACTTTATTAAACTCTTAAACAGTTAAAAACATTTAGTATTTTGATTGAGAAAATAAACCTTTCGAATGATAGCGAAAATCAGTGAAATAATGTTTTCTGTGATGAGTTTTTGTCTGTTCTGCATGTTCATTTAAAGCATGTGTGAGATATTAGTTTCACTTCCCTCTTTATTAACCATTTCTCTCTCTCTCTCTCTCTCTCTCTCTCTCTCTCTCAGAGGAAGTGGGCGTCTCTGTCATATTCATCAGTTCATGATAAACGTATCTTTAAGTATCAACAAGCATGAACTCTAGGTAGTGAATGACATCAGTAACACTTATATCTACCATGAGACACGAGATGTCAAGTTCTGTGTGTGAAAAAAAAAAAAAAAACAACCTTTAGAAATTCATTGTTTTGTTGTTTTATATGTAGATGTTCCAGAAATGTCTTCATCACCACAATTATCGTCACCGTCTTCATTATCATCATCATCACTTTCTTCTTCTTCATCAGCTGAATCTCCACAGCAGAGAATGTGTGTCAGAAACTGATTCATTTTACAGGAGTTTGAGATGTTCAGTATTCAGTGTTCAGAATAAACACGGAGCACCAAATGGCACACGGACTGTGAGAACAGATCAAATAGACATTGATTATATTGTTAAAGGAAAACAGTTTCCTCCAGATGAGTCTGATTGTCACTACTGATACATAAGCATTTAATGTAGTTTTTTTTTTTCTTACTTTCCACAGTTTGTCACTTTGTGTATTCAAGGATTAGTGTATGATTTTCTGTAAAGCTGCTTTGAAACAGCATTGAATGTAAAAAGTGATATGCAAATAAAAATTATTTTAACAACTCTTACTGTACTTACATTGATATCTGTCTTTACTGATTGGAGCATCTAAATTCAATCTAAGGTAAAACTCTTGTTTTTTTTTTTTTTGTTTCTTTTTAACTTAAGTAAAGTGTGTATTTTATACATCACTAGCATCACAAATCAAACACAATCACAAATTTCTGTTTTCAGACAATTTTTAAACACTGCCAGACATATAATCATGAAATAAAATTACACCATTGATTGAGTCACTGTTATTATGTGGATTTCTGTCACATTGAACAAATAATCCATTTATACTGTCAGGTTCCAGTGTTTTTTTTGTTTGTTTGTTTTGTTTTGTTTTGTTTCATTTCTTTTTCATCTTGACCTCTTATGTCCACAGGGATGTATATGTATTATTATTTATTGATATGTTTGTTCCACTGTTGTTTACAAAGGTGTGCGAGTGATTGAATGCCCCACGTTTGTTTTTGCTCACTCTCTCTCTCTCTCTGCTTGTTCTTAGGGCAAATAATCATCACCTGTAGCTTGTTTGTGAGAGTGTCTGTCCACCAGATGTCACTGTCTTTAAAAATCAATGTGATACTCTTAAGAAACACTTTATTAAACTCTTAAAAGAGTCCTATTATGCTCTTTTACAAAGTCTTGATTTTGTTTTTGGGGTGTACTAGAACATGCTTTCATGCTTGGTGGTTCGAAAAATGCATTATTTTTTAACATAATTTACACTATTACAATACATTTCTCCCAGCCTGGCATAAATGGCTCAATTAGTTCCAGGTTTGAAGAAGGCCCACCTTCCGAAAAACAAAATGTGTTGTGATTGGTTAGCTGTCCCACTTCGTTGTGATTGGCGAACAGCTTAGACGGTGTTTCAGTACTGCCACGACCCTTGTCAAAGCAATGCAAGTGTAACGATGGGAGAGAGGGACTAGGGAACACGGGAACTAGGAAAGCAACAATAACCACAACCACAATACTCTGTGACTTGCATGGGCAAAGACCGGGGCTTTTATAGTGCGCCTGATTGGTCACAGGTGCTGACCCAATCAGTGCGCTGGATGACGGGAGATGAAGTCCGGGGTGTAGTGCAACAGTCTGTGTGTAAAGACGGGGCGAGAGCGACATCTGGTGGTGAGCGGACCGCAGGTCACCCACCAGATTCATTACAGCAAGCTAGATTAAAGTGATTCTTACGTTTTAAATAAGGATATTTCTTCTTACAAAAATGCATCGATTTGCTACAGGAGGCCTTTAATAACCCCCTGGAGCCATGTGAGGAACTTTTTATTATGGATGGATGCAATTTATTGGACTTGTTTTGGACTGATAAAGAGAAACACCCATCTATGACTCCTAAGCTTAGGAGTGCCAGGATAATTTTTAATATAACTCTGATTGCATTCGTCTGAAAGAAGGAAGTCATATACACCTAGGATGCATGGAGGGTGAGTAAATAATACACTACAGTAGTGTTGGGTCCTATCGTCAGCCTGTGAGATCGCCAATACATGATATTATCATGCTAATTTTTTACACTGCACGATGAATAAATCTCTTGTTGAAGCATCTCAGAACATCCCCCAAACATTCGCCTTTAGGCAGGATTTAATTTAATGATATTCAAATGGGCCGTGTTGTGATATCATAACATCCTGAAAACAAACGCTGTAGTCCAAAGGAGCCATTCACTGTAGTTCTTGAAAAGGGATTTTTTAAAAAAAAAAGAAATACCTCCTTTTGGAGTGGACTTTGAGATTTATAACTTTTTTACGTCTTTCTTTATGCCCAAACATTCACACCACACACTGACTAAATTTCAGAAAGTGAAAAAGCATAATAGGACCCCTTTAAACAGTTAAAAACATGAAATTTTACGACTCTGCAAATAAACTGCAAATAAACTGCAAATAAACCAAATAAACCTCAAATGATATCGAAACTCTGTGAAATAATGTTTTCTGTGATGAGTTTTTGTCTGCATGTGTCTGTTCTGTCAGTTCTGCAAGTTCATTTGAAGCATGTCTGAAATATTAGTTTCACTTATTAAACACCTCTTTCTCTCTCAGAGGAAGTGGGCGTCTCTGTCACATTCAACAGTTCATGTTAAACATGTAACCAGGAAAGAAACACTCAGATCTCATCTGAACACACATCAAGAGCTTCAGAAGAACTAAATCTACTAAAGATCATTGAATAAGAGAGAAGAATGAAGATCGTCTGGACTTTCACTCTGCTGATGATTCCTGGTAAGAATCTGAACTAAACCAGCACAGATTTAATGAGGACAGTCTTTAACTTCAGTTTATGTTGTTGAATCAATATAAAACATTAATATCATTTTAAAACTTTATATATGTTTTTTCTTCTTAATATATTAAAGCGTTTTAATGTTGGTTTGTTGTAGGTGTTGTGAGCTCCATCAGTGTGACGGGATATTCAGGAGGAGGAGTCATCATCACATGCAGATATGATGAAGAATATACAGCAAATGTTAAATATTTCTGTAGAGGAGATTGGTCAAGGTGCACAGACCAAATCAAGACTGAAGAGAAAGATAAATGGGTTCATTCTGGAAGATTCTCTCTGTTTGACGACACAAGAGCAGCAGTTTTCACTGTGACCATCAGAGATCTGAGTGAGCGGGATTCTGGGATGTACTTCTGTTTAGTAGAGAGATTAGGACGAGATCCTTCCACTGAAGTGAATCTGAAAATTATAACAGGTGAGTAACTGAGATGCTCAAATTCATGATGATCTCCACAACATCACCACACTCAACACTGACTGTAATTACTGCAGTTCACATGTTCATCTCATGCTGTCATATTCGTAAAATTGTCTTAAACAGAAACAGAAAAGTGATCAGAGAACAAAATGACAAATGATAAAAAAACAATAACTGCAATCAAGATACTGTGTGTGTGTGTGTGGTCTTGTTTTTATATCTTGGTGGGGACCTAAACCTGAATACACACAGGCTCATGGGGACTCGTGTCATCGTGGGGACCTAAATTGAGGTCCCCATGGGGAAACAAGCTTATAAATCATACAGAATGAGTTCAGTATCAGTGTGAACATCACACTGATACTGAATTTGTGTTCAACAGGTCAAAAGATCAGTGCTGTGAGAGGATATTCAGGAGGAAACATCATTATAAACTACAAATATAACAAGCAACATAAGAACCATGAGAAGTATGTCTGTAAAACTGGAGCAGATCAATGTTTTACTCTAATAAACACTAACAGAGCAGCAGAATGGAAACATGATGGCCGATTCTCTGTTCATGATGATAGATCTGCTCATCTCTTACGTATTTTTATCAGAGACCTGAATGTTAAAGATTCTATGAAATATAAGATTGTAGTCAAGGTGTCTGAAGACTACAGTTTCTTCTCTGAATTTAACCTGGACATCAGAGACGGTGAGCTGCTTTCATTCACTCATTCATTTGATTATGTGGTGAATTCATGAATCTGTTGTTTACTTCAAACATTGCTGCACTTGATTTGTTTCTCCAACAGCTGATTGTTGTGAGAAGAGCATCAGTCTATCGGCTGCTGCAGGAGGATCTGTGAACATCAGCTGCAAATACCCACAATCCCACAGTGCTGATGTCAAGTTTGTCTGCAGGAGATCTGGATCTTATCTCTGTGCTGAAGAGACGTCTGTGAAGAAGAACAGAAGATGGAGCGCTGAGGGACAGATCCAGCTGTATGATGACAGAGAGCAGCAGCTCCTGACGGGAACCATCAGTCATGTGACTCAACAACATTCAGCTGAATACTGGTGTGGAGTTCAGTCTGATCAAGGACACAAGAGCTTCATCACACGAGTCCTCATCAGCGTTACTGGTACAGATGATTTTCTCACTGATTTTAATTGAATGTAATGAAAATCGCACTGAAATTTGTAAGAGACCTGAGTCTATGCATACAGGTTTACCAACAAGTTAATTTTAGATATTATGTCTGTTTAAAATTGCAGTTCATGATTACAGTCTGTGCAAGTAAGAGTGCAGTTTTGTGTAGAAATGTACTATAGTTTAGAAGCTGCAGTTTAATGATGCTGATCTAGTAACCTGCTATGAATTGTCTATTCAGCAAACATGAATTCTGTGTAGTGAATGTGTGAATGACATCAGTAACACTTTTATTTGCCATGAGAAAAGTGATGTCAAGTTCTGTGTGTGAAAATATTCTTTAGAAATCTATTGTTTTGTTTTATATGCTGATTTCCCAGAAACTTCACCACCATATTCATCATCATCACCACCACAGTTGTCATTATCATCATCATCATCATCATCATCATCATCTGCTTCATCATCAGTCAGAACTCCACTGATCACAGGCGTTTCCTATTCGTCTCCATCTGGTTTCACACCAGCAGGTGCTAAAATACAATGTGATTCACTTGAAAACTATTACTAAACATAAAAAATATATATATATTGTAATTTCAACTCTAAAGTGATTAATGTAATTTATTGTCAAGCTACGCCCATGATCTGGGCCCGTATTTATCAAGCATCTACAAATTACTCTCAAAAACACTGCTAAGAATTGACTTAAGTGTAAAAAAATTCTATGTAAGACTAAATCTTAAGTGTCAGTTTTAGAGATGATTTACGACACTTTGCTGTGCCATAAATGGGATTTTGAATGATGGAATACACATAGACCAATCACTGAATGATTATAATGTTCTTTGGAAGACTAATGTAAATGTTCTTTGCTCGTTTTGAATTACTGTGGAAATGTAACCATTTGGTTAACTCCTCGTTGTCAAACATTTCAAAAACATTCCTCCTCTCCTGAAAAATTTGCACACGTCTCTGTCTCCTCAGCACCGTCACAAGCTCCTACTGGCAACCCCTAACCACTCTCAAACTGTCTTAAATAACAGGTATAGAGTAAGAGTGATTCTTAACTTTAAAAAATTAATAACTTGCTTTTACACTGAAGTTTGAAAGTAGGAGTAAATTTCATGAATTCTCATCATTTAAGAATAAAATGGCACTTCGAGAAGCTTGATAAATACGGGCCCAGGTCTGTTATTTAGCTCAGAGTGATCAGATTGATCTGAATGTTTCAGCTCCTGTATTTTCAGGTTCTTCTCTGATTGCTCCTCTGATTCTGGTTCTTCTGATTCTGATCATTCTTGGTCTCTTATTACTGTTTCTCTGTAAGAAGCATCAGTCTCGAGGTAAAACTCCTTCTTAATGTCTTCAGATGCAGAAACTCCATTTATACTGAGTTTAAAACAGATTTATTGATCACTTTTCCCACTTTGAGTCTGTCGCCACCTACAGGCTTCAACAAGACATGATCAAAAAGCAGATATTGATGACGTGTGAAAACATTTCAGTGTTGAAATGTGATATAATGTCATTAATTTAAGACTCTTGTCTTTGGCAGGCAGTGATTCATCATCTCGGGCTGGAGCAGGAAAACATGATCTGGTTAGTTCAGTTACTGTATAAAATGTTGATTTTTATTCATAATGAGAATAAATTGTAATGTCTTCCATCTTGAATCTCTTCAGAGCTGTAACTAATTTCTCTTTGTCTGTGCAGGTTTCTCACACTGGTTGTGATTATGCGGAGATTAAAGACACTCACAGACAATTACCCACAAACCCCTCTGTTTCTTCTGACTGTGTTTATGCTACGGTTCATAAAGTCACTGGTGATCCTCAGGTCGTGATCTCATCTGCTGATGATCTGAATTATGCTGTGGTGAATTTCCAGAAGAAAGCAGACTGTCCTGACAGTGTCAGTTTGAGGAATAATCAGGATTACAGTGAATACGCTGCTGTCAGTCATCGCACTGCCTGACGAGCCACAGCAGAGAATCTCGATGTGCTGAATGCTTTGTTTTTTGGGTTTACAGGGTTTATGACCCTGAAAGAAATTATCAGAAACTCTTGAGTTTTTGATCAGTGTTTGATGTAAATAAGTACTGAATATTTCATAGACAAAAGTGTCAAAGCAGAAAGTTATTTTAAAGATTTGAATTTCTAAAATAATGATGTGCACAGATAACGTTTAAAACAAATACTGCACTGTTCAATAAAAAGCAAGAACTGTCCATTGTTGTAACAATTTATTTCACTGAATTCATTTTTAATGGTTCTTTTGTAATTCTAAGGTGCTAATTATTATTGCAATATTTATTTTCAGGTAGCATCAGTATTTTGGTAAATATTTAGATCAGTTAGTATTTTAGAACTTCTATTGTTAGTTATGAAACATTGGTTTAGAACAGAAGTTTTTGTACTCATTTTGCATGTTTTTTAAAGGTTGTCAGGAATCAACTCATAGGAGGTCATCCAAACCAGGTGAGCAGCTAAAGATGCTCATCCAGGAACTTGCTAACTCCTAACAAACTTGTTGCAAACAGCTCACGATTTTATTTTATTTATTTATTTATTTTTTTATCAACAAACATGAACTCTGCATAGTGAATGTGTGAATGACATCAGTAACACTTATATCTACCATGAGACACGAGGTGTCTATGTAGCGGTTTTACTCTGGTTGTGGTTTTATTCAACAAAGAGGATGTTGACGATGGAGGTCTTAGGTTTTCTTTATTCTGCAGAAACACAGAGCACAAATTAATTCTTTGGACACACGTCTCTCCCCTTCACTCAGGCTCTCGTTAGCAGAGCGAGAGAGAATACATCTGACCCCGTCAGCGGCAAATTTGATTCTAAAGATGGCGCTGTCAGCGCGCCGCACGAGTTATCATGTGCGTCACTAATACGTGCTCTTCATAACACAAAATTTTGCATATATGGTTCCGTGTAGAGTAAATGATGTCCATTGTACCTTATAACTCAGAAAGCAATGAATATAAAACACAAAGGAAATAAGTTTTGATGAAGTTCACTTCAAGCACAGCATTTTATAATTATTAGCCCAGCTACATCAAGTTCTGTGTGTGAAAAAAACAACCTTTAGAAATTCATTGTTTTGTTGTTTTATATGTAGATGTTACAGAAATGTCTTCATCACCACAATTATCGTCACCGTCTTCATCATCATGTTCTTCTTCTTCATCAGTTGAATCAGAGCAGAGAATGTGTGTCAGAAACTGATTAATTTTACAGGAGTTTGAGATGTTCAGTATTCAGTGTTCAGAATAAACACGGAGCACCAAATGACACACGAACTGTGGGAACAGATCAAATGAACATTTATTATATTGTTGAAGGAAAACAGTTTCCTCTAGATGAGTCTGATTGGTACTTCTGATACATAAACATTTAATGCAGTTTTTTTTTTCTCTCTCTCTCTCTCTTGCTTTCCACAGTTTGTCACTTTGTGTATTCAAGGATTAATTTAATGACATTCTAATGGGCCGCGTTGTGATATCATAACATCCGGAAAACAAACGCTGTAGTCCAAAGGAGCCATTCACTGTAGTTCTTGAAAAAGGATTTTTTTTAAAAACGAAATATCTCCTTTTGGAGTGGACTTTGAGATTTGTAACTTGTAGTTTTTTTTTTTATGCCCAAACATTCATAGCACACACTGACTAAAATTCAAAAAGTGAAAAAGGATAGGACCCCTTTAAACAGTTAAAAACATGAAATATTACGACTCTGCAAATAAACCTTTCGAATGATATTGAAAATCAGTGAAATGTTTTCTATGATGAGTTTTTGTCTGCATGTGTCTTTTCTGTCTGAGTTCTGCATGTTCATTTGAAGCATGTGTGAAATATTAGTTTCGCTTATTAAACACCTCTCTCTCTCTATATCTCTCTCTTAGAGGAAGTGGGCGTCTCTGTCACATTCAGCAGTTCATGTTAAACATGTAACCAGGAAAGAAACACTCAGAGCTCATCTGAACACACATCGAGAGCTTCAGAAGAAATGAATCTATTGACAACAGAGAAGATCATTATATAAGAGAAGAATGAAGATCATCTGGACTTTCACTCTGCTGATGATTCCTGGTAAGAATCTCAGAATCAGAATCAGAATCAGAAAGAGCTTTATTGCCAAGTGTGCTTACACACACAAGGAATTTGTCTTGGTGACAGAAGCTTCCAGTGCACAGACAGGATCACAAGTGACAAGACACAGATAACAGAAATGAACAAGTGATTAGAATAAATATATGAAAAGACACAAACAATAGACAAATAAACGAGTGATTAGAATAAATATGTGAAAGACAATACACAAGACAATATAATGTAAATACAGATGTTCTATATACAAATTATACAAAGGAATTGAGTGTATGGAATCTATAATAAATATAGGTATGGATAGCAGTATTGCTCATTTTATTGCACAGTAGGGGGAATATTTAACTGTTCATGAGGTAGATGGCCTGAGGGAAGCTTTTTCTATGTCTGGCTGTTTTGGTAGTCCGTGCTCTGTAGCGCCGACCAGATGGCAACAGTTCAAAGAGGATGTGGGCTGGGTGTGAGGGGTCCAGAATGATTTTGCTAGCCCTTTTGCTCATTCTGGATGAGTACAGATCTTGGAGGGTAGGGAGGGTTGTACCAATGATTCGCTCAGCAGTCCGGACTATCCTCTGAAGTCTTCTAAGATCAGTTTTGGTAGCTGAGCTGAACAAGACAGTTATTGAAGTGCAGAGGATGGCCGAGTAGAACTGATTCAGCAGCTCCTTCGGCAGATTGAACTTCCTCAGCTGGCGAAGGAAGTACAGCCTCTGCTGGGCCTTTTTGACAATCAGGTCAATGTGATTGTCCCACTTCAGGTTCTGAGTGAGTGTAGTGCCCAGGAACCTGAATGTTTCCACTGATGTTACAGTGCTGTCCATGATAGTAAGTGGGGGGAGAGCAGGGGGGTTCCTCCTGAAGTCCACTGTCATCTCTACTCTTTTGAGCGTGCTGAGCTCCAGGTTGTTGTGACTGCACCAGACAGCTAGCTCTTTAACCTCCTGTCTGTAAGCAGACTCATCTCCGTCATTGATGAGGCCGATGAGTGTGGTGTCGTCCGCAAACTTCAGGAGCTTGACAGAGGGGTCTTTAGATGTGCAGTCATTGGTGTACAGGGAGAAGAGCAGTGGAGAGAGGACGCAACCCTGAGGAGCACCTGTGCTGGTGGTGCGGCTGTGGGATGTGAATTTACCCAGTCTCACTAGCTGTGGCCTATCTGTCAGAAACCTGGTGATCCATTGACAGATAGAGCTGGGGAGAGAGAGCTGGGCTAGTTTGGACTGGAGGAGTGTTGGAATGATGGTGTTGAAGGCCGAACTGAAGTCCACAAACAAGATCACATAATTTCCTGTTTTGTCTAGATGTTGCAGGATGAAGTGCAGTCCCATGTTTACTGTATCATCCACAGACCTGTTTGCTCGGTAAGCAAACTGCAGGGGGTCCAGTAAGGGTCCAGTGATGTTCTTCAGATAGGCCAAAACCTGTTTTTCAAACGATTTCATGACCGCAGACGTTAAAGCAACAGGTCTGTAGTCGTTAAGTCCAGTAATTTTGGGTTTCTTTGGGACGGGGATGATGGTGGAGCGTTTGAAGCAGGATGGGACTTCACACAGCTCCAGGGATCTGTTAAATATCTGTGAGAAGATGGGGGCCAGCTGATCAGCACAGGTTTTCAGACAGGCTGGTGTGACACCGTCTGGGCCTGGTGCCTTTCTTCTTTTGTTCTTTCTGAAGACCTGGCGCACCTCGTCTTCACTGATCTGGAGAGCAGGGGGGGGGGGGGGGGTCACTGGAGGTGTTAAAGGTTGTGGAAAGAGATGGTCAGAACGGGTGTGGGGGATTTCAAACCTACAATAAAACTCATTCAGGTCTTCAGCAAGTCGTTGATTCACCTCAGTGCTGGGGGATGGTTTCTTGTAGTTTGTAATGGCTTTCAGACCTTTCCATACTGAAACGGAGTCATTTGAAGAGAACTGATCTTCCAGTCTCTTGGCGTAGTTCTTTTTAGCTGCTCTAATCTCCTTATTCAGTGTGTTTCTGGCCTGATTATACAAGACTCTGTCCCCATTCCTGTAGGCGTCCTCCTTGGCCTGGCAAAGTTGTTTGAGTTTTTTAGTGAACCATGGTTTATCGTTGTTATATGTTCAATAGGTCCTGCTAGGAATACATATATCTTCACAGAAACTGATATATTAAGTTACAGTCTCTGTGAGCTCGTCCAGATCGGTGGTAGCAGCTTCAAAAACACTCCAATCAGTCCATTCGAAACAGGCCTGTAAAACCCGCTCTGTTTCGTTGGTCCATCTCCTTACAGTCTTTACTACAGGTTTAGCAGATTTCAGTTTCTGCTTGTAGGTTGGTATAAGATGAACCAAACAGTGATCAGAGAGTCCTAAAGCTGCCTGTGGGACAGCAGTGAGTGTAGCAGTGATCCAATATATTACTGTCTCTGGTGGGACATGTAACATGCTGACTGCATTTGGGCAGTTCACGGGAGAGTTTTGCTATGTTAAAATCCCCAAGGATGATTAAAACAGAGTCCGGGTGTTGTTGTTCTGTCTCTGCGATTGGATCAGCGAGTTTTTGTAACGACAGGCTGGCGTGAGCTTGCGGAGAAATGTAAACACTCACTAGAATAAACGAGTCTCAGCAAGCAATTTTTGGTCTAAAAAACGTATATTAGCCATTGAAACACAGCCCAGACGTCTAGGCTAAAATAAGGTTGTCATTGGGCTGTCAGTGAAAATTTAATAGACGTCTAAACATAGCCCTAGAATAGACTATAAATATATATAGTCCTAGAATAGAATATATATATATATATATATATATATATAAAACCAAACACCTTGTAAATGCTGTTGACTTTGCTTACATGATGAAATATCATACATCTCACAAGTATTTTGCCAAAAAATGACATGTAACTAAATTCAAGATTATTTGGTCTAGAAGTGGGTTACAAATAGCCGGACTATATCGGGTCTATAGTTAAACCAAACATTATTATAAATTACAAATATAAGAAGCAACACAAAGATCATGAGAAGTATGTCTGTAAAACTGGAACAGATCAATGTTTTACTCTAATAAACACTAACAGAGCAGCAGAATGGAAACATGACGGCCGATTTTCTGTTCACGATGACAGATCCGCTCATCTCTTACGTGTTTTTATCAAAGACCTGAATGTAAAAGATTCTAAGAAATATAGGATTGTAGTCAAGGTTTCTGAAGACTACAGTTTCTTCTCTGAGTTTCACCTGGACATCAAAGATGGTGAGCTACTTTCATTCACTCATTCATTTGTTTCTGTGGTGAATTCATTAATCAGTTTTTTAATTCTAACATTGCTGCACTTGATTTGTTTCTCCAAAAGCTGATTGTTGTGAGAAGAGCATCAGTCTATCAGCTGCTGCAGGAGGATCTGTGAACATCAGCTGCAAATACCCACAATCCCACAGTGCTGATGTCAAGTTTGTCTGCAGGAGATCTGGATCTGATCTCTGTGCTGAAGAGACGTCTGTGAAGGAGAACAGAAGATGGAGCGCTGAGGGACAGATCCAGCTGTATGATGACAGAGAGCAGCAGCTCCTGACGGGAACCATCAGTCATGTGACTCAACAACATTCAGCTGAATACTGGTGTGGAGTTCAGTCTGATCAAGGACACAAGAGCTTCATCACACGAGTCCTCATCAGTGTTATTGGTACAGATGATTTTTTCACTGATTTTAATCGAATGTAATCAACATTTGTAAGAGAACTGATTCTGTGTATACAGGTTTTCCAACAAGTTCATTTTAGATGTTCTGTCTGTTTAAAAAAAGTTAAATTAACCTGCAATTAAAGTTTAATTGCAGTTCATGATTACAGTCTGTGCAAGTGCAGTTTTGTGTAGAAATGTACTATAGTTTAGAAGCTGCAGTTAAAGATGCTGATCTAGTAACCTGCTATGAACTGTATCATTCACTGAGAAACCACAGGCTTCATATACAGAAACTCAAACAGCTCACAATTTTGTTTGTAAACATCAGCAAACATGAACTCTGGGTAGTGAATCTGTGAATGACACTTATTTTTACAGTACCATGAGAAACATGATGTCAAGTTCTGTGTGTGAAAATATTCTTTAGTAATCTATTGCTTTGTTTTATATGCTGATTTTCCAGAAACAACTTCACCACCACCACCATCATCATCATCATCATCTGTTTCTTCACCATCATCATTCAGAACTCCATCTGGTTTCATAACAGCAGGTGCTGAAATACAATGTGATTCATGGTATAACTGAGGAGCTCTGACACTTGAAAGATAGTATTAAACATTAAAAATATTACATTTTAAACTCTAAAATAAGTCATGTAATTTATTGTTAAGGTACACCCATGATCTGATCTGATAATTAGCTCAGAGTGATCAGTTTGATTGATCTGATTGTTTCTCCTGTATTTTCAGGCTTTTCTTTGATCATTCCTCTGATTCTGGTTCTTCTGGTTCTGATCATTGGTCATCTCTTATTTCTGTTTCTCTGTAAGAAGCATCAGTCTCGAGGTAAAACTCCTTCTTAATGTCTTCAGATGCAGAAACTCCATTTATACTGAGTTTAAAACAGATTTATTGATCAGTTTTCCCACTTTGAGTCTGTCGCCACCTACAGGGTTCAACAAGACATGATCAAAATGCAGATATTCATGACGTGAAAACATTTCAGTGTTGAAATGTAATATAATGTCATGAATTTAAGACTCTTGTCTTTGGCAGGCAGTGATTCATCATCTCGGGCTGGAGCAGGAAAACATGATCTGGTTAGTTCAGTTACTGTATAAAATGTTGATTTTTATTCATAATGAGAATAAATTGTAATGTCTTCCATCTTGAATCTCTTCAGAGCTGTAACTAATTTCTCTTTGTCTGTGCTGGTTTCTCACACTGGTTTGTGTTTATGAGGAGATTAAAGACACTCACAGACAATTACCCACAAACCCCTCTATTTCTTCTGACTGTGTTTATGCTACGGTTCATAAAGTCACTGGTGATCCTCATATCTTGTTGATATGAATTACGCCATGGTGAAGAAAGCAGACTGTCCTGACCAGGGGCATTTCTAGTATTTGAAAACATCCGGGGCTGGTGCCAAAACATCAGGGGTTAGTGGTGGTGGATGGGAGCTCACATCATACTTAAAATTATGAAATTCTGTGTTGTGCATTTAAATTTTTCTGGTTATCAAATAAAGGCATAAAATATTAATTTATCTTTCCATTAATGAAAATTAAATTTTATTTTTGGCAAATAAAGGGGATGTACTGTTAAAATTTAAAAGATGGAAGAAATATTGTGTGACGAAGTTTAATTAATTTTTCAACAGCAGAAGCAGAGCGGTTCTGGAAATGTTGTTCATGCATTTATTATGGCAGACGCTGAAATCATCGCGAGCGTCACGTGTAATAAAGGAAACCGAGCGTACGTCTGCACCATTCATTCATAAAGAGACACGCAGAACATGCAAGATTCATATTTAAACGGTATTTTGCGGCTGAATATTTACAGATACTAGTAGATATGATTTAAGTGTAATGACCGACTTTTGATTCATTCAAACTTGCTTCCATGATTGGTATTTGTGGTTCTCTTCTGCTGTATATTTAAGACAGTCTTGCAAGTCAGACTTTTGAGTGTTGACATGAAGCATGTTTAAATGACAGTTGCGCTTTTTCTGCAAATTACGCTGAAAGAAATTATCAGAAACCCTTGAGTTTTTGATCAGTGTTTGATGTAAATATATGTACTGAATATTTCAGAGACAAAAGTGTGAAAGCAGAAAATTATTTTAGTTAAAGATTTGAATTTATAAAATAATGATGTGCACAGATAAGGTTTAAAGTTGCACTGTTCCATAAAAGCAAGAACTGTCCATTTTTGTTTCACAGTTATTTTAATCAATCAGCAATGTTTTGTTTTTGTTTTTTTTTTTTTTGGCTACCATGGGAACTGCTGCTGTTTGCTCATGTGTCCACTAGTTGTCGCTGCTAATTTCTATTCTTTGAGATTCTAGTATGAATAAAGATTCTTGATACATATTTTATGGAAATCTCTCAGTCTTGCTGAGTCTTGCTTTTTCATGTGAACATGTATTACATAATTCATTTTTAATGGTTCTTTTGTAATTCTAAGGTGCTAATTATTATTGTAATATTTATTTTCATGTAACATCAGTATTTCGGTAAATATTTAGATCAGTTAGTATTTTAGAACTTCTATTGTTAGTTATGAAACGTTGGTTTAGAACAGAAGTTTTTTGTATTCATTTGGCATGTTTTTTAAAGATTGTCAGGAATCAACTCATAGGAGGTCATCCAAACCAGGTGAGCAGAACCTCACACACCTTGAATGTCACTAATAGCGATAATGAGGATAACACTTTATTTTACAGGAATCCTTGAGAAACAGACTTGAAAGCTGAAGCAAGGAGACGGGATCTCAGGGAGTGGAGAACAAGGAAGATCAACACTAAGATGATAAGTATACAGTTGCTATGCTTGGGTGAGTCCAAGTTGAGACCAGACAATGAGTGTGTGTGACAGTCCTTTATGGTGGTGCTGATGAGTGATGGGATTGCTGACAGGTGACTATGATCAGAATTCCAGCGATGGTGCGAGCCTGATTCTGTGACAGTAAAGCACCCCTCCACGGCCCGCTCCTGAAAGCCAGGGACATTGAGGCGGTCGTCCTCTGGGTGACTGTCATAGAAAGAAGTAAGCAGAGCAATGTCGAAGATGTTGTCTCTAGGAACCCAAGAGTGTTCTTCTGAACCATATTCTTCCCAGTCCACTAGGTACTCTAGATCACCACCTCAGTGTCAGGAGTCCAAGATTTCTCTTATGGCGTACACAGCTGTATGATGACAGAGAGCAGCAGCTCCTCGAACCATCAGTCATGTGACTCAACAACATTCAGCTGAATACAGGTGTGGAGTTCAGTCTGATCAAGGACACAAGAGCTTCATCACACGAGTCCTCATCAGTGTTACTGGTCAGTACTGGTCATTTTGTTTTAAATATTTCATGTTTTTAATTGGACATGATGATAGTTTGAAAGTACAACTAGATGAATTTGAGTGTTTTTGCTGCTAATCTGAGTGACTGTGAGCCTGCAAACATGAATGTGTGAAAGTGTACAGCAGCTGTCAGGTTTATTTTTAATGTGCAAAGTAAGTGCGTGAGAAATTAATGTTCTGCATGTGAGGTGTTTATTTACTGGCATCTTAGTGTTACTGTGAAAACATTTCTATCATTACAGAGACAAATGACCTGAATGCGAAATATTCATCACCATCATCATCAGCATAAGCAGTGAAAACTCAAATGATAACAGAAATCACATTGACCTCACATGATTCAACAATAACAGCTAGATATTACTGCACTAATACACTAATAATTTGTCTTTCAAGTATTGAAGTTTTGAAAATTAAAGATCTTTTGTCTTGTATTTTCAGGCTCCTCAAAATTCAGGTTTTGGTTTTGCTCCCAACTGGTGTTCTGATGTTTCTAGCAGCCGTACGAAAGAATAAGCAGATTCACAGTGATTGCATTTTTAATATCTTCAATGTTTTTCCTTAGCTCACACAGTGCTAAATGTGTGTCAGAAGGTTTCACATTCATCACATACAGCTGAAAGTATCTTGAAGTGAAAGTAAAGTGTATCGGCGCCCTCTACTGGACTTTACTAGACAGACATGAGAGACGCTGTAAATGGTGATGAAGCACAATAACTGTTTAAAACAGAAACACTATAATATATTGATATATGAAATTGAATCTGGTATCTGAATCATTTTTGGTTTGACTATAAGTCATCATAATAAATCTGAATAGAAACTCTGAACACAATCCTTTTGTTCACATCTACATTACGACGTTGAAGAACTTGTGTCTGTTCTCAGATCACTGGTGTTTTCATGCAGTTTTGTAAAATAATGAAAAAGTTCCACGCATTTTAAATACAGATGACGTGAAGGTGTTATTTGTGTCATCAGTCCTGCTGAAGTTTGATTGATCTGATAAGTCTGGTGCCATACTTTGTATTCAAATTTACTGATGTACCAATTATGCTGGTTGTATGACTTATATGAGTATGTATATACATCCATCTTTTGTATTATTTTGTAATAACAGTAATGTCATGTTACTGCTTGCAGAACAGTGAAACATCTGCAATATATCTTACTGGAATACTATAAATATTCATATTATTGTTATTATAATCATAATTTATAATTATTTGCTTATCTTTGTCTGCATTTATTTTTCAGTCCTCTACTATGTTTTTTTCCCCTCTTGTTTTTCTTTTCTTTCTATTATTATTATTATTAGTATTAGTATTACTATTTTTACTACTTTTATAATTCAATTTGTTTGCATTTATGCATTTATTCTGTATGCATTTATTCATTCACTCCTGGGGCATTCTGTAATTTATTCTTTTTATTTTTATTGTTTTTATTATTTTTGTTTGTTTGTTTGTTTTTGTTGTCTTTTTTTCTCTTTTCAGATCTTTTCAAAATTATTTGCTTATTTTTATTTATTTATTTATTTATTTATTTGTCTGCTTGCTACATCCTCTTGATTTATTTATTCATTAGTTTATTTATTATTATTATTATTATTATTATTATTATTATTATTTCCTTTTTCTATAATTATTTTATTCTTTTTTCACTATTATTATTCTTTTTTACTCTTTTTATTTTCTTTCTTTCTATTTTTTTTTTTTTTTTTTTACAGAGGATGACAGGGTAATCGACAACGGTATCAAAAGAATGAATGAATAAATCATTAATTTAAGTAGTAAATGAATGAGTTAATAAATATAATACATTTGAATAACTAAATAGCGGTTGAATTTTATATACATTTGTAATGACAGAACTTAGCACGTTTAATGTAACAAGTGCTAAATAAGATATTTATAAAATTTCTACACAAATTGGATTACAATAATATATTAATAATATCATTACTATTACTTATTTAATTATTTAAAGAAAAAATATATAAACTACCTTTTTCTGATCTATCTCTATATTTTTTTTCTTATCCTCAATCCCTTATTCACTGTTTATTTATTAGTACCAATAGCCTTACTGCCTCCAATAACCTATCCACTTTAATTAAGATATTAAGGTGTGTCATTGTTATCATTTATAATAGAATTTGTCCCAACTGTCAAAAAAATAAAGATTATGTGTGTTTTTTGAAAATGTATTTTGTGCATATTGACAATGCCATTACTATCACAAAAACCTGAGAACAGTAGACTAATGGTCTTTTATTTATTTAAAGGAATTAAACAAATAGATTATTTGAGTGGATTTAAAGGGTTACTCCACCCCTAAATGAAAATTGTCATTAATCACTTACCCCCATGTCGTTACAAACCCATAAACGCTTTGTTCATCTTTGAAACACAATTTAAGATATTTTTTTAAATGAAAACCGGGAGGTTTGTGACTGTCCCATTGACTGCCAAGTAAATAACACTGTCAAGGCCCAGTGTAGGCTGTTCTGTGTCAGCTGCGTCTCGCAGGATATGCTGTTTTTATTCGAATCAAAGCATAAATAAATGTAGAAAACGTATTCGTGTGGTGTGACTGACAGAACAGAGTACGCTATTTGCGTCCAGCGGATACTCTCCAAAATGGTGACGCGCAAGAGATGAATTGAATAAAGTTGTTATTTTTGTGTACAAAAATATTTTTTGTAGCTTCGTAAAATTACGGTTGACCATTTTAATGATGACATACTTTTCTGGGCCTTGACAGTGTTATTTACTTGGCAGTCAATGGGACAGTAACAAACCTCCCGGTTTTCATTCAAAACATCTCAAATTGTGTTCAGAAGATGAACAAAGCTTTTACGGGTTTGGAATGACCTGGGGCAAAGTGATTAATGACAACATTTTCATTTTGGGGTGGAGTAACCCTTTGAAGGGAACAGAAAAAAAGAAAGAATAACAGTAAAATAATGTATTGAAATCAGTTTGAACTATTTCACTTTTAATCCTATTGCTAATATTCCATTTCTTGTCTTGCCACATTTAGTATAAATCACATAAATCACACACGTTAGCCTTTATCTCCAATTCAAAAAAACGCCAAATGGTGACAAAAAGCAGAGTAACAGTATTGTTGGTTGTGTACAATTTATTTTGTCAAACAGTTGTCAGATATGCCTAGTTTTACCTTCTTATGTCTTACTTTGCACTCTTTGACATCAGATGTTGCTGTCCAGAGTCCCATTATCACTTCCCTTTTTATTAATCTCTCTCTCTCTCTCTCTCTCTCTCTCTCACTCTCTCTCTCTCTCTCAGAGGAAGTGGGCGTCTCTCTGTCACATTCATCAGTTCATGTTAAACATGTAATCGGGAAAGAAACACTCAGATCTCATCTGAACACACATCGAGAGCTTCAGAAGAACTGAATCTACTAACAACAGAGAAGATCATTGAATAAGAGAAGAATGAAGATCGTCTGGACTTTCACTCTGCTGATGATTCCTGGTAAGAATCTGAACTAAACCAGCACAGATTTGATGAGGACAGTCTTGAACTTCAATTTATGTTGCTGAATTGATATAAAACATTTATATCAGTTTAAAACTTTATATATGTTTATTTTTCTCAATATATTAAAGTGTTTTAATGTTGGTTTGTTGTAGGTGTTGTGAGCTCCATCAGTGTGACGGGATATTCAGGAGGAGGAGTTAGAATCACATGCGGATATGAGAAAAAATATACAGCAAATGTAAAATATTTCTGTAAAGGATGGTGGTCAAAGTGCCCAGACCAAATCAAGACTGAAAAGAAAAATAAATGGGTTCATTCTGGAAGATTCTCTCTGTATGACGACACAAGCGCAGCAGTTTTGGCTGTGACCATCAGAGATCTGAGTCAATGGGATTCTGACACATACTACTGTGGAGTAGAGAGATCAGGACAAGATCTTTACACTAAAGTGAATCTGAACATTATAACAGGTGAGGAACTGAGACCCTCAAACCCATAATGATCACCACAACATCACCACACTCAACACTGACTGTAATTACTGTGGTTCAAACATGTAACTTACATAAGATGTGTTTGTCTTTAAATAAAGAGGAAATATCACTACTGACTCAATTCTTTACACACTGATATCTGAGTTTGTGTTAAGCAGGTGAAAGGATCACTTCTGTGAGAGGGTATTCAGAAGGAAATGTCATAGTAAACTACAAATATGAGATGAAACATATGAACCATAAGAAATACATCTGTAAAACTGGAGCAGATCAGTGTTTTACTCTTATAAACACTGACAGAGCAGCAGAATGGAAACATGATGGCCGATTCTCTGTTCATGATGACAAATCTGTTCGTCTCTTACGTGTGTTTATCAGAGACCTGAATGTAAGAGATTCTGGAAAATATTATATTATAGTCAAAGTTTCTGAAGACTACAGTTTCTTCTCTGAGTTTAACCTGGACATCAGAGACGGTGAGCTGATTTCATTCACTCATTCATTTGATTATGTGGTGAATTCATGAATCTGTTGTTTAATTCTATCATTGCTGCACTTGATTTGTTTCTCCAAAAGCTGATTGTTGTGAGAAGAGCATCAGTCTATCATCTGCTGCAGGAGGATCTGTGAACATCAGCTGCAAATACCCACAATCCCACAGTGCTGATGTCAAGTTTGTCTGCAGGAGATCTGGATCTGATCTCTGTGCTGAAGAGACGTCTGTGAAGGAGAACAGAAGATGGAGCGCTGAGGGACAGATCCAGCTGTATGATGACAGAGAGCAGCAGCTCCTGACGGGAACCATCAGTCATGTGACTCAACAACATTCAGCTGAATACTGGTGTGGAGTTCAGTCTGATCAAGGACACAAGAGCTTCATCACACGAGTCCTCATCAGTGTTACTGGTACGGATGACTTTCTCACTGATTTTAATCGAATGTAATTAAAAGTCACAACTAGCTTCCAATCAGCAGATCACGGTGTGTCCTGTATCATGCTGCTTGACTGTGTAGTTAAGTTTGCCTTTGTGGGATATCATAACTCTTCTTTTATCCTATGCTATGATGTCCGTTAGAAGAGCTGAGTGGTTTCTCTCCTCACTCTGAAGGATTTCTCTGTAATGGATCCTCTGGATCCTAATGTCTCCCTGTGCTTTGTTACCAGCCCTGTAAGTTTTGTGATATTTCATCACCCTGTTTGTGTTTTATTTGTGTTTCTCTTTCTACTGAAATTCTTCTGAATAAATGCTTCAGATGTCAGTCATGCTGAAGGCGTTCCCCATAGTGACCCCTAGGGGACGCAGTGTCTCGTTCCCTTTCTCAGGGAACCATGGAGACGTTATATGTACTTGTTTCATTTCACACTCATTTCCCAGCTTACGTTGTGTTTGTCAGCACTGCAAATAGCTGTTTTCATTATATAGATGCTAAAGTATCATAATATATGTAAGCTACAGCAGTGTGTAAATGCAGGACCTGCAGATCTAGACATATTTTAAAAGCAGAAGTTTTAGTTCTGCATGTGGTAATTACATGTTTCTACAGTGTTTGGTGTTGCAACATTAGCTGGTCATTTGCAAACAGTATTACTGCAGTGTTTAACTAATTCAAGTGTGCTTATCTGGATGCAGTATTAGTGCAGTTTTAGCACTTATATAGAGATGGGGGTCTATGTATCAGCAAGCAAGGAATTCTGGGTAGTGAATGACACCAGTAAACCTTATGTTCACCATGACACATGAGATGTCAAGTTCTGTGCATGGGGGAAAACAACAACAACAGCCTTTAGAAATGCATTGTTTTGTTGTTTTATATGCAGATGCTCCAGAAACAACAGTATCACCACAATCATCATCATCAGTTGAATCTCCACAGCAGATAATGTGTGTCAGAAACTGATTCATTTTAAAGTATTCTGAGATGTTCAGCATCTAAAAACACTGAGCACCAAATGACACATGTACTGTGTGAGCAGATCATATAGCAAAGGGACATACATTATTTTTTCTGATATGTAAAAATTGTCTTGCTTTCCTCAGTTTGTCTCTTGTACAGTATATTTTTGTCACGGAGGCAAGACAGGAAATGAATGATCGAGGAAAGTCCCCGTGTAGCGTGACGGAGAACTCAAACGCGGGATCACACGAGTGAGCAGGTAAATCACGCAGTTAGTCTGAGAACGCTCCGTCTATGGAGTAGAGATTTCCACCAGGAAATCCGCGTTCCCACACGCACACAGACAGGTATATAAATAGCTCCGTAGAGCGGTACTCACGTGAGTGATGAGATGGGGAAAGAGACGACCAACAGAGAAGTCAACCATGAACTCAATGTCTGGTGCCAACCAAACCTTATTTCCTGTTTATATACCCGCGGAGATTACTTCCGGTGCCTCGTGACCTCACGTGATCTGATGCGTGTGACAGTACCCCCCCCTCCAGGGCCGGCACCAGACGGACCCGGAGAGGTGGATACCCGACGACGGTAGTCCTGAATGAGAGTGGGGTCCAGGATGAACCGCCCGGGAACCCAAGACCGCTCCTCCGGACCGTAGCCTTCCCAGTCAACTAAGTACTGGGTGCCACGGCCACGGGGGCGCGAGTCGAGGATTCTCCGAACGGTGTAGGCAGGACCACCGTCGATGATCCGGGGTGGGGGGGGGGCGGGAATCTGGGGAGACAGGGGAGAGAAGAAAACAGGTCTTAGTTGGGATTGATGGAAGACGGGATGGATCCGGAGGGAAGCAGGCAGCTGGAGCCGGAAGGTGACAGGGTTTAGTCGGTGAGTGATCTTGAAGGGGCCGATGTATCGAGAGGTGAGTTTTTTGGAGTCCGTCTTGAGATTGATGTTCCGGGTGGATGGACAGTCGTCCCGGGGGGTGTCGAGCGTGGTTCCAGAGCCGCCGACACCGGCGGACCAACTGTTGGGTGGACGGAACTTCAACCTCCGGCTCCTGATGATCGAATATGGGAGGTTGAAATCCATAGCATACCTCGAAGGGGCTTAGACCGGTGGTGGAGGAGGTGTGAAGGTTGTTGGACAGTTCGGCCCAAACGAGGTAGCTAGCCCAGGAGCGCTGATGCTCGCTGGCAAAGCACCGGAGGAAGCGCTCCAGTTGTTGGTTGGCCCACTCCGTCTGGCCGTTGGTCTGAGGATGGAACCCGGAAGACAGACTGGAGGTGGTACCGACCAGACGGCAGAAGGCCTGCCAGAACTTGGCCGTGAACTGGGGCCCTCTGTCCGAGACGATGTCCTTGGGGAACCCATGCAGGCGGACTACGTGTTCAAGAATTAGTTCCGCGGTGGATTTGGCAGAGGGGAGTCCGGGGAGAGCCACCAGGTGCACAGCTTTGGAGAAACGATCCACGATGGTCAGGATGGTGTTCTTTCCTTGGGAATCGGGAAGTCCAGTGACGAAGTCGAGGGAGATGTGGGTCCAGGGACGTTTGGGGACGGGGAGGGGCTGCAACTCCCCGGTGGAGGGCGCATTGGTGTTTTTGGAGCGGGCACAGATGTTACAGGCCTGGACGTACTCCTGTACGTCCCTCCTCAACGTCCTCCACCAAAACGCTCGAGAGATGAAGTTGGTGGTCCACTGGACTCCCGGATGCCCCGCCAGGGTGGAATCGTGCCCCCACTGAAGCACCTCTTGGCGCAGGGCACTCGGGACGAAGAGGCGTCCAGTGGGTGTGTCCGATGGAGGGGGTTCCTGGCTGTGACCTTGGCGGACTCTCTCTTCTAACCCCCACCGGATGGGCGCCAGGATGATATGAGAGGGCAGGACAGGCGCGGGCTCCGAGGTGATGGTGTCTCTTTGGTGTTGGCGGGAGAGTGCATCAGCTTTGGTATTTTTTGAACCCGGACGATAGGAGAGGTGGAAGTTGAAATGTTCGAAGAATAGGGCCCACCGCGCCTGCCTGGGGTTGAGCTGTCTGGTCTGACGGATGACAGTGAGGTTCTGGTGATCGGTCCAGACGGTGAATGGGTCACTGCCGCCCTGGAGCCAGTGACGCCATTCCTCCAGAGCCCACTTGATGGCCAACAGTTCACGGTCCCCTACCCCGTAGTGCTGTTGTGTGGGATTGAACTTTCTGGAGAAAAAGCTACATGGGTGTAGTTTCTCGTCTGGACCGCGCTGTGAGAGAACGGCTCCTACGCCCACATCGGAGGCGTCCACCTCAACAACGAAGGGTTTGACTGGATCGGGGTGGATGAGGACCGGGGCCGAGGTGAATTGGGTGCAGAGAGCTCTGAAGGCTTGAGTGGCTTCCGGGGTGAGGTGGAATTCTCCGCGAGATGGTCTGGTGAGAGCAGTGAGAGGCGCTGCAGTTGAACTGAAGCCCCGGATAAAACGCCTATAGAAGTTGGCGAACCCCAGAAAGCGTTGTAACTGCTTGAGCGATGTGGGTAGGGGCCACGAGCGCACAGCTTCCAACTTCTGGGGATCCATGGCCACACCCTGATCGGAGATGACGAAACCAAGGAATGTGGTGGTGTGCTGGTGGAAGGCACATTTTTCCAACTTACAGAACAACTGGTGGGCCAGCAACCTCTGTAGAACTGCTCGGACATGCTGGGTATGCTCCTCTAGAGTCTTGGAGTAGATCAAGATGTCGTCGAGGTAGGCGTAGCACCATCTACCCAGCATGTCCCGGAGAACGTCATTGATGAGGTGTTGAAAGGCAGCTGGACTGTTGCATAAACCGAACGGCATAACGAGGGTCTCGTAGTGTCCGGTGGGGGTTATGAAGGCCGTCTTCCACTCATCACCCTCCCTGATGCGTACTAGGTTGTAAGCGCTCCGTAAATCCAACTTCGTGAAGAAGTGGGCACCAGAGAGGGCGTCCAGGGCGGTGTTGGTAAGAGGAAGAGGATGACGGTTCTTGATGGTAATCTGGTTGAGCCCCCGGTAGTCGACACAGGGGCGGAGACCCCCGTCTTTCTTCTTGACGAAGAAGAACCCCGCGGCCGCGGGAGAGCTGGAAGGACGGATGGTACCGGCACGGAGTCCTTCAGCCACGTATTCTTCCATCGCACGCTGTTCTGTAGCCGACAGGGAGTACAGGTGGCCGCGGGGTGGTACCGCGCCTGGCACGAGGTCGATCGCGAGGTCGTAGGGGCGATGAGGAGGCAGCCGGGCCGCGCTGCGCCTGCTAAAGACCTCGGCCAGGTCACGGTACTGGACGGGGATGGCCCCGTGGTCGACATCGGGGGCCTCGGACTCACCTGAACACGTCCTAACCTTAGCCCGGAGACAGAGCTCCTGACAGGTCGCACCCCAGTGTACGATCCGGTTAGACGTCCAGGAGATGAAGGGGTCGTGAGTTACCAGCCAGGGGTGACCAAGGATGATGGGAGGTGAGGTGATCTTGGTGACGTAGAATTTGATGGTCTCAGAGTGCGTGCCGATGATCAAAGTTAAATCCTGGGTGCAATGAGTGATGGGGCTGGAATTTAGAGGGCGACCGTCGATGGCTGTGATGTTCAAAGGTTGGGATAACACCTCAGTTACAACCCCCAGTTGGGCAGCATAAGCCTGATCGATAAAATTCCCAGCCGCACCCGAGTCAACGAATGCGGTGGTCACGATCCGTTGGTAGCCCAAGAGGATTGATACCTGGAGCAACAGCCGGGAAATGGCGGACTTAGGGAAGGATTTCACACCCCCGGAACCAGATGAAGACCTCCCCCCCTTCACCTGGTTTGTCCGTTTCCCGGACGCAGAGGGCAGATGGCACGATGGTGGTCCGGGGAGGCGCAATAGGCGCAAAGCCCTTCGCGGTAGCGTCTGGCCCTCTCCGCTGCCGACAGGGAGGTGCGTCCTATTTGCATGGGTTCCTCTGCTCCGCTAGAATGGGCCTCTGAGGCGACTGGTGGAGGAGGAGGAGACACAGCGACAGCATAGGGGGTGGATGACTCCGGAGACCTCTGGTGGCTGGTAGATCCTGTAAATGAACGGAAAACATATTTAGAAGAGTGGCTCATCCTTTGATCCACCCGGAGGGCCAACTGTATAATGCCCTCCAGGGTGGCTGGAAGCTCCCGCACAGCCAATTCGTCCCTAAGACGGGTGGAAAGTCCTTCATAATAGGCTGTGCGGAGAGCAGCATCGCTCCAGGTGGTTTGAACAGCAAGGGTGCGAAACTCGGTGGTGTATTTGCTGACGCTGCGCCCTCCTTGTTTTAGATGGTACAGACGAGAGTCAACCTCCACCTCGCTCTCAGGATGTTGGAAGGCGGTTCTGAGTTCGGCTGTGAACGCGGGGTAAGAGTAGGCGGAGTCTCCGTCCGCTCTCAGAACCGCCGTGGCCCACTCTGCTGCCTGCCCCGTGAGGAGTGATGTAAGAAGAGCGATCCGGCTGCGGTCGGTGGGGTATCGCGATGGCTGAAACTCAAACACAAGAGAGAGATTGGTGAGAAACACATCACACCTGGTACCGGACCCATCCCATTTGTCCGGAAGAGAGATCTTGGGTTGATTGGAAGGGGGAATTTGACGGATTGGTTCGGCGGGGGGAATCTGAGCAGCGGCCAGGTCGTCGTGATCCGCTTGCAGGGCGGTGAGATCCGAACGGAGGATCGCGCACTCCGCCCGAAGACCAGCGGTTTCGGTGCACAGCGCGGTAACCTCCGTCTGGAAATTCACCAACTCCTGCCGCAGACTCACGACTTCCATGGCCTGCTGCTGTAACACTCCCCACAGCTGTTCCAAATCCGCCGGGACCATTTCGGGACCAGACATTCTGTCACGGAGGCAAGACAGGAAATGAATGATCGAGGAAAGTCCCCGTGTAGCGTGATGGAGAACTCAAACGCGGGATCACACGAGTGAGCAGGTAAATCACGCAGTTAGTCTGAGAACGCTCCGTCTATGGAGTAGAGATTTCCACCAGGAAATCCGCGTTCCCACACGCACACAGACAGGTATATAAATAGCTCCGTAGAGCGGTACTCACGTGAGTGATGAGATGGGGAAAGAGATGACCAACAGAGAAGTCAACCATGAACTCAATGTCTGGTGCCAACCAAACCTTATTTCCTGTTTATATACCCGCGGAGATTACTTCCGGTGCCTCGTGACCTCACGTGATCTGATGCGTGTGACAATTTTAAGGCTTAAGACATGAATGTGTATTTTTTTCTGTAAAGCTGCTTTGAAACAGCATTGAATGTGAAAAGTGATGTGCAAATAAAAATGTCTATTTAAAACTCTTACTTTATTTGCAGTGATATCTGTCTTTTTTGGCTGAGGCATCTAGATTCATTCAGAGGTAAAACACATTATTTAAAAAAGTGTGCATTTTATGCATTGTTACAAAATACTACTTTCAGACAAGTTTCAAACACTGCCAGACAGATAATCAAAAACTCACCTCACTGAGCTACTGTTATTATGTGGAGCTCCATCAGACCGAACAAATAATCCATTTGTACTGTCAGATTCCAGTGTGTTTATTTTCATCCTGACCACAGATGGCGCTCTTTCTCCAAAATTAATTTAATGTGTCAACAGTTTATATAGAGCGCCTGTAAACAATTATTAGTAATCACATTATTATGTATAATCAGCACACAGCTAAAGATTAATGACACCTCAGTTTAATAAGAACCGCTGCTGTTTGTATGTCTGTCCACCAGATGTCACTGTCTCTTAAATCAATGTGATGCTCTTAAGAAACACTTTATTAAACTCTTAAACAGTTAATACAACAGAACTGTAGTATTAAAAAACAAAATTTTAAATACTACAATTCTGAGAAGTTCAAGTTCAAGTTGCTTTATTGGCATGACATTTGTGTTACAGTATTGCCAAAGCACTTTAGATGTGTACAATACAGAATATAATTACACCCTCAAAGCAATAGAGGAGACAATAAAATGAGTAATAAATGAGAGAAAATAAATAAATACATACATACATACATACTATAAAAATAAAAATAGCAACAGTAGACAGTATTTCTAATATTGATTATAATAATTACAAATACACAATGAAGAACATGTAAAATAAAGCAAACAAATACAATGAATTAACCATTTCATATGGTGTGTATGGCGTATACATATTTTGCAGCTAGTTTGACTGCCATGTCATCCTCTCCTAGTATGTAGCGTATGTAGAGTCATTTAGAGATGAAAATGAACAATTCAAAGTTTCAAACTGTGAAAAGAATATTTGCCTTGTAGTGCTGTATTTGGGGCAGACAAGAAGAAAGTGTTTCTCATCCTCTATTTGAATCAAGTCACACTGTTTACATAATCGCTGTTCTCTAGGAATCCAGGTTTTTTTTATGTCTTCCTTTTTCTATTTCTAAGTCGTGGTCACTGAGTCGATATTTTGAAAGAATTCGTCTTTCTCTTAATTGTTTAATTGATAAGTAATCTGCCAATTTCGTAGTTCTGTTTAGGGCCGAATAACACTGGAGTTTGGTTTGAAGATCGAATTTGTTTTTTAATTTTTCATCATAATTATACTTCAGATTTTTGTCAATTTCTTTATGAATGTTAGGGTTGTGGTTGGAGTCTGACTGGTTTGAGTCCGCTTGATTTTCATTCATTAGTTTAAGCACAAGTGCATTTAGAGAATGAGACACTGTGGGGGATTCATTGGCAAGAAAGGCTTTATATTGAATAGATTCAGTGTTGGATTGAGTCAGGTGATGCCAGAATTGAACAGCTCTTTTTTTTTAATTTCAATATGTAAGGGGTATAAGCCCTGCAGTTCAGCCCTACAGGCATCATTAGAAGTGCCTCTGTTTACCCTTAGAATGTTTTTTGCAAATTCCATTTGTGTTCTTTCTATTAAACTTTTATCCCAATTTTCAAACTTTAATATTGGTCCCCAAATTTCACTCCCATGAAGTAGAATTGCTTCAATGATTGCGTGATATAATTTAATCCATGTTCTAATTGGTAGTTTTAATTGGCCAAATCGTGATTTTATGGCATAAAATGCCCTCCGGGCCCTCTCATTCAAGGCCTTCGCAGCCAGACTGAAGCCCCCCTGATGCCGAGATCTCAATGCCCAGGTAAGTGTAGCTGGTGCTGTGCTCTAGGACTTCTCCTCCGTAACTGAACTGGTATCTGTTTCCCTGAGACCTGGCCTTCTTCTGGAACACTATGACTCCAGTTTTGTCCAGGTTTACTGTTAGTGCCCATTCCTCACAATACTGTTCCAGCAGGGCCAGACTGTGCTGGAGACCCTCAGCTGTGGGGGACAGCAGAACCAGGTCATCTGCATACAGAAGGCATTTTACTTCAGAGTCGTGCAGAGCAAGGCCTGGGATGCCGTCAGAACAGTCCAGAGCTTCTGCCAGCTCGTTGATGTAGATGTTAAACAGGGTTGGGCTCAGACTGCATCCCTGCCTCACTCCACAACCCTGCTGGAAGAACGCAGCTCTGAGATTCCCAATTTTGACTGCATATTTACTGTTTTTATACATGGATTGTATAACATTGAATGTTTTTCCACCAATGCCAATTTGTAATAATTTGTATAGTAGGCCATCATGCCAAATAGAGTCGAAAGCTTTTTTGAAATCAACAAAACATGTAAATATTTTCCTTTGTTTTCCCTTTAGAGTTTTGTTAATTAAAGTGTGGAGAGAATAGATGTGGTCGGATGTACGTTGTTTTGGTAAGAAGTCAATTTGTGATTTATTTAGAATGTTGTGTCTTGTAAAGAATGTCACTATGCGGCTCTCTCTCTCTCTCTCTCTCTCTCTCTCTCTCTCTCTCAGAGGAAGTGGGCGTCTCTGTCACATTCAGCAGTTCATGTTAAACATGTAACCAGGAAAGAAACACTCAGAGCTCATCTGAACACACATCGAGAGCTTCAGAAGAACTGAATCTACTAACAACAGAGAAGATCATTGAATAAGAGAAGAATGAAGATCATCTGGACTTTCACTCTGCTGATGATTCCTGGTAAGAATCTAACAATCTGCTATCACAATCACATTAGTCAGTGAACAGCACTGAAAACAGAACGGATTTGTAACAGCAAGAGAGTCTTTAACTTAAGTTCATGTTGTCTAAGAAAAAGTTTATCTCTATTCAGTCTCATGAATATATTAGTGTTGTATTAAGATGCTGGTTTGTTGTAGGTGTTGTGAGCTCCATCAGTGTGACAGGATATTCAGGTGGAGGAGTCATCATCACATGCAGATATGATAGAAAATATACAGCAAATGCAAAGTATTTTTGTAAAGGACAGAAACCAGATACACCACAGATTGGATGGTGCTCCTTCCTCATCAAGACCGAAGAGAAAGATAAATGGGTTCATTCTGGAAGATTCTCTCTGTATGACAACACAAGTGCAGCAGTCTTCACTGTGACCATCAGAAATCTGAGTGAACAGGATTCTGGGATGTATCAGTGTGGAGTTGATATCCGTATCTTTGAAGATTCCTACACTGAAGTGAATCTGAACGTTATAAAGGGTGAGTAACTGAGACCCTCAAACCCATGATGATCCCCACAGCCATACTCTGTAATTCTGTATGGCTGTGGATGGTCTGTAATTACTATGATTTTCACATGTAAAAAAAAAACAAAACAAAACAAAAAAAAAAAAAACACCAGAACATCAAATAGTGGTAAAAATATGGTAAATATAATGTATTTTTATCAGATTTACACTCATAACATAATGAATATCATAATCAAGAATCAGAGACCATGTGTGTATGTTCTGTGTGTGTCCTGGTGGGGACTTACATCTGAATACACAATGACTCATGAGCTCTCAGGTCACAAGCAGGAACAAGCTCGTAAATCATATATAATTATTGTTATTTTAATTTATTTGTTTTTTATTTATTTATTTGTTTTATTTATTATTATTATTATTATTATTATTATTATTATTATTATTATTATTATTGTCACGAATCTGCGGTCCGCTCACCACCAGATGTCGCTCTCACCCTGTCAGAACACTCAGACTGTTGCACCACACCCCGGATTACATTCCCCGTCATTCAGCGCGCTGATTGGGTCAGCACCTGTGACCAATCAGCGGCGCTATAAAAGCCCCGGTCTTTCCCCATGCAAGCCACGGAGTATTGTTGTTGTGATCATCATTGTTAGCATTCCTTGAGTTTAGTTCTCTCACCTGGCCATCTCGTCTCGTCTGTTTCGCCGCCTGCCTACTGGGCTCTAGCTCGTTTCACGGATTATTCTCTCATCTCGCTCCTTTACGGATTACGTTCGCCACAGATCGACCCTCGCCTGCCTCACGGACTTCTATTGAGCCTCGCCCTAACATACCTGTTTGCTGTTGTTTTGACCCTGCCTGTTTGACCATGTATCTGTCTCGTCCCTTCAATAAAAGCTTGCGTTTGGATCCGCTCGCCTCTCGTCTCACTCACTCCGTTACAGAATACTCCGTCACTACAGGATCCAGCAGCTTCACCCCCGGACAGTCAACAGGTATGGACTCAGATCGCATTCTTTTCAGACTCAAACAAGGACCGCGTTCATTAGAACAATATATCCGTGAATTTCTGGCCATAGCAAACTATTCTACTCTCCCGGACTGCATTATTATTGAAATTTTCTGCGATGGCGTTAATGAGCCTTTAAAGGCGAGGCTGAGACGCGAGGGTCAGCGCTCATCTTTAGCTGCTTTCATGGACTTTGCCCTAATGTGTGTGGGCTCATCGTTTACTGTGGGTGTCGCGGAGGAGCAACGCGACATCACGGTAACGCCGGCCGCGCAACCCGCTCGTCAAATGGCGGCTGCGCCGGTGCGCGCTCACAAAATGGCGGCGACAGCGGAGCCCGTGCACAAAATGGCGGCAACAGCGGTGCCCGTTCGCAAGATGGCGGCGAAAACGGAGCTCCGTCACGTCACAGCTGCTACCCCAGAGCCAAACAAAGCTAAAGCAGCGTTTCCTGAGTCCAGTCAAGTTGCAGCTGTGTTTCCTGAGTTTAGTCAAGTTGCAGCTGTGTTTCCTGAGTCAAGTTTCCAAGTCCAGTAAAGCTACAGCTGTATCTCCCAAGTCAAGCCAAGTCACAGCCGTGGTTCCTGAGTCAAGCCTAGTCAGAGCTGTCGTTCCTGAGTCAAGCCTAGTCCCAGCTGGTCTCCATGAGTAAAGTCAAGTCACTATTGATCTTCACGAGCCAAGTCAGGTCACTACTGATCTCCATGAGCCAAGTCAAGTTCTAGTTCCTTGTGTTTAGTTCTCTCACCTGGCCATCTCGTCTCGTCTGTCTCGCCACCTGCCTACTGGACTCTAGCTTGTTTTACGGATTATTCTCTCATCTCGCTCCTTTACGGATTACGTTCGCCACAGATCGACCCTCGCCTGCCTCACGGACTTCTATTGAGCCTCGCCCTAACATACCTGTTTGCTGTTGTTTTGACCCTGCCTGTTTGACCATGTATCTGTCAGCACATGCAGTGCTGGGGGAGTGTTACAGGATATTCAGGAGGAAACATCATTATAAACTACAAATATGAGAACAAACCCAAGCAACCTTTGATATACATCTGATATACAAGTGGAGCAGACCGATGTTTTAAACTAACAAGCACTAACAGAGCAGCACAATGGAAACATGATAGTGTCACACCCAGTGGAATATTTTTTTTTTTTGTCCCCCCCCCCCCCCCCCATGTATGCCCTTATTTGGTCTTTAATTATTACGTCACTGTTTAATCGATTACACCTGTCTCCCTGTGATGAGTCTGTGTATATAAGTTTGGTTCTGTTCCCCGTGTCTTTGTCGGTTCTTAAAGTATCGTGCGCTTTATTTACGTATGGATTCCCTGCTGTTCCTGTGGATTTTTAAATAAACTCTATGTTCCAAGCTCCTCATTCCCCGTACGCAACGTACGTGACGGATGATTCACCATTCATGATGGCAGTTCTACAGGTTTTTTGCATTTGTTCATTAAAGAGCTGAATGTGAATGATTCTGGAGAATATAAAATTATGGTTGACGTTTCTAAAGACCACAGATTTTTCTCTAAACTGAACCTGAATATTGAGGATGATGAGCTGCTTTCATTCATTCATTCATGCATTATTTGGCAGAATTCATTGATTTGTTGTTTAATTCTAACATTGCTGCACTTGATTTGTTTCTCCAACAGCTGATTGTTGTGAGAAGAGCATCAGTCTCTCAGCTGCTGCAGGAGGATCTGTGAACATCAGCTGCAAATACCCACAATCCCACAGTACTGAGGTGAAGTTTGTCTGCAGGAGATCTGGTCTGATCTCTGTGCTGAAGAGACGTCTGTGGAGGAGAACAGAAGATGGAGCGCTGAGGGACAGATCCAGCTGTATGATGACAGAGAGCAGCAGCTCCTGACGGGAACCATCAGTCATGTGACTCAACATTCAGCTGAATACTGGTGTGGAGTTCAGTCTGATCAAGGACACAAGAGCTTCATCACACGAGTCCTCATCAGTGTTACTGGTACGGGTTTTTTTTTTTTTTTTTTTTTTTTTTTTTCCATTGATTTTAATCATGAAGTAATAAAGTCACAGCCAGCTTTCATTCAGCAGATCCCGGTGTGTCTTGTATTGTGTTGCTTGACTGTGCAAAGAAAGTGATCAGTGACATTTTAAGAGACCTGATTCTGTTCATTCAGGTGTAGCAACAGGTTCATTTTAGTTGTTCTGTCTGTTTAACAAAGCAAAACCACAAACCGGAGTAAAAAGGAGGAAGTGTCCTTAATAAAATAAGCTGCAGTTTATGACTGTAGTCTGTGCAGGTAAAAGTTCAGTTTTGTGTTCAGTAATGTAGAGGACAGTGTTTGTGCGTTTTATTCTTCATTTCCTTCTTTAAATGACCACTAAATATTGTTATATATTGTATAATTGTTTCATTTCACACTCATTTTCCAGCTTGCATTTTCTGTCAGCATTGCAAATTTATAAATAAATAAAAATAGTGCAGTTTTTAGTGCTGCCATGAATCATTTTACCATTCTTGTACTATAGTTTAGAAGCAGCGGTTAAAGATGTTCATCCAGTAACCTGCTATGAACTATTATTCACTGAGAAACCACAGGCTTTAGTTACGGAAACTCAAACAAACAGCTCACCATTTTGTTTTCTGGGTGTCTCTGTATCAGTAGACATGAATTCTGGGTAGTGACTGTGAATGACATCAGTAGCACTAGAGTGTTCTAGAAGGTGTTCTGAGGAGTAATAGAAGAGTATGAACAAGCAGTACTGAAGACAACACAATCCAAGTTCCTTTATCCTTTTCCAGTCCCAAGTCCACAACAAATAATTCCTCAATCCAAATCCAGATCCACAATGAACTGACAATCCAGCTTCCAGAGCAGTAGAGAAAAACAGTCAAACTTACTGACTCTTGATGGAGGTTCAGGCAGAGAGGGAGAGAAAACAGATTCCAGAATAGGCCACGGCTAGATAGACATTTGAGAATACATCGTTTGCATTTGAGAATACATTGCTTGTCTTACACAAAAAAATTTATTTGCGTGGTGCCCGCCTGGACGTGGTGCCCCTGGGCACCTGCCCAATTGCCCATATTGTTAATCCACCTATGCCCCTAGGGGACGCAGTGTCTCATTCCTCTTCTCAGGGAACTGTGGTTACACGTGTATACCCTGAGACGTTATATGTATTTATTTAATTTCACACACATTTCCCAGCTTACATTGTCTCTGTCAGAATTGCAAATAGCTGTTTTGATTATTTAGATACTAAAATATCATAATACATGTAAGCTACAGCAGTGTGTAAATGCAGGACTTGCAGGTCTAGACATATTTTAAAAGCAGAAGTTTTAGTTCTGCATGTGGTAGCTGCATATGTCCACAGTGTTTGGTGTTGCAGCATTATTTGGTCATTTGGACACAGTATACTACAGTTTTTAAGAGTGCTTATCTGGATGCAGTTTTTAGCACTTATATAGAGATGGGTGTCTTGCTCTATCAGCAAACAATGAATTCTGGGTAGTGAATAATGACACATATTTGACACGTATTCACCATGAGACATGAAATGTGAAGTTCTGTGTGTGAGAAAAAAAAAATAGAAATTCATTGTTTTGTTGTTTTATATGCACGTTTCAGAAACAACATCAACACAATCATCATCATCATCATCATCATCATCATCATCACTTGAATCTCCACAGCAGAGAATGTGTGTCAGAAACTGATTCATTTTAAATAACACATGTACTGTGTGTGCAGATCATATAGCAAATGGACATTAACTGTAATGTCAAAGGAAAATGTTTTCCTATAGGTGAGGTTTTTTTTTTTTTTTTTTTTCTTATATGTAAACATTTTCTTGCTTTTCACAGTTTCTCTTGTACAGTGTATTTTAAAGACATGAATGTGTGATTTTCTGTAAAGCTGCTTTGAAACAGCGTTGAATGTGAAAAGTGATATGCAAATAAAAATGTCCATTTAAAACTCATACTTTACTTGCAGAGATATGTTTTTTTTAGACTGGAGCATCTAGATTTATTCAGAGGTAAAACACTATTTAAAAGGTGTGCATTTTATGCATTGGTAGCGTCATAACCAAACATAATCACAAAATACTGTTTTTAGACAAGTTTCAAACACTGCCAAGTCAATAACTATGAACTCACACCATTAACTGAGTTACTGTTATTATGTGGAGTTCCGTCAGATTGAACAAATAATCCATTCATACTGTCAGGTTCCAGAGTATTGTGCTGTTTGTTTGTTTTTCATCTTGACCACATATGGCACTCATTCTCCAAGATTAGTCTCTCAATATAGTCTATTTAGAGTACCTGGATAAAGCTGTTAGTAATCACATTAATCTCTGAAATGAAAAGTAATGATAAATCATTATATAGATTCAGTACTCAGCTAAAGATGAATGACACTTACTTCAGTTTAATTTGAACAGCTGCTGTTTGCATGTCAGTACACCAGATGTCACTGTCACTAAAATGAATGTGATGCACTCAAAAAACACTACATTAAATTTTCAAAACAGCCAAAAACTTTAAATATATATTAATTCTGAGATTATGATAGAATAATTCTGCTAAAATCTCTATAAAAATGTTTATTCATAAAGAGCTTATCTGCTCGTGTCTGCTCTTTCTGTGAGTCCTGCATGTGAAATGTGAAATGCCTGTTTCAGTTCCTTCTTTATTTATCACTCTCTCTCTCACTCACTCACTCACTCACTCACTCAGAGGAAGTGGGCGTCTCTGTCACATTTGGCAGTTGATGTTCAACATGTAACCAGCAAAGAAACACTCAGAGCTCATCTGAGCAGACATCGAGAGCTCCACAAGAACTGAATCTACTAACAACAGAGAAGATCATTGAATAAGAGAAGAATGAAGATCATCTGGACTTTCACTCTGCTGATGATTCCTGGTAAGAATCTGAACTCACAGTAAATCACTAAAAACAGCATAAGTCTTTAAGTTCAATTCATGTTATTGAATTAACTTTGGAAAATGTTAAAGTTAATTTTTATTTTCTATTTTAATTTTCTCTAATCGATGTTATGAATTAATGTTGTATTAAGATGCTGGTTTGTTGTAGATGTTGTGAGCTCCATCAGTGTGACAGGATATTCAGGAGGAGGAGTCATCATCACATGCAAATATGATAGAGAATATACTGCAAATGCAAAGTATTTTTGTAAAGATAGACCAGTAACATGCTCTGAACTCATCAAGACTGAAAAGAAAAATCAATGGGTTCATTCTGGAAGATTCTCTCTGTTTGACCACACAAGAGCAGCAGTTTTCACTGTGACCATCAGAGATCTGAGTGAACGGGATTCTGACACATACTACTGTGGATCTGATATTTATGCAAAAGTAGATTCCTACACTGAAGTGAAGCTGAATGTTGTAACAGGTGAGTGACCGAGAGCCTTAAACTAACAATGATCTACACAATGCTCTCCCTCTCCCTCCCGGTGTGACTCTGTTAGGACCGAGCGTGCGGATTGAGTGGTGTGAGCGCGGGTGGTTTCTGTGAGTGAACCTTTTTTTCCTGTCTCTTTTTTTTCTGGCTTTCTGCTTTGTTGCTTGTTTTTTCGTTTTACGTTGTAGTTGTTTTGGGCCGCGTGCTACCTGTTTTATCGGGAGCATGACGACCCCGCGCTCGTAATGTTTGGGTTCACTGACCCGGCGTCATGGAGTAAGAGTGGCGTCTGTGTTTAGTGTAGAGAAATGTTGCCTGGCAGTGGGTGATGTTGTTGGGCATGAAAATATACTGTCTGCCTCTAGGATGAATAATGCCACTGTTATTTTTCTTAGCACTGTTGAAAAGGCTAATGAATTAGTTGAGGCAGGAATAGTTGTTGATGATCTATATACCCCTGTACTTCCACTCTCTACACCATCAAAGAAAGTCACTTTATCCAATGTTCCACCGTTCTTAAGTGATGAGATATTAGCTAAAGCTTTGTCTCGTTACGGCAAACTAGTCTCTCCTATTAAAAAGATCCCTATCAGTAGTGAATCACCCTTACTAAAACACGTTGTTTCGTTTAGGCGTTTCGTTTATATGATTATGAATGACGATGCTGATTTAGATGTGTCTTTGCACTTTCGGGTTGATGAGTATGATTACATTATTTATGCAACAACTGACAAAATTAAATGTTTAAATCGCGGACAACCCGGCCATTTAATACGCGTTTGTACCGCAAAAATCTCGAGCAACCCGTCAGCTGATGGTGATCCCAGGCGCTGGTCGTACTGATGTGGTAGTAAACGGGCCCGATGAAGCAGGACTGTCAGATGGGGTTCCGGGTGTATGAAGGTCAAAAATGATGATGATTTACCTGTGATCACGATAACTGACGCTAATGAATTGGCGCGTGAAAACACAGTGTCCAATGCTCAGGCGGAGGTAGCCGCTATTGAGACAGACAGGCATTTAAACAATGCTTTTGATAATGACTTGCAATTCTAATGAGAGGAATATATGTGATGTCACTCGAATGGACACAGAGCAGGCAAATTTTAAAGTCCCGTTAAAGAGGAAGAAGTCTGGTAAAGGACTGATTGTTAGGCATGCAAAGAAAGCAGATACAACTGAGTTGAGTGATAAGGCTGAAACAGAAAGTGACAGTGAATCTTCTGATTCAGGTGTTAGTCTTTCTCAGAGTGATTTCTCTGGACGTCATTATGAGGTACACTGTAAAAGATTTCCCTGTAAAAAAACGGTAATCTACTGGCAGCTGTGGTTGCCAGCATTATACTGTAAAAATACAGTGTGCTACTGTTTTTGAAATTAACAGCAAAATGCCGTTTTGTCATCTACAGTATACAACTGTAATTTAGCAGCATATATCTGTTAAATTACATATGACATTAAACTGTTCCTCAGAGCTACCAAAAATAGGAGGGGAGTGCGCGTCAATGAATATTTTCCAGACATTAAGCAGTTTGTTGAGAAAACAAAGTGTTTCATGATGGAGGGCTCCTTTACAAACAAAGAAGTCTATCGGCTGAAAATAATAGTAAGGAAACTTAACTCTGAACTTAGTAATGAGGACAGTGAAAAAGCCATGTTTTTAGTATTTTTTTTTTCTTGTGGGCAGGGATGTTTCTTTTTTCTATTCTTTAAATATGTGTCATGTTAACGTTGCTACCTTGAATTTGAATGGTGCCAGAGATATGCACAAAAGAGCTGAACTATTTGAAATAATTCATCAGAAAAAAATTTATGTCACATGTTACAAGAGACACATACTGATTTTAATAATGCTGCCGATTGGGCGGTTGAATAGAATGGGATTGCTGGTTTAAGTCATAATACTTCACTTAGTGGTGGAGTTGCTATTCTTTTTGCTAAGAGTTTCAGCCCTCACTCTTATCAGGTTGAAGAGGTAATCAAAGGCAGACTTTTGAAAGTAAGAGCTTCTTTTGAAAATGTTGTATTTGTTTTTATTTGTGTGTACATACCAACCTCAGCTGTTCAAAGAATGTTATTTCTTAATACTTTGTGCTCTGTTTTACAAAATGTTAGTGATGATGATTATTTATTTTTGGGTGGTGATTTTAATTGCACAGAGTCCAACTTGGATAGGAATCACATTGAACCCTGCTTACCTTCACGTCAACGTCTTGTTCGGCTCACAAAAACACATGAACTTGTCGATATTTGGAGACAGCTTAATGGAGATCAAAAACAATACACTTGGACTCTTGTTCGTGATTACATGGTTTCTTTGGCAAGACTAGATAGGTTTTATGTCTTTAAACATCATGGTAGTATAGCTAAGAGTTGTTTTATTACCCCATCACGTCTTTCAGATCATAGTATGGTGCAGTGCTGTATCTTTTTAAACTCTATTAAGCCAAGAAGTGCTTACTGGCATTTAAATACTGCTTTATTGGCTGATAAGTGTTTTAAAGAAAGCTTTAAAACATTTTGAAATGTTTTTAAAACTACAAAAAACTCTTTTAGAACGCTGCAGCAATGGTGGGATTTTGGGAAAGTCCAAATAAAACATTTTTTTTCCAACAATACTCTCAGAACGTCACTAAAGAGGTAACCCTGATTTTAAACACCTTAGAAACTGATCTTTTAAAGTTGCAAGAATTGGTTCACTTGCCTGGAAACCAGAGTGATGTGAAGTCTCTTATAAAAAATAAGAAGACTCAGTTATCTGACCTATTAGGGGTTAAAGCACAGGGTGCTCTGGTCAGGTCTCGTTTTTTGAGTGTAAATGTGATGGATATACCGTCAAGGTTTTTTTTCAGTTTGGAAAGGAAGAATGGACAGAACAGAGTCATTCATGCCTTACGTTCGGAATCTGGAGCTTTATTAACTGACCTCAAAGACATTCGTAAGAGAGCAGTCACTTTTTATGAGTCTTTATACAAAAATGAACTTGGTCCAGATTATAGGGATGACAGTGATTTTTTTTTTTTTTTTTTTTTTGATAATCTTCCTCAAGTGTCGGAGGAAGTTAATACAAAAATTTCAGGTGCCTTGACTATGGGGGAACTGTGTAAGGCCCTATGAAATTCCACAGATCAGGTGAAAGTTCTCTATAGTGACGTTCAGAGTATTCTCAAGGTGAACAGTGGTTTATGTGCTCCTTTTAGAGCTTGTAGAGGCATTAGACAGGGGCGTTCACTCTCTGGTATGCTCTACTCTTTGGCCATAGAGCCGTTATTACAGCAAATAAGAATGAAACTTCATGGTATATCTTTGCCAAATTGTGATGGTAATCTCTTATTGTCAGCATATGCTGATGATATAGTAGTTATGATTAGTAATCAATGTGATGTACAGGTTTTATCTGAATTGCTTGGAAAATTCAAGGTTTTATCTTCTGCTAATGTAAATTGGAATAAAAGCGAAGCAATGTTGTTAGGAAGCTGGAAAAGTGGAAAACCAAGACTTTCTGCTGGTTTACATTGGGGGAAAGAAGATTTTAAATATCTGGGGGTCTTTTTAGGTAAAGAGACAATAGTACAGAAAAACTGGGAAGGTCTATTTGAAAAAGTCAAAGGTCGTCTAGAAAAATGGAAGTTTTTGTCCCCAAAATTGTCATACAGAGGGCGCATTTTAATTGTTAACAATTTGGTGGCATCTTCCTTATGGCATAAGTTTGCCTGTGTAGATCCTCCTTTGCAGTTGCTTTCAAAAATTCAGGCTGTCCTGGTGGACTTTTTTTGGGGTAAATTCCATTGGGTCTCACAAAATATATTGTTTTTGCCTAAGGAGGAAGGTGGTCAAGGACTTGTACATCTCCAAAGCAGGATTGCAATCTTTCGTCTGCAGTTTGTGCAAAGACTGTTGGATAAACCTTCAAGTTTTAGCTGGCGTGCTGTTTCATCCCTGGTTTTATGGAGTTTTGCACGGTTGGGGCTGGACAAAGCACTTTTTTTTGCTGGATCCCCTAAAACTGGATACCTCTACATTGCCAATTTTTTATAAGAACATTTTTAAGGTTTGGAGCCTCTTTGTTGTTCAATGACCGGAAGACTCACATTCTCTTCATTGGTTGCTAGAGGAGCCCTTAATCTATGGTTCCCGTTTGGACTTAACAGACAGCTCCTTTTTTCCTGGACTTAGTGAGTTGCTAATTGATCATAATACTATTACTCTGAGACAGTTGCTGCATATTGTAGGGCCAGGTTTTAAGAATGAAGCAGCATTAGCTCAACACTTGGGAATCAGGTCTATTCGTTTGGCTACCCAGTTGCTGATGAAATGGCAAGCTGCTCTTAAACCAACTTAAATGGACTTGTTAACAGAGTACTATGAAGGTTCCTGTATTTCCAATCCAAAAGACTCCTTTCCTTGCTTGTTTTTGTCTATAAATATTGAAGGAATTATTTCTCCTTTCATTGATGGTGTTGCTTCTCTGTGTAAGGATTTTTTTTCTAGTACTGGTAAATCTTTGTACAGGTTTTGTGTTTTGGTTTTTAGCAAAATGTTTTTAAATGGAGAAGTTGATACTCCCTGGTGTGATTTTTCTAAACTAGATGAAAGTACAAAACCTGAGTGGAGATCCTTATATAAACCACTGTTGACCAAGAGAACAGGTGATCTGCAATGGAGAATTCTTCATGGTGCTATCGCAGTTAATACTTTTTTTTTCAGTTTTAAACCCTGAGGTTGCTTCTGTATGTCCTTTTTGTTCTAACAGAGAAACCGTTTTTCATACTTTTACCAGCTGTCGTAGGTTGCAACCTTTGTTTCTAGTTATAAGCAATGTTTTTAGGAGTTGTAATAAGACTTTTTCTCTGGAGACATTTATTTTGGGGTTCAAATATGTGAGAAAAAAAAAAAAAAAGATTTGTTTGTCAACCTCTGAATTTTGTTCTAGGCCAAGCAAAACTGGCCATTTATGTAAGTAGGAAAAAGAAAACAGAACAAAATGTAAATCAGAATATAGTAGCTGATTTTCTTTATTATAAGTCTGTTGATGATTTTGTCACATTTGAATGTATTTGGTGTTGTAATAAGGCTTTGTGCTTAGTTTTTGAGGGTGAATTGATGTTTACATTTACTTTGTGATTTTTTTTTTTTTTTTTTAAATCTCCTAATGTAAAATTTCCCTCACAAAGTTGACATGCATTCATAAATGGCACATCAAAGTGACCATTGGCTTGTGTTAATACTAATTATATGGGTTTGCGTTTGACAGGTCAACAAATCAGGATGATGACAGGATATTCAGGAGGAAACATCATTATGAATTTTAAATATAAGATGCAACAAAAGAACCTTTTGATAGATGTCTGTAATACTGAAGTACGTGAGTGTTTTACTCTAATAAACACTAACAGAGCAGCAGAATGGAAACCTGGAAGTCGATTCTCTGTTCATGATGACAGATCTGCATGTCTCTTACGTGTGTTTATCAGAGACCTGAATGTGAAAGATTCTGGAAAATATAAGATTACAGTTACAGTTTCTGAAGACTACAGTTTCTTCTCTGAGTTTATCCTGGACATTAAGAAGGGTGAGCCATTTTAATTCACCCATGCATTGCTTTCCATGGTAGAATTCATGAATCTGTTGTTTAATTCTATCATTGCTGCACTTGATTTGTTTCTCCAACAGCTGATTGTTGTGAGAAGAGCATCAGTCTATCAGCTGCTGCAGGAGGATCTGTGAACATCAGCTGCAAATACCCACAATCCCACAGTGCTGATGTCAAGTTTGTCTGCAGGAGATCTGGATCTGATCTCTGTGCTGAAGAGACGTCTGTGGAGGAGAGCAGAAGATGGAGCGCTGAGGGACAGATCCAGCTGTATGATGACAGAGAGCAGCAGCTCCTGACGGGAACCATCAGTCATGTGACTCAACAACATTCAGCTGAATACTGGTGTGGAGTTCAGTCTGATCAAGGACACAAGAGCTTCATCACACGAGTCCTCATCAGCGTTACTGGTACAGATGATTTTCTCACTGATTTTAATAATAATGTAATTTAAAGTCACAACTAGCTTCCAATCAGTAGATCACTGTGTGTCTTGTATCATGTTGCTTGACTGTGCAACGAAAGTGATCAGTGACATTTAGAGAGACCTGATTCTTTTAATTCAGGTTTACCAACAGGTTCATTTTAGATGTTCTGTCTGTTTAACAAAGCAAAACCACAAACCACAGTTAAAAAGAGGAAGTTAACCTAAAAGAATAAACTGCAGTTTATGACTGTAGTCTGTGCAGGTGAAAGTGCAGTTTTGTGAATAATGTTGTTGTTCTGCTCAATGAGAAACTGCATAGGACAGTGTTTGTGTGTTTTATTATTTTATTCTTTAAATGTACATAATGTCCCTGTTAGCATGGCAAATAGCAGTTTTCATTGTCTAAATACTACAGTATCATAATACATATAAGCACAGCAGTGTGTAAATGCAGGACCTGCAGATCTGGACATATTTTAAAAGCAGAAGTTTTAGATCTGCATGTGGTAATTGCATATTTCTACATTTGGTGTTGTAGCATTACTTGGTCATTTGGATACAGTATTACTACAGCTTTTTTAACTAGTTCAGTTGTTCAATCATTTGGATGCTGTATTAGTGCAGTTTTAGCATTTCTGTGAGTCATTTCACCAGTCTTGTACTATTGTAGGAGCCATAAAGGTGTTAATATTGTTGTATAGTGTCTTTTTGTAGCCTGTGTACTTTTGATTGCATTTTTGTATTTTTGCATTTACATTCCCACACGAAAGTGGCCAAATGTTTAATAAGAAGCCACTACAACTATAGCTGCAGTTAAAGATGCTCATCCAGTTACCTGCTTCACTGAGGAACCACAGGCTTCAATTACAGAAACTCAAACAGCTTGAATTTTGTTTCCAAGTATCAGCAAACATGAATTCTGTTTAGTGAATGTGTGAATGACATCAGTAACACTTATATTTGCCATGAGACACGTGATGTCAAGTTCTGTATGTGAAAATTCTTTAGAAATCCATTGTTTTGTTTTATATGCTGGTTTTCCAGAAACAACTTCACCACCACCACCATCATCATCATTACCACCACTGTCATCATCATCATCATCATCATCTGCTGCTACATCTTCATCATCAGTCAAAACTCCACTGATCACAGGAGTTTCCAAATCATCTCCATCTGGTTTCACACCAGCAGGTGCTGAAATAGAAACATGTGATTCATGGCGTAGCTTGTGAGGAGCTCTGATGCCTCCAGTGGCTGAAAGATATTACTAAACATTAAAAAAAAAAAAAAAAAAAAAGTATATTTTCAATTCTAAAATTAGTAATGTAATTTAATACATTGAAATATTCCATATGTATCATAATAATAATAATAATAATAATAATAATAATACAGTTATAATACAAAATAATACAATAATACAAAATTCTCCTTTTGTTATTATAGACCCATTGAGCTAAATTCGCTATTTGTAGTTTGCATTTTGTAGCCTATTAATACAACAACAGGCATTTGCGTGGCATAAATGGATTTTTGACTCAAAGACTTTTGGTTTCCAAAAATAAGGTTTAGAGCTCTTAAAGGGGTCATCGGATGCCCATTTTCCACAAGTTGATATGATTCTTTAGTATGGTGGCCGAGAGAGCTCAACACGCTGCAACTTAAAAAAAAAAACACATGCAAACAGAAAAAAACGACAACAAATTAAGAAAAAAATCTTCATTAGTTTGACAACACAGGCGCTGCAAATCCTCACAATGCAAACACAAATACAGAAACGCACTGCAAATTCTCACAACACAACCAAACACAGAAACGCGCTGCAAACAGACAAACACGCTGCAAATAGCATGGACCACAATGGAAATGTTTCAGGGGGACCTCAGAAAGTGATGAACCCAGCTGGGACTTGAATTTTGACCTGATTTTAACCATTAATGAAGCATTGCAGAATTTTTTCGTGAACTTTGAACGTTATATTTATTTGCATATATTTATTTATTTATTTATTTATATATTTATTTGCAATTAAGTTAATAACGTTTCACAGTTAAGTGTGTCATTCGTCAGATTAGTCTAATAATATCCAAAAGACCAATGAATCGTATGATCAGAATGTTAAAATAAACAAAACACTCACCTTTTAGTTCACCGACAACACTTCTACTCTGACCAAAAGCCACTGAACAAATAATCAGGTCCCAGCTGGGTTTGTTACTTTTTAAGGTCCCCCTGAAACATTTCCGTTGTGGTCCGCGCCATTTGCAGAGCGTTACTGTGTTTGGTTGTGTTGTGAGAATTTGCAGCGCGTTTCCGTATTTGTGTTTGCGTTGTGAGGATTTGCAGTGCTTGTGTTGTCAAACTGATGAAGATGTTTTCTTAATTTGTTGTAATTTCTCTATTTTCATGTGTTTTCTTCAGTTGCAGTGCCTTGAGCTCTCTCGGCCACCGTACTTTAGGGTCTTAATGAAAAGTCTATAACATGCTTTGGTTCAAATTTCTCAATGGTAGTGTAAATAACACATTTTTTACTTTGCCAAAATCAGCTCTGCAAAAATCATCCTGTACTGGTCGAGGTTGCTTTAAATGTTAATGAGCTCCGCTCGCCCCGCCCCTCTCCTCTCTGTGGAGTGACGAGCCTGTTTACTTTAGCCGCGTTTAGCCACTAAACTTGCTAACCAGCATGTTATTAGGAAATGCAATTGCAAAGATTCATAAAAAAAAAAAAACCCTTATACTCACTTCTGCTGTAAGTGAAGCTGCATCACGAATGATTTGCGCAAACATAGATGCATTTATGTAGATCAGGAACCGCATTCCCTTCACAAACAAACGTAATCCACTGCATCTTCAGATGTCGGCAGTAAATGATGACCACCATGTTCATTATTACATCCAGCAACACAACACCTCAATCTGAGATATTCTTGCCTAATTTACATCCCTGCTCCGGCATCGAAACAATGGCGGTTGGACTGTTACAGCTGACAGGTCTGAGGTAAGACTCTCATGTCAATCAACTATCGTGGGAGCGCCCTCTGTCGACGTAACGCCACACCGACAGACATCTGAGAATGGCTCGATTTGAAAAAGGGGATATTATTTTTACAGATTAATTAAAAACCACTGCATGGATTTTTATCATTATAGGGTAGATTTGTACATACACTGCCAACACACATTAATGTTAAAACAAGTGTAGTTTTTCTACACTTTTTAAGCACAGGTTACAGTCTTTCAAACAGGTTAGAGTGATTTTGTGCTCAAAAAGTCTGTTTAGGAAAAACTGAATGGTACATCAAGCTACGTCCAAGATCTGATCTGATATTTAGCTCAGAGTGATCAGATTGATTGATTGTTTCTCCTGTGTTTTCAGGCTCATCTCTGATCATTCCTCTGGTTATGGTTCTTCTGGTTCTGATCATCATTGGTCTCTTATTACTATTTATCTGTAAGAAGCATCAGTCTCGAGGTAAAACTCCTTCTTAAAAGGGTCATATGATGCGATTTCATATTTTTCTTTGTCTTTGGAGTGTTACAAGCTGTTCATGCATATATAAGAGCTGTAAAATTGCAAAGATTAAAACCTCAAACCCAAAGAGATATTCTTTATAAAAGTTAAGACTCAGCCCCGCCTTCCTAAAATGTCTCATTCAAACACGGCCCCACATGTCTACGTCATGGTGTGGGAAGATTTGCATAACACCGCCCAAATGTATACGCAAAAAAAGATAGCGTAACTTTTATTCTCGCTGTAGGATTGCAGACGCCATGTTGTGGAGACGTTGTGTGTTTTCGTGCAAAAGTGAAAGTACTTTGTTTGGCCTTCCAAATGAGTACGCAACTAGAAATCAGTGGTTGAGTTATATTCACAACACTGTTCCAGAACAGTACAATGAAAATATTCAAGTGTGTGCAGCGCATTTTATGGAGGACTGTTTCCTGAACCTGGGAGAGTAGTCTACAATGCCAGATGTGCACACTATAAAGTGGGGCAATTCCAACTTTGCAAGGACAGTCTGGCGCTTCTGACTCACAGACTGTAAGTTCGTTTTCATATTTAAAGAATTTGCTACTGACTATTCAAGCATGAGTTTTAAGCAGTGTAGAGCAGTGCTTGTTGTTTGTCATTTCTATGATCACAAATGTAGACAACGTGTAAAAAGACAGTGTGAGTCATTATGATCAGTAATTATGCCCCACTGGATGCAACAAATGCCTCATTTATAATGGGTTTTATTGTTTTTGTCTCATTGCGCAGGGACACAACATCACAACATGATAAGGGGCAGAACATTTCTGTCACACACTTGAGGTATTTAGCCAATCACAACGCACTAGATAGCTGGCTAATCAGAGCACACCGCACTTTTCAGAACGATGAGCTTAGTAAAAATTGGCGCGTTTCAGAAAGGCGGGGCAAAGAGGAGCAACAATCATGTGCTTTTTGAACCTCAAACCAGTAAACACATTAAATTACACCAAATACATAAAATTATGTTCTATTTATCAACATCACATGAGCCCTTTAATATCGTTTAGATGCAGAAACTCCATTTATACTGACTTTAAAACATGAAGATTTGTTGATGTGTTTTCCTGTCACCACCTACAGGCTGCAACGATAAATGAGCAAAATATAGATATTTGATGACGTGTGAAAATATATGAGAAGGGTCTGGCTGCAGACATCTGCACCTGCACTCTCAGACACCTGCACTCTCAGACAACTGCACTTCCTGAAGTGACGTCACTTGCAGTTGATTTTATTTTTACTTTATTTTATTTATTTATTTAATTGAATCTCTCAACATTTTACAACAGTAGCCAGGTGGTGAAGACAAGAAAAAATAAATTAAATTACAATGCCACTCGCAATCGCCACCTGCACTCTCAGCTACCTGCAGGTCACTTGCAATCCACACAAATGGTGCGTGTTGCCAATAGAGACAGGACGCTGTGGTCGTTAAACGATTAAAACTAATTTAATAGCATAACGTACAGGGTCCTGCAAGTCATCTGCAGGAGATAAAAACAAGACCCGCAAATCCGTGGCCACAGAACAGCAGAATATGAACGCAATGCGCAAAGTCATTATGCATTATGCAGCATTATGTGATATTAAAAGAACCAACTCTGTATAGGCAAGCAGACGTGCCCAGAACTCAATGCATTAAATAGACGTTTTCCTCCCATAGAAAATCAATATAAACAAAAGACAATGATATAAAACAGCTGTAGAGATTATTCTTTATGGGAAAACGCGAATGTACGCGGCGTTGCGTTTATTCTGGGCTCACCTGCTTGTGTGTAGTTGTTTTAATAATGAATAGAGCATATTGAGTTTAGTCTTTATCATCTTAATCCGTTATGCCACATTATGCCACGTTTTGCGAAGGAAAACACTATATAGCCTACATATACATTACATTAATAAACTGTATATCGAATTTGATCTTTTAATTGCATCTTAATACATTAAGCCATATTGGTTTTCTACGGGAGGAAAACGCTTAACGAGAGACTTCATATTTTCTCGTTCATATTCTGCTTCATATTCATATTCGTTCATATTCTGCTGTTCTGTGGCCACGGATTTGCGGGTCTTGTTTTTATCTTCTACAGATGACTTGCAGGACCCTGTATGTTATGCTAAATTAGTTTTAATCGTTTAACGACCACAGCGTCTTGTCTCCATTGGCAACATGCACTATTTGTGTGGATTGCAAGTGACGTGCAGGTAGCAGAGAGTGCAGGTGGCGATTGCGAGTGACATTGTAATTTAGTTTCTTTTTTCTCGTCTTCACCACCTGGCCACTGTTGTAAAATGTTGAGAGATTCAATTAAAAAAATAAATAAATAACTAAAATAAAGTAAAAATAAATCGACTGCAAGTGACGTCAATTCCGGAAGTGCAGTCGTCTGAGAGTGCAGGTGCAGCCAGACCCTATTGAAATATATCAGTGTTGAAATGTGATATAATGTCATTAATTTAAGACTCTTGTCTTTGGCAGGCAGTGATTTGTCATCTCAGGCTGGAGCAGGAAAACATGGACCGGTTAGTCCAGTTACTGTATAAAATGTTGATGTTTATTCATAATTATAATAAATCCTAATGTCTTCCATCCTGAATCTCTTCAGAGCTTTAAATAATTTCTCTGTCTCTCTGCAGGTTTCTCACACTGGTTGTGATTATGAGGAGATTGAAGACACTATCACTGTTTATGCAACTGCTCAATTACCCACAAACCCCTCTGTTTCTACTGACTGTGTTTACGCTACAGTTCAGGAGCACACTGGTGACTCTAAGATCTTGATCACATCTGCTGATGATGTGAATTATGCTGTGGTGAATTTCCAGAAGAAAGTGGACTGTCCTGACAGTGTCAGTTTGAGGAATAATCAGGATTACAGTGAATACGCTGCTGTCAGTCATCGCACTGCCTGATGAGCCACAGCAGAGAATCTCAATGAGCTGAATGCTTTGTTTTTGGGTTTAGGCTTTCATGATTGGTATTTTTGTTATTTTTGTGGTTCTTTTCTGCTGTATGTTTAAGACAGTATTGCAAGTCAGACTTTTGACATGAAGCATGTTTAAATGACAGTGCCACTTTTTTTTTCTGCAAATGAGCCTAAAAGCAATTATCAGAAACTCTTGAGTTTTTGATCAGCGTTTAATGTAAATAAGTACTGAATATTTCATAGACAAAAGTGTGAAAGCAGAAAGTTATTTTGATTAAAGATTTGAATTTATAAAATAATGATGTGCACAGATAAAGTTTAAAATAAATACTGCACTGTTCCATAAAAAGCAAGAACTGCCCATTTTGGTTTCACAGTTATTTTAATCAATCAGCAATGTTTTTTTTTTGTTTTGTTTTTTTGGCTACCATGGGAACTGCTGCTGTTTGCTCATGTGTCCACTAGTTGTCGCTGCCAATTTCTATTCTTTAATATTCTAGTCTGAATAAAGATTCTAGATACATATTTTTATGGAAATCTCTCATGTCCATGAGTCTTGCTTTTTCATGTGAACATGTATTTCATAATGTAACAATTTGTTTCTCGTCCATTTTTAATGGTTCTTTTGTAATTCTGAGGTGCTATTGTTAGTTATAAAACATTGGTTTAGGACAGAAGTTTTTGTACTCATTTTGCTTGTTTTTTTTTTTTTTTTTAAAGATCAGGAATCAACTCATAGGAGGTCATCCAAACCAGGTGAGCAGAACCACACACACCTTTAAATGTCGCTAATAGTGATAATGAGGATAACACTTTATTTTACAGGAATCCTTGAGAAACTGACTTGAAAGCTGAAGCAAGGAGACGGGATCTCAGGGAGTGGAGAACAAGGAAGATCAACACTAAGATAAGTATACAGTTGCTATGCTTGGGTGAGTCCAAGTTGAGATCAGACAATGAGTGTGTGTGACAGTCCTTTATGGTGGTGCTGATGAGTGATGGGATTGCTGACAGGTGACTATGATCAGAATTCCAGCGATGGTGCGAGCCTGATTCTGTGACAGTACAGCACCCCTCCATGGCCCGCTCAGGAGAGCCAGGGACATTGAGGCGGTCGTCCTCTGGGTGACTCTCATAGAAAGAAGTAAGCAGAGCAATGTTGAAGATGTTGTCTCTAGGAACCCAAGAGTGTTCTTCTGAACCATATTCTTCCCAGTCCAATAGGTGCCCTAGACAGCCGCCTCAGTGTCGGGAATCCAGGATTTCTCTTATGGCGTACACAGCTGTATGATGACAGAGAGCAGCAGCTCCTTGAACCATCAGTCATGTGACTCAACAACATTCAGCTGAATACTGGTGTGGAGTTCAGTCTGATCAAGGACACAAGAGCTTCATCACACGAGTCCTCATCAGCGTTACTGGTCAGTACTGGTGATTTTGTTTTAAATATTTCATGTTTTTAATTGGACATGATGATGGTTTGAAAGTACAGTAACTAGATGAATTTGAGTGTTTTTGCTGCTCATCTGAGTGACTGTGAGCCTGCAAACATGAATGTGTGGAAGTGTACAGAAGCTGTCAGGTTTATTTTTAATGTGCAAAGTAAGTGCGTGAGAAATTAATGTTCTGTATGTGAGATGTTTGTTTACTGGCATCTCAGTGTTACCGTGAAAACATTTCTGTCATTACAGAAACAAATGACCTGAATGCGGCATATTCATCACCATCATCATCATCAACATAAGCAGTGAAAACTCAAATGATAACAGAAATCACATTGACCTCACATGATACAACAATAACAGGTAGATATTACTGCACTAATACATTATCTTCAGATTTTCATGTAGTTTGTCTTTTAAGCACTGAAGTATTGAAAATTGAAGATCTTTTGTCTTGTATTTTCAGTGCTGAATGTGTGTCAGAAGGTTTCACATTCATCACATACAGCTGAAAGTATCTTGAAGTGAAAGTAAAGTGTTTCGGCGCCCTCTACTGGACTTTACTAGACAGACATGAGAGACACTGTAAATGGTGATGAAGCACAATAACTGTTTAAAACAGAAACACTATAATATATTGATATATGAAACTGAATCTGGTATCTGAATCATTTTTGGTTTGAATATAAGTCATCATAATAAATCTGAATAGAAACTCTGAACACAATCCTTTTGTTCACATCAACATTATGACGTTGAAGAACTTGTGTCTGTTCTCAGGTCACTGGTGTTTTCATGCAGTTTTGTAAAATAATGTAAAATAATAATAATAATAATAATAATAATAAAAACATTTAGATGATGTGAAGGTGTTATTTGTGTCATCAGTCCTGCTGAAGTTTGAGTGATCTGATAAGTCTGGTGCCATACTTTGTATTCAAACTTACTGATGTACCAATTATGCTGGTTGTATGACTTATATGAGTATGTATATACATCTATGTTTTGTACTATTTTGTAATAACAGTAATGTAATGTTACTGCTTGCGGAACTTACAGAAAAAAAGATAATGTGTGTTACAGTAAAACATCTGCGATATATCTTACTGGAATACTATAAATATGAATATTATTGTTATTATAATCATAATTTATAATTATTTGCTTATCTTGGTCTGCATTTATTTTTCAGTCCTCTACTATGTTTTTTTTTTTTTTTCTTTTCTATTAGTATTATTATTATTACTACTTTTATCATTCAATTTGTTTAAACTAATTAGTATTCATTTATTTATTCACTCCTGGAGCATTCTGTAATTTATTCTTTTTATTTTTTGTTTGTTTGTTTTTGTTGTTGATGTTTTTTTCTCTTTTATCCTCTCCCTTCTTTTTTCTTACCAAAATATACTTTCTTTCCTTTTTTCCCTCTGTCTCATTGGCTTTTCTTTTCCTCTCTCTCCTTCTGGTTCTATCTTTTTCGTCATGTATTACGTCATGTCTCGAAGAGAGCAAAATGTTTTTACAACACTGAACTGCCAACGGGTCTGACAAATAAAAACAGTACGGTTGCGAGAAGAAAATCTGCGGAAGCATTGACTTCAGCATTACTACCCATGAACTTCACATAGTAGAGTCGACAATTAAGGCGAGACCGCAACTAGAAGGGGCCTGCCAATGACCTACGAAATGAGGAAACGGGTTCATGGTATATTCCACCATCTGTCTCCACTATCAATTTGAAACCAACAGTCCCCCAATATCTTCCATTCCTTCCACTTTTTCTCTCCCTGTCTCGCTTCTTCTTTTTCATCTTTCCTCTTTCACTTCACCCACTTCCATCTAAAATGATTTGCTAATTTTTATTTATTTATTTGTCTGTTTGTTACATCCTCTTGATTGATTTATTTATGTTATTTATTTGTTAGTTTATTTGTTATTATTATTATTATTATTATCTTTTTCCTTTTTCTCTAATTCTGTTATTCTTTTTTCACTGTTATTATTATTTTTATTACCTTTTTTTTTTTTTTTTTTTTTACAGAGGATGACAGGGTAATCGACAACAGTATCAAAAGAATGAATGAATAAATCAGTAATTTAAGAAGTAAACGAATGAGTTAATCAATATAATATATTTGAATAACTAAATAGCGGTTGAATTTTATATACATTTGTAATGACAGAACTTAGCACGTTTAATGTAACAAGTGCTAAATAAGTTATATTTATAAAATTTCTACACAAATTGGATTACAATAATATATTAATAATATCATTACTATTACTTAATTATTTAAAGAAAAAAATATATAAACTACCTTTTTCTAGTCTCTATATTATTTATAGTCTCTATTATTTATTATTTATTAGTCTCTATATTATCTAATCTCTATATTATTTTTTTTTCTTTTCTTAATCACTTACCCCCATGTCGTTACAAACCCGTAAACACTTTGTTCATCTTTGAAACACAATTTAAGATATTTTTTTAAATGAAAACCGGGAGGTTTGTGACTGTCCCATTGACTGCCAAGTAAATAACACTGTCAAGGCCCAGTGTAGGCTGTTCTGTGTCAGCTGCGTCTCGCAGGATATGCTGTTTTCATTCGAATCAAAGCATAAATAAATGTAGAAAACGTATTCGTGTGGTGTGACTGACAGAACAGAGTACGCTATTTGCGTCCAGCGGATACTCTCCAAAATGGTGACGCGCAAGAGATGAATTGAATAAAGTTGTTATTTTTGTGTACAAAAATATTTCTTGTAGCTTCGTAAAATTACGGTTGACCATTTTAATGATGACATACTTTTCTGGGCCTTGACAGTGTTATTTACTTGGCAGTCAATGGGACAGTAACAAACCTCCCGGTTTTTATTCAAAACATATCAAATTGTGTTCAGAAGACGAACAAAGCTTTTACGGGTTTGGAATGACCTGGGGCAAAGTGATTAATGACAACATTTTCATTTTGGGGTGGAGTAACCCTTTGAAGGGAACAGAAAAAAAGAAAGAATAACAGTAAAATAATGTGTTGAAATCAGTTTGAACTACTTGCAAATAATAGAAATAAACATTTCACTTTTAATCCTATTGCTAATATTCCATTTCTTGTCTTGCCACATTTAGTATGAATCACATAAATCACACACGTTAGCCTTTATCTCCAATTCAAAAAAACGTCAAATGGTGACAAAAAAGCAGAGTAACTTGCATCACTGGATGTTATTGTTGGTTGTGTACAATTTATTTCGTCAAACAGTTGTCAGATATGCCTAGTTTTACCTTCTTATGTCTTACTTTGCACTCTTTGACATCAGATGTCGCTGTCCAGAGTCCCATTATCACTTCCCTTTTTATTAATCTGTCTCTCTCTCTCTTTCTCTCTCAGAGGAAGTGGGCGTCTCTGTCACATTCATCAGTTCATATTAAACATGTAACCGGGAAAGAAACACTCAGATCTCATCTGAACACACATCAAGAGCTTCAGAAGAACTGAATCTACTAAAGATCATTGAATAAGAGAGAAGAATGAAGATCGTCTGGACTTTCACTCTGCTGATGATTCCCGGTAAGAATCTGAACTAAACCAGCACAGATTTGATGAGGACAGTCTTGAACTTCAATTTATGTTGTTGAATTGATATAAAACATTTATATCAGTTTAAAACTTTATATATGTTTATTCTTCTCAATATATTAAAGTGTTTTAATGCTGGTTTGTTGTAGGTGTTGTGAGCTCCATCAGTGTGACAGGATATTCAGGAGGAGGAGTCATCATTACATGCAGATATGATGAAGGATTTACAGCAAATGTAAAATATTTCTGTAAAGGATGGTGGTCAAGGTGCACAGACAAAATCAAGAATGAAAAGAAATATAAATGGGTTCATTCTGGAGGATTCTCTCTGTATGACAACACAAAAGCAGCAGTTTTCACTGTGACCATCAGAGATCTGAGTCAATGGGATTCTGGGACATACTACTGTGCAGTTGAGAAATCAGGACAAGTTCCTCACACTGAAGTGAATCTGAATGTTTTAACAGGTGAGTAACTGAAACCCTCAAACTAATGATGATCTCCACAACATCACCACACTCAACACTGACTGTAATTACTGAGGTTCAAACAGGTACCTTATATCAGATGTGTCTTTAAATGAAAATGAAATATCATTACTGACTCAATTCTTTACACACTCATATCTGAGTTTGTGTTAAGCAGGTCAAAGGATCACTTCTGTGAGAGGGTATTCAAAAGGAAATGTCATAGTAAACTACAAATATGAGATGAAACATATGAACCATGAGAAATACATCTGTAAAACTGGAGCAGATCAATGTTTTACTCTAATAAACACTAACAGAGCAACAGAATGGAAACATGACGGACGATTCTCTGTTCATGATGACAGATCTGCTCATCTCTTACTTGTGTTTATCAGAGACCTGAATGTGAAAGATTCTGGAAAATATTATATTATAGTCAAAGTTTCTGAAGACTATAGTTTCTTCTCTGAGTTTAACCTGGACATCAGAGACGGTGAGCTGCTTTCATTCACTCATTCATTTGTTTCTGTGGTGAATTCATGAATCTGTTGTTTAATTCAAACATTGCTGCACTTGATTTGTTTCTCCAACAGCTGATTGTTGTGAGAAGAGCATCAGTCTATCAGCTGCTGCAGGAGGATCTGTGAACATCAGCTGCAAATACCCACAATCCCACAGTGCTGATGTCAAGTTTGTCTGCAGGAGATCTGGATCTGATCTCTGTGCTGAAGAGACGTCTGTGAAGAAGAACAGTAGATGGAGCGCTGAGGGACAGATCCAGCTGTATGATGACAGAGAGCAGCAGCTCCTGACAGGAACCATCAGTCATGTGACTCAACAACATTCAGCTGAATACTGGTGTGGAGTTCAGTCTGATCAAGGACACAAGAGCTTCATCACACGAGTCCTCATCAGCGTTACTGGTACGGATGATTTTCTCACTGATATTAATCAGAATGCATACTATGCATACTATCACTGTACACTGTTGCTTGCCTGTGCAGTTTATACAGAGGTTTTTTTTTATTGTTACGCTGAGGAAGAGGAAGTGTCATTGCGAAAATGAGCTGCAGTTTATATTTCTTCAGTCTATGCAGTAAAAGTGTTCTGTGTAGAAATATGCTATGTCTGCAAATGCGCTTGTTAATTATTAACTTTTCATCAACTTATAAATCCGATCCTGTTCTGTTGTGAACTACTGTGGGTCCGGTTTGGGGAAGTCTTAACTTGTGTTGTAGTTGTAGATCAAACACTGATGAAGTTACTGAAGTATCTATGTAATTTTCTTGGGAAAGGCTACATTAGTGTGTGAATGCAGGAACTGGGCATCTAGTGGTATTACAGCAGTGTTTGCTAGTGTGCTCATTTCCCCTCTTTATTACTACAGTACCAGTGTTGTCATTTAGATGTGCAGTTTTGCTGTAAATGTGAGTTTACTTTAACACACTTGTGCAACAGTTGAAACTGCAATTAAGGAAGCTTGCAGATAAAAATACTGAAATAGTTTTTGTCTTTCACTTGTGTTTTTCACGACGTGCTTTTGCTCATGTGCTAATTTCCTAAAGCTCAAATTAACAGTGTGCGGTTTCGTTTTCTGGGTGTCTGTGCTTCAGCAATTCTGGGAAAAGGAAAATGAGACATGTGATGTCAATATCTGTGCATTTAAAAAAAAAAAAAAAAGATTTGTTTACCTCTTCTCCATGTTATTATTGTTTTAGATACATCATCGATACTACCTTCATCATCACCTGATTCTGTTTTCAACACTTCCACATCTAACATCACATCAGGGTCTTATAACATGTTAAAAGGTGCCTGTGTGTTAAAACATAAACATATGATCTGATGTTCAGCTCAGAGTGATCAGATTCACTCATTTCCTACATCCTGTGTTTTCAGATTCATCTGTGATCATCTCTCTGGTTCTGGTTCTTCTGGTTCTGATCATTGTTTGTCTCTTATTACTGTTTTTCTATAAGAAGCATCTGTCTCAAGGTAAAATGCTTTTAGAAACACCATAATTATTTATTTTAGAAAAACCATAATTTATATCGAGTTAAAATGAAGATTTGTTTTTCCATTTTGATGCTATCGCCACCTAATGGCTACAGCTACAAAATACAGATATTTGATGATGTGTGCCAACATTTCCATTAGGCATCAGTGTTGAAATGTGATATAATGTCATTAATTTAAGACTCTTGTCTTTGGCAGACGGTGATTCGTCATCTCAGACTGGAGCAGGAAAACATGAAGTGGTTAGTCCAGTTTATAAGATGATTGTTTTCTTCATAATGAGAATAAACTCTAATGCCTGCTGAATCTCTTCAGAGCTGTAAATGATTTCTGGTTCTCTGCAGGCTTCTAACACTGGTTGTGTTTATGAGGAGATTGAAGACACTCACAGACAGTTACCCACAACCCCCTCTGATGTTTCTAACTGTGTTTACGCTGCAGTTCATAAACCCCCTGGTGACTCTCAGGTTGTCATCACATCTGCTGATGATCTGAATTACGCCGTGGTGAATTTCCAGAAGAAAGCAGACTGTCCTGACAGTGTCACTTTGAGAAATAATCAGGATTACTGTGAATACGCTGCTGTCAGTCATCGCACTGCCTGATGAGCCACAGCAGAGAATGTGAATATTTGTATCACTTTGTCTTTGGCATTAAGTTTCTATCTTTGGAATTTTATTATTATTAATAATCAGTGTCTTTTGGTCAGACTTTACAAAGTGAGTACTGAATATTTCAGAGACAAAAATGTGGAATGAAAGCAGAAGCCGTGCTTGTAGTTCAAACTTGTAGTTCTCATGAAACTATTATTAAGGCTTAATATTATAAAGCTCATAAGCTTTGGCAAATTCAGTAGCTATTGTTTGCTTCTCAGTGCTCATTAGAACAGCCTAATAACTCGATAAACCAAGAATAGGTAGTGATATTGTGAGGAAATGTCATATGAATAGATTTTGGAAAACTGAAATGCAAAAAAAAAAAAAAAAAGGGGGCACATCTTCTGACCTTCTGGAGTGTTTGAGACAAAGCCAAAGATTACTTGGACCTTTGTTTCTTTTGATTATTAATGCTGCTGAGTTCATTAGGAGAGAACTACATGGGTCGATTACACAACACCATTTGCAACTAAAAACTGAATATTTTTTTGTGCATTTTGGCAGTTTATTTACACAATAACTGTGTTTTGAAGGCCTGAAAATGCTAGGTTTTTGAAAATTATATTTATATTTTCCAATCTTTTGTCTTCACCAGTTCATTTTAAACAGTGCTGCAGTGTGACAAATGATTTTCTAAGAATTCAAATGCTGAATGTCATTGCGTGATTGGTATTGTTGTTATAGAGTAATTAATTATGTACAATAATTACAAAATAATCGTCAAAATTCACATTGCTCAAGTCAACTTCCAACATTATTTGTGAGAATGACGTACTGTATATGACCTCTGTAAATGTTTGCTTTTGTTTTTTTGTACTCGTATGTTACTGTACAAATATTTAATTTGATTAAGTTCCTCATCATCTTCATTAAAATACGTGTAAACCATCTGCAGTGAGTCTCTGATGAATTATCCACAGGTGTGCGGGGTTACACACTCCTTAGGGCGGAGCTTCCGTTTTGAGACGGCAGCGCTGGTTTCAGCTATTGAGTTTGTTTAGCCTCCCAAGTAGCAAAGAAATGTCACTTCATTTTGACTGACATTCAGAATACAAGCACAAATCTTTCCGACATGCGTAAGTTTCTTACATTCACATTGGGAATTTATTTTTTTTTTTTTATATGTTATCTGAAAGCTGAATAAATAAGCTTGTATGTACGGTTGGATGTATGGTTTCTTAGGATAGGATAATATTTGGCCAGATTTAAAAGTCTGGAATCTGAGGGTGCAAAAATATTTAAATAAGTAAATTACCTTAAGTTCTTAGCAATACATATTACTAATCAAAAACTAAGTTTTGATATATTTATGATAGGGAATTTACAAAATATCTTCATGGAACATGATCTTTACTTAATATTCTAATGATAAAAAAAAAAAAAAAATCTATAATTTTGACCCATACAATGTATTTTTGGCTATTGCTACAAATATACCCGTGCTACTTAAGATAGCTTTTGTGTTCCAGGGTCACAAATACGTCAATTTGAACGATCATGCATGAATTTATTTATATTATAACAGCTAATAATTCTTCCGCCATGTAGTTCTTCAGAAAAAGAATTATTGTTGAGCAACGCACAGACGCAGCGGCTTCTAATTTGGTGTAACTGGTCACAGGCATGTGTTTAGCTATTTATAGGTGTGAGTACTTTACAACAGCTTCACCTGCCACTCAGCCTCTCCTAGTCTATTCGCATTCTAAATTAACTTTAAAATTTCCAAACATGTTGAATGTCAGTTATTCAGCATTATAAGATGTTTCTGACGTGTAATTTCATGTCAATGAAAATACGAGCTCATCTGGACAGACTGTGTTTGTGATGAATCTCAGCTGCTAACCATGGTGCTGAACATATGCTGAGCAGCGACTCTCCTCCACCATCAGGAAATTTGCTCATGGTTTGTGGTTTCTAGCAGGGTTTGATCAACGAGCCCGCATGCCCACTCTCCCTGGCACTTTGAGCAGCTGGTGTGTTTACACTTAAAAAAAAAAATTCAGGAATTCAGGCGAGCCTTCATTCGCAATAAATAGATTCTCTCACATCCTGGCTATCGGCCTGGGAAGCACCGTTAGTTCAAGATGTTTACTGTCCAACAGATCCATATCTGCCTCGGGGGCTGGGTTTTGACAGTGGATCTGAAAGACGCTTACTTCAGCATTCACATAGCCCCCCATCACAGACCGTTCTTGATATTCGCATTCGAGGGAGTGGCCTGTCAGTATACAGTCTTTCTGTTTGGACTGTCCCTGGCCCCTTGCACTTTTACGAAGTGCATAGATGCGGCTCTTTCCCCTCTGAGGCAGATGGGAATCCGCATACTAAATTATCTTGATGACTGGTTAATACTAGCCAAATCAGAACGGGAATTGGTTGCTCACAAGGAGCTGCTACTCAGCCGCTTAGAAGCACAAGAGCCACTTGTTACCCAGACAGTGGGTTGTCTTTCTGGGAACTATTCTAGACTCCGCCCAGACGTGGAGTTGGATTATGCCGGAAAAATCTCTGATGGTTCAGCAATTGACGGCTTCTCTCAAACCAGGGACGATGCATGCTTTGAAGGTTTTTCAGAGGTTGCTCAGCTTAATGGTGGCCGCCACCTCCATAATACCCTTGGGCCTGCTCCATGGCCCCTTCATTTCTGGCTCAAAACTCGCATCCCGTCCCATGCCTGGTGCCTGGGACGACTTTCTGTCAGGGTGAAAGACTGGCCTCGCTGAGTAGATAGTTCTTCATCTGCTCATTGCATGGCATGATTGGATGTATTCCCCAAATGCATTCCAAGCAATGGGACAGACCGTTTGAAACTGAAGTAACCTCGGTTCCCTGAGATAAGGAGCATTATAAACCAATGCATTTGGATCATTCACAATCCAAAATCACGTGTTACAATCCACAATCACGTGTCAATGTCTTGGTTAAATATATTATTTTATCGAGCCCAGTAAGGCTGCACAAATTTTACATTTAAACTCTCATTTATTTTCCAGTGCTTTCTAAATAATTATTTAAATACTTTGTCCACTCAGGTTTATTTTATTTTTGTTAAACAGCACTACTCCCAGTTTACAAACCAACTTTATTTTTCAAAACTATTTAATGTTGTTGTGACATTCAAAGACAAAAAAAAAATCACATTTTTTAATCTGCAATTTTTTTTATTTTATTATTATTATTTTTTTTCTCACAAGGTTTCTCAAAAATGCTGTGTGTGTGTATGTGTATGTGGTGTGTGATGAGTGCACCATTTTTCCATCCAGCTCAAAACCCACAGAAAACAAGCAAAGGCTCAGGGTCAGTTTGGTTTTAGACTTAAGATTAAACAGACTTATTCAGGAAACCCACAGTGAGACACATGACACTGAAAAGAAACAGACAGAAGATGAACGTCCACTGTGAGCAGAAGACAATAAAGACTAAGAGCTGCTTATTCAGTGATCCATCTTCAAGACTTATTGTGTTAAATGAGATGTTGAAAGCCTGAAAAAATGTTTTATGATCAACAAATTATCCATGTTTGATTTGACAACATATTGAGCCCATAAATCATTTGACAGACAGATTGACAGACATTTGTTTAAGTTAGTAAAGTTACGGCAATATCAATTTAAACGATTTAAACTCCAGGTTTTACTGTAAATCTTACTGTTTGTTATATTTTGATGATCATTAACGTCATTATTATCTTTCTGGCTTATGTCAAAATATCATTATACATCTTTATATGGTGGTAAGAATAGTATGCTAGTTTGCTTTTCTGAATTCAGCAGAACATGATTAACTGCCTATAGAGATGTAACAGTGAAATGCCAGTTTCTGATGTTGTGTTGTGATAATATGGGCGACAATCTGTGAGTCTGTATAGTTGTGTTTGAATATTTACAAGAATATTTTAAAGAACAAACATAATTTAGACTTTGTTAGCAATTAAAATCACAAGTGTAATTTCAGAAAACATGTTCTTTAAAACCATTTTTTTCTTTGCTAGGATAAAGTGACTTGCTTGTAAAAGTCTCAGTGTTGGCAGTGTTTTTTTTTTTTTTTTATTATTATTTTTTATATATATATATATATATATATATATATATATATATATATATATATATATATATATATATATATATATATATTATGGTGGTCAGTATGCTAATGATCATCAACACAAGATGCTCTCCAGCTTGTGGTTTTCTTTTGCTCTTTTGTAGGCCAAACCAAGAAGCCCTTCAGCCACCCGCAGGTACGATAAAAACAGGAAATGGTTTCTTGAGAAACGAACTCTCCACTCTATAAAAATGCTGTGAATTTGTTTAATATCTGAAAAATACAAATAATAATAATATACCCCAGCTCTCACGTCAAAAGATTTTAGTCAGGTCATCTATACCTTATTTATGACTGCAGTTGGTTGGGCTTTAAAAAGGAAAAAAATAAATAAATAATTCATAAACCAGTATTTCATAAGAATAACCAGCTGCAGTCATAAATAAGTAAATGTAATAAATTGTCTGCTTGTGGCTGAGCCCCAGTTGCTATCTTTAGCCCTATTATATTTTGTTTTGGTTTTCAACTTTTAAATAACATAAACCTCCTCAAAAGAAAACAGAGGTGTAAATGATAAATAATGTTTTTGCATCTGAGTCTTACTCTGTTTATCTCATTCACTGGTGAATGGCCTTTAGTTTTTAATTTAGATTCTGAATATTAAAATATGGAACGACGACGAAACACGCGAGAGCCAATGAAGTTTAGACACAGTTTCGACTCCTCCCTTTTGTCCTTATATGGCGCCTAGCGGTGCATGTCCGTTTTTATGGAAAGTAGGTTCGCGGGTTTCTCTACACTGGAACTGACAGGACAAAGAGGATAAGATTTTATGTGAGTAATCAATTAATTTAGACCTGTTAAAAAAGCTGTTCTGTGTCTTTAGATGACTTGCAGTTACACATCAGGATGCGTGTAAATGATTTTTAGCCTACTTTATATGATCTTAAGCTTGACTAACGGTCGCACCAAGGCTAAAATTCTCTCAATAACTTTACAAATGAAAACTGTAAAACTCAGTTAAATGACTAAGTCAAATTATGAAATTCCTCCTTACACAGTATATAAATTAGTAAGCTTTGTACACTATCTTGTTGGAAAATTACTCAAACAGTAAGCTTATGCCAAACTATATGTACATTTTCTGACAGGAAAATGTACATTTCCTGATGTATGAACTAGTTATGTTAGTTGTATGTGGTATATTTTGAACTATATCTTGCAGTTTTTTGACATTTTCGTCATGTTTTGTTGTTTTAATTTATATAAATTATTTTAATCTTGAAACTGTGTTTTAAGTTGACTATAGTTTACTGTACTCTAGTGGAAGATTTAAATAATGCTGATCAATTTGATTCAGTGTCATTTGTCCTTATGTAGAGAACATGAAACCTGTATGAGCTCTCAGTGTCAGACACCGTAACCTCCACTAGGTGGCGCTCTTTCAGTGTGATTAATGTGATATTCAGTCAATGATGATGGTGGGAGGAGCCAGTAAAGCTGCTCATTACTGATGAAGAGCTGAATAAAGAGGAAGTAACTAAAGCAGACAGATGTAGAGACAGAGAGATTCACACAGAGATCATTCAGCATAAAGAAGACTGAACTCAACTCACAATGAAGATCCTCCTCATCTTCTTCACTTTCTACCTGATCTCAGGTCAGAGCTTTTCTCTTTCATCACTGCAGTAATGATGCTGTTTTCTGTTCATCAGCTTTCTGATCACAGTATCAATCTGATTGACAGGTGCAGTGAGATGTTTTGATGTGACTGGATATTCTGGAGGAAGCGTTCTTGTTGATTCATGGAATCCTTGGCACAAAAATGATCCTAAATACATGCAAAAGCTACAGAGTACAATAATTATAAATAACACAAAACATGATCAGTGGATTAATGAAGGAAGTTTCACTTTATTTTGCAATAAATACAGAAACCTCATGATCTACATTAGAGAAATGAACCAACAAGATGCTGGAACATACAAAATTGGGGTTGAAGACAAATGGTACATTGATATGACTCTGAATGTGGAAAAAGGTCAGTGATTTTAAAATATCAAGGTTTTTGTGTCGTAAAACTACTGATCATTTCAAAGCTTTTGTATATATATATATATATATATATATATATATATATATATATATATATATATATATATATCTTTCTTTGTGAATGACAGATTCATGTTGTAAAGTATCAAAGAGAGTGATGGTGAATAGTGGAGAAACTGCCAATTTCAGCTGTGAATATTCACACAATCATATTAATGATGTAAAGATCATATTCAAAGAGAGAAAATACTCTGTTGATATGATGTACAGTGCATGGAATAAGGAGGAAAGATTTAGCATTTCAGATGACAGAGGTAAAAACCTCTTTATTGTGAGAATTAATGCTGTGACACCAGATGATGCAGGAGTTTATTTATGTGGAGTTTGGCACTACAAACATCCAAACACTTACGCCATTATTAATACTGTTCAACTACGTATAAATTGTAAGTATAATAAATTTTGAATTAAATTAAAGTTTATATTGTGTGTGTTTGTGGCAGAGTTAATGATATTTGTGATTGACAGCTAAAGTGGGCGTGTCTAGAGTGAGCGGCTACTCAGGAGGTGGTTTGATGATCAAGTGTGAACATCCTCAATACAAAACCAATCTGAAATACATCTGTAAAGAATCAGATGGATGTTCAGAGAGGAAGAATCCAGGAGTTCAGGATGATTGGATGGAGAATGGAGATGTTTCTTTATATGACGACACCAGAGCAGGAGTCTTGAAGGTGTTTTTTAGAGAGCTGAAAGGTGCAGATGCTGGAACATACAGGTGTGGAGTGAATGTATCTCACTATACTGAGAGCTTCACTAAACTTGAGCTGCACATCAAACATGGTGAGAAACCTCAAATACTTATCTTGTATGTGCAAAGACTCTGTTCGGATTTTTGTGTAATTTCTTTTGGTTTACAGATGCAGCATTTCTGACTGAATCTGCTCATCTTGGTGGTGCAGTCAACATCACCTGTCAGATCCCAGAGGAACATGAAGTTCATTTCTGCAAAGAGGATGATAATCACATCTGCCAAAACATCAGCTCATCTAAAGTGACACAAATGAATGGTTCATCTGAGAGAAATGAAGAGAGAGTTTTTACAGTGATCATCAGTAATGTGAGTGTGAGAGATGCTGGAGTTTACTGGTGTGGAGCAGAAACCAGAGACACATATTTGACTTTCATCTCCCTGAACACTAAAATTCTGCTCAACATCATCAGTGAGTCATTTCAGATGATTTCACTGTAGTAAATACAGTCTATTCAGAATCATTTGTGTTAAATGTCAGTTGGCTTGTTTTTAGTGCCTCCAGTAGTGAGACATGAAGGAGAATCTGCTGAGATCATCTGCCCATATGATTCAATCTATAAATCGAAGCCAAAGTCTCTCTGTAAGGGGAAGTGCTCCACTAGAGACAGAAATACTCTCAATGAGACTGTGAGAGAAGAGAAAGAGACTAAGACTGACAGATTGACTCTGAATGATGACGTCACTGCAAGTGTCTTCACTGGGACCATCACTGGACTGACAGCAGAGGATGCTGGGAAATACTGGTGTGCAGTGACATTAGAAAGAGACCTCAATTATCTTCACACTCATCTGATCGTCATCATGAACGAGGGTGAGGAAGGTTTATTCATCTGAATATGTGAATCTACGGCTGTGAATTGATGTTCTTGTATTTGTGAACATTTCCAGAGCTGAACTTGACTAAGTATGAAGGAGACGACGTGTCAATCCAGTGCAAACATCAGGATGAAGATCAGAAAAGCTTCTGCAAAGCACATGAAGCCTCCATGTGTGTGAAGGATAGAATTTCATTGGAGACGATTAGAGATGATCGATTCTCTTTCAGTGATGAAGCATCTACTGGAGTCTTTACTGTGAACATCACTGATCTGAGAGAAGAGGATTCTGGGATATACTGGTGTGGCGCTCACGTCACCACTAAAGTCAGTCTCACTGTTAAAAAGGGTGAGATTTGTATTTTATTGTATTCTTACATTTTATAGTTTTTATTTTATAAGTAATTTATTTAGTAATTTTACTGATTGCAGAACATCCCTGATGGCAAGCAACCACTGAATCAATGTTAAAATAGTTGATTTGTCACTGTTAATGACACTGAATAAATATCACTTTTGCACCCGCAATTGATGTTGAAAAAATTTTGAAATTTCAAGAAACCACCGTTGTTGTGTTCAGTATTTGCTTTAGTTGAGCTCTTGACTCTTTGTACTTTCACTTGTGATTTTCGTTGTCACTTTAAACAATGTGCTCGAATACATTAGTTAAAGCATTGAAAACTAAGATCCACTGGGATCAGATGATGGTAACTGTAATTATTGTGAGATTAAATAATTGCTCACCTGATGATGAAAATTACGTAATATGGATGGTGCGTAGACGGTCGAAGTATATTTTTTGCCTTATCTTTGTTGTGCGCTCTGTCACTTTTGTGACTGCATTGTTTGTAGTAAAAGCAAACATGGATTGACACGAAAATGTAGTAGTTACTATGTGTTTATGTATTTTCAGATTTCTCTTTGCTGAATGTTATTTCTATGTGTTTGACTTTGCTGCTGATTGGAGGATTCACTGTGACTGAGTGTTTATTAAGATGAGGTGATGCTTTCCTTCATATTATCACACACACACACACACACACAAAAGAACATATAGTGTCAATGACTTTATGAAGCTGTTATATATAACTATTAGAGACTGTTTTGACAGATGCAGGTCACAAACGAACTTACTTTCAACCTTCACCATCATTGAAAATGTGATTAAATATTACATGTTAAAAATGTTGGTTAGGTTTTTGAAAATCTTATTGATCTCAAAGTTTCTGACAAGTGCTGAAGGTGTTGTTTTTTGCATGATATAGACTCCGTCCAGCATAAAGCCACAGACAACTGGTGAAGGTTCAGAGTCTCAGTTTGACTGTGAAGATTAGACTTACTCAAGAAACCCACAGTGAACAGTGAGATGCTTAACATCATTTGTGGGCAGAAGACAAAGATGCAGATTGTATTTTTTTTTTTTTTTTTTCGTTTTTTTGATTGTGTGTGTAATTCTGCTCTCAGTTGGTGAATTCACCAATTCTGATTGTAAATCAATGGTATGATGAATAAAATGGAAAAATGAATTGTAAATTTAACAGGTAGAACAGAAGGTGCTGAAAAGAAACCAACATGACAAGCTCTCATGCTTGTGCTTTTCTTTTCCACTTCCTGTTTGCATTCTTCTGTTTACTTTAACTACCTGCAGGTGTGACAAAAACAGGACACTGTTTGTTTAGTAATGAAGGACACAGACTTTCTACTCCATAAAGAGATGATGTGAATCTGTCTAATATATCATAATACTGTATATAGAATGACAAAGTAATTCTTAAAGGTTTTTTAGGTCTATAAATCTAGAGGATGTAGAGGTCATGATGCTTCTGTTGCATTCTGTTTTTTTTTATGTTTTATTTTTTTACAACGTTGTTACATCATTGCCTAACAAATAAAGTCTTTGGCTTCATCTATTTGCAATAGCTGATGGAGTCTCTAATGATCTGAGCTTTGTATCTATATGGTCGCAGATGAATATGGTACATTTCAAAATATATTTTAGCATTTTCAATGTTACATTTTCAGTCTTTTATTTTAATTTATTTAAATGATGCCTTACTGAGACTTCAGAGCCCTTACATGTAAATGATACTGTCGCCCTCTAGTGGAAAATTTAAGATCGGTTTACTTGAGTGTCAAATCAAATCCCAAGTCCTCAAAGAGTTAAATGAGTTAATGAGAAGATTAAGCGACTAATTAAATGATGATTGTGCATTAGTGATGAACACCTGCTGTCAACAAACAGCATCATTAAAGAAAAGTGAAACACAAGAACTACAGTTGACTTCAGCCACAGCCTTGGATGAAAAAAACAAACATGATGCCACATAATTGTGGTCAAGGTTAGTTGGTCTCTTGACCCTTTTACTAATTAAAATGAATTTGCTTCTAAGCAATTGCTAAATTGTTTCACAGCAAACACGTGTGCACTGCTGAATCAAACCTTGAAATAGTAGATTAACTTATGCTTTCTGCTCTCTTTCTGACTTTTTGTTTCTTTCTGTCTCTTTCTTTGGTCCTATAAAACAAATGCCACTGTAATACTTCAATATTGAGGAAACAAAAAACAACTATATCGGCTCAGGCTTTTAGACTTGAACACTATCCGATTCATCAACTTTAACTATTAAAGCAACACTTTGTTTGCATGCTGTAGTTCCACAGCAGAAGATGGACTTGCAAGTGTCTCAAGTCCTCAAAGAGTTAAATTTAATCCGATAAATGAGATCCTCACATGTGAAATCAGTTGTGTGGTGATCATCACGCACAAAGACAGCAAAATGTGACCCTGGACCACAAAACTCATTTTTTTGGACCACAAAACTCATAAAGGTTTGTTTTTTTTTGTTTTTTTTTTTTTTAGTAATTTGACTTTTATATGTAATCTGAATAAATAAGCTTGTATGTATGGTTGGATGTATGGTTTGTTAGGATAATACAATATTTGGCAGAGGTACAACTATTTAAAAATCTAGAATCTGAGGGAGCAATTATTAGTAGTAGTATTAGTATTATTTAATAAATATTAAGAAAATCATCTTTATAGTTGTCCAAATGAAATTCTTAGCAATGCATATTACTAATCAAAAATTATGTTTTTATATATTTTTACGGTAGTGAATTACAATATCGCTTCATGGAACATGATCTTTACTTAATATCCTAATGATTTTTGGCATAAAAGAAAAAAAATATATATATAATTTTGACCCATACAATATATTTTTGGCTATTGCTACAGATATACCCGTGCTACTTAAGACTTTGTGGTGCGGGGTCACAAATACGTAAATTTGAACGATCATGCATAAATTCATTTATATTTTAACAGCTAAGAATTCTTCCGCCATGTAGTTCTTTGGAAATAGTTAAAAGAATTACTGTTGAGCAATGCACAGATGCAGTGCCGTCTAATTTTGTGTAACTGGTCACATGCGTGTGCTTACTTACAGGTGTGAGTATTTTACAACAGCTTCACCTTCCACTCAGTCTTTCTCCTAGCCTGTCCATATTCTAAATTAACTTAAAAATTTCCAGACATGTTGAATGTCAGTTATTCAGCATTGTAAGATGTTTCTGAAGTGTAATTTCATGTCCATGAAAACACTAGCTCATCTGGACAGACTGTGTTTGTGATGAATCTCAGCTGCTGTCCGTGGTGCTGAACATATGCTGAGCAGTGACTCTCCTCCACCATCAGGACATTTGCTCATGGTTTGTGGTTTCTAGCAGGGTTTGAGCTCATATAGCGGAGACACGTGATACACACATGTTGCTATGCTAATATATGTTTGAAGTATGTTTGGATAATTAGCCAAAGGTTAAATCTTAAATCTTGAGACACTACAGGCGAAACCGTTGTTTTTTTTCATGCACTGCTCAACTTTGAGTTGTTGGTTTATTTTGCCTTTATAACATGTCTTATTTCAGACTAGTGGAAAGAAAACATGCAAAATACACATTTGTTCTTTCATATTGTTTATTTTATGTCACCTTATTTGCTTTATTTAATTAAGAGTTTTTGAACTCTTACCTGGAAATTTAAAAATCTATAACTGATATGTCAACAAAATAAAACAAGAATTTTGAACCTGGTTTTATCAAATGTTTACATTTATGTTCTTGAAATAGCTGCAAATTAGCACATATTTAATTAGATACTGGCTCAATTACATAAACATAAAATTGTAGAAAACTTGTAAACAACTGTTTTACTGTCTTTCGTTTATCAGCTGGGTTAGTATGGTGATATCTATTATTAGTTAGAGTTTACCCTATTCACCTGTAATTGAGATCTCACTGTAATACAAACATCCTCAAATCCACTTTCCTGCAGAGTTTAGCTGTAACCCTAATCAAACACACGTGAGTATGCTAATCAATGCCTTCAGGATCATTAAAAAGTCACATGTAGGTGAGTTTGATCAGGGCTGGAGTTAAACTCTGGAGTGCATTGGTCCTCCAAGGCAAGATTTGAGAACCCTGCTGTATTATAAATTATATAAACTGTACGAGTGCAGGTTTCGATGGAAACCGCTGCTGTTTGCATGTGTGTCCATCAGATGTCACTGTCAAATGAAGCCTGTGTGGAGTATTAGTTGTACCTCTAGCTTTGTTCATATATCTCTCTCTTGCTCTCTTTTTCTTTGTGTGCCATATATAGAGAAAGTGGGCGTCTCTGTCACATTCATCAGTTCATGTTAAACATGTAACCAGGAAAGAAACACTCAGAGCTCATCTGAACACACATCGAGAGCTTCAGAAGAACTGAATCTACTGACAAAAGAGAAGATCATTGAATAAGAGAGAAGAATGAAGATCATCTGGACTTTCACTCTGCTGATGATTCCTGGTAAGAATCTGAACTCACAGTGCTCAGTCTCCACAGTGCACAGAATCACTAAAAAAAAAAAAAAAAACCGAGTCTTTAACTTCAGTTCTTTTTGTTGAACCAGAAACAATAGCCTAATGAAATGTGAGTTCATAATTCAGTGCTATATATATTATATATTATTGTAAATACTGTATTAATGCTGGTTTGTTGTAGGTGTTGTGAGCTCCAACGGTGTGACAGGATATTCAGGAGGTGAAGTCAACATCACATGCAAATATAATATACAACGTAAAGGAAATACAGCAAATGCAAAGTATTTTTGTAGAGGGAAGAAGCCAGGGAAACCAAAGGGTGAATGGTGCTCTGAACTCATCAAGACTTACGAGGAAGATAAATGGGTTCATTCTGGAAGATTCTCTCTGTATGACGACACAAGAGCAGCAGTTTTCATTGTGACCTTGAGAAATCTGAGTGAACAGGATTCTGGGACGTACCAGTGTGTAGTTGACAGAACTACAAAAAAAGATTCCTACACTGAAGTGAAGCTGATCGTCATAAAAAGTGAGTAACTGAAACCCTCAAACCCATGATGATCTACAGAACATCAACACACATAATGACAGTAATAACACTAAACACCCATAGATCCTAAAAGACCAAATGAAATAAGCAACCACACTTAAAAATAAAGGTTCCAAACATTTATTTATTTGTATTGTTTTCTCAATGATCTGGATTTTGTAGAATAATCCATTTTTGCTTCCTCAAAGAAATTTGTCATCAGTTGTTCATTGATCAGTTCTTAAAATAACATTTTTTTTTTTCCTAATATGAAGAAAAATTGAATATTCTAAATAATAATAATCTATTTTTTTCTACTATTAAGAACCTGTTTCCATTTATTTCGTAATGTGTATATATATTCACCTTATTTTGTGTGTGTGTGTGTGTGTGAAACATGTCTGATGTTTCAGTAATGTGTGAAATGCATCAGCATCTGTGAGAACAGGGAAGTAAGTATCTGTGAGCTGAAAACACTTTATTTACCTCTAGTATGGCTTTACTGTGTTTTAGAGAGAAATGAACACCAAACAACATCAGCTAAATCTCTACTGATCACATCTGCATCTCCTGTAACAGGTACAAACTCACTGATTTCTGTCAGTCGGTCAGTTTTGACTCTTCAGAGTGATTGAGTGAATCTGTGGTGTTTTCAGGCTCTTCTCTGATCATCAGTGTGTCTGTGATTCTGCTTCTGATCATCACTGTGATTCTGTTAGTGATCGTGACTGTCTGGAGGAGGCGTCAGTCACACAGTAAAACTACTTTTACTTTCTTTAAAAGACATGTCTTTTTTTCAGATTAATCAAACTGACACATTATTATCCAAAAAAAAGAAAAAGGCTACATCTTAAGATGAACAGATAAATATAAGAATGTGAAAAGATTTAAATAAATTCATTTGCTTGTCTTTGACAGTTGCTGATTCCTCATCCAAAAGATCTCACACAACAGCAGAAAACAGTGAAGCGGTTAGTAGAATTAGTGTGATTGCAAAAAGATGTCCATCTGATACAGTTCAGGAACAGGTCTTCATCACATCTGGTGATGATCTAAATTACGCCGTGGTGAATTTCCAAAAGAAAGTGGACTGTCCTGACAGTGTCACTTTGAGAAGTAATCAAGATTACAGTGAATACGCTGCTGTCAATTATCACACTGCCTGACGAGCCACAGCAGAGAATGTGTTATAAACCGATGCATTTGGATCAATCACAACGTCCAAAACTAACACTGAGTACCAATTGAACCACGTACTGTTTAAAGAAAACATTAAGCATATGCAGACTGATTGTAATGTCTGATGATTCTGGTTCCTCTTAAGCCGTTAATAGATTAGATGATTTTCTTTAAAGCTGCTTTGAATCAGCATTGCACATGCAATATACAGTACAGTATCTGAGGTAAAGTGTATTTATTTATTTTTTCAAATGCATCATTACATAGAATCAGATAATAATGTCTGCTTTCAAACATTTCTATGTCTAATAGCCTTACCACAAATAAATCATTTTTACTCTCAATACATTTCCAGTGCTTTCTAAACAGTTTTTATTTTTTCTAAATACTTTGCCCAGTCATCTTTACATATATATATATATATATATATATATATATATATATATATATATATATATATATACACACACACACATATACATACAACACTACAAGTTTACAAACCAGCTTCAGTCTGAAATGTAATAATAATTTAATTTCTCAAAACTATTTTTGTTATTGTAACATTCAAACACATGAAAATGATATTTTAATCTACAGTTAAGTTTTGTCAAAAAGTTTCTCTCAAACGCTGTTCGTCTTTTTGTGTGTGTGTGTTTGTGTGATGAACAGGCTGTTTTTCCATCAAGCTCAAGGCCACAGGAAGCTGGTGAGGGTTCAGGGTCTCAGCTTGGTTTAAGTGTGAAGGTTCAACAGACTTATTCAGGAAACCCACAGAACATTTTATAATCAACAAATTAACCATGTTTATCTTTCTAGCTAAAGGCAAAGCATCATAATGCATCTTTATATTGCAGTAAGTATGCTAGTTTGCTTTTCCTGAATTCAGCAGAACATAATTGAAAGTCTAGACAGAGATGTATTTACCAGAGTATTACCTAATGTGAAGTTTCGAAAGTTGTGTTGTGATATTTTGGGCGACAATCTGATTTTATATGGGAGAAACTGTGCAATTGTGAGTCTGTATAGTTGTGTTTGAATATTTACAAGAATAATTTAAAGAACAAACAGAAGTTTGACTTTGTTAGCAATTTTAAAATTGCAAGTGTAATTTCGGTAAAATGTTCTTTTTCTTTCTTTGCTATCGGATAAAGTGACTTGCTGGTAAAAGTCTCAAAACTTTGGGTTTGCAGGGTTTTAAATAAGGTGGTCAATAAGCTATAGATTATTAACATGAGATGCTTTCCAGCTTGTGGTTTTCTTTTTCTTTGCACTATTTTTTTTTTCTGTGGGTCAAGCCAAGAAGCCCATATGACACCCGCAGGTATGATAAAAACAGGAAATGGTTTCTTGAGAAACTATGGGCACAAACTTTCCACTCCATAAAAAATGCTGTGAATTTGTGTAAAATATCAAAAATAAAAGTCATTATAATATACCCCAGCTCTTACTTCAGAAGATTTTAGTCAGGTCATCCAGAGTAATGTACCATTTCAAAACTTATTTATTTATTTTAATAAGGCCAACCAACTGCAGTCGTGAATAAGTGTGTATATAATAAAATGTCTGCTTGCTTCTCAAATGCTAAATAAGTCCAGCCGTTCAGCCTCATTTGCTTTCGGTAGCAAAACAACTTTTGTATTAGCTATTAATTTTATTCTGCAATTAATTAACATAAGCTTCCTCAATAAAAGACAAAGTGTACATGATAAATAATGTATTTGCATCTGCATCCGACTTTCTATATCCCATTCACGGTGGCAGAGCCTTAAGGTCTTATTTTAGATTCTGAATATTGAAATATGGCTCGACGACGATAAACGCGAGAGCCAATGAGGGTTAGACGCAGTTTCGACTCCTCCCCTTTCTCCTTATATGGCGCTAAGCCGTTTGAATGTAAAGTTCGGAACTGACAGGACAGAGAAAGCAAGATTTTATGTGAGTAATCAATTAATTTAGACCTGTTCTTAAAACAGTGCTGTTCTATGTCTTTAGCTGACTTGCAGTTACGCACCAAGAAGTGTATGAATGACTTTTATGGTACTTTTATGGTCTGATCTTGACAGCAGCGGCTTGACTAACGGTTTCACTGAGGCCTGTGGATTTCTCCCAGTATCTTTACAAATTAAAACTGTAAAACACAGTTAAATCACCTAGTCAAATTATGAAATCCCTCCCTATGCAGTACATAAATTAGTATAGTAAGCATGACACTTGTTGAAAAATGGCTCAAACAGTAGGCCTGTGCCAAACTATGTGTACATTTTCTGAAAGGAAAATTCCTTTAGGAATATTACAATTTAAAAAGAGACAACAAATGCACTGAACACAGTTTAGGTGAAATGACACCTTGAAAGCATCAACTTGACTGAGACTGCAAAAGCACAAATGCAGTGAAACCTCTGGCTCCATCTAATGGTAAATATGTGTGAATGTCTGTTTTTGGTTTTGCTGAAAAGATCTGTATTTTATGGTAAGGTACTGTAGCTGATGTTTGAGGACATACAAATCACTCTGATATACATGAGTTTAAAATAAAAAAAATAAAAAAAAAACAATCTAAGCGAAATTAAACTTTGGCATCATATTTGATAATTACATGGACTCATTGTTCATGAAGATGTTTTTTTTTAAAAAAAGTTTAAGATGAAGCAAAGGAAGCAGATATATTCATGTCTATATTCATGTCATTCTTTGTCCAGATTGTGTTGGTAACTCTCATCAGTGATGCTGAAAATGTACAGTATTATTTTTACAGGCATAAAATATTTACCCTGCAAGGTCATTTCATTTCAGTTCCCACCTAAAACAAAATGGTTAATGTTTCTTACAGCTGATGAAGATTTCTAAAACCCAAAGCATAAATGTCAAAGATGCTATTTAATAAAGACATGAAGTCACTCATGATGTTCTTTATATATGAGAGTCAATCAGCCTTTGTGACTCAACATGCATGTATGAATGTATGAATTAGTAATGTTAGTTGTATGTGGTATATTTTGTACTATATCTTGCATTTTTATTTGTTTTCCTCATGTTTTGTTGTTTTATTCATTTAAATTACAGTGTAACCTCCACTAGGTGGCGCTCTTTCAGCGTGATTAATGTGATATTCATTCAATGGTGATGGTGGGAGGAGCCAGTAAAGCTGCTCATTACTGATGAAGAGCTGAATAAAGAGGAAGCAACTAAAGCAGACAGATGTAGAGACAGAGAGATTCACACACAGAGATCATTCAGCATAAAGAAGACTGAACTCAACTCACAATGAAGATCCTCCTCATCTTCTTCACTTTCTACCTGATCTCAGGTCAGAGCTTTTCTCTTTCATCACTGCAGTAATGATGCTGTTTTCTGTTCATCAGCTTTCTGATCACAGTATCAATCTGATCGACAGGTGCAGTGAGATGCTTCAGCGTCACTGGATATTCTGGAGGAAGTGTTCTTATTGATTCTGAGAAACTCTGGTTCAGTGAATCTGCTAAATATATGGTTAAACATGACCCATGGAGAACCATTATAAATTATAAGAAACACAGTGAATGGACTAGTGAAGGAAGATTCAATCTTTTTCGCAACAAATATGGGAACCTCATGATATTCATCAGAGAGCTGAACACACAGGATGCTGGAAGATACAGAATTAGGGTTGTTGACAAGTGGTATATAGATATAACTTTAAATGTGAAAAAAGGTAAGCAGTTCAATTGTGTAACGAAACTACTCTTTTTAAAGGTGCATCATTGTGAAGTATATTTAATCATTATGTGGATGACAGATTCATGCTGTATGGTGCCGAAGAAAGTGGTTGTAAAGAGCAGAGAAACTGCTGCTTTCAGCTGTGAATATTCACAAAATCATATTTATGATGCAAAGGTCATATTAAAAGAACAACAAAACTCCATTGGCACATGTAATGAGGAAGCAAGATTCAGTATTTCTGATGACAGACATAATAACTTCTTCGTTGTGAGAATTTCTGCTGTGACACCAGATGATGGAGGAGTTTATTTATGTGGAGTTTGGATCAACAGACAAACACACTCTATAAGAACTACTGTTCATCTGTACATTATGGGTGAGTAGATTATACTCTCAATTAATATATCAGTGTTTGCTGCTTCAGTAATTGTTAGATTTTGCATTCAATGAAAACACTGATTCAGTCAGATATTTGTGATTGACAGCTAATGTGGGCGTGTCTATGGTGAGCGGCTACTTAGGAAGTAGTTTGATGATCAAGTGTGAACATCCTCAATACAAAACCAAACCAAAATACATCTGTAAAGAATCAGATGGATGTTCAGAGAGGAAGAATCCAGGAGTTCAGGATGAATGGATGGAGAATGGAGATGTTTCTTTATATGACGACACCAGAGCAGGAGTCTTGATGGTGTTTTTTAGAGAGCTGAAAGCTGCAGATGCTGGAACATACAGGTGTGGAGTGAATGTATCTCACTATACTGAGAGCTTCACTGAACTTCAGCTGAACGTCAAACATGGTGAGGAAACTCAAATACTTTATCTTTCATGCTTGGAGTATCTGTTCTGATTTTTATGTAATTTCTTTTGGTTTATAGATGCAAAATATCCAAAGAGTGTGACTGAATCTGCTCATCTTGGTGAAGAAGTCAACATCACCTGTCAGATCCCAGAGGAACATGAAGTTCATTTCTGCAAACAGGATGATAATCACATCTGTCAAAACATCAGCTCATCTAAAGTGACACAAATGAATGGTTCATCTGAGAGAAATGAAGAGAGAGTTTTTACAGTGATCATCAGTAATGTGAGTGTGAGAGATGCTGGAGTTTACTGGTGTGGAGCAGAAACCAGAGACACATATTTGACTTTCATCTCCCTGAACACTAAAATTCAGCTCAACATCATCAGTGAGTCAATTCAGATGATTTCACTGTAGTAAATACAGTCTATTCAGAATCATTTGTGTTAAATGTCTGTGTTTGTTTGTTTATAGTGCCTCCTGTAGTGAGACATGAAGGAGAATCTGCTGAGATCATCTGCCCTTATGATTCAATCTATAAATCAAAGCCGAAGTCTCTCTGTAAGGGGAAGTGCTCCACTAGAGACAGAAATACTCTCAATGAGACTGTGAGAGAAGAGAAAGAGACCAAGACTGACAGATTGACTCTGAATGATGACGTCACTGCAAGTGTCTTCACTGGGACCATCACTGGACTGACAGCAGAGGATGCTGGGAAATACTGGTGTGCAGTGACATTAGAAACATACCTCAATTATCTTTACACTCATCTGATCGTCATCATGAACGAGGGTGAGGAAGGTTTATTCATCTGAATATGTGAAACTACGGCTGTGAATTGATGTTCTTGTATTTGTGAACATTTCCAGAGCTGAACTTGACTAGGTATGAAGGAGACGACGTGTCAATCCAGTGCAAACATCAGGATGAAGATCAGAAAAGCTTCTGCAAAGCACATGAAGCCTCCATATGTGTGAAGGATGGAGTTTCATTGGAGACGATCAGAGATGATCGATTCTCTTTCAGTGATGAAGCATCTACTGGAGTCTTTACTGTGAACATCACTGATCTGAGAGAAGAGGATTCTGGGATATACTGGTGTGGAGCTCACGTCACCACTAAAGTCAGTCTCAAAGTTAAAAAGGGTAAGCTCTTGATCATGACATGCTGTGTATCATTGTTGTTAAACTTGACAATGATATTGATTGCGACAGTCCGTGACGTCACTATCAGTAAGACCATGAGTACAAAAGGGTACAAAAATCAACTTTTTTGTCTTGGTGTTTGTCACAGTCAATTGCAGTCATTCCCCTTCATGGGAACCGTGGTTACATACGTAACCTGAGACATTCCCTTTCAAATGGGAACTTGTACTGCGTCCTAGAACACTATGGGGAAGATAATACACACTGACTGCCCTAATAGACTGTGACAAGCACCAAACAAGGGTTCAGTGGTCATGGAACTGTTAGTGGTGCCATTTCCTACGACCAAACCCTATGCAATACCTTACCATCCAACCAAGCCAACATACAGTACCTTTAAGGGAATACCAGCACCGGAAAAACAAACTTTACCTCGCTTGTCATTATCTCTAGAGAGATCTAGTTCAACCTCTAAACACCCAGGGGAGTAGTTTACCAGAAATTATAAATACTCAACCCTGTCAGACATGTATCTTGTGAAGCCATAGCTTCTTAACAAAGGAAGCTACCAATGGGACGGTATATAAATTTAGGCAATCCTCTGACATACAAATGCGAAGTAGCACACAGCAGTTTAGACAGCAGAGTTGGAGTCTTCAGCGTTGATGTTTCTCTCGCTAAAAGATAGCTCACAAGCATCTCTTTAACAGGAGGCATCAATGCATACCCTTGCTCGCGCATCCCTAGATCAGGAAGAAATGGATAAATCATTGGAGCTGACCCAGACAGAAATCGCTCACCTAATCTTGTGCAAGCAATTTGCGGTCTCTCGCCTTTCCAAAGCAAATCTAAATTTTCCTTAACTTTTTAAACATTTAAAAGACAGTACTGTTAAGGTATTAGTCTACATTCCATTATAAAAGAAAAAACATTCACGTTCATTTAGTTTTATGCTATAGCCTGCTGTTAAACAGCACCTGTTCTGGCTGGTAGGTGTCTGTCAGTCATCTGGTTCAACTAACCGTCACTGAAAACTGTTCAGTGAAATTAAAAATTGATGTCTAACTTCAATGCTTGATACATTTGTAAATAACACAGTTTGTAAATACTAAACAGTTCACGTTTTACCTTACATTCACTGAATCTGAAGCTGCCTGTTAAACTGACGAAAGCACCAAATCTGAGGAAGGACATCAGGTGTCTTTGACCAGAAACACTGGAGATAGAATTCATCTAAGCCAATCTAACTGAAAACTTCTATCAGTATATATATATATATATGTATATATGTATCAGTTATGTTGGTTATATGTGGTATGTACAGTAGGTGTATGTAATATATATGTTTTTATATGTTGTAATAATAATAATATTAATAAGGATACATGTTTTTTTGTTTTGTTTTTGTATTTTGTGTATATTGACCATGCCATTACCATCACAAAACACCTGAGAACAGCAGACTAAAGGTCTTTTTTATTTAAAGAAATTAAATTCTTTTTAATTAAATTAAATAGTTCATTTGAGTGGATTTAAAAAGGAAAAGAGAAAGAGAAAGAATAACAGTACAATAATGTATTTAAGTCAGTTTAAACTATTTACAAACAATAGTTTGGTTTCAAAATGTGCACACATTTCTCTTTTAATATTGCTGATATTCCAATTCTTGTCTTGCCACATTTATGAATTACATGAATCTCACACACAGCAGCCATGAACTGTGACAAAAAGCACAGCAGCTTACGTCTGGATGTTTTGTTGGTCAAACAGTTGTCAAAAAGGCCTATTAAACGCTTAGCTACTTAGTCTTCACACTCTTTCACAGCTAAAACTGAAGCTGTGGTTGTTAAGGCGCTTAATTACATTTAAATGCAAATAATGTTAAAACTTATTTTCGGTTATTGCTCCCTGGTTAGTTCAGCTGGCTGTGAACATGATCTGTGATATATAAAGACTAGATGGAGCTCTTTGGCTCTCAAACCCAAAACACTCACATTTCACTCGAGTTTTATTTTTTGTTGGTCTTTCGTGGTTTGTGGTTTCCAACAGGGTTTGATCTGACGCGTTTCCTATGAGCCACTGTGGATGGCATATTCAGTAAAAGGGAAGTAAAAGAGTCACCCAAACAAAGACACGGTGGGCAACTCAACAGTTTTATGAACGTGAATTTAGTTATAGCATATTTAATGTTATCATATTATATTTATTTTTATGATATTTAATAATTAAATGGCAAATGCCATTCAAACTAAATGACGTACATGGTGTGTCTTAAATTTGTCTCCATGTTAATTAACATTTGACATTTAATAATCACCAAAATATAAAGTAAAATTTGCATTTTCATTGTAATATACAATAATTAATCAATCGATGTGAGGTTACCATGGGAACAGCTGCTGTTTGCATGTCTGTCCATCAGATGTCACTGTTCAGAGAATCACTTTAGCTTTAGGCCACTTCATTAATCTCTCTCTCTCTCTCTCTCTCTCTCTCTCTCTCTCGTAGAGGAAGTGGGTGTCTCTCTGTCACATTCAGCAGTTGATGTTAAACATGTAACCAGGAACATCTGAGAGCTGAGAGTGCAACTGTGAACTGAGAGCAACCAGAAACACTGAGAGCTCATCTGAACACACATCGAGAGCTTCAGAGGAACTGAATCTACTAACAACAGAGAAGATCATTGCATAAGAGAAGAATGAAGATCATCTGGACTTTCACTCTGCTGATGATTCCTGGTAAGAATCCAACAATCTACTATCACAATCACATTAATCAGGGAACAGCACTGAAAACAGCACAATATGCAACAGGAAGAGAGTCTTTAACTTAAGTTTATGTTGTCTAAGAAATATAAAAGTCTCTTATCTCTATTCAGCCTCATGAATATATTACTGTTGTATTAAGATACTGTTTTGTTGTAGGTGTTGTGAGCTCCATCAGTGTGACAGGATATTCAGGAGGAGGAGTCATCATCACATGCAGATATGATAGAAAATATACAGACAATGCTAAGTATTTTTGTAAAAGACAGTATCTAGTATGCTCTGATCTCATCAAGACTAAAGAGAAAGAGAAATGGTTTCATTCTGGAAGATTCTCTCTGTATGACAACACAAGTGCAGCAGTTTTCACTGTGACCATCAGAGATCTGAGTGAACAGGATTCTGGGACGTACCAGTGTGCATCTGCTATCTCTTTGAGTAAAGATTCCTACACTGAAGTGAATCTTAACATTATAACAGGTGAGTAACTGAAACCCTCAAACCCATGATGATCTCCACAACATCACCACACTCAACACTGACTGTAATTACTATGATTTACATGTAATCCTGTAAAAAAAAACAAAAAAAAACATCAATAACCATTACAAATATAATGTATTTTTATCTCGCAATATCAGATTTACACTTCTAGTATAACAAATGTCTTAATCAAGTGCAAAAAGACAAATGTCCTAAACTATTTCGACTGAAAGAAAATCGTCAGAAGAGGCAGAGACCGTGTGTGTGTGCGTGTGTATGTTTTCCTATCCCGGTGGGGACTTAAACCTGAATACACACTGACTCATGAGGACTCATGTTACAAGCGTAGGGAAACAAGCTTAAAAATCATACAGAATGAATTTTTTTGAGAATGTAAAAATGCATAAAGTTTTCTGTGAGGAGTAGGTTTAGGTATAGGGTAGGGTTTTTCAAACCTGTCTTGGAGGCCTCCCAACCCTACACGTTTTGTATGTCTCCCTCATCTAACACACCTGGTTCAACTCATCAGCTCATTAGTAAAGAAAACCTGAACTGGGTGTGTCTCATAAGGGAGACATACAAAACATGCAGTGCTGGGAGCCTCCAGGACACGTTTGAAAACCCCTGGTGTAGGGAGATATAATATACAGTTTGTACAGTATAAAAACTATTGTGTGTATGGAGAGTCCCCACAAGGATGAAAAACCAAACGTGTGCGTGTTTCACTGTGTCAGTGAATAAAGATGAAGTACCGTTCTTTACAAGAATGATGAAGAACATCATCATCACACTGATATCTGAGTTTGTGTTCAACAGGTCAAAAAAACAGTACCGTTACTGGATATTCAGGAGGAACCATCATTATAAACTACAAATATGAGAACAAACCTAAGGAGCCTTTAATATACATCTGTAAAAGTGGAGCAGATCAATGTTTTAAACCAACAAGCACTAACAGAGCAGCAGAATGGAAACATGATGGACGATTCAGCATTCATGATGGCAGTTCTGCAGGTTTTTTGCGTTTGTTCATTAAAGAGCTGAATGTGAATGATTCTGGAGAATATAAAATTATGGTTAAAGATTCTGAAGACCACAGATTTTTCTCTAAACTGAACCTGAATATTGAGGATGGTGAGCTGCTTTTATTCATTTATGCGCTATTTGGCAGAATTCATTGATCTGTTGTTTAATGCAATCATTGCTGCACTTGATTTGTTTCTCCAACAGCTGATTGTTGTGAGAAGAGCATCAGTCTATCAGCTGCTGCAGGAGGATCTGTGAACATCAGCTGCAAATACCCACAATCCCACAGTGCTGATGTGAAGTTTGTCTGCAGGAGATCTGGATCTAATCTCTGTGCTGAAGAGACGTCTGTGAAGAAGAACAGAAGATGGAGCGCTGAGGGACAGATCCAGCTGTATGATGACAGAGAGCAGCAGCTCCTGACGGGAACCATCAGTCATGTGACTCAACAACATTCAGCTGAATACTGGTGTGGAGTTCAGTCTGATCAAGGACACAAGAGCTTCATCACACAAGTCCTCATCAACGTTACTGGTATGGATGATTACCTTACTGATAATGAGGGCAGTCATATTTCACATCACACAGTGTGCAAGCACTCTTTTGAGTTTTGATATTAATCATAATGTAATGCAAAATCACAACTAGCTTCCATTCAACAGATCACTGTATACTATGATGCTTGAGTGTTGCAGGTTCATACAGAGAGTTATTTTAGTATATAATGCTGTCTATTTGACAAAGCAATGCCACAAACCACAGTTAAAAAGAGTAAGTGTCTATGCAGTGGAATTTGTTTGAAATGCTATTCTGCAAAAGCAGTGGTCGGTGTTTATATATATATATTGCAGTTAAAAAAATAAAATATTTCATATTTTTTTGGTGATCATTTTATTTGTTTGTATTTCCATTTTTAAATTATTATTTTTTTTTTCATTATTTGATTATTAGTTTTTCATCAACTCATAAACCCCTCTATTGTAGACCACAAGGGGTCCTGTTTGGGGAAGTCCTGTTATATTTTAGATGGAGTTATAGTATTTACATGTAATTTTCTTGGAAAAGGCTACAGCAGCGTGTGAATGCAGGAAATGAACATCTAGAGACATTTTGAAAGAGTGTGGTTTTTGGTATTACAGCAGTGTTTTGTGTTGCAGCATTAGTTTGCTCATTTGGCCTCTGTATTACTACAGTACCAGTGTTGTCATTTAGACGTGCAGTTTGCAGTATTGCTGTTAATTTACTTTAGCACACTTGTGCAACAGTTAAAACTGCAGTTAAGGAAGCTTGCAGATGAAAATATTGAAATAGTTTTTGTTTTTCACTTCTGCTGTTTTATATCATTCACTATGTGCTTATTATGCTCATGTGCTCACTTCTAAGTTCCTAAAACTCAAATTAACTCTTTGTGGTTTTGTGTTCTGGGTATCTGTGCTTCAGCAAACATTAATTCAGGACAGAGGATGTGTGAATGACATCAGAAACAATGCCAAGATCTGTGTGTTAAAAAAAAAAAAAAAAAAAAAAATTAGGCATGCCTAATAGTTAGAGCGAAATGTGTGCAGTGAGAGAAAAGTGAAAAGGAGGAGAAGCCTCAAGGCGAAGTTCATACACTTCCTTTACCTTCAGCAAGATCAGATAAGCAAAGGGGTAAACCCCTACTTCATGCTTAGCTGTGCACATGATGTTCCAAGGGTCAGTATTGACCTTGCAGATCATGTTGCAACGACGTGCAAATACATTCGAGACATTGTGGTTTTTAACACCTTTGGACCTAATATGAACTAGACGGCTATGTCTCTTAAAGGGGTCATCGGATGCTAAGTTCACTTTTTCATGTTGTTTGAACATTAATGTGTGTTGGCAGTGTATGTACACATCTACCCTATAATGATAAAAATCCATGCAGTGGTTTTTAATTAATCTGTAAAAACGAGCAGAGCTCATTTGCATTTAAAGGAATAGTCCCTTAGAATGAGTTGATTTTTGCAGAGCTCATTCTGACAAGGTATAAAGGCTGTTGTTTTACACAACCATTGAGAATTTTTAACCAAAGTATATTATAAACTTTTCATTAAAACCCTAAAAAATCATATCAACTTGTGGAAAATGGGAATCTGATGACCCCTTTAATAAGTCCAGACAATAACGATATGGTTTAACACATTTGCACCTTTTTGAACTTTTGTTCTGAGAAGAGAATATCAGAACATGTTCTTTGCAGAAATGACAAGAACAAGAAGTGCATCTAACTCTAAACTCAATATTGACACAAGTCATTGAGTGACTAGATCTTAAGATCTTAAAATAAGAATGAGCTTAACCAGCATTTATCACTATATAGTATACAGGGAAAAATATTTCAGATTATAGACAGCATAATAATATGTTGGATAAATAATCATAAGAAAAGTGATAAATCATAAAGAATGATTCATAATGCAATTCACAATGCATCATTTCTTATATGAATATGAAATAATAATTCCAAAAACCAACACATCACCATGTTATTATTGTTTTAGAGACAGATCGTCCAAAAACAACATCATCATTGATTTCTTCATCACCATCAACACCATCATCATTGTCATCATCATCGTCTGTTTTCAAAACATCTACATCTAACATGTTAAAAGGTACCTGTGTGCTAAAATATAAACATATCTGATATTCAGCTCAGAGTGGTCAGATTCACTCATTATTTCCTATCCTGTGTTTTCAGGTTCATCTCTGATCATCTCTCTAGTTCTGGTTCTTCTGGTTCTGATCATCGTTGGTGTCTTGTTACTGTTTCTCTATAAGAAGCATCAGTCTCAAGGTAAAACTTCTTACAGAAACCCCACTTTGATTATACCGCCACCTAATGGCTACAACTACAAAATACAGGTATTTGATGATGTGTGACAACATTAGACATCAAGTGTTAAAATGTGAAGTAATGTAATTAATTCAAAACTCTTGTTTTGGAAGGCAGTGGTTCGTCATCTCAGACTGGAGCAGGAAAACATGATCTGGTTAGTTCAGCGACTGTATAAAATATGTTGATTTTTATTCATAATGAGAATAATTTCTAATGTCTACCCTCATGAATCTCTTCAGAGCTGTAAATAACTTCTCTGTCTCTCTGCAGGTTTCTCACACTGGTTGTGATTATGAGGACATTAAAGACACTCAGAAACAATTACCCACAAACCCCTCTGATTCATCTAACATTGTTTATGCCACTGCTCAGTTACCCACAAACCCCTCTGTTTCTCCTAACTGTGTTTACTCTACGGTTCATAAAGCCACTGGTGACCCTCAGATCTTGATCACATCTGCTGATGATCATCTGCTGAATTATGCTGTGGTAAATTTCCAGAAGAAAAGGGACTGTCCTGACAGTGTCAGTTTGAGGAATAATCAGGATTACAGTGAATACGCTGCTGTCAGTCATCGCACTGCCTGAAGAGCCACAATGAACTTTGAGTCTTTGGCATTAAGTATTTTTGTTACTTACAGTCATTCAGTGATGCTGCTTTTCTGTATATTTTAGACATAGTCCAGTTTGGACAAAGTTTGATGTAAATACTGAATATTTCAGACACAAAAATGTGGAATGAAAGTAGAGTATGCAGTTGTGCTCAGTTAGTTTGTTTCTTTAACTACAAACTTGTAGCTCTTGTAAAACTTTTATCAAGGCTTAATTTTATGAAGCTGTTAAACTTTAGCAAATGCAGCCGCTATTGTTTGTTTCTTAGAACGTAAACAGTCTCAATTATCAAGCCGTTTTGATGACATCATACTGCTGAGACCCCATGGCCGCTAACAGCCAGTCCCATATTGGCAAATATCCGAAAGTGTCTTCATTTTCTCCTGACATCAGAGCCACTGAGGCAACGTGCCACCGAATACACAAAAGACGAAAGAAAAGGGTGAAGTGAGCAGTAGCTCATTATCATTTAAAGAGACATGCACCAAAATGGGTTGCTGTTTGACAAGGTAAAAATGGTGTTGTTTGACCTGACCTTTGAGAAATTGTAACCAAAGTATGTTGCAGGCATTTCATGAAGACCCTAAAGACTTTTGGAAAATGAGCATCTGATTTCCCCTCAGCAAGCACAACTTCTGTGTTTGGATTACTTGGACCTTTTTTAGCTTTTGCTCCAATAATGTTTGTTTCTATCAGGGTTCTGTCATTCAGGTTGAGTTTATTTGTAGATTGGTGACAGATGCATGATATTATCCTAATGTGATTGTGTAGTTTGAATTTGCTTAGTGCCAAAACTTGCCAAGTTTTCATTAACCAGGAGCTCTTGTTTGTTTGTTCCTGTTGATTATTCATTCATTTACCCAGTGTTGCCAACTCAGCACTTTTCCTACAGAATTGGGCTATTTAACGCTGTTGCCTCAGGTTGTTTTTCATGTCCGTGGGTTGAAGTGACCCCAATAACGCGCATTGGATTTGGAGTAATGGTGGCGTGCACACTAAACAGATAAAGCCAGATAGGTTGTTGTGATTTCTTTGTGATTTTTAGATGTGTGCTGTTTTGTATAATCATGTGTATTAAAATAGGTTGTGCAGACGACGATGATCGTTTGTGCCATTTGAAATGCAGTTGTTATAGCTGCTGTTAGGTATGTGAAAATGTTTGATGTAATACTTTTAAAAGTGTGATATTTTATGCATTCAAATATTTTGTCTGGCCTTTTGTCACTGTTTTGAATTACCCTTTAAGTTGAATGTAAAGTACTGCACGATTGCAAATGATATATTCAGGGTTACTGAACCCTTTTAGTTTCAACTTGTTACCACCAAAGCCTGTCCACGGGTTGAAGCGGGTTGAAAAATCTGTATTGTACCCCTTGGAACACAGTTTTTACTGGGAGCCCCCCACCTCGAAACACTAGATTGGAGTAGCAGTTGTCCGGTTTTGGTAGGGTGAATGTGTACTTTTGTATTTATATATTCGAATGTTATGGCACAATAATGAGGGTGTGTTTCTGGCTCTGTTTAGGAGCTGGCCTTTTGTCACTGTTTTGAATTACCCTTTAAGCTGAATGTAAAGTATTGCACGATTGCACATGATATATTCAGGGTTACTGAACCCTTTAGTTTCAGCTTGCTACCACCAAAGCCTATTTGTGACCCTGGACCACAAAACCAGCCATAAGGGTCAAATTTTCGAAATTGAGATTTATACATAATCTGAAAGCTGAATAAATAAGCTTATCATTGATGTATTTGTTAGGATAGGACAATATTTGGCCGAGATACAACTATTTGAATATGTGGAATCTGAGGGTGCAAAAAAAAAAAAAAATCAAAATATTGAGAAAATTGGCTTTAAAGTTGACCAAATTAAGTTCTTAATAATGCATATTACTAATCAAAATTTAAGTTTTAATATATTTACAAAAGGAATTTTACAAATATCTTCATGGAACATGATCTTTACTTAATTTACTAATGATTTTTGGCATAAAAGAAAAATCTATAATTTTGACCCAGACAATGTACTTTTGGCTATTGCTACAAATATAACCCAGTGACTTAAGACTGGTTTTGTGGTCCAGGGTCACATTTATGGATTTGTTTCAGACCTTTTGCTGAGATGTTAACAAATGACAATGACATGGATGATTGGGGTGGAAACATTTATTGTTCGTCATAAATAGGCTTTACACCTGCATTGTGTGCTCCCCAGGGCTGACTTGTCCTGTGCTGTCTTTTCCCTGCCTAGTCATGCTGCCAGATTGTGTTTTCCTCTATGATAATGGTTTTCAATCCTGGACCTGGGGACTGATGATGAATGGTGATGAAACAATATCAGCTCGAGTTAGAACTAATCAGCCTACGCCATCTAGAGTTTCATGGCAGAACTTTGTGTTTAACACACTATAGGAGGCTGATTCAGGTCATCAGTTCATTAGGAGAGAACTCCATAAACTGCTTCGAGTGTGTCCAATAAAGGACAAAAGAGTGGCGGGTCCACGCAGGACCAGGACTGAAAACCACTAAGTTGAGTTACAATGGGCATTTTCTATTTGTAATTTTCCCAGCCCACATCCTTTCACTCATCAGTCGATGGAGTACTACTACAACTGTTACTGAAGTTTCACTAGAGGCGGTCCTAAGCCCCTCTGCACCTTGGAGATGGGAATACTGGGGATACTGACCATATTCTGGCAGTTTGTGGGCTTTGTATAGCACCAGGGAAAGGGTGTCTTACCTTGTCCCTCCACTTCTGCCCACAGACTGCCGTTTTATAAATCAACTTTAAACTATCCAGAAATGTTGACGTTCAGTTATTCAGCATTGTTTTTGAATGTTTCTGAATTTCATGTCAGTGAGAACAGGAGCTCATCTGGACAGACTGTGTTTTTTGATGAATCTCAGCTGCTATCCGTGGTGCTGAACATCTGCTGAGCAGCGACTCTCCTCAGCTGAACATTTGCTCCTGGTTTGTGGTTTCTAGCAGGTTTTGATCTCATATAAAAGAGAAACATGACACATAAATGTTGCTATGTTAATATGAAATGTTTAAACTATGTTTAAATAGGTTAAATCTCACGTCTTACAACACTATAGGCAAAACCATTGTTTTTTTTTTTTTTATGCATTGCTGATTTTGGTCTATTTTGCTTCAATAATGTCTTATTTAAAACTAGTGGAAAGGAAACATGCAAAATTCTCTTTTTTTCCAGTCATAGTGTTTATTTGATTGTATATTATCTATTTGTGTCCGTAGAGTTAAATGACAATACATATCTTTAAAGGCCTGTGTTCTAGAATTGATTTTAAACAAACAGCAGATTAATTGAATTTAAAAGATTTATCTTTGTTTAGTTTCGTTTGCTGGTTTGTTGTAGAGGTCGATTTGTGTGTGTGTGTGTGTGTGTGTACCTGGTATTTCTCATGTTATGGGGACCAAATGTCCCCACAAGGTTAGTAATAACAGTACATTTTGACCTTGTGGGGACATTTTTTAGGTCCCCATGAGGAAACAGGCTTATAAATCATGCAGAATGAATTTTTTTTTTTTTTTTAGAAAGTAAAAGTGTGCACAGTCTCCTGTAAGGGGTAGGTTTAGGTGTAGACCGATAGAAAATGCACCTGCAGCTCAATGGTGCTATATGTCGATGAGTTGTTTTTTTTTTTTTTTTTTGGAGAGGGAGAGAGAGAGAGAGAGTGAGGAAAAAAAGCAGAAAGATTCCTGTGACAGATAGGTTTAGGTATAGTGTTGGTGTAGGGTAGAAAATATGGTTTGTACCGTATAAAATTCAGTACGCCTATGGAGAGTCCCTACAAGGAGAGCTGACCAGACGTGTGTTTGTGTGTGTGTGTTTATGTGACAAACACATTTTTTTATTTATTTATTTTTTCTGTACAGCTCAGTCTCAATTTGGTTTGAGTGTGAAGATTAACCAGACTTATTCAGACTGAACACAGACTGAAAGACAAAAAAAGGAAGATCCATTATGAATAAGAGCTGCTTATTTAGTGATTCACCTCCAACATTTATTATGTTGAATAACATATTGAAATATTGTTATGATCAACAAATCATCCTTGCTTGATTTGACAATTTTACTTTCATAAACTGGTCAAACAAAGTCAAAACAATGAGGCCAAAAATCAATAACAGAGAATGACAGACATTTGTATTGAATTGATAAATTCACGCCAATACCACTTTAAACAAGTGCCAACTGTTTTACTGTAAAGCTTATTTTTTAGGATTTTTTAAGACAGGAAGTGAAGTGGGAGAGAAGAAGATGGGTGGGATCGGGAAAGATCGTCAAGCCAGGATTCGAACTCGGCACACTGCCTTTAAGGCTATGGCCGCTGTATATGTATGTATGGCAGTATGCTAGTTTGCTTTTCTGAATTCAGCAGAACATGACAGTCTAGACAGTTAACAGTAACAGTATTAGCTAATGTGAAATGCCAGTTTCTAATGTTGTGTTGTGAAATTATTTGGGAAAATCTGTGATAATATGAATGGATGTGTTTGAACATTTACAAGAAGATATGTGTAATTTAAGAAAAATGCCCTTTTTTTTTCTTTGCTAGGATAAAGTGTCTTGCTTGTAAAAGTCTCCTGCTTTGAGATTGCAGGGTTTTTAATACAATAAAAACAAGATCAATGGATTAATAAAGGAAGATACAGTTTGTATCTCAACAAAAACAGAAATGTCATGCTTTTAATCAGAGAACTAAATACACAGGACTCTGGAAGATACAAGATTTGGCTTTCAGGTTCAGCATTTATTGAAATACATTTGAGTTTGAAAGATGGTGAGTAATTTTGACATATTTTAAATTACATACAAAGCAGGGTTGTATGTACTGAATGTGTACGGAATCATTTTCCAAAAAGGAACCTGGGGGCAAAGGGGTCATGGCAATGGAGGGTTGGTGTAGGATCCATTTGCCTTGCTGTTGTGATGCAGTTTCAATACTTCATCTTCAATTTTAACTGGTAACACTTTACAGCAAGGTTCAATTTGTTAACATAAACACAATTTTTGCAGCATTTATTAATCTAGGTTAATGTTTATTTATTTTTTAAATGTAGTATTGTCAAAAGTAATTTGTAGTTTGTTTAAAACACATTAACTTATGTGGTTTTACTTTATTTTGATGCACCCTTCATGTTGATAGTGTGTTGACTTTTTGAATTAAGAATTTAGATATTCATGTAAGAAGTTATGCAGTATGAATTGTATTATGAAATGTTTTATGAATTATTCTTTACATCATAATAAATCTTAAGATCATGTATTCAATCCTTCTATGATTGTTTAACATACATTTGTATGCTGTTGCTTATGTTTATTTTAATCAGTATCGTGTGGAGTCTCTAACTTTGACCCAGACACATACAGATGTTCTTGGAACAAAAAGAGAGTTGCAAAAGTGTAAAGATCTCTAGGCGCCCTCGTCTATATTTATTTTAGCAAAGGATATCCAGCTTGTGTGGGCCCCAGGGGTGATAAACCACAATGGATGTGGATTCGATTTTGCATCAGTTGACAATAAGTAACATTGCACCAACATATGTACTAACTCTAACACTGATTATAGTGTTCGTAGAGTATTAGACTGCTAGGGTTAAAATAAGCTGACATGTAAGTGCAATGTTATTTATTATCATATAAACACATTATAGCCTGATCTGAGAGAAGAGGATTCTGGGATATACTGGTGTGGAGCTCACGTCACCACTAAAGTCAATCTCAAAGTTAATATAGGTAAGCTCTTGATCATGACATGCTGTGTATCATTGTTAAGACCATGAGTACAAAAGGGTACAAAAATCAGCTTTTTTGTCTTGGTGTTTGTCACAGTCAATTGCAGTCATTCCCCTTCATGGGAACCATGGTTACATACGTAACCTGAGATATTCCCTGTCAATTGGGAACTTGTATTGCGTCCTAGAACAATATGGGGAAGATAATACACACTGACTGCCCTAACAGACTGTGACAATCACCAAACAAGGGTTCAATGGTCCTGGAACTGTTAGTGGCACTGTTTCCTACGACCAAACCCCAGGCTATAAACCCAATGCAATACTACTAGCCAAACAAGACAACATACCTTTAAAGGGGTCATCGGATGCTGAGTTCACTTTTACATGTTGTTTGAGCATTAATGTGTGTTGGCAGTGTATGTACACATCTACCTTATAATGATAAAAATCCATGCAGTGGTTTTTAATTAATCTGTAAAAATAATATCCCATTTTTCAAATCGAGCCGTTCTCAGATGCCTGTCGTTGTGGCGTCACACTGACAGAGGCCGCTCCCATGATAGTTGATTGACATGAGCATCTTACCTAAGATCATGCCGGAGCAGGGATGTAAGTTAGACAAGAATATCTCCGATTGAGCGATTGAGGTGTTGTGTTGCTGGATGTAATAATGAACATAGTGGTCGTCATTTACTCCCGACATCTGAGCAGCTGAAGATGCAGTGGATTATGTTTGTTTGTGAAGGGAATTCGCCCACCGTTCTACATATATCCGTCTATATTTGCGTGAATCATTTATGATCCAGCTTCACTTACAGCAGAAGTGAGTATAAGGGTTTTTTTGCGATTGCCTTTCCTAATAAAGTACTAGTTAGCAAGTTTAGCGGCTAAATGCGGCTAAAGTAAACAGGCTCGTCTAGGAACGAAGCAAGACAATGATCCACAGGCTGGGTGTGTATCGCTGGGCGCTACCATCATGCAGGGAGCTAAAGCAGACGTCCCCATTTCATGAGGTTCTGCAGCCTCAGCCGCCACCTCTGGGGAAACTGTGCCGGGCATCATAGCCTCTGAGGCTATGACTCTGCAGCATAAGCCACCACCTCTGGAGACTCAGTGGTGGTGTATGCAGCCCAGACACACCATAAAGCAATTCCCATTATGGGAAGCGCTGCAGACAAGGATATCAGTTCAGGAACAGGATGGGTGAGGTGAGTAGGTTTAGGGATACTGGCTGAACGTGTAGACACCAGCGGTGCATCCCTCACACTGGCTACCAGACTGGGACATTGAAGATCGGTCCTTGAAGATCTGGGTGCAGTGATCAGGACGTGGCAAGACTCAGGATGATCAGACATGACATGGCGTGACTTTGGATGGCCAGACGTGACGTGGCATGACTCTGGGAGGTCAGACGAGATGTGACGAGGCTCTGGGAGGTCAGACGAAACATGACGAGGCTCTGGACGATAAGCTGTGACGTGACGAGACTCTTGGAGACCAGCTGAGATGTGACTTGACTCTGGATGAAAAGCTGAAACGTGAATTGACTCCTGAAGATCAGCTGTGACTTGATTTGGTTTGTGAACAGCAGCTGTGACATTACTTGACTCAGGAACAACAGCTGTGACTTTATTTGACTCAGGAACAACAGCAGTACCTTGACTTGGCTCATGAAGATCAGCTGTGACTTGGCTCAGGAAACACAGCTGTAACTTGACTTGACACAGGAGTGGCAGCAGTGACATGACGGAGCGTTGTTGTCACCACCATTTTGTGAACGGGCTCCACTGTCGCCGCCATTATGTGTGTGCGCTCCGGTGCGGCCGCCATTTCACGAGCGGGTTTCAACACCGGAGTAGCGATCTTTTTGCTAGAGTGTCACAGAGCTTGTGGTTGACTAAACTTTGCGGCCACCTTTCAGTCACAGACGCAGTACACAAAGAGACCACAGACAGCAAAGCATAATCCATAAACACTGCGAGTGACGAACGCGGACCCTGGCGTCTCAGCTTAGAGCTTAGAGGTTGATTCACGGCATCACAAAAGATCTCAATTAAAAGATAGTCCGGGAGATCTGAATAGTTCGCGATGGCCAAAAATTTGCAAACGTGTTGCTTCAGTCCTTGTGCTAGGCTTATATAGAGTGTCTGATTGGATGCATGTATCAGCGCAGAGGATGATGGGGAACATAGTCTGGGGTGTGTTGCAACAGTCTGTGTAATGTGAAATGTCAGTAGGATGCACAGGCGACCTCTGGTGGTGGGCAGACCAGACATGATCCATGACACTGTAACACCACCTTGGTTTGCAACGCACTACCAGCCTGACTTGCATCCATGTATTTTCTGACATTTAAATGCAAAGTAGCACACAGCAGTTTAGACAGAAGAGCTGGAGTCTTCAGCGCTGATGTTTCTCTTGCTAAAAGATAGCTCGCAAGCATTTCTTTAACAGGAGGCATCAATGCATACCCTTGTTTGCACATCCCTAGATCAGGAAGAAATGGATGAATCATTGGAGCTGACCCAGACTGAAATCGCTCATCTAATCTTCTGCAAGCAATTTGCGGTTTCTCGCCTTTCCACGGCAAATCAATTTTTTTCGTAACTTTTTAAACGTTTAAAAGACAGTATTGTTAAGGGACTTGTACTAGTCTACATTCCATTATAAAAGAAAAACATTCACGTTCATTTAGTTTTAGGCTATAGCATGCTGTTAAACAGCACCTGTTCTGGCTGGTAGGTGTCTGTCAGTCATCAGGTTCAACTTACCATCACACACACACAAAACAAATCAAGTGATGCCTGATCCTCCAGTGTCAAGTCAGGGCTGCATTCTCAGTGCCAAGTCAAGTAACAGCTGTGATTCCTGGGCCACGTCAAGTTACAGCTGTTGCTTCGGAATCAAGTCAAGCTACAGCTGTAGTTCTTGAATCAAGTCAAGTCACAGTTGTTCTCCATGAGTCAAGCCAAGATACAGCTGTTCTCCATGAGTCAAGCCAAGACACAGCTGTTGTTCTCCATCAGTCAAGCCAAGACACAGCTGTTCCCCATGAGTCAAGCCAAGTCACAGCTGCTCCCCATGAGTCAAGCCAAGTCACAGCTGCTCCCCATGAATCAAGCCAAGTCACAGCTGCTCCCCATGAGTCAAGCCAAGTCACAGCAGACCTTCATGAGCCAAGTCAAGTCACAGCTGAACTTCCTGAGCCAAGTCAAGTCACAGCTGACCTTCCTGAGCCAAGTCAAGTCACAGCTGACCTTCCTGAGCCAAGTCAAGTCACAGCTGGTCTTCACGAGCCAGGTCAAGACACAGCTGCTCTTCATGAGTCCAGTCAAGTCACGGCAGACCTCCCTGAGTCCAGTCAAGTCACGGCAGACCTTCCTGAATCAAGTCAAGACTCAGCTGCGCTCCTAACGGACCCACTTCACGACATGACTGCTAGTATGGAGCCTCCCCAAGCCACGGCCGTCATGCCAGAACCTCACCAGTTCCCCTCTGACCTTCCAAGGCCACGTCACGTCTCAGCTGACCCCTCAGAGCCTTGTCACGTATCAGCTGACATCCCGGAGCCTCGTCAGGTCTCAGCCATCCTTTTAAAGCCTCGCCAAGTCTCGTCTCATCGCCCAAGCCACGCAGAGCCCACGCTCCCAAGCCAGATGTCAACAGTGTCCACACCCTCAAGACCAGCAGGCACCCCACTATCTATTGTGCTGCCTGTAATGGCTATCGCCATTTTGAGCGTGTGGGCCACACACTGCGCTCCAGAGGCCTCGTCTGTCCACGAGTCTGTGCCAGAGGCCTCTCTTGTCCAAGAGTTTGCGCCAATACCTCCTGAGGTGTCAGCATGCTCTGTAGAACCTCCTAAGGAGGTGGCGTTCACCCATGAACTCACTGCCATGTCTGACCATGAGTCTGCGCCAGTGCCCCCGGAGGTCGTGGCTCCGGCTGCAGAACCTCCTATGGGGGCGGCGTCCTATCATGAACTCTCTGCCTGTCATGTCACGGCCAAGGAAATCGTCTATGAACACTCTGCTCTGCTATGGATGTCACTATTTCCACTGTGGATTTCTCTGCTCCTGTCTGCTCTGTCTGCTCTGCCTGCCTCGCCATGGCTTCCTGCTCTGCCTGCTCTACCTGCCCCGCCATGGCTGCCTGCTCTCCCTGCTCCACCATGGCTCCAGGCTCCTCCGAATCAAACATGGTGGACTTCTGCTCCAGTGTACCACTGCCTGCCACAGTTCCATGGCCCAGGTCCTCCAAGGTTCCATTGTCTGCCACTGCTCCATGACCCAGGCTTTCCAGTGTTTCACTGTCTGCTACTGCTCCACGGCCCAGGCCCTCCAGTGTTCCACTGTCTGCCACAGCTCCACGGTCCAGGTCCTCCAGTGCTTTACTGTCTGTCCCTGCCCCACGATCTAGGCCCACCTCCTCTGCACGGACCTGGCCCCCCGTCCCACCCCCTGTTTTGGCTCTGTTTCCCCACCCTACTGGACTGTTGTTTTGAGCGCCAGGAGTCGCTCCTAGGGTGGGGGATTCTGTAACGCCACGCCAGCAGAGGGAGCCCTCACCCATTGACTGCTGCTCCCTCTGCTGCTTCTTTGGTAACTTCCTGTTTGGTGGCCATTTAAAGAGGCCTAAACCAAACAGGCCCCGCGAAGTATTGTTTTGCTGTGCGGACTCTACTAAGGATTTTCTCCTGTTTCATTGCCTTGTTTTTGGCACAGTTTTGTTTCATGTCATTGTTTTGCCTTGTTCCATTGCCTTGTTTATTTGTTACTTTTTAGACTGCTCACTGGTATTTTGACGTTCTGCCTGTTTTTCTGGATTACGCTATTGTTTTGCCTATGTATTACTGTTTGTTTGGTGATCGACCCTGCCTGTCTTGACTACGATCTGTGTAATAAAGCTCGCACTTGGATCTATCATGCTTCCCTGGAGTCTCCGTTACAGTAAATCGATCGGATCACAAGTGGACAGTGGAGAGAGCCATTTACACCTGGCTGTTTAATCTGCCTCTTCTGTCCACTTTTGACCACTTCTGACCACATTACCCCCCGTGGTGCTGATTACAGTACATCAAGAGGAGGATAAATGGACGGATCCCTCTGTCGGCGTCAAAACAGGAGCGGGAGGGGTAAAGTTATCGCGCACTTGTACTTACAGCTGCTAGTGTTATAAGAAGCATGCTGCACAAAGTTTTGTTCATGTATATGTATGGGCTTTTTCAGATATTTCAGAACAATGGAAGACATGAGCTCAGACGAATTTCACACGTTCGCAAAATTAGACAAAAGAGAAAATGCAGAGAGCAGCCGCTTTTGTTTTGTTTCGTTTCGTCCCGACAACGTTTAAATCCCATCTGATAAGCATGTGTCCTTGTGAGTCTCCCAATGACAGTGATGGAAGGTTACTTTGGAAATATAATAGGTTACAGATTACAAGTTACTTTATTTAAAATGTAGTAAGTAGTGTAACTTTCAATTACTTTATAAAAGTAATGCAACTTATTACATTTGATTACTTTTCTAAATTTCTAATATTTTCAACTGTTAATCATTTTGAAACATTTAAACCAGGCAGAGTTAACCTTACAGCAGCACTCAACACTGATTACTGTCAGACTCTCAAAATCCTTTAGCACTTGAATTAAGATTATAATAAGGGATAATATACATCTTTAATTTGCAATAACAACTGGCTGAATGCACATTTTCAGACTTATAACACAGCTGCTTGCCATAAAAGGAAAAAATCAGACATGAAACACTGATCTGAGTTGAAATATTTGAACGCAAAGCTTTCATGAAGAAATCAGTTGCTAGCAAGCGGCAGGTTGACAGAATTAAGAAACTGTATACATAATATTTAGTTTTAATATTTTATCAGCTAACCAAATGCAAAGCTTCCACCAAGAAAAACTATCAAGCGTATAGCACCGACTTATGAGGACTCTAATGAGTCCGGATGAGTCTGCGTTATTAGCTTTTACCAGTTGTTATCGGGGAATAACATACCTTGGAATGTCATGACTGACCAGTCAGAATCAAGCATTCCACAGAGCCCTGTAATAATATAATTTCAAGCACAGCCACACAAATTCAAAGTGAACACCTCTTATATACTTTGAGATCATTCTGAGGTTAAATACAGATTTGAAATCATAACAAGAAATAGTTTAATAGCTATGATACTGCTTTTGAAATCAAATGTTTGCATAGTTATGACAGGAAACACTGGCATCTAACAATGCCTTGAAAAAAAATAAAATAAATAATCTTAAAAAATAAAGTATATGCATAAACCCAAATAGGAAATAAAACGAATAAAAAATAATAAGCATGTCAGCTCAAATGAGACACCAATGTTCCAGGAGTTTAAGACAGAGTATGACACATCGTTGCCTTAGAATTATAAGGTTCTATCTGCATTCTGAGCACTTTTGAGCTTCAAAGTTTTTGCGTTCTATAGACTTTTGTAGATAGAACCATTTTTGTTTTCTAAAAGAAAAGGCCCAAAATGTACACAGCTTACAAAAGAAACATCACATAATGTAAATAAGTTGTCACTGAATAAGAATATGTGAATAACTCAATATGGACAACAATGTCAGCTAGAACCTTATAATTCGGCGACGATTTGTCCTATTCTGTGTCATAAACTCCTGAAACATTGGTGTCTCATTTTAGAACATTCAAAATGCAATTTGGGAAAGAAGTCAATTAAATCTGTATGTGGGAGTTTGTGAAAAAAATTCAGATGTAACCCCCTTTTGTAATCATTAACTTTTTTAAAAGTAACTGTCATTTAATTACACCTTTTTTCTCAGTAACTGTAACTAATTACAGTTACATTTATTTTGTAATTAAATTACGTAATTCCGCTTCATGTAACTAGTTACTCCCAACACTGCCCAATGGATAGTATTACTAATACTGTATTAGGTAGGTGGAGAAAAGACCACCTCTGGATGTGGTCGAAAGTGGACAAGCTCAAAACGTTTTACACCCCGTTTACACCTGTACTTAGCATTGTCCACTTGTGATGAGATCGACGAAAACGCTTGTTAATACCAGGTGTAAACAGGGCCTTTAATTTTGCAAATCTTGCACAGTACCTCTCTCTTTTTTTTGGCTACCAGATCAGTGTCGATCTCCTCAGCGTCCATCTTCGTTCTGGTCTCTCTGCGCTGCGCACACAAGTAAACACGCACGCACACACGTGCACTGTCTATACTGAGTCTAAACTTTTTAAAAGCTCTTTTTGTTTTGTTTTGTTTTGTTAGCAGCACAGAAAATCAGCAAACTGTTCTCAGAAAGTATGTGTTCTCAAGTCCACACACTTATTTATTTAATATAATCGCAACATTTTGCCATCATGTAATCGCACAGGCTGACATCGTGATTGCAATTGCGATACGATTAATCGTGCAGCACTATTTCTTTGTGTTCGACTCTGATGCTGATAGGAGGGTTCACTGTGACTTTGTGTAAAGGTGATGCTCTCCTTCATGAACACACACTCACACATTTATTTATAAAGCAGATTATGTCTAATATAGGCCTACTAACCCAAAACCTGAAATAAAGGAAGGGGATGTTTATGAATGGTCTTTTTACCAAATGAAGACAACCAAGAATGTCTTAAGAATGTATGTATCTCACTGATGTGTATTTCTGATGTTGTGTTGAGATCTTAGGGATGAGCTGATAATCAGACAGACACAGACAAGGCAGTGAAGTAGTGAGTCTGCATATCATGTACTGAAGTTCTTGTGTGTTTCTTCTGCAAGTTTCATTCACATCATGTTTTTTTTTTTTTTTAATCTAAGATTCTCACTTGTGAATAATAATAAAAAAAAATAAAAAAACGATGTGAATGAAACTTACAGAAGAAACACACAAGAACTTCAGTGGATGAATAAATCATATCTTCATATCTTCTCCAGAATTGGAGAAGATATGATTTATTCATCCACTTTGATGTCTTCGAATGTGCGATTTGAAGAACAACACTGTTTTGCAAAGCATTGATTTTAACCACTATTGTTAGAATTGTTATCATTTATAACATTTCATTATTACTAAAAAGTGTTTCAAAATGTAAAAAGTGTTTCAAATAACTTTTTGTAATGAAGTGTTTCATGAACACTGCTGTTTTTGTTTGAATAATGAACAGGCTGTTTTATGACCACCTCAAAGCCACAGAAAACAGGTGAAGGTTTAGGGTCTGTTCTTTTTTTTTCTATGAACAACATAGACATATTCAGGAAACCCACAGTGAGGCACACAACACAACAATAAACAGAACATTGTTTGTGAGCAAAAGATAGACACGACTAAGTGCTGCTCATTTTACTGCTGATATTAAGTAATTTGCTTTCAACATTTACTGATTAATGAGGAAAAAACTGAAAACAACATTTATGATTGACAGATTATCGATGTGCGATGTAAAAATTGTTTTTAAAAATGCACTTTTAAAAATGGATTAAATTAAATAAATGCAATGAGCTTACTGATCAGTGGCATATTTAAACATCCAACCCCGCCCACATCCACGCGTGACGTCGATATCACGCCCATATCAAATACCTCACCTTGTGATTCCCCAATCCCTATGCTGGGAAACCCGGAAGTATGTCGAAGCAACTTACGGTAATAAGTAAAAAAAAAAAAAAAAACGGTTTATAAAATAACAAGCCATTGTCCTTCGTTTTACTAATACACGTTTTCTTATTTGTGTAAAGGATGTCTAGGCTAAAATGGCACAATTTAAATCTAATATATTTAATATGTCTAATATATAGGGTGACCACATGTCCACATTTTGCGTTGTACCGCACAGCATTTTCACCCCTTGTCCCGCACGTCGCATATTGAGAAAATGTCCCGCATTTTCATCAGCCTGTTGGTTTTAAATGATCATATTAAGAAAACATCCATGCGTTCTTCTGTCTTTTTAAGAAATATTTTTATTTTTGCGGCATAGTTTCTGCGCAAAGGATTTGCGGACCTCATCAAGTGATCTAGGACCACCGACGGAAATGGTCGAGCGCACACGGAAAAACACGATATTCTCCATTAATTTTAGTTTTAAAAAATCGACACAGCTTTCAGACGCGACTTTCTTCTTAGTTTAATAGTTCGTTTGAGGCGGTTTCTTTGGCGGTATTTTAATGACGTGTCTAGAGCATATTATTGTTATGCGGGGCGCATCAAAATGCGCAAGCACAAATCTTCTCTCGCAGGTGGATTCTCTTCACTCTCCTAAAAAAGACGCGCTTTCTCTCGCTTGCATGTGCGCGCTCAGAAACACAGATTAGCGCATATGACAACGGATGTAATCATTATTTACGTAGCATAACAGTAGAAAATGTGTAAGTCTCACACGTGTCCCGCATTGTCCCGCAAAATCACATCTATGTCCCGCAACAGCCCTATTTGCCAGGTGGTCACCCTACTAATATATGGAGCTGATTTCGTCATCATGACAGCCTGTAATACGCTAGCATTGACTACATTAGGCTAAAACCTTTAAACCTTACCTTGTTCATTTATGTAATGAGATAAATTCACATTTATTATTTTAAATGTATCAAATTTAAAGGGGACAGTTCGATTTTGGTATTGTAAAAGTATGTAAAATTACCGTAAAAGTTGGTATTGTATAATTGTCAGTTATTTATTTATTTATTTATTTATTTATTTATTTATTATATATAATGTGTTTCACTTATCATAAAGTGTTAACATTTAAATGACAGAATCAACAGTTCTTTATATGCAGTAGACTACACATACAGGCTAAATAGAGGTTGATTGCTTTGATAGTTTAAATAAGTAACATCACATGACCTTCAGGCCTTGTTCATCACAACTTGATATGAATGTGTCCAGGTCCTCCACATACTTAAAGATGAATAAAAAGACAGACATTACTTCTTTGGGCATTTTATATTTATTATTTTACAAAAATAATTCAATTTAAAATGTTGCAAAAATATACACTACCAGCCAAAAGTTTTTGAACAGCAAGATTTTTTTTTTTTTTTTTTTTTTTTTTTTAAGAAGAAGAAGAGTCTTCTGCTCACCAAGCCTGCATTTTTTTGCAAAATAATTAACATGATTTTAATTATTTTAATTAATTCTAAATTTCACTATTTTACATGCATCGTGTGTGTTTAAAATGAAAGAGTGTATCTGGAGGAATGAGGGTTTATGAATAGGCTATTTGATGATGCACGTAATTCTCATTTGTGCAGTTGTTTTTATGACCAAAGTCAGACACGAAAGAGAGGCAGCCGATTTTCACTTTGTCAGTTTGTGTTGTTAAACTGTCATTAGTGCTGCTGAAGTTTGATTGACAGCTGCTGTCTGTAGTGCTGAATCTGAAGCTGCTTGTTGTTAATTTGGTGTAAAGTTGCTTTGCAACGATACGTATCGTGAAAAGCGCTATACAAATCAATTTGAATTGAATTGTTAAACTGACAGAAGCACCAAAGCTGAGGAAGGACATCAGGTGTCTTTGACCAGAAACACTGGAGAGAGAATTCAGGTTTTCAGATTTAAACACATTTGCCTTCTTATAACACAGCCTGGTGACAATCTAACTCAAACTTTCTGATATATCAGTTATGTTGGTTATATGTGTTATATGTACAGTATGTGTATGTAATACATATGTTTTATTTTGTAATAAAAAAAAAGTGTTTTTTGTATTTTGTGTATATTGACAATGTCATTACAATCACAAAACACCTGAGAACAGTAGACTAATGGTGTTTTTTTTTTATTTAAATGAATTAAATAGTTGATTTGAGTGGATATAAAAGGGAAAAGAGAAAAAGAAAGAATAACAGTAAAATAATGTAATTAAGTCAATTTGAACTATTTGCAAACAATAGTTTTGTTTTAAAATGTGCACACATTTCTCTTTTAATTGAGGCTGGCAGATGATTAATCACGATTAATCACATGCAAAATGAAAGTTTGAGTTTGCCTTGTGTGTGTGCTGTGTGTAATTAAACACAAGCACATTCATGTACATATATATTTACAAGTAAAAATATTTTGTACATAAACAAGATATTTCTCTTACATATATATATATATATATATATATATATATATATATATATATATATATATATATATATATATATATATATATATATATTAATTTTAATATTGCTAATATTCCATTTCTTGTCTTGCCACATTTGTGAATTACATGAATCTCACACACAGCAGCCTTTATCCCCACTTCAAAATGATGAACTATGACAAAAAGCACAGCAGCTTACATCTGGATGTTTTGTTGGTCAAACAGTTGTCAAACAGGCCTATTAAACGCTTAGCTACTTTCGTCGAAGCACTCTTTCACAGTTAAAACTGAAGCTGTGGTTGTAAAGGAACACTCCACTTTTTTTTTGAAAATAGGCTCATTGTCCAACTCCCCTAGAGTTATACAAATGTGTTTTACAGTTTTTGAATCCATTCAGCCGATCGCCAGGTCTGGCAGTAGCACTTTTAGCATAGCTAAATACATATATCGGCCTATAAAATCGCAACTTTTGATTTTCCGCCAGTCTTAGTACACGATGCAACTACAGAAGAGTCAAGTTTTGAATAGGAAAAATATCGAAACTCTTTAGTCATTTTATAGTGAGATGCTAATGGTCTAATCGGATTCAATGATTTATGCTAAGCTATGCTAAAAGTGCTACCACCAGACCCGGCGATCGGCTGAATGGATTTAAAAACGGTAAAACACATAACTCTCGGGGAGTTGGAAAATGAGCCTATTTCAAAAAAAGTGGAGTGTTCCTTTAAGGCCCTTAATTACATTTAAATGCAAATAATGTTAAAACTTATTTTCGGTTATTGCTCCCTGGTTAGTTCAGCTGGCTGTGAACATGATCTGTGACATATGAGGACTAGATGGAGCTCTTTGGGTCTCAAACCCAAAACACTCACATTTCACTCGAGTTTTATTTTTTGTTGGTCTTTCGTGGTTTGTGGTTTCCAACACGGTTTGATCTGACGCGTTTCCTATGAGTCACTGTGGATGGCATATTCAGTAAAAGAGGAGTAAAAGAGTTTTTCAAACAAAGATACGGTGGACAACTCAACAGTTTTATGAACGTGAATTTAGTTATAGCATATTTATGTTATCATATTATATTTATTTTTATATTTAATAATTTAATGGCAAATGTCATTCAAACTAAATTACGTAAATGGTATGTCTTAAATTTGTTTCCATGTTAATGATATTTTGGTGATTATTAAATGTCAAATGTTAAAGTAAAATTTATATTTTCTTTGTAATATACAGTAATTAATCGATCAGAAACATGCTTTTGTGAGGTTACCATGGGAACAGCTGCTGTTTGCATGTCTGTCCATCAGATGTCACTGTTCAGAGAATCACTTTAGGTTTAAGCCACTTCATTAATCTCTTTCTCTTTCTCTCTCTCTCTCTCTCTTAGAGGAAGTGGGTGTCTCTCTGTCACATTCAGCAGTTGATGTTAAACATGTAACCAGGAACAATTGAGAGCTGAGAGCAACCAGAAAGACTGAGAGCTCATCTGAACACACATCAAGAGCTTCAGAAGAACTGAATCTACTAACAATAGAGAAGATCATTGAATAAGAGAAGAATGAAGATCATCTGGACTTTAACTCTGCTGATGATTCCTGGTAAGAATCCAACAATCTACTATCACAATCACATTAGTCAGGGAACAGCACTAAAAACAGCAGATTTGCAACAGGAAGAGAGTCTTTAACTTAAGTTCATGTTGCCTAAGAAATGTAAATGTTTATCTCTATTCAGTCTCATGAATATATTAGTGTTGTATTAAGATGTTGGTTTGTTGTAGGTGTTGTGAGCTCCATCAGTGTGACAGGATATTCAGGAGGAGGAGTCATCATCACATGCAGATATGATAGAAAATATACAGCAAATGCAAAGTATTTTTGTAAAGGACAGAATCCAGGATGCTCTGATCTCATCAAGACTAAAGAGAAAGAGAAATGGTTTCATTCTGGAAGATTCTCTCTGTATGACAACGGAAGTGCAGCAGTTTTCACTGTGACCATCAGAGATCTGAGTGAACAGGATTCTGGGACGTACCAGTGTGCATCTGCTATCTCTTTGAGTACAGATTCCTTCACTGAAGTGAATCTGAATGTTTTAACAGGTGAGTAACTGAAACCCTCAAACCCATGATGATCTCCACAACATCACCACACTCAATACTGACTGTAATTACTATGATTTACACGCAATCCTGTAAAAAACAACAACAACAACAACAAAACAAACAGAACATCAATAACCATTAAAAATATAATGTATTTTTATCTTGCAATATCAGATTTACACTCATAGTATAACAAATGTCTTAATCAAGTGCAAAAGGACGAATAATCTAAACCATTTAGACTGAAAGAAAATCATCAGAAGAGGCAGAGACTGTGTGTGTGTATGTGTATGTTTTCCTATCCCAGTGGGGACTTAAACCTGAATACACACTGACTTATGAGCACTCATATCACAAGCATAGGGAAATAAGCTTAAAAATCATACAGAATTAGTTTTTTGAGAATATAAAAATGCAGAAAGTTTTCTGTGAGTAGCAGATTTAGTTGTAGGGGGTTTCAAACCTGTCTTGGAGATCCCCCAACTTTCCACATTTTGTATGCCTCCCTCATCTATTCAGCTCATCAGCTCATTAGTAGAGACTGTCTTAGTAGAGAAAACCTGAACTGGGTGTGTCTCATAAGGGCAACAAAACACGTAGTGCTGGGGGGCTGGTTCTGCAGGTTTTTTGCGTTTGTTCATTAAAGAGCTGAATGTGAATGATTCTGGAGAATATGAATTTATGGTTGAAGTTTCTGAAGACCACAGATTTTTCTCTAAACTGAACCTGAATATTGAGGATGGTGAGCTGCTTTCATTCATTTATGCATTATATGGCAGAAATCATTGATCTGTTGTTTAATTCAATCATTGCTGCACTTGATTTGTTTCTCCAACAGCTGATTGTTGTGAGAAGAGCATCAGTCTATCAGCTGCTGCAGGAGGATCTGTGAACATCAGCTGCAAATACCCACAATCCCACAGTGCTGATGTAAAGTTTGTCTGCAGGAGATCTGGATCTGATCTCTGTGCTGAAGAGACGTCTGTGAAGGAGAACAGAAGATGGAGCGCTGAGGGACAGATCCAGCTGTATGATGACAGAGAGCAGCAGCTCCTGACGGGAACCATCAGTCATGTGACTCAACAACATTCAGCTGAATACTGGTGTGGAGTTCAGTCTGATCAAGGACACAAGAGCTTCATCACACGAGTCCTCATCAGCGTTACTGGTACGGATGATTTTCTCACAGATTTTAATCATAATGTAATTAAAAGTCACAAGTAGCTTCCAATAAGCAGGGGTGTCTTGTATCATGCTGCTTGACTGCGTAGTTAAGCTTGCGTTTCTGCGATATCATAACTCTTCTTTTATCCTATGCTATGATGTCTGTTAGAAGAGCAGAGTGGTTTCTCTCCTCACTCTGAAGGGTTTTTCTGTAATGGATCCTCTGTCTTTGTGTTTTGTTACCAACCTTGAAAGTTTTGTGATATTTCATCACCCTGCTAGGTTTGTGTTTTATTTGGGTTTCTCTTTAGACAGAAAGTGTTTGTTTTCTACTGATTGAACAAACAGATGTCAGTCATGCTGAAGGCATTCCCCATAGGGGACACAGTGTCTCGTTCCCCTTCTCAGAGAACTGTGGTTACATGTGTATACCCTGAGACATTATATGTATTTGTTTCATTTTACACTCATTTTCAGCTTACATTGTCTCTGTCAGCACTGCAAATAGCTGTTTTCATTATATGGATACTAAAGTATCATAATACATGTAAGCTACAGCAGTGTGTATATGCAGGACTTATAAATCTAGACATACTTTAACCCTCTACGGTACGCAATATGATAGCAATGAGGAAAAAATTGTGTTGTTTTTCCTGCTTAAAATTAGACACTATGACAATATCAATAAACATTTTTATTTAATCAAACATTTGAACAAACAGATTTATCACACTTTTGATGTTTTGCACATCTCAAATTTAACAAAAAGTAAGATTTCATAACCACATGTTGCTTTCAGGCAACACTGTACCATCGTGGATCACAAGTATAACCAAACTATCACATCTGTAATCATACCAAAAAATTATAATTAGTGTTGTTTCAAAGTAAAAAAATAAAATAAAATTATCATAACTTTATGCTAATATATAACTTATCCTTACAAGCATGCACATACACACACAAGCACAGGCATGTAAAATCTCCTTCCTCACTAATGACTCCTTAGTTGCTTGTGAAAGCTGAGGAAGCACTTCCTCTCAACAGAATATGTGCAGATATTATATATGAATCACAATTCTTATAAATGCATTACAATATCATGCAAAAATGCAAATACATTTAAATAATTCTAAAAAATTTTCTTACAAATATCATATACATGTATGCTATGCTATATGCCTGGTATGGACATATGTGATTCCATTACGGTACAATGTTGCCTTGAGGCAACTTGCAGCTTTTTGTAATTTCCTATGATATATTTGATGATATATTATGAAAAGTTTTTCTTTACTTACCAGTGAAGGTGATTCAGATTTTTTTTTTGTTGGCAATTATATGAATGAAAATTGATGAAAAATGCACCATTCTCTGGACAAAATATGGAGTCATGTGACATGTGCACATGTCCTGAAAGAGGAAACAAAATAGACCCCTATGGGTCTTGTGACCACTTTTTTGCAATTTCATTTGTTAGTATTTGACTTCTTATTTACTAAGATAGCATTGATCCATTAAATGGGTGGCTCATTTAAAAAACCAAAAATAGGCTGTGTTGCCTGGAGGCTACATGGTACCATAGAGGGTTAAAAGCAGAACATTTAGTTTTGCATGTGGTAATTGCATGTTTCTACAGTTTTTGGTGTTGCAACATTAGCTGGTCATTTGCAAACAGTATTACTACAGTGTTTAACTAATTCAAGTGTGCTTATCTGGATGCAGTATTAGTGCAGTTTTAGCACTTATATAGAGATGGGTGTCTCTGTATCAGCAAACAATTAATTCTGGGTAGTGAATGACATCAGTAAACCTTATATTTACCATGACACATGAGATGTCAAGTTCTGTGTGTGGGGAAAAAAAGAACAGCCTTTGGAAATTCATTGTTTTGTTATTTTATATGCAGGTGTTCCAGAAACAACATCACCACAATCATCATCATCATCAGTTGAATCTCCACAGCAGAGAATGTGTGTCAGAAACTGATTAATTTTAAAGGATTCTGAGATGTTCAGTGTTCAGCATCTAAAAACACTGAGCACCAAATGACACGTACTGTGTGAGCAGATCATATAGCAAATGGACATTAACAGTAATGTTAAAGGAAATGGTTTCCTCTAGATGAGTCTGTTTTTTTTTGTTTTTTTTTCCTGATATGTAAACATTTTCTTGCTTTAAACAGTTTGTCTCTTGTACAGTATATTTTAAGGCTTAAGACATGAATGTAGGATTTTCTGTAAAGCTGATTTGAAACAGGATTGAATGTGAAAAGTGATATGCAAATAAAAATGTCCATTTAAAACTCTTTATTTGCAGTGATATCTGTGTTTTTGGACTGGAGCATCTAGATTCATTCTGAGGTAAAACACATTATTTAAAAAGTGTGCATTTTATGTACTGTTAGCGTCATAATCACAAAATACTGTTTTCAGACAAGTTTCAAACACTGCCAGACAGATAATCAAAAACTCACCTCATTGAGCCACTGTTATTATGTGGAGCTCCATCAGACCGAACAAATAATTCATTTATACCGTCAGGTTCCAGAGGGTTTATTTTCATCTTGACCACAGATGGCGCTCTTTCTCCAAGATTAATTTAATGTCTCAGCATAGTTTATATAGAGCACCTGTAAACAGTTATTAGTAATCACATTATTATGTATAATCAGCACACAGCTAAAGATTAATGACACCTCAGTTAATAAGAACTGCTGCTGTTTGCATGTCTGTCCACCAGATGGGCATGTGGCTTTTACAACAAACTTCGTTGACGCTTCGAAGCTTTTGATACAGTTCTCTACTACGCCATCTGGTGGTCAATAAAAATTCTTACACAAAATGTGTCATTGTAGCTGCGCTGAACGCTAATCGGAAACTCCCGAGTCGAAACAAGTAGAACGCGGAAGTAGTTGTGTAAGTAGTCCATTGTCCGGAGTTTTCAGAGATCGATTGCAGTCAGTCGTCAGATGACGTCTATTCTGTCGAAGAATTAAATGAGTTTCTGAATTTAACTAAAGGGAAGAAGGTTGATGTTGTAAACTTCTTCCCTGATGTTAAAAAGTTTATCAAAAAAATGGTGATCGCTCAGAAAAAGGTTGGTTATGACTAGGGGCGTCGTTAGGGCTAATCATTCCGGGCTCGAGCCCCGAAAGATTTCTTTAGCCCCGAATGTTTTTGTATCGCTGTTTGATTTTTCGAGGAATTCGGAATGAATTAACCAAAAGCGGTCATTACACTTAAAACAAATCGCGACATATACTAGTATCTGTAAATATCCAGCCGCAAAATACCATTTAAAAATGAATTCTGAATGTTCTGCGTGTCTCTTTATGAATGAATGGTGCAGGTGCAGGTGCAGGCGCGGTTTCCTTTACTACACACAAGCGCGCGTGACGCTCGCGGTGACTTCAATGTCTGGCATAAAAAAATGCAAGAACAACACCTCCAGAACTGCTCTGAGAGTACTTCGTGAGCAGTTCACTGTTTCATTTGAGTAAACCAGGGTTATATACTCACAGAAATGTAAAGGTATTCACGGAAACCCGTCAAAATAAAAGTTCGGTTTAGCTCGTATAAACACTGTGGCAGAAATACATTACTATCATTCAGTAGAATGTATGTACCTACAGTAATAATACTACTACTACAACTGTTGAAAAATTAATAAAACTTTGTTACACAATATTTCTTTAATCTTTAAAATTTTATTACATCCCCTTTATTTGCCAAAAATAAAATGTATTTTTTATGAATTAAAAGATAAATTAATATTTGATGCCTTTATTTCATAACCAGAAAAATGTAAATACACAACAGAGAAGGCTGTTGTAGAAATAAATAAAAGCTGTTTTATGCATTTAAATAAATAGACATGGTAAAACAAATTGGGTAACAATAAAATATAAGTGGAGAAAAAATAAAACTCTTCATAGGGCCCTAAACATAGCGTTAAATTGTATAAGTGTCATTGTTTTAATTAATTAAACATGTTTTTTAAACATGTTTTTTAATAATTAAAAAGGAGTCCAGAAAAATGTAAACAGAAAAAATGGAATAATACTTTGATATGTTTGCTATTTGCAGTGATTAATATTTACTATTTTTACATAGTGTTACAATGTCGTTTTGTGCCACTGCTTTGGCAAAGTATGTGTCAAATGAACTAAAATCTTCATGTTCCTCTTTTCCATATACACTACATCACTGGGACCCATCATACAGGCACATGGCTTCTCCTACCATTGCTATGCTGATGACACACAGCTCTATCTTTCATTTCAACCAGATGATCCAGCGGTAGCTGCACGGATCTCAGGCTGCCTGGCGGACATCTCTACGTGGATGAAAGAACATCACCTACAGCTCAACCTGGCAAAGACTGAGCTCTTTGTCTTCCCTGCCACTCCGACTCTACAGCATGACTTCACCATCCAGTTAGGTTCATCAACAATTACCCCATCAAGTTCAGCCAGAAATCTTGGTGTAATCTTTAATGGCCAGCTGAGTTTCCAGGACCATATAGCTATAACTGCTTGATCTTGCAGGTTTACATTGCAAAACATCAGAAAGATCAGGCCCCTTCTAACAGAGCAGGCCACACAACTTCTTGTCCAGGCCCTGGTCATCTCTAGGCTGGACTCCTGCAATGCTCTTTTAGCCGGTCTTCCTTCATGCACAATCAAACCTCTACAAATGATTCAGAATGCAGCAGCACGACTGGTCTTCAATAAGCCCAAAAGGGCCCATGTCACACCTCTCTTTATCACCGTGCACTGGCTCGCGGATGCGGCTTGCATCAAATTCAAGACACTGATGCTTGCATATAGAACAGCCACAGGCTCAGCGCCCACCTACCTCACAGGACATGTAAAGTATTTCTGTAGAGGATGGTGGTCAAAGTGCACAAACCATATCAAGACTAAAGGGAATAATAAATGGGTTAATTCTGGAAGATTCTCTCTGTATTACGACACAAGAGCAGCAGTTTTCACTGTGACCATCAGAGATCTGAGTGAACGGGATTCTGACACATACTACTGTGGAGTGGAGAAAACAGGACAAGATCTTTACACTGAAGTGAATTTGAACGTTATAACAGGTGAGTATCTCCACAGCATCACCTCACTCAACACTGATTATAATTAATGTTGTTAATATGATCATTAAAGGGCAGCAGAGCAAAAATATACCTCTTCTTTCCGTAATGTAGGATTTACACTTAAAGTAATCAGATATTTTTTTATTGAGTATAAAATTATAAATTATCTGGGTTTGTGTTTAACAGATGAAAAAATCAGGACCATGACAGGATATTCAGCAGAAAATGTCATTATAAACTATAAATATAAGGTGCTACAAGAGAATCCCTTGATAAACATCTGTAAAACAGGAGCAGATCAGTGTTTTACTCTAATAAACACTAACAGAGCAGCAGAATGGAAACATGACGGCCGATTCTCAGTTCATGATGACAGATCTGCTCATCTCTTACGTGTTTTTATCAGAGACCTGAATGTAAGAGATTCTGGAAAATATTATATTATAGTCAAAGTTTCTAAAGACTGCAGTTTCTTCTCTGAGTTTCACCTGGACATCAGATATGGTGAGCTGATCTCATTCATTCATGCATTTGATTATATGGTGAATTCATGAATCTGTTGTTTAATTCAATTATTGCTGCACTTGATTTGTTTCTCCAACAGCTGATTGTTGTGAGAAGAGCATCAGTCTATCAGCTGCTGCAGGAGGATCTGTGAACATCAGCTGCAAATACCCACAATCCCACAGTGCTGATGTCAAGTTTGTCTGCAGGAGATCTGGATCTGATCTCTGTACTCTGTACTGAGACGTCTGTGGAGGAGAGCAGAAGATGGAGTGCTGAGGGACAGATCCAGCTGTATGATGACAGAGAGCAGCAGCTCCTGACGGGAACCATCAGTCATGTGACTCAACAACATTCAGCTGAATACTGGTGTGGAGTTCAGTCTGATCAAGGACACAAGAGCTTCATCACACGAGTCCTCATCAACATTACTGGTATGGATGATTTCCTTACTGATAATCAGGGCAGTCACATTTCACATTAGAGTTTTGATATTAATCATAATGTAATTCAAAATCACAACTAGCTTCCATTCAACAGATCACTGTATACTGTGATGCTTGAGTATTGCAGGTTCATACAGAGAGTTATTTTAGTATATAATGCTGTCTGTTTAACAAAGCAATGCCACAAACCACAGTTAAAAAGAGGAAGTGTCTATGCAGTGGAATTTGTGTGAAATGCTATTCTGCAAAAGCAATGGTCGGTGTTTATATATATATATATATATATATATATATATATATATATATATATATATATATATATATATATATATATATATATATATATATATATATATATATTGCAGCTAAAAAATAAAATATTTCATATTTTTTTTGGTGATCATTTTATTTGTTTGTATTTCCATTTTTAAATTATTTATTTTCTTTTTGATGATTTGATCATTAGTTTTTCATCAACTTATAAACCCCTCTATTGTAGACCACAAGGGGTCCTGTTTGGGGAAGTCCTGTTATACTTTAGATGGAGTTATAGTATTTACATGTAATTTTCTTGGAAAAGGCTACAGCAGCGTGTGAATGCAGGAAATGAACATCTTGAGACATTTTGAAAGAGTGTGGTTTTTGGTATTACAGCAGTGTTTTGTGTTGCAGCATTAGTTTGCTCATTTGGCCTCTGTATTACTACAGTACCAGCGTTGTCATTTAGACGTGCAGTTTTCAGTATTGCTGTGAATTTACTTTAGCACACTTGTGCAACAGTTAAAACTGCAGTTAAGGAAGCTTGCAGATGAAAATATTGAAATAGTTTTTGTTTTTCACTTTTGCTATTTTATATTATTCACTATGTGCTTATTGTGCTCATGTGCTCACTTCTAAGTTACTAAAGCTTAAATTAACTGTTTGTGGTTTTGTGTTCTGGGTGTCTGTACTTCAGCAAACATTAATTCAGGACAGAGGATGTGTGAATGACATCAGAAACAATGACACATGTGATGTCAAGATCTGTGTGTTAAAAAAAAAAAAATTAGGCATGCCTAATAGTTAGAGCAAGATGTGTGTAGTGAGAGAAAATTGAAAAGGAGAAGAAGCCTCAAGGTGAAGTTCATACACTTCTAATACCTTCAGCAAGATCAGATAAGCAAAGGGGTAAACCCCTACTTCATGCTTAGCTGTGCACATGATGTTCCAAGGGTCAGTATTGACCTTGCAGATCATGTTGCAACGACGTGCAAATACATTCGAGACATTGTGGTTTTTAACACCTTTGGACCTAATATGAACTAGACGGCTATGTCTCTTAAAGGGGTCAAAAGTTCACTTTTTCATGTTGTTTGATAATTAATGTGCGTATGTACACATCTGCCCTATAATGATAAAAATCCATGCAGTTGTTTTTAATTAATCTGTAAAAATAATATTCCCTTTTTCAAATCGAACCATTCTCAGATGTCTGTCGTTGTGGCGTCAAACCCACAGAGGGCGCTCCCATGATAGTTGATTGACATGAGCGTCTTACCTCAGATCAGCTGCCACAGTCCAACCTCCACTGTTTCGATGCTGGAGCAGGGATGTAAGTTAGATAAGAATATCGCCGATTGAGCGATTGAGGTGTTGTGTTGCTGGATGTAATAATGAACATAGTGGTCGTCATTTACTCCCGACATCTGAGCCGCTGAAGATGCAGTGGATTAAGTTTATTTGTGAAGGGAATGCGGTTCCCAATCTACATAAATGCATCTATGTTTGCGCAAATCATTCGTGATCCAGCTTCACTTACAGCAGAAGTGAGTATAAGGGTTTTTTTATGAATTGTTGTGATCGCCATTCCTAATAACATGCTAGTTAGCAAGTTTAGCGGTAAACAGTAAACAGGCTCGTTGCTCCACAGAGAGAAGAGGGGGGCGGGGCGAGCAGAGCTCATTTGCATTTAAAGGAACACTCAACATATCAACTTGTGGAAAATGGGCATCTGATGACCCCTTTAATAAGTCTAGACAATAACGATATGGTTTAACACATTTGCACCTTTTTGAACTTTTGTTCTGAGAAGAGAATATCAGAACATGTTATTTGCAGAAATGACAAGAACAAAAAGTGCATCTAACTCTAAACTCAATATTGACACAAGTCATTGAGTGACTAGATCTTAAGATCTTAAAATAAGAATGAGCTTAACCAGCATTTATCACTATATGGTATACAGGGAAAAATATTTCAGATTATAGACAGCATAATAATATGTTGGATAAATAATCATAAGAAAAGTGATAAATCATAAAGAATGATTCATAATGCAATTCACAATGCATCATTTCTTATATGAATATGAAATAATAATAATTCCAAAAACCAACACATCACCATGTTATTATTGTTTTAGACACAGATCTTCCAAAAACAACATCATCATTGCTTCCTTCATCACCATCAACACCATCATCATTGCCATCATCATCGTCAGTTTCCAACACGTCTACATCTAACATGTTAAAAGGTACCTGTGTGCTAAAATATAAACATATGATCTGATATTCAGCTTAGAGTGGTCAGATTCACTCATTATTTTCTATCCCCTGTTTTCAGGTTCATCTCTGATCATCTCTCTGGTTCTGGTTCTTCTGGTTCTGATCATCCTTGGTGTCTTGTTACTGTTTCTCTATAAGAAGACTTCTGTAAGAAGTCTCAAGGTAAAGCTTCTTACAGAAACCCCCATTTACAGTATATTGGGTTTAAAATGAAGTTTGTTTTTCCACTTCGATTATACCACCACCTAATGGCTACAACTACAAAATACAGGTATCTGATGATGTGTGACAACATTAGACATCAAGTGTTAAAATGTGAAGTAATGTAATTAATTCAAAACTCTTGTTTTGGCAGGCAGTGATTCGTCATCTCAGACTGGAGCAGGAAAACATGATCTGGTTAGTTCAGCGACTGTATAAAATATGTTGATTTTTATTCATAATGAGAATAAATCCTAATGTCTACCCTCATGAAAATCTTCAGATCTGTAAATAGCATCTCTGTCTCTCTGCAGGTTTCTCACACTGGTTGTGATTATGAGGACATTAAAGACACTCAGAAACAATTACCCACAAACCCCTCTGATTCTCCTAACACTGTTTATGCCACTGCTCAATTACCCACAAACTCCTCTGTTTCTCCTAAATGTGTTTACTCTAAGGTTCATAAAGCCTCTGGTGACTCCCAGATCTTGATCTCATCTGCTGATGATCATCTGCTGAATTATGCCGTGGTGAATTTCCACAAGAAAGCAGACTGTCCTGACAGTGTCAGTTTAAGGAATAATCAGGATTACAGTGAATACGCTGCTGTTAGTCATCGCACTGCCTGATGAACCAAAGCAGAGAATCTCAATGAACTTTGAGTCTTTGGCATTAAGTATTTTTGTTACTTACAGTCATTCAGTGATGCTGCTTTTCTGTATATTTTAGACATAGTCTAGTTTGGTCAATGTTTGATATATAAGTTTGTAAATACTGAATATTTCAGACACAAATGTGTGGAATGAAAGTAGAGTATGCAGTTGTGCTCAGTTAGTTTGTTTCTTTAACAACAAACTTGTAGCTCTTGTAAAACTTTAATTAAGGCTTAATTTTATGAAGCTGTTAAACTTTAGCAAATGCCGGTGCTATTGTTTGTTTCTTAGAAAGTAAATAGTCTCAATTATCAAGCCGTTTTGATGACAACATACTGCTCAGGCCCCATGGCTGCTAACAGCCAGTCCCATATTGGCAAATATTCACCCTCGGGAAGTTGTACGCTGTCCGAAATTTTCTCTGCGCTCGAGCAGCTGTAGCGACAACAATGTCTTGTAAGCAATGCAGGTGTTTTGTAGTTGGATGTAAAAGTGAACATAAGTGTCTTCATTTTCTCCTGACATCAGAGCCACTGAGGCTTTTTTATGGCAACGTGCCACCAAATACACAAAAAAACGAAAGAAAAGAGTGAAGTGAGCAGTAGCTCATTATCATTTAAAGAGACATGCACCACAATGGGTTGCTGTTTTTGACAAGGTAAAAATGGTGTTGTTTTACATGACCATTAAGAAATTTTAACCAAAGTATGTTGCAGGCATTTCATGAAGACCCTAAAGACTCAACTTTTGGAAAATGAGCATCTGATTTCACCTTAACAAGCACAACTTCTGTGTTTGAGGCAGATTACTTGGGCCTTTTTTAGCTTTTGCTCCAATGTTTGTTTCTATCAGGGTTCTGTCACTCAGGTTGGGTTTATTTGTAGTTTGCTGTTAGTAATTTGTTAGTGTGCTGCATTGGCTTTCTCTCATTTGTATTTTGTGAAGCTTGGTCTCCAGCACTGGCCTAGTTTTCAGTTTTTAGGGTCGGTCTGGACATGCTCTGTTTTTTTTTTTTTTTTTTTTTGTTTTTGTTTTTTTTTGTTTGTTTGTTTTTGGGAGCACATAGGTTGTGGGTTCAGTCCCTTGCTCTTGACCAACTTTGCATGTTTTTTATTGAGTGCCTGGCCTGTGAGTTTTCATTGACCAGGAGCTCTTGTTTGTGTCTAGTGTCCTGACCCCTCCCTCCCTGTTGATTATTCATTCATTTACCCAGTGTTGCCAACTCAGCACTTTTCCTACAGAATTGGGCTACTTTAACACTGTTGCTTCGGGTTGTTTTTCATGTCCACGGGTTAAAGCGACCCCAATACCATGATATTTAGCCCCTGGAATGCTAATTTCACCAAGGGAATAATGGCAAAAAATGTGTATTGTACCCCTCAGAACATGATTTTTATTGGGAGTCCCCCCTCGAAACACTAGATTTGAGTAGCAATTGGGCAGGTTTTGTTGTGAAGACCTGTTAACCCTGCATTTACCCCACTTGCCGTCCCTTGTTACTCTTCTCGTTTGCCTCCCTGTTTATTTCTCTCTGTGTTCTTTGTCTTTTGTTAGAGCATTTGTTGCATGTTGCCTGTGTAATGGACACAACACCTATAGTCTTGACGGTAGTCCGGTTTTGGTAGGGTGAATACTATCTTCCTGTCTCACGTCCTTTAGGAAAGGCATGGCATTCAAACAGATAACGCCAGATGGGTTGTTGTGATTTCTTTCTTTGAGGTAAATGTTTTATTGGTTAAGTTGGATATAACACTTTTTAGATGTGTGCTGTTTTGTATAATCATGTGTATTACAATAGGTTGTGCAGACGACGATGATGGTTTGTGCCAGAGCTGGTATGTGATATATTTGAATTGTATGTTTGTTTGTTTTGTATTGCACTGTATTTAAATGTATTCAACTGTGTACTTTTATATTTATATATTAGATGTGTTGGTGATCTTGAATGTTATGTCACAATAATGAGGGTGTGTTTCTGGCTCTGTTTAGGAGCTGGCCTTTTGTCACTGTTTTGAATTACCCTTTAAGCTGAATGTAAAGTATTGCACGATTGCACATGATATATTCAGGGTTACTGAACCCTTTAGTTTCAGCTTGCTACCACCAAAGCCTATTTGTGGCCCTGGACCACAAAACCAACCATAAGGGTCAAATTTTCGAAATTGAGGTTTATACATAATATGAAAGCTGAATAAATAAGCTTATCATTGATGTATTTGTTAGGATAGGACAATATTTGGCCGAGATACAACTATTTGAATATGTGGAATCTGAGGAAAAAAATCAAAATATTGAGAAAATTGGCTTTAAAGTTGACCAAATTAAGTTTTTAATAATGCATATTACTAATCAAAATTTAAGTTTTGATATATTTACAAAAGGAATTTTACAAATATCTTCATGGAACATGATCTTTACTTAATTTACTAATGATTTTTGGCATAAAAGAAAAAGCTATAATTTTGACCCATACAATGTACTTTTGGCTATTGCTACAAATATAACCCAGTGACTTAAGACTGGTTTTGTGGTCCAGGGTCACATTTATGGATTTGTTTCAGACCTTTTGCTGAGATGTTAATAAATGACAATGACAAGGATGATTGGGGTGGAAACATTTATTGTTCGTCATAAATAGGCTTTACACCTGCATTGTGTGCTCCCCAGTGCTGACTTGTCCTGTCCTGTCTTTTCCCCGCCTAGTGTTGGAAATTTTTCTTAGAGACCAGGAGACGTTTTGGATATCTTGAAGCAGAAGTTTCTCTTTATTCAAAAACTCGCTGCGTGGCGCTGTAGTCATCAAAAAGTCGTCTGACAAAATCTCAGCACAGCGGAGTGTATAGGTTTCAAGGGGGAGGAGTACATAGAGGTGGAATCAATCTAAACAAAGTATGCAAATGTGGTACAGGAAATCAGCCCAGTAAAAGGTTTTTCCCAGCCTTGATCTATTTAGCATACAAGTGTCATTCAAATGCATAGGTGCTAAAGCAAAAGGCACAATTGTACCTTGAGCTTAGAATTCACACTTAACTTGGGAAAACCTGCCAGATGTTCAGCTGGACTGCCTGCTCTTAGAATGTCACAATATACATAACTTTTTTAGTTCATGTTGTTATACTGGAACCTAGCATAGGATCAGCATATTTTAAACAGATTCTTAAATTTGTAATCCTTCACTAGTCATGCTGCCAGATTGTGTTTTCCTCTATGATAGTGGTTTTCAATCCTGGACCTGGGGACTGATGATGAATGGTGATGAAATAATATCAGATCGAGTTAGAACTAATCAGCCTGCGCCATCTAGAGTTTCATGGCAGAATTTTGTGTTTAACACACTACTGGAGGCTGATTCAGGTCATCAGTTCATTAGGAGAGAACTCCATAAACTGCTTCGAGTGTGTCCAATAAAGGACAAAAGTGGCGGGTCCACGCAGGACCAGGACTGAAAACCACTAAGTTGAGTTACAATGGGCATTTTCTATTTGTAATTTTCCCAGCCCACATCCTTTCACTCATCAGTCGATGGAGTACTACTTCAACTGTTACTGAAGTTTCACTAGAGGCGGTCCTAAGCCCCTCTGCACCTTGGAGATGGGAATACTGGGGATATTGACCATATTCTGGCAGTTTGTGGGCTTTGTATAGCACCAGGGAAAGGGTGTCTTACCTTGTCCCTCCACTTCTGCCCACAGACTGCCGTTTTATAAATCAACTTTAAACTATCCAGACATGTTGACGTTCGGTTATTCAGCATTGTTTCTGAATGTTTCTGAATTTCATGTCAGTGAGAACAGGAGCTCATCTGGACAGACTGTGTTTGTGATGAATCTCAGCGGCTGTCCGTGGTGCTGAACATCTGCTGAGCAGCGACTCTCCTCAGCTGAACATTTGCTCCTGGTTTGTGGTTTCTAGCAGGCTTTGATCTCATATAAAAGAGAAACATGACACATAAATGTTGCAATGTTAATATGAAATGTTTAAACTATGTTTAAATAGGTTAAATCTCACGTCTTACAACACTATAGGCAAAACCATTGTTTTTTTGTTTTTTTTTTTGTTTTGTTTTGTTTTGTTTTTTTTTGTTTTATGCATTGCTGATTTTGGTCTATTTTGCCTCAATAATGTCTTATTTAAAAGTAGTGGAAAGAAAACATGCAAAATTCTCTTTTTTTCAGTCATAGTGTTTATTTGATTGTATATTTGTGTCTGTATAGTTAAATGACAATACATATCTTTAAAGGCCTGTGTTTTAGAATTGATTTTAAACCAACAGCAGACTAATTGAATTTAAAAGATTTATCTTTGTTTAGTTTCATTTGCTGGTTTGTTGTAGAGGTCGATTTGTGTGTGTGTGTGTGTGTGTGTATCTGGTATTTCTCACGTTATGGGGACCAAATGTCCCCACAAGGTTAGTAATAACAGTACATTTTGACCTTGTGGGGACATTTTTTAGGTCCCCATGAGGAAACAGGCTTATAAATCATGCAGAATGATTTTTTTTTTTTTTTTTAGAAAGTAAAAGTGTGCACAGTCTCCTCTGAGGGCTAGGTTTAGGTGTAGAGCGATAGAAAATGCACCTGCAGCTCAATGTCGATGAGTTGTTTTTTTTTTTTTTTTTTTTGGAGAGAGAGAGAGAGGAAAAAAAGCAGAAAGATTCCTGTGACAGGTAGGTTTTAGGTATAGTGTTGGTGTAGGGTAGAAAATATGGTTTGTACCGTATAAAATTCAGTACGCCTATGGAGAGTCCCTACAAGGAGAGCTGACCAGACGTGTGTGTGTGTGTGTGTTTATGTGACAAACACATTTTTTTTATTGATTTTTTTTTTTTTTTTTTTTGTACAGCTCGGTCTCAGTTTGGTTTGAGTGTGAAGATTAACCAGACTTATTCAGACTGAACACAGACTGAAAGACAAAATAAGGAAGATCCATTATGAATAAGAGCTGCTTATTTAGTGATTCACCTCCAACATTTATTATGTTGAATAACATATTGAAATATTGTTATGATCAACAAATCATCCTTGCTTGATTTGACAATTTTACTTTCATAAACTGGTCAAACAAAGTCAAAACAATGAGCTCACAAATCAGTAACAAAGAATGACAAACATTTGTATTGAATTGGTAAATTCACGCCAATACCACTTTAAACAAGTGCCAACTGTTTTACTGTAAAACTTATTTTTTAAGATTTTTTAAGACAGGAAGTGAAGTGGGAGAGAAGAAGATGGGTGGGATCGGGAAAGATCGTCAAGCCAGGATTCGAACTCGGCACACTGCCTTTAACGCTATGGCCGCTGTATATGTATGTATGGCAGTATGCTAGTTTGCTTTTCTGAATTCAGCAGAACATGACAGTCTAGACAGATGTAACAGTATTAGCTAATGTGAAATGCCAGTTTCTAATGTTGTGTTGTGAAATTATTAGGGAAAATCTGTGATAATATGAATGGATGTGTTTGAACATTTACAAGAAGATATGTGTAATTTAAGAAAAATGCCCTTTTTTTTCTTTGCTAGGATAAAGTGTCTTGCTTGTAAAAGTCTCTTGCTTTGAGATTGCAGGGTTTTTAATACGGTCAGTGAGTTAAAGATTATCAACATCAACTTGTGGTTTTCTTTTGCTCTACTTATCTTCTGTAGGTCAAACCAAGAAGCCTCTTTAGCCACCCACAAGTATGATAAAAAGAGGAAATTGATTCTTCAGTAACGATGGACACAATCTTTCCACTTCATAAAAAAATGCTGTTCGTTTGTTTAATATATGAAAAATATAAATAATTATAAAATGTCCCAGCTCTTACTTCAAAAGGTCATCTATGCCTTATTTATGACTGCAGTTGGTTGGGTTTCTGAACAAAATAAATAAATAAGCCCACCTAACTACAGTCATAAGTGTATGTAATAAAATGTCTGCTTGCTTTTCAAATGGTAAAGAAATCCTGCGGTTGTGCCCCATTTGCTTTCTTTAGCACATTTATCCTTCTATAGAGAACATGAAACCTGTTTGAGCCCTCTTTCTTCCACAAGATGGCGCTCTTTCGGTGGGATTAATGTGATATTCAGTCAATGGTGATGGTGGGAGGAGCCAGTAAAGCTGCTCATTACTGATGAAGAGCTGAATAAAGAGGAAGTAACTAAAGCAGACAGATGTAGAGACAGAGAGATTCACACAGAGATCATTCAGCATAAAGAAGACTGAACTCAACTCACAATGAAGATCCTCCTCATCTTCTTCACTTTCTACCTGATCTCAGGTCAGAGCTTTTCTTTTTTAATCACTGAGGTAATGATGTTGTTTTCTGTTCATCAGCTTTCTGGTCACAGTATCAATCTGATCGACAGGTGCAATAAAAGACACTGATGTGACTCGATATTCTGGAGTAAGTGTTCTTGTTGATTTTGGCAGGTCTTCGCTCAATAACGATAACTATCTGCAAAAACAAACCCATGGCAAGTGGGATATAATAATAGATAATAAAAAACAAGATCAATGGATTAATAAAGGAAGATACAGTTTGTATCTCAACAAAAACAGAAATGTCATGCTTTTAATCAGAGAACTAAATACACAAGACTCTGGAAGATACAAGATTTGGCTTTCAGGTTCAGCATTTATTGAAATACATTTGAGTTTGAAAGATGGTGAGTAATTTTGACATATTTTAAATTACATACAAAGCAGGGTTGTATGTACTGAATTTGTACGGAATCATTTTCCAAAAAGGAACCTGGGGGCAAAGGGGTCATGACAATGGAGGGTTGGTGTAGGATCCATTTACCTTGCTGTTGTGATGCAGTTACAATACTTTATCTTCAATTTTAACTGGTAACACTTGGTTGAATTTGTTAACATAAACACAATTTTTGCAGCATTTATTAATCTAGGTTAATGTTTATTTATTTTTAAATGTAGTATTGTCAAAAGTAATTTGTAGTTTGTTTAAAACACATTAACTTATGTGGTTTCACTTTATTTTGATGCTCCCTTCAACACATTCTGTTGATGGTGTGTTGACTTTTTGAATTAAGAATTTAGATATTCATGTAAGAAGTTATGCATTATGAATTGTATTATGAAATGTTTTATGAATTATTCTTTACATCATAATAAATCTTAAGATCATGTATTCAGTCCTTCTATGATTGTTTAACATACATTTGTATGCTGTTGCTTATGTTTATTTTAATCAGTATCGTGTGGAGTCTCTAACTTTGACCCAGACACATATAGATGTTCTTGGAACAAAAAGAGAGTTGCAAAAGTGTCAAGATCTCTAGGCGCCCTCGTCTATATTTATTTTAGCAAAGGATATCCAGCTCGTGTGGGCCCCAGGGGTGATAAACCACAATGTATGTGGATTCGATTTTGCATTAGTTGACAATAAGTAACATTGCACCAACATATGTACTAACTCTGATTATAGTGTTCGTAGAGTATTAGACTGGTAGGGTTAGAATAAGCTGACATGTAAGTGCAATGTTATTTATTATCATATAAACATATTATAGCCTGATCTGAGAGAAGAGGATTCTGGGATATACTGATGTGGAGCTCACAGCACCACTAAAGTACATTTAAATGTCAGCAAGGAAAAGGATAGGAGTAAGATAACTTTATTTTATCTGCAAAGGCTGAGCGGATGTGGCGGAAGACAAAACTTGAAATTCACTATAGCATCTATAAAGACAGCCTTCATGCTTTCAGTGTGGAACTAGCCACAGCAAGACAGAAGTTCTTCTCAAACCTTATAAACAGTAACCTAAACAACACTCGCACTCTTTTTGCTACTGTTGAGAGACTAACAAACCCCCCCAAGTCAGATTCCCAGTGAAATGCTCTCTGACAGCAAATGCAATGAGTTTGCTTCCTTCTTTTCTGAGAAGATCAATAATATCAGAAAGGTGATTAGCACTTCCTCAAGTTATGCAGGGGTTAGACAGATACGGCCGCAATTTCAAAAAGAAGTCACTATGTCTATTTTTGAAGCAATTGATGGCAAAACTTTGGAAGAAATAGTACAGCACCTTAAATCCTCAACCTGCAACCTTTACACACGTCCCACAACTTTTTTCAAAAGTGTGTTTAACTGTTTAGATGCAGATCTCTTAGAAGTGGTGAACACCTCACTTCTTTCTGGGACTTTTCCAAACTTCCTGAAAACTGCAGTTGTTAAGCTTCTTCTGAAAAAAGAGCAATCTTGATAACACTATATTGAGCAACTATAGACCAATATCAAATCTTCCTTTTATAGGCAAGATTATTGAAAAGGTAGTTTTCAATCAGTTGAACAACTACTTAAACTCAAATGGATACCTGGACAATTTTCAATCTGGTTTCCGACCGCATCGCAGTACAGAGACAGCGCTCGTTAAGATAATAAATGATATTTGCCTAAATTCTGATTCTGGCAAAATATCAGTGCTGGTACTACTAGATCTTAGTGCTGCGTTTGACACTGTTGATCATAACATTCTTCTAGAGAGACTGGAAAACTGGGTCGGGCTTTCTGGGATGGCTCTCAGTTGGTTCAGGTCATACTTAGAAGGGAGAGGTTATTATGTGAGTATAGGAGAGCACAGGTCTAAGTGGACGTCCATGACATGTGGAGTCCCTCAAGGCTCAATTCTTGCGCCCTTCTTGTTTAGCCTGTATATGCTACCACTAAGTCAAATAATGAGAAAGAACCAAATTGCCTATCACAGCTATGCTGATGATACCCAGATTTACCTAGCCTTATCGCCAAATGACTACAGCCCCATTGATTCCCTCTGCAAATGCACTGATGAAATTAACAGTTGGATGTGCCAGAACTTCCTTCAGTTAAACAAGGAGAAAACTGAAGTCATTGCATTTGGAAGCAAAGAGGAAGTTCTTAAGGTGAATGCATACCTTGACTCGAGGGGTCAAACAACTAAAAACCAAGTCAGGGATCTTGGTGTGATTCTGGAGTCAGACCTTAGTTTCAGTAGTCATGTCAAAGCAGTAACTAAATCAGCATACTATCATCTCAAAAACTTTGCAAGAATTAGATGTTTTGTTTCCAGTCAAGACTTGGAGAAACTTGTTCATGCCTTTATCACAAGCAGGGTGGATTATTGTAATGGTCTCCTCACCAGCCTTCCCAAGAAGACCATTAGACAGCTGCAGCTCATCCAGAACGCTGCTGCCAGGATTCTGACCAGAACCAGAAAATCTGAGCATATCACACCAGTCCTCAGGTCCCTACACTGGCTTCCAGTTATATTTAGAATTGATTTTAAAGTACTTTTACTCATTTATAAATCACTCAATGGCCTAGGACCTAAATACATTGCAGATATGCTCACTGAATATAAACCTTACAGACCATTCAGATCATTAGGATCGAGTCAATTAGAAATACCAAGGGTTCACACAAAACAAGGGAATCCACTTTTAGCTATTATGCTGCTCGCAGTTGGAATCAGCTTCCAGAAGAGATCAAATGTGCTAAAACATCAGCTACATTTAAATCCAGACTCAAAACTCATCTGTTTAGCTGTGCATTTACTGAATGAGCACTGTGCTACGTCTGAACTGATTGCACTATGCATAATTCTTTTCTATTTTTAACTGTCTTAAATTTATTTTAAATCAATTTTTAAATCATTTTAAAAGTTTTTAAATTTTTTGTTTTATTGTTGTGATTATTGTTTTTATGATTATTCTACTTCCTTTTTTTGTGATTATTGTTTTTATTATTGTCTTTTTGATTATTCTACTTCGTTTTGTGTAAAGCACTTTGAAATACCTTTGTGTTTAAAATGTGCTATATAAATAAACTTGCCTTGCCTTGCCTTGCCTTGCATTGTCAAATATGAACACTTACAAATCTTCTAGTGTGACATAAAAAGGGTCATTCTGAAGTCTTTCTTGGTGTCTTTAATATAAATAAATTTAATGCACTAAAATTTGTGTTTTATTATTTCACATAACTAAATATATATAGTAATTTATCCTCACTAAATAAAATGATTGACCTGCTGCACATTAGAATCTCTGGATGTCTATGGAACTTTATTTAAGACATGCATTATTTTTTTACGGATTATTTTTTGCAAACTTGACAGTTTTGTTTGTATTTCCTAGTAATCCCATATAAAAATTTATTTTATTGCTTACGAAGCCTTTGACTCTCATTTTGTGATATTGCTCATAAATGCAGGAAATGTTTAGTGCTTGATAAACAGTGTTTTCTTTTCACATCAAAACCACAGAGATAAGCTGAAGGTTCAGAGTCAGAGTTTAATTTGACTGTAAAAAAACTGGCCTTTATTCAGGAAACCCACATGAGACTCAACAGAGAGATGAAGTAGAGTTGTGTGCAAGTCTGCACAACAGAGACTAAAATATGCTACTTTTCCCCATAATTTAGTTGAATTTGTTGATCAAATATATTTCTCATGCATGAAGTTTAATTAACACTGTGTGTTTGTGTGTTTTATTCTCAGATTTCTCCATGATCATCATTATTAGTGTGTGTGTGTGATTCTGCTGCTGATCGGTGGATTCACTCTGACTGTGTGGAAATTAAGACTTGAGAGAAGAGGTGATGCTTGAGTTCATTATTTATCTCTTGAATTCTTTAATTAAATTGTTTGATTGACTGCTTCAGTAAGTCTCACTCACTCAATAAATTTCTGTCTAAGATGCTGCTGACATTTGATGTTGATCTAGTTTGTCTTTCTCCCACTGATCAATTCATTTTGTTTTGGGTAATTAGGAATAACCTCAGCATCAGACAAGAGAAAGAGGAAGAAAAATACAATGGTGAGTTATAGTTTGTGTTTGTACATATATTGTGCTTTTGAGACATTTTCTCATTTTAAAAGACTTTTTCTCTCTATTTTATCCACATCCAGTCATTATGTGCAGACAGCAGACGTGATTCTCTCTCAGATCCTGGAACAGTCCAAATGAACAGCAATGATGATTTACGCACAAACCCTTCTGATGGGCTCCTGTACGCTGCTGTCAGTTTCCAGAAGCATGAAGAGTCTGAGATTCACTCTGATTACACCATGATCAGTTACCGCGTGAGATTAAACTAATTTATTAGATCACAGATCATCACACATTAAACTAGTATTAAAAAAAAGAAAAAATAAATAAATTGTTGTGATGAAAACCCTTGATTGACACTCTTAGAATTTACCGTCAAGTTTCCATTCCAAATGCAGAGACACAGACACTTTTGACAGTTAATAAAGACTTTAATAGCAGTTCTTAAAGCTGTCAAAATTAATGTTTTCTCTTTTTCATCTTTCTGAATATTTAGATTTGTACATGCAAGAGACATTTGTTGTTGTTTGTATTAGTTCATTCTTGCTCTTAGTCATTTTTATGATATTAGTTTTACTGTAAAATCATATGTTTTAACTAAAAAATATATTTTTTACTGTTATTTTTTATTGCTCTTATTTCAAGTTGTAGAATCAGAGAATCAATTATTATTTACATTATATTTGAATTTCCAAGCATTGCTATGGCTTCAGCATGACTGAATTTTCATACTGGTCAAATCAATGTTACCAGATCCCAGAAAAACATTCATAAATACATTACAAAAACATCATTATGTAATTATTATAAAAGAAAGTTTGTACTTTCTGCAAAAGATAACATCTGAGTCTGAAATCGGAATGGTAATTTTATCCATTTTATTTTGTATCACCCTCAGAACTGATCTAAATATTTACTGTACATGCAAGTGAACAGTAATAATTTGCATTTTTCGAATGATGTGTAGTTAATGTAATATTCAGAGACTTGAGAGTCTCAAAGTTTCTCACAAATGCTGGAGGTGTTTGCATGAAAAACAAGCCATCTCAAAGCCACAGAAAACTGGTGAGGGTTCAGGGTCTCAGTTTGGTTTGAGTGTGAAGATTAAACAGACTTATTCAGGAAACCCACAGTGAGACAGTTGAGGCTGAAGATGAACATCGATTGTGCAGAAGACAAAGACTAAGAGCTGCTCATTCAGTAATTCATCTTAAAAAAGTGTTATTTTCTCATCAAAGAATTGTCCTTGAGTGTTTTGACTTTTTTCAAAACCAGATCAAACAAAATCACTGACAGACACATGTCTGTCTGTAATCACTCTTTAAATATCACACATTGAGTTGTACACTTTAAATGTCACACATTTGTTTTGTACACTTTAAACAAGCAACATCTCAAGATTTACTTTATATTTTCCTTTTTTTTTTTTTCATAATTATCTCTAGTCAAATTCAAAAATATCACATCATATCTTTGGATGGCAGCAATAGTAACAGCTGTACTCTAGTTTGCTTTTCTAAATTCAGTCCAAAAAAAGAGTTTGCAGTGTTTATTACATTGAGTGTGCTAAAGATCGTTAACATAAGATGCTCTCCAGCCTGTGGTTACTTCTGTTCTATTTATGAAACCAAAAACCTTTAGCCGCCTGCAGGTGTGATTAAAAAAAAAAAAAGTTTCAATCTTTGTCTTGGTAATGATGGACACAGACTTTCCGCTTCACAAAAAAGATGATGTTTGTTTAATATATGAAAAATATTAATTATATTTATAATGTTCTGCTCCAAAATGTTTTAGTCAGGTCATCTGAAATATTTGCTAGAGGGAAGTGTGATATCAAATCTATTTCCCCCTTTTGCTTTCTGTAGCACTGGTACATTTACATTGTTTTACAATGGTGTTCAACATCACTCTGTGGTGAAAAGATGTACATTTTCTCAGTAGGACAGATTATGAATTAATAATGATCTCTATTGGCATCTGTGTCTGACTGTGTATTTTTCACACATGGTCTTATTTAGATACTGAATATTCAAATATTGTAAGATTATGATACGTGGGCGAGCCAATGAGGTTTAAGCACAGTTTTGACTCCTCTCTTTTCTCCTTATAAGGCGCTGAGCACTGCGCGTCCGTTTGGATGAAAACAAAGTTCTCTGGTTTCTAGGCATTTGAACTGATAGAACAGAGTAAGATTTTCCTGTGAGTAATCAACTAAATTTACAATAATTTCCCACACAAAGTTGTTTTATATCTTCTGAAGAATTTCAACTGCAGAGCACAAATCGTATAAATTACTTTTATAGTACTTAATTGATCTTGACCGCAGCGGCGCAACGGTTGTGCCGTGGAGCGTATGTATCGCAAACAATTTTAAATACTCAACACCTTTAAATGACTGATAATTATGAAATGCCCCATTATACAGTATGTAAATTAGCATATTAAACATTTTACTCTAAAACTTCAGTAGGCATATATATTTCTGAAAGAAATACTGCATGCAAAAGTTGCCGCCACAATACAATGAGATGGTTGAGGTACTGTGTAAGTGATGTCAAAAACTGGGTAAAGATATCATTAATTCATTCTATATGTAAATGCATTATGCAAAGTGCAAGGTTTCAGAATAAACATAGAAGATGAACAGCACCATTTTGAAATTACTTTAACCCACAGACACAGACAAGGCTTAAGCCTAGTCCTAGACTAAAATGTAGATCAGAGCTGTTTCAGCTGACAGAGACTTGCAATGACTGACCTTAAAATATATCACTGCCTTTGTTTTGTCTCAAGATGCACACCAGTAATTAAACAGAGATTTATACATTAGCTGTATAAATAGGCTTTCCATTGATGTATGGTTTGTTAGGATAGGACAATATTTGGCCGAGAGACTGGCCAAAAGTTTGAAAATCTGGAATCTGAGGGTCAAAAAAAAAAAAAAATCATCTAAATATTGAGAAAATCGACTTAAAAGTTGTCTAAATGAAGCTCTTAGCAATGCATATTACTTATCAAAAATTATGTTTTGAAATAATTACGGTAGAAAATTTACTTATATATTTTCATAGAACGTGATCTTTACTTTTTTTTTTTTTTTTTTGGCATAAAAGAAAAATCAGTAATTTTGATCCATACAATGGATGTTTGCCTATTGCTACAAATATACCTGTGCTACTAAGGACTGTGGTCCAGGGTCACAAATGCCTAAACAAAGCCTCTGGTTCCATCTAGTGGTGAATATGAGTTTTTACAGGAACAAAAATGTAACAGAATTTGAAATTGAATTTGAACAGAATTTAAATGATAAACAGCAAACTTTGAGTGTGTGTTGATCTGAACTCCACATAAATAAACTCCATCATCTGGTGTCACGGCAGAAATTACCGCAGTTATGTATTTTTGATCTCTTCTTTCAGTCATACTGAACCCTTTTTTTTCCATGTGCTGTTTATTATCTCATCATTGGAGCCGTTTCCTTCTTTGAATATGATTCAAAAACACAATGGTTTGCTGTACATTGTAAATTATACTGCCGCCCTCCTTGTCCTTATACAGAGAACATGAAACCTGTATGAGCTCTCAGTGTCAGACACCGTTATCTCCACTAGGGGGCGCTCTTCCGTGTGATTAATGCGATATTCAGACTATGGTGATGGTGGGAGGAGCCAGTAAAGCTGCTCATTACTGATGAAGAGCTGAATAAAGAGGAAGTAACTAAAGCAGACAGATGTAGAGACAGAGAGATTCACACAGAGATCATTCAGCATAAAGAAGACTGAACTCAACTCACAATGAAGATCCTCCTCATCTTCTTCACTTTCTACCTGATCTCAGGTCAGAGCTTTTCTCTTTCATCACTGCAGTAATGATGCTGTTTTCTGTTCATCAGCTTTCTGATCACAGTATCAATCTAATCAATAGGTGCAGTGAGATGCTTCAGCGTCACTGGATATTCTGGAGGAAGCGTTCTTGTTGATTCTGGTAATCTATGGTACAGTAACTCTGCTAAATATATACACAAGTTGCCTGAGTGGAGAACAATAATAAATAAGAAACATGATAAATGGATTCATGAGGGAAGATTTATACTGTTCCAAAACAATGAGAAAAACCTCATGATCTACATCAGAGAACTGAACACAAAAGATGCTGGAACCTACCGAATTAGGGTTGATGGCCAGTGGTTCATCTGATATGAACTTTGAATGTGAAAGAAGGTCAGCTTTTTAGATCTAAAGTCCTTAAAATCTACTGATTTCAAGCTTTTAATAAAACTACTGTTAATTTGTGAATTTGTCAATGGCAGATTCATGTTGTAAAGGATCAAAGAGAGTGATGGTGAATATTGGAGAAACTGCCAATTTCAGTTGTGAATATTCACAGAATCATATTAATGATCCCAAGATCATATTCAAAGAAGGAAAAGACTCCATTGAGACGATTTACAGCAGACAGAAGAAGAACAGGAGATTCAGTATTTCTGATTTCAGTGTGAGAATTACTGCTGTGACACCAGATGATGGAGGAGTTTATTTATGTGGAGTTTGGATCGACAGACACTCGTACAGTTACTCTATTATTAATGCTGTTCATTTACATATTATAAGTAAGTAGAACAAAAAATATAATTAGATAATTGTTTTGCTTGTTTCATAAGTTCTCATGTAGTTCTCAAAGATCACAAAAAAAATTAATTTTGACAGATTCGTGTTGTGGAGTGTCAAAGACAGTAAGAGTTAATAGGGGAGAAACCTCTGCTTTCAACTGTGAATATTCAGAGGATCAAAGAAATGCTGGAAAAACCATATTCAAATCAGGAAATGACATCACTGATGAAGTGATCTCCACTACTAAAACACAGGATCAGAAAGAAAGACTAAGCATTTATGATGAAAGGCAGAACGTCTTCAGTGTGAGAATTACTGCTGTGACACCAGATGAAGGAGGAGTTTATTTATGTGCAGTCTGGGACTATAGACATCCTTACAGTTACTCCATTATTAATACTATTTATCTCAATATTATTAGTATGTAATACAAACTCAATTCATTTTTTTAATACAAGTTTAATTAAGTTTTAAAGTCTCTACAATCTCTGTTTTTTTTTTTTTTTTTGGAGAATTTGATTAGATGTGATATTTTATTGGCAGCTAAAGTGAGCGTGTCAAGAGTGAGTGGCTACTCAGGAGGTGGTTTGATGATCAAGTGTGAACATCCTCAATACAAAACCAAGCCAAAATACATCTGTAAAGAATCAGATGGATGTTCAGAGAGGAAGAATCCAGGAGTTCAGGATGAATGGATGGAGAATGGAGATGTTTCTTTATATGACGACACCAGAGCAGGAGTCTTGATGGTGTTTTTTAGAGAGCTGAAAGCTGCAGATGCTGGAACATACAGGTGTGGAGTGAATGTATCTCACTATACTGAGAGATTCACTGAACTTCAGCTGAACGTCAAACATGGTGAAGGAAAAAAAAAAAAAAAAAAAAACTTGGTCTTGCATGTATAATGTATCTATTATGATTTTTTTTTTTTTTTTTTTATGTAAACTTGTCTTGCTTTGTAGATGCAAAATATCCATACAGCATGACTGAATCTACTCATCTTGGTGAAGAAGTCAACATCACCTGTCAGATCCCAGAGGAACATATAATTCATTTCTGCAAAGAGGATGATAATCACATCTGCCAAAACATCAGCTCATCTAAAGTGACACAAATGAAGGGTTCATCTGAGAGAAATGAAGAGAGAGTTTTTACAGTGATCATCAGTAATGTGAGCGTGAGAGATGCTGGAGTTTACTGGTGTGGAGCAGAAACCAGAGACACATATTTGACTTTCATCTCCCTGACCACTAAAATTCAGCTCAACCTCATCAGTGAGTCAATTCAGATGATTTCACTGTAGTAAATACAGTCTATTCAGAATCATTTGTGTTAAATGTCTGTGTTTGTTTTTAGTGGCTCCAGTAGTGAGACATGAAGGAGAATCTGCTGAGATCATCTGCCCTTATGATTCAATCTATAAATCAAAGCCAAAGTCTCTCTGTAAGGGGAAGTGCTCCACTAGAGACAGAAATACTAGTACTGCGTCCTAGAACACTATGGGGAAGATAATACACACTGACTGCCCTAACAGACTGTGACAATCACCAAACAAGGGTTCAATGGTCCTGGAACTGTTAGTGGCACCGTTTCCTACGACCAAACCCCAGGCTATAAACCCAATGCAATACCACTAGCCAACCAAGACAACATACCTTTAAAGGGGTCATCAGATGCTAAGTTCACTTTTACATGTTGTTTGAACATTAATGTGTGTTGGCAGTGTATGTACACATCTACCCTATAATGATAAAAATCCATGCAGTGGTTTTTAATTAATCTGTAAAAATAATATCCCATTTTTCAAATCGAGTCATTCTCAGATGCCTGTCGTTGTGGCGTCACACCAACAGAGGCCGCTCCCATGATAGTTGATTGACATGAGCATCTTACCTAAGATCAGTTGTAACAGTCCACCCTCTTTGTTTCGATGTCGGAGCAGGGATGTAAGTTAGACAAGCATATCTCAGATTGAGTGATTGAGGTGTTGTGTTGCTGGATGTAATAATGAACGTAGTGGTCGTCATTTACTCCCGACATCTGAGCATCTGAAGATGCAGTGGATTATGTTTGTTTGTGAAGGGAATGCGCCTCCCGATCTACATATATCCATCTATATTCGCGTGAATCATTTATGATCCAGCTTCACTTACAGCAGAAGTGAGTATAAGGGTTTTTTTAATGAATCTTTGCGATCGCCTTACCTAATAAAGTGCTAGTTAGCAAGTTTAGCGGCTAAATGCGGCTAATGTAAACAGGCTTGTCTAGGAATGAAGCAAGACAATGATCCACAGGCTGGGTGTGTATCGCTGGGCACTACCATCATGCAGGGAGCTAAAGCAGATGTCCCCATTTCATGAGGTTCCGCAGCCTCAGCCGCCACCTCTGGGGAAACTGTGGCGGGCATCATAGCCTCTGAGGATGCCGCAGCAGACGCTGCTGCTACCAGAGACTCTGCAGCATAAGCCACCACCTCTGGAGACTCAGTGGTGGTGTATGCAGCCCAGACACACCATAAAGCAATTCCCATTATGGGAAGCGCTACAGACAAGGATATCAGTTCAGGAACAGGATGGGTGAGGTGAGTAGGTTTAGGGATACTGGCTGAGCGTGTAGACACCCGCGGTGCATCCCTCACACTGGCTACCAGACTGGGACATCAAAGATCGGTCCTTGAAGATCTGGGTGCAGTGAACAGGACGTGGCAAGACTCAGGATGATCAGACATGACATGGCGTGACTCTGGATGACCAGACGTGATGTGGCATGACTCTGGAAGGTCAGATGAGATGTGACGAGGCTCTGGGAGCTCAGACGAAACATGACAAGGCTCTGAACGATAAGCTGTGACGTGACGAGACTCTTGGAGACCAGCTGAGATGTGACTTGACTCTGGATGAAAAGCTGAAACGTGAATTGACTCCTGAAGATCAGCTGTGACTTGACTTGGTTTGTGAACAGCAGCTGTGACATTACTTGACTCAGGAACAACAGCAGTAACTTGACTTGACTCAGGAACAACAGCTGTGACTTTATTTGACTCAGGAACAACAGCAGTACCTTGACTTGGCTCATGAAGATCAGCTGTGACTTGGCTCAGGAAACACAGCTGTAACTTGACTTGACACAGGAGTGGCAGCAGTGACATGACGGAGCGTTGTTGTCACCGCCATTTTGTGAACGGGCTCTACTGTCGCCGCCATTATGTGTGTGCGCTCCGGTGCGGCCGCCATTTCACGAGCGGGTTTCAACACCGGAGTAGCGATCTTTATGCTAGAGTGTCACAGAGCTTGTGGCTGACTAAACTTTGCGGCCACCTTTCAGTCACAGACGCAGTACACAAAGAGACCACAGACAGCAAAGCATAATCCATAAACACCGCGAGTGACGAACGTGGACCCTGGCGTCTCAGCTTAGAGCTTAGAGGTTGATTCACGGCATCACAAAAGATCTCAATTAAAAGATAGTCCGGGAGATCTGAATAGTTCGCGATGGCCAAAAATTCGCAAACGTGTTGCTTCAGTCCTTGTCCTAGGCTTATATAGAGTGTCTGATTGAATGCATGTATCAGCGCAGAGGATGATGGGGAACATAGTCTGGGGTGTGTTGCAACAGTCTGTGTAATGTGAAATGTCAGTAGGATGCACAGGCGACCTGTGGTGGTGGGCAGACCAGACATGACACTGTAACACCACCTTGGTTTGCAACGCACTACCAGCCTGACTTGCATCCATGTATTTTCTGACATTCAAATGCGAAGTAGCATATAGCAGTTTAGACAGAAGAGCTGGAGTCTTCAGCGCTGATGTTTCTCTTGCTAAAAGATAGCTCGCAAGCATTTCTTTAACAGGAGGCATCAATGCATACCCTTGTTTGCACATCCCTAGATCAGGAAGAAATGGATGAATCATTGGAGCTGACCCAGACTGAAATCGCTCATCTAATCTTCTGCAAGCAATTTGCGGTTTCTCGCCTTTCCACGGCAAATAATTTTTTTTCGTAACTTTTTAAACGTTTAAAAGACAGTACTGTTAAGGGACTTGTATTAGTCTACATTCCATTATAAAAGAAAAACATTCACGTTCATTTAGTTTTAGGCTATAGCCTGCTGTTAAACAGCACCCGTTCTAGCTGGTAGGTGTCTGTCAGTCATCAGGTTCAACTTACCATCACTGATTTAAAGCTGAAAACTGCAGTGAAATTAAAAACTGGTGTCTGACTTTATTGCTTGATATGTTCGTAAATAACACAGTTTGTAAATACTCTACAGCTCACATTTCACTTTACATTCATTCACAGCTGTGTATATTTATCATGAATGTCGGCTGTTTTGTGTATCTAAATAAATACACAATTGTGAATAAAGTAAATAAATCCCATTTCTCTGTAATGTGTTTTCAGATTTCTCTTTGCTGAACATTGTTTCTTTGTGTTCGACTCTGATGCTGATAGGAGGGTTCACTGTAACTTTGTGTAAAGGTGATGCTCTCCTTCATAAACACACACACACACACACACATTTATTTATAAAGCAGATTATGTCTAATAGGCCTACTAACCCAAAACCTGAAATAAAGGAAGGGGATGTTTATGAATGGTCTTTTTACCAAATGAAGATGACCAAAATGTCTTAAGAATGTATGTATCTCACTGATGTGTATTTCTGATGTTGTGTTGAGATCTTAGGCATGAGCTGATAATCAAACAGACACAGACAAGACAGTGAAGTGGTGAGTCTGCATCTCATGTACTGAAGTTCTTGTGTGTTTCTTCTGTAAGTTTCATTCACATGATGTTTTTTTTTTTTTTTTTAAAGCTAAGATTCTCACTTGTTTTCTGGAGAAGATATGATTTATTCATCCACTTTGATGTCTTCGAATGTGCGATTTGAAGAACAACACTGTTTTGCAAAGCATTGATTGTAACCACTATTGTTAGAATTATTATCATTTATAACTTTTCATTATTACTAAAAAGTGTTTCAAATAACTTTTTGTAATTAAGTGTTTCACGAGCACTGCTGTTTTTGTTTGAATAATGAACAGGCTGTTTTATGACCACCTCAAAGCCACAGAAAACAGGTGAAGGTTTAGGGTCTGTTTTTTTTTTTTTTTCTATGAACAACATAGACATATTCAGGAAACCCACAGTGGGGCACATAACACTGAACAATAAACAGAACATTGTTTGTGAGCAAAAGATAAGAGCTGCTCATTTTACTGCTGATATTAAGTAATTTGCTTCCAACATTTACTGTTTAATGAGGAAAAAACTGAAAATAAAATTTATGATTGACAAATTATCAATGTGCGATGTAAAAATTGTTTTTAAAAATGCACTTTTAAAAATGGATTAAATTAAATAAATGCAATGAGCTAGCTAATCAATGGCATATTTAAACATCCTATAAATGTTAAAAGAAATGAAATAAACTTGAAGGTGAATCATAATTTTAGATTATAAAAACTACATTATATTTAAAGCATTTAGTATGTGGAGTTCAACACATCACTGTAAAACTTCAAAATGATTAAATTCAAATAATAAATCAAACTAGACTTTTCATGGCCTAACAATAGTGTGAGTTGTGTTTGCTTATGCTGTAGGACGTTTGTTAGGCTTTGTAGGTTTGTTCGATGTGTGGTCAGTGTGCTAAAGAGAAACCATCTTGTGCTGCTCTGCAGCTTGTGGTTTTTTGTGGTTCTGCTCTTGCTATTTATACTCTTTTAGTTGAACCATGATGCGCTTCAGCCACGAGCAGGTGTAATAAATACAGGAAACTGTTTCTTTGGCAATGATGGACACAGACTTCCCTCTCAAAAAAGAGATAATGTGAATTTGCATATTATAATAATAAAGGGTATGCATTGACGTCACTTTCACGCCGGAACACGCCCCCTCAGCCAGACTGTGTGGCAAAACAAGCAGCTGTATACAGTGAGATATGGCATTGGAAATGCTATTTGTTGTTAATAAAGCATTAAAAAGAAGCTGCGAATATTGGATAGTGATATGCACCCAGGAATCGTGTTTCCTGACATTGATATGTGCCTGATTTCAACCCCGGGGGAAAAACAAACAAACAAAAAAAAAAAAAACAGATTTGCCTGTGAACACATTTTGTAAATATTGTTTACATTGTACATTGTAAGATGGTAAATATTTAATTGATGAACCATTGATTCTGGTTTTAGAGGTGTTTTGTGTGTTCTTTGGTGTGTTCTTTGGCAAACCAAAGATGCCACTCAGTGGGCGGGGCTACTCTCAATCCAGCTGACGGTGACGTCACGTGCATATCCTCTATATTATGTATAACATATTGCAATATATATATATATAGAAATACATACAGATGGAATTAATAAATCACATAAATCAGTGTGTTATAAAATGTCTGCTTGGCGTTTGAATGTTAAATGTCCAATCAGCTGGCCAATCAGTTTTGACCTATTTCTCGTACTGCAAGATTGGTTCACTGTAAAGAGGTGTTTGTAATTAGGTTTTAGTTATTTTCTTAATCTTTCTTAATCTGATTAGTCCATTTGAATCTCTTTAGAGTTTGTGTTTGTAAATTTCTGTCCATCCTGTTCACCAGATGCCTAACAGAAACCTTCGGCTCCATCTAGTGTCAAAAGTGAGTAATTGCCTGTTAAATATCTTCGGTTTTTATTGAAAAGAGCTTTGTGTAGTGTTATCATAGGCGGATTAACCATATGGGCAATTGGGCAAGTGCCCAGGGGCACCACGCAAATAAATGTTCTCCGGTAAGACAAGCGATGTATTCTCAAAAATCTGTTTAGCCATGGCCTAGATATACCTTGTCACCAGAACGTACTAAGTCCCCTGAATATTTTGTTGAAAGTTTTTTTTTTTTTTTTTTTTTTTTTTTTTTTTTCTCTCCTGCGTGAATCAGTGGATGCTGATGCACGCACAGACTGCGTGAACCTGTGCGCTTTTGTTTCGACGCCTATTTATTACTCAACCAGATTCTAGGAGCATGCTGTGCGGTGTGTCGCACAACTCCCGTCTCTTCAACTGAAATTAAAATGCCTCACTCATACATATGTGAATTCGCTAGAGAGCGTCAGCCTTGCGCTTTTATGTTGTACTTTGCAGCTGTTGGCAATCAAGAAAGGGGCAGAGTGTAAACAAGTGAGGTTGTAAGTTTTATTTTCAGTTCAAATCCTCATAAAACTATGTAGCTATATACAGTGCTTAAACTTATTAGACCACCCGTCAGAGCTAAAAATTGTATTGTCATTTGTTACGCAAATAACAAATGACTAAAGTGTCTTTATTCACACATAATAACCAAAAAATTAATAAACCAAATAAATAAATATTTTATTTTTATTTTGTATGCCTCCTTTGGCCTTGATAAAAGCTTGCATTCTTGCTGACATCATACTAATGCACTTTTTCACAGTCTCTGTTGTTACTGACATTCAAATAGTTTCTAGTTGCTCCCAAAGACTTGCTTTTGATTAACCTTGAATCCATTTGAATCCATTCAATCCCAACAATAATTATATTTTAGCATTAGAAACACTACTTTGATTAAAGATCTTATACATACTGGTGGATTAACCATTACAGAAACATTAAAAATGATTTTGGTAATCACCACTTAGTTTAGTGCAGCTGTGGCACAAACCTTATATTGGGTGCTAGTCCAATAAATTTGTTAAACGCAGTTATGGATGGGGAGTATTTCAAGAACATGTATTTTGTATTTTAATGCTATGGAAGGATATTCCAGACTATTTTCAAAAAAGACTGCAAATTGTATTTGCAATTGCTTTTTCCATATGTGGACGCATAAATCGTGCCATAATCCAAACACAACTGCAAGTATTGCATTATCATTTGCTATAAAAAAAGATTCCAATCAGTAGCGAATCGCCTTTATCAAAGCATAATGTTTATTTCAGGCGATTTGTCTACATGATTATTCCAGATGATGCTGATCTAGACCTAACACTGAATTTTCGAACTGATGATTTTAGCTATGCTATTTTCGTCACTACTGGTAAAGTCAAATGTTTTGGATGTGGAAATACGGGCCAGATTCCGAATTACAGATTCGGAATTGTCTGAATAAAAACACTGAGGGAGAGGAAGGAAATAAGAATGGAACAGTTGTACAGGGGAGTGAAGGTAATGATGGTAAAGAATCTGAGGTGGAAGTTCAGGAAGCAGGCTTAGCTGTGACCAAGAATGTTGTGGACTGTTCTGTAGAAGTTGAGGTTGAGGTGGCTTCATCTCGGACTGACCAAGTTGAGTCAAATTCTAATGTTTTATCTACAATTACTGATTCAAGTGTCTCTGACACTTTGGTTTCTCCTTTAGAAGGTAAAAGGGAGAGTACACATGGTGAAAAAAGTCAATTAAGTATAATGGATGAGGAAGCACAGTTAACATCAGAGAAAGAAAAGCTTTGTTTTAAGACTCCTCAAAAAAGGAAGATGAAAAGCAAGTCATTAGATGCTAAAATAAGTAAGACAGTTGAATTACAAAATGAGTCAATGCAAGATACAGTGACAGTGGCTCGTCTGAAAGCATTGTGAGTTTTTCGCAAGGTGAACCTACTGTTTGCAGCTATGGTCTAGAGGACATAAAACTGTTCCTCAGGTCAACAAAAAATAAAAGAGGTGTAAGAGTGCATGAGTATTTTCCTGACTTGAAGCAATTTGTTGATCAAGCAAAAAATTTGATGGCTAGTTATTCTTTTACCAACAAAGAAGTGAACAGGTTGAAGAAAATATGATGTTGGAAATAATGAGAATATGATGTTGTAATAATGAGGCTGGAAAATATGAAGAAAAAGAATGATCATCTAATTTTGTGTGGTGAATTGTGTTTTTTCTTCTTTATTTATTTATTTATTTTTTATTTTTTTGCTATGAGTGAAGTACACATTGCTGCTATGAATGTTAATGGTGTGAATAATTCTTTAAAAAAAAAAAGCACAGATTTTTGAGGAAATGCAGCAAGAAGACATCTGTTAAAGGCTATCTGTTTAAAGTCATTATTCAAATGTGAGTGGTGGGGTTGCTGTCTTATTTAGTAAGAATTTTAAGCCAATGTCATGTGATGTAGATTAAATGTTATAAGTTAGAGCTGTTTATGAAAAATTTGTGTTTGTTTTTTTTTATTTGTGTTTATACTCCAACTGCACCTATAGAAAGGTTATTGTTTTTAGATACTCTTTCCTCAACGTTAAAAGGTTGCTGTACTGAGGATTTTCTGTTTGTGGGTGGTGATTTTAATTGCACTGAACTTGACTTAGACAGAAATCATGTTGAACCTCATATGGCTTCACGTAAGCGTTTAACTCATTTAATTGAGAAATATGATCTATGTGACATTTGGAGAGTTATGAATGCTAATGAAAGACAATACACATGGGCTCATGCACGTGATGATTATTTATCGCTGGCTAGATTAGATAGATTTTATGTCTTCAAACATCATTTGAATATGTTTAAGAAATGTTTTATCACACCTTTGTATTTTACTGATTATAATATGGTAAGTTGTAAATTTATTTTAAATTCAGTAAGACCTAAAAGTGCATATTGGCATTTTAATACAAGTCTTTTAAATGATGATACTTTTTTTATTGACTCGTTTAAATCTTTTTGGAAGGTTTTTAAGGAGACAAAGTCTTCTTTTAAATCTTTACAACAGTGGTGGGACTATGGCAAGGCGCAGATAAAACAATTTACACAACAATACACTCGAAATGTCACAAAAGAATTAAATCACTCTTTAGAATTGCTTGAAAGACAATTGATGGATTTACAGAAGTTGACTCAAACATCCAATGATAATAATTTTTTAGAAACCTATTTAAAGAAAAAAGCTGAACTTAAAGAGCTTTTAGAACATAAGGCACAGGGAGCGTTAGTCCGTGCCCATTTTTTAAATATTGGTCAGATGGATGCACCTTCCAAGTACTTCTTTAGTCATGAGAAGAAGAATGGGCAAAAGCGTTTAATTCATGTTCACCGTGTCGAGGATGGTATATTGTTATCTAATCCCAGACAGATTCGTGAGGTAGCTATGTGGTTTTATCAGTCTCTGTACAAAAGTGAGCTTGAGCTGGAAAATAGAGGAAAATCCTTTTTCCTAGACTGTCTACCAAAAATCTCAGAAGAGTCTAATGGTGAACTGGATTGTGGCCTAACTCTGGGAGAGCTCTATAAGGCACTCCAAGATATGGAGTCCGGCTCCAGGTGTGGATGGGCTCCCAGTTGACTTTCTGAAAACTTTCTGGTCGGTATTGATGGGTCGTTCTTGAAAGATTTGTTCATTTTGAACAACGAACGAGTCGTCTCGGGGAGTGATTCGTTCAGTCGCGCATATGCAACATCCTATTAGGTTCTGTACTGGAATTAGTTCACCTGTTTCAAGTCTTCGGGTTCATCTTATGGGGCTGTCATATGATGAATGAACGACTCGAACCCGAAGACTCAAAAGATGAACTAATCAATTCTCTTTCCGGCTCAGACTGCATAGGTTAAGCTTATGGGGCTGTCACCCTTTTTCATATTCATATTTTCGTTCTGTTTTTTTTTTTTTGGCTGTTGAATGAACCTTTGATTTTTAAGGCAAGATTGGATGTTTTTTACCTGGATTCAGCATGACACTACAGAACTCAGGAGTTTCTGTTTTAAGTCATTTATTGTGCTTAACAGGGCCTTATTTTAAGAATGTAGAAGCTGTTACTGGAAAATTGGGTTTAAGATCTGTTCGTTCAGTTACTTGTTTTTTGACTAGGTTAAATGAAGTTTTTACGGATTAAGAGAAAATGATTTTAGAGGGCTTCTTTTTAGGGACTATTGTCTCTGACAGTGAAGACCCTTTTCTTTGTTTGTTAATTCAACCAAATTTTGAAGAGTGTTCGGGTTGTTTTTTTCATCAAAGAAAGTTTACATCTGTAGATTTTTTTTCATGTGTGGGGAAAGAGTTGTATAAAATGTGTGTGCTCATGCTTAACAAAAAGATGCTGGATAAGAGAGTTGATACCTCTTGGGGTTCTGTAAGACCTGAATGGAGTGTATTGTACAAGCCACCATTATCAAAAAGAACTGGAGATTTGCAGTGGAGAATCCTTCACGGAGCTATTATGGTGAACTCTTTTGTTTCAGTTTTGGATTCTAAGAATAATTCAGGTTCTCCTTTTTGTTCTGAAAAAGAGACTGTGTTTCATGCCTTCATGCATTGTTTTCAAACCTTTGTTTGCAATGGTGCAAGGAATGTGTAACAAGTTTAATTAATGTTTTTATGTTGAAACATTTATTTTTGGTTTTAAATATGTGCAAAAAGAGCGTGTAAAGTTATTGAATTTTATTCTTGGGCAAGCTGAACTGGCAATCTACATTAGTAGGAAAAGTAAAATAGAGCAAAGGGGCAATGATGATGTCATTGTTGTCTTTAAGTCTTTACTTAAATCAAGAATTTTGATTGACTTTAGATTTTATAAAGCTATGAGTGATCTTTCTACCTTTGATTTGAAATGGTGTAGTTATGATGTTTTGTGTACAGTTGCTGATGAGGAATTATATTTTTGTTTTTAATTTTATGTTTGTTTAAACAAAATTGTGGTGTGATTTTGTGAAATAATGTGTTTGGCTATTGGTAAATAAAGTTTTTCAAAATCAAATCTCTCTCTCTCTCTCTCTCTCTCTCTCTCTCTCTCTCTCTCTCTCTCTCTCTCTCTCTCTCTCTCTCTCTCTTTCTTTCTTTCTTTCTTTCTTAGAGGAAGTGGGTGTCTCTGTCACATTCAACAGTTAATGCTAAACATGTAACCAAGAAAGAAACACTTAAAACTCATCTGAACACACATCAAGAGCTTCAGAACTGAATCTACTAACAACAGAGAAGATCATTGAATAAGAGAAGAATGAAGATCATCTGGACTTTCACTCTGCTGATGATTCCTGGTAAGAATCCAACAATCTACTATCACAATCACATTAATCAGGGAACAGCACTGAAAACAGCACAAATATGCAACAGGAGGAGAGTCTTTAACTTAAGTTTATGTTGTCTAAGAAATATAAAAGTCTCTTATCTCTATTCAGCCTCATGAATATATTACTGTTGTATTAAGATACTGTTTTGTTGTAGGTGTTGTGAGCTCCATCAGTGTGACAGGATATTCAGGAGGAGGAGTCAGCATCACATGCAGATATGATAGAAAATATACAGACAATGAAAAGTATTTTTGTAAAGGACAGAATCCAGGATGCTCTGATCTCATCAAGACTAAAGAGAAAGAGAAATGGTTTCATTCTGGAAGATTCTCTCTGTATGACAACACAAGTGCAGCAGTTTTCACTGTGACCATCAGAAATCTGAGTGAACAGGATTCTGGGACGTACCAGTGTGCATCTGCTATCTCTTTGAGTACAGATTCCTACACTGAAGTGAATCTGAATGTTTTAACAGGTGAGTAACTGAAACCCTCAAACCCATGATGATCTCCACAACATCACCACACTCAATACTGCAATTACTATGATTTACACATAATCCTGTAAAAAACAAAACAAAACAACAACAACAACAACAAAAAAACAAACAAACAGAACATCAATAACCATTACAAATATAATGTATTTTTATCTTGCAATATCAGATTTACACTCATAGTATAACAAATGTTTTAATCAAGTGCAAAAAGACAAATTATCTAAACCGTTTACACTGAAAGAAAATCGTCAGAAGAGGCAGAGATTGTGTGTGTGTGTGTGTGTGTTTTCCTATCCCGGTGGGGACTTAAACCTGAATACACACTGACTCATGAGGTCTCGTATCACAAGCATAGGGAAACAAGCTTAAAAATCAAACAGAATGAGTTGTTTGAGAATATAAAAATGCAGAAAGTTTTCTGTGAGTAGCAGGTTTACTTGTTTTCTTGTATTATATGGCAGAAATCATTGATCTGTTGTTTAATTCTATCATTGCTGCACTTGATTTGTTTCTCCAACAGCTGATTGTTGTGAGAAGAGCATCAGTCTATCAGCTGCTGCAGGAGGATCTGTGAACATCAGCTGCAAATACCCACAATCCCACAGTGCTGATGTCAAGTTTGTCTGCAGGAGATCTGGATCTGATCTCTGTGCTGAAGAGACGTCTGTGAAGGAGAACAGAAGATGGAGCGCTGAGGGACAGATCCAGCTGTATGATGACAGAGAGCAGCAGCTCCTGACGGGAACCATCAGTCATGTGACTCAACAACATTCAGCTGAATACTGGTGTGGAGTTCAGTCTGATCAAGGACACAAGAGCTTCATCACACGAGTCCTCATCAGTGTTACTGGTATGGATGATTTTCTCACTGATAATCAGGGCAGTCACATTTCACATCACACACTGCTGAGTTTTGATATTAATCATAATGTAATTCAAAATCACAACTAGCTTCCATTCAGCAGATCACTGTATACTGTGATGCTTGAGTGTTGCAGGTTCACACAGAGAGTTATTTTAGTATACTGTATAATGCTGTCTATTTGACAAAGCAAAGCCACAAACCACAGTTAAAAAGAGGAAGTGTCTATGCAATAAAATGTGTTTTGTGTGGAATTATAATGCTGTTCTGCAAAAGCAATGGTCAGTGTTTATACCATTGCTTTTGCATATATACAGGTGCTGGTCATATAATTAGAATATCTTCAAAAAGTTGATTTATTTCACTAATTCCATTCAAGAAGTGAAACTTGTATAATGCATACATTCATTCCACACAGACTGATATATTTCGAGTGTTTATTTCTTTTAATTTTGATGATTATAACTGACAACTAATGAAAACCCCAAATTCAGTATGTGTGTGTTTATATATATATATATATATATATATATATATAAACAAATAAAATATTTCATTTTTTTGGTGATCATTTTATTTTTATGTATTTTTATTTTACAATTATTTATTTTCCTTTTCATGATTTGATTATTAGCTTTTCGTCAACTCATGAACCCCTCTATTGTAGACCATAAGGGGTCCTGTTTGGGGAAGTCCTGTTATACTTTAGATTGAGTTGTACGTGTATTTTTCTTGGAAAAGGCTACAGCAGCGTGTGAATGCAGGAAATGAACATCTCGAGACATTTTGAAAGAGTGTGGTTTTTGGTATTACAGCAGTGTTTTGTGTTGCAGCATTAGTTTGCTCATTTGGCCTCTGTATTACTACAGTACCAGTGTTGTCATTTAGACGTGCAGTTTTCAGTATTGCTGTGAATTTACTTTAGCACACTTGTTCAACAGTTAAAACTGCAGTTAAGAAAGCTTGCAGATGAAAATATTGAAATAGTTTTTAGAGACATTGTGGTTTTTAACACCTTTGGACCTAATATGAACTAGACGGGTATGTCTCTTATAGGGGTCATCGTATGCAAAGTTCACTTTTTCATGTTGTTTGAACATTAATGTGTGTTGGCAGTGTATGTACACATCTACCCTATAATGATAAAAATCCATGCAGTAGTTTTTAATTAATCTGTAAAAATAATATTCCCTTTTTCAAATCGAGCCGTTCTCAGATGTCTGTCATTGTGGCGTCAAACCCACAGAGGGCGCTCCCACGATAGTTGATTGACATGAGCTCTTACCTTAGATCAGCTGCCACAGTCCAACCTCCACTGTTTCGATGCCGGAGCAGGGATGTAAGTTAGATAAGAACATCTCAGATTGAGCGATTGAGGTGTTGTGCTGCTGGATGTAATAATGAACATAGTGGTCGTCATTTACTCCCGACATCTGAGCCGCTGAAGATGCAGTGGATTACATTTGTTTGTGAAGGGAATGCGGTTCCTGATCTACATAAATGCATCTATGCGCAAATCATTCGTGATCCAGCTTCACCTACAGCAGAAGCAAGTATAAGGGTTTTTTTATGAATCTTTGCGATTGCCTTTCCTAATAACATGCTAGTTAGCAAGTTTAGTGGCTAAACGCAGCTAAAGTAAACAGGCTCATTGCTCCACAGAGAGGAGAGAGGGGCGGGGCGAGCAGAGCTCATTTGCATTTAAAGGAACAGTCCCTCAGAATGGGTTGATTTTTGCAGAGCTCATTCTGACAAGGTATAAAGGCTGTTGTTTTACACAACCATTGAGAATTTTTAACCAAAGTATATTATAAACTTTTCATTAAAACCCTAAAGAATCATATCAACTTGTGGAAAATGGGCATCTGATGACCCCTTTAATAAGTCCAGACAATAACGATATGGTTTAACACATTTGCACCTTTTTGAACTTTTGTTCTGAGAAGAGAATTTCAGAACATGTTCTTTGCAGAAATGACAAGAACAAAAAGTGCATCTAACTCTAAACTCAATATTGACACAAGTCATTGAGTGACTAGATCTTAAGATCTTAAAATAAGAATGAGCTTAACCAGCATTTATCACTATATGGTATACAGGGAAAAATATTTCAGATTATAGACAGCATAATAATATGTTGGATAAATAATCATAAGAAAAGTGATAAATCATAAAGAATGATTCATAATGCAATTCACAATGCATCACTTCTTATATGAATATGAAAACTATAATAATTCCAAAAACCAACACACATTATTGTAATCGAAAGGTTGCGGGTTCGAGTCCCAGGTCCGGCAGGGATTGAAGGTGGAGGGAGTGAATAACCAGCGCTCTCTCCACCCTCAAAACCACGACGGAGGCGAGTCCCTTGAGCAAGGCACCGATCCCCCAACTGCTCCCCGGGCGCCGCAGGGATAGCAATATGGCTGCCCACTGCTCCGGGCGTGTGTTCACGGTGTGTGTGTGCGTTTTTGTTCACTACTCACTACTGTGTGTGTACACTTCGATTCGGTTAAATGCAGAGCACAAATTCCGAGTATGGGTCACCATACTTGGCCACACGTCACGTCACGTCCTTTCCTTTCCTTTCCTTTCCTTTCTTCCAAAAGTGACATCATCATCATCACCATCAACCCCATCATCATCGTCATCATCACCAAGGTCTACTAACATGTTAAAAGGTACCTGTGTGCTAAAATATAAACATATGATCTGATATTCAGCTTAGAGTGGTCAGATTCACTCATTATTTCCTATCCTGTGTTTTCAGGTTCATCTCTGATTATCTCTCTGGTTCTGGTTCTTCTGGTTCTGATCATCGTTGGTGTCTTGTTACTGTTTCTCTATAAGAAGCATCAGTCTCAAGGTAAAACTTCTTACAGAAACCCCCATTTATATTGGGTTTAAAATTAAGTTTGTTTTTCCACTTTGATTATACCACCACCTAACTACAAAATACATGTATTTGATGATGTGTGACAACATTAGACATCAAGTGTTAAAATGTGAAGTAATGTAATTAATTCAAAACTCTTGTTTTGGCAGGCAGTGATTCGTCATCTCAGACTGGAGCAGGAAAACATGATATGGTTAGTTCAGCGACTGTATAAAATATGTTGATTTTTATTCATAATGAGTATACTCTCATGAAAATCTTCAGAGCTGTAAATAGCATCTCTGTCTCTCTGCAGGTTTCTCACACTGGTTGTGATTATGAGGACATTAAAGACATTCAGAAACAATTACCCACAAAACCCTCTGATTCATCTAACATTGTTTATGCCACTGCTCAATTACCCACAAACCCCTCTGTTTCTCCTAACTGTGTTTACTCTACGGTTCATGAAGCCACTGATGACTCTCAGATCTTGATCACATCTGCTGATGATCTGAATTACGCCATGGTGAATTTCCAGAAGAAAGCAGACTGTCCTGACAGTGTCAGTTTGAGGAATAATCAGGATTACAGTGAATACGCTGCTGTCAGTCATCGCACTGCCTGATGAACCAAAGCAGAGAATCTCAATGAACTTTGAGTCTTTGGCATTAAGTATTTTTGTTACTTACAGTCATTCAGTGGTGCTGCTTTTCTGTATATTTTATACATAGTCTAGTTTGGTCAACGTTTGATGTAAATACTGAATATTTCAGACACAAAAGTGTGGAATGAAAGTAGAGTATGCAGTTGTGCTCAGTTAGTTTGTTTCTTTAACTACAAACTTGTAGCTCTCGTAATTTCTTTTTTAAGGCTTCATTTTATGAAGCTGTTAAACTTCAGCAAATGCAACAGCTATTGTTTGTTTTTAAGAAAGTAAATAGTCTCAATTATCAAGCCGTTTTGATGACATCATACTGCTCAGGCCCCACCCACAGCCGCTAATGGACAGTCCCGAATTAGCAAATATCCGCCCTCAGGAAGTTGTACGCTGTCCGCCATTTTCTATGCGTTCAAACAACTGTAGCGACAACAATGTCTTGTAACCAATGCAGGTGTTTTGTAGTTGGATGTAAAAGTGAACATAAGAGTCTTCATTTTCTCCTGAGATCATTTTATTTGTTTTTGATGGGAATGTGCCACCGAATACACAAAAAACAAAAGATAAGGGTGGAGTGAGCAGTAGCTCATTGGAGACATGCACCAAAATGGGTTGCTGTGAACAGAGCTGTTTTTGACAAGGTAAAAATGGTGTTGTTTTACATGACCATTAGGAAATTTTAACCAAAGAAAGTTGCAGGCATTTCATGAAGACCCTAAAGACTCAATTTTGGAAAATAAGCATCTGATTTCCCCTTAACAAGCCCAACTTCTGTGTTTGAGGCAAAACCTAAGATTACTTGGACCTTTTTTAGTTTTTGCTCCAATAATGTTTGTTTCTATCAGGGTTCTGTCACTCAGGTTGGGTTTATTTGTAGTTTGGTGATAGATGGATGATACTATCCTAATGTGATTTTGTAGTTTGAATTTGCTTAGTCTGCTGCATCGTCTCTCTCTCATTCATTTTTTGTGAAGCTTGGTCTCCAGCACTGGTCTAGTTTTCACTTTAGTGTCGATCTAGACATGCTCCATGTTTTTTTTTTTTTTTTTTTCTTTTTTTTTCCCTTGTTGGGAGCACATAGTTAGTGGGTTCATTCCCTTGCTCTTGACCAACTTTGCATGTTTTAAATAAGTGCCTGGCCTGTGAGTTTTCACTGACCAGGAGCTCTTGTTTGTGTCTAGTGTCCTGACCCCTCCCTCCCTGTTGATTATTCATTCATTTACCCAGTGTTGCCAACTCAGCACTTTTCCTACAGAATTGGGCTATTTAACGCTGTTGCCTTGGGTTGTTTTTCATGTCCGTGGGTTGAAGTGACCCCAATAACGCGCATTGGATTTGGAGTAATGGTGGCGTGCACACTAAACAGATAAAGCCAGATGGGTTGTTGTGATTTCTTTGTGATTTTTAGATGTGTGCTGTTTTGTATAATCATGTGTATTAAAATAGGTTGTGCAGACGACGATGATCGTTTGTGCCATTTGAAATGCAGTTGTTATAGCTGCTGTTAGGTATGTGAAAATGTTTGATGTAATACTTTTAAAAGTGTGATATTTTATGCATTCAAATATTTTGTCTGGCCTTTTGTCACTGTTTTGAATTACCCTTTAAGTTGAATGTAAAGTACTGCACGATTGCAAATGATATATTCAGGGTTACTGAACCCTTTTAGTTTCAACTTGTTACCACCAAAGCCTATTTATGTTTCAGACCTTTTGCTGAGATGTTAATAAATGACAATGACAAGGATGATTGGGGTGGAAACATTTATTGTTCGTCATAGATAGACTTTACACCTGCATTGTGTGCTCCCCAGTGTTTGCCGACTTGTCCTGTCCTGTCTTTTCCCTGCCTAGTCATGCTGCCAGATTGTGTTTTCTTCTATAATAGTGGTTTTCAATCCTGGACCTGGAGACTGATGATGAATGGTGATGAAACAATATCAGATCGAGTTAGAACTAATCAGCTTGCGCCATCTAGAGATTCATGGCAGAACTTTGTGTTTAACACACTACTGGAGGCTGATTCAGGTCATCAGTTCATTAGGAGAGAACTCAATAAACTGCACTGAACGTGTCAGATAAAAGAGACATACAAAATGGTGCAGAGCAGTGGGTCCATGCAGGAAAAGGACTGAAAACCTGTTGAGTTACAATGGGCATTTTCTATATGTAATTTTCCCAGCCCACATCCTTTCACTCATCAGTCGATGGAGTACTGCTACAACTGTTACTGAAGTTTTACTAGAGGCGGTCCTAAGCCCCTCTGCACCTTGGAGATGGGAATACTGGGGATACTGACCATACTCTGGCAGTTTGTGGAATTTGTATAGCACCAGGGAAAGGGTTGTCCCTCCCCCACTTCTGCCAGTCCATTTTATAAATCAACTTTAAAGTATCCAGACATGTTGACGGTCAGTTATTCAGCATAGTAAGATATTTTTGAATTTCATGTCAATGAGAACAGGAGCTCATCTGGACAGACTGTGTTTGTGATGAATCTCAGCTGCTGTCCGTGGTGCTGAACATCTGCTGAGCAGCGACTCTCCTCAGCTGAACAGTTGCTCATGGTTTGTGGTTTCTAGCAGGTTTTGATCTCATATAAAAGAGAAACATGACACATAAATGTTGGTATGTTAATATGAAATGTTTGAGCTATGTTTAAATAAGTTGAATCTCAACCATTTTTATGCATTGCTGATTTTGGTCTTTGCCTCAATAATGTCTTATTTCAGACTAATGGAAAGAAAACATGCAAAATTATCTTTTTTGTTTCAGTCATAGTGTTTATTTGATTGTATATTATCTATTTGTGTCTGTAGATTTAAATGACAATACATATCTTTAAATGTGTTTTTCTCACAGATAATTTCTTTCTCCACTTTTAGTTTTATTCCTATCTATATACTGAAGGGTTTTAAAAAGGGATTTTCTCAATATTTACATTTTCTTTTTTTTTTTTTTGCACCCTCAGATTCCAGATTTTCAAATAGTTGTATTCCAAATATTGTCCTATCCTAACAAAAGCTTATTTATTAGCTTTCAGATGATCTTAAAAAAAAAAAAAAAAAAAAAAATTATGATTGTGACCCTTATAATTGGTTTTGTGGTCCAGGGTCACATATCAGTTGCACATAACATTTTAACCCTAAAAGCATAGTGAAAATGCGACGGAGAAGATCATTGAATAAAAGAGAGAAATGAAGATCATCTGGACTTTCACTCTGCTGATGATTCCTGGTAAGAATCTGAACTCACAGCAAATCACTAAATTAGCACAGTCTTTAACTTGGGTTTGTGTTTTAGAATTGGTTTTAAACAAACAGCAGATTGAACTAATTGAATTTAAAAGATTTATCTTTGTTTCTTCTGCTGGTTTGTTGTAGAGGTCGATTTGTGTGTGTTCCGGCATTTGTGGTTTATGAGGACACAAATGTGTATAATGACATGGGTACTACAACGTAAACATGGTTTATGAGGACACTTCCTGTGTCCCCGTAAAACAAAAGGCTTAAAAAACATACTAAACAGTGTTTTATGAAATTCAAAAAGTGTGCACAGTCTCCTGTGAGGGCTAGGTTTAGGTGTAGGGTAGGTGTAGGGCGGTAGAAAATAGGGTTTGTACAGTATAAAAACCATTACGCCTATGGAGAGTCCCCGCAAACCACAAATGCAAGAATGTGTGGGTGTATGTGTGTGTTTGTGTGTTTTTCTGACAACTTTTATTTATTTTTTTTTTTTCTGTACAGCTCGGTCTCAGTTTGGTTTGAGTGTGAAGATTAACCAGACTTAATCAAACTGACTAAAAAAAAAAAAAAAAAGGAAGATCCGTTATGAATTAGAGCTGCTTTAGTGATTCACCTCAAACAGTATTAGCTAATGTGAAATGCCAGTTTCTAATGTTGTGTTGTGAAATTATTGGAGAAAATCTGTGATAATATGAATGGATGTGTTTGAACATTTACAAGAAGATATGTGTAATTTTAGAAGAATGCCCTTTTTTCTTTACTAGGATAAAGTGTCTAGCTTGTAAAAGTCTCAGTGCTTTGAGTTTGCAGGGTTTTTAATACGGTCAGTGAGCTAAAGATTATCAGCATCAGCTTGTGGTTTTCTTTTGCTCTACTTATCTTCTGTAGGTCAAACCAAAAAGCCTCTTTAGCCACCCGCAGGTATGATAAAAACAGGAAATGGGTTCTTGAGTAACAATGTACACAATCTTTTTTTATCCACTTCGTAAAAAAATGTTGTTAATTTGTTTAATGTATGAAAAATATAAATAATTATAAAATATCCCAGCTCTTACAGTTTTTGCAGGTCATCCATGCCATATTTATAACTGCAGTTGGTTGGGTTTCTGAAAACAATACATAAATAATCCCACCTAACTGAAGTAATAAGTGTGTATATAATACTACCAAAAAATTATAATCCTACCCTCTAACTCCATACCGAAATCCCAGATAGAAAAAAATATAAATTAATAAAAATAAAAATTATTTGTGTTTCGGGACGCTGTGAGCACAAAGATGGAAGTGTACACCGTAACGTTTATCTTAAATGTTTAATATGAATAAACAGTACTCATAAACGTCTACTGGTATTCTCAAATGAAATGAATTGGGGTTTGAACCCGGAAACAGCAAACATTGACTCTGGACACTGACTCTGTTTACTTTGTTAGAGCATATTGGTACTCTTGAGGTGAACAATTAATCTGTGCTATGTTAATCAACTGAAAAAAAAAATAAATAAATAAATAATAATAATACTCTAACTACTTTGGACTTTAAACAGTGCTAAACAGCTTGATTCAGAGACATTTGTCCTTATATAGAGAACATGAAACCTGTCTGAGCCCTCTTCCCTCCACAAGGTGGCGCTCTTTTAGTGTAATTAATGTGGTATTCAGTCAATGGTGATGGTGGGAGGAGCCAGTAAAGCTGCTCATTACTGACAAAAAGCTGAATAAAGAGGAAGTAACTAAAGCAGACAGATGTAGAGACAGAGAGATTCACACAGAGATCATTCAGCATAAAGAAGACTGAACTCAACTCACAATGAAGATCCTCCTCATCTTCTTCACTTTCTACCTGATCTCAGGTCAGAGCTTTTCTCTTTCATCACTGCAGTAATGATGCTGTTTTCTGTTCATCAGCTTTCTGATCACAGTATCAATCTGATCGACAGGTGCAGTGAGATGCTTCAGTGTCACTGGATATTCTGGAGGAAGTGTTCTTATTGATTCTGGGAAACGTTGGTTCAGTGACTCTGCTAAATACATGTATAAGTTACCTGAGTGGAAAACAATAATAAATGATTCTAACCCTGATCAATGCATTAATGAAGGAAGATTCACACTGTTCCCAAACAATGAGAGAAACCTCATGATCTGGATTAGAAATTTGAATCAACAAGATGCTGGAAGATACTGGATTTGGGTTCAAGGCCAGTGGTCCATTGATATGACTTTGAATGTCAAAGAAGGTCAGCCATTTTAAGACCAAAGTCTTTGATTAGTAAAGCTACTGATCATTTCAAAGCTTTTGCATATGTGATATTTATTTCTTTATTAAATTGACTTACAGATTCATGTTGTAAAGTGGCAAAGAAAGTGATAGTGAATAGTGGTGAAACTGCCATCTTCAGTTGTGAATATTCACAGAATCATATTAATGAGCCCAAAATCATATTCAAAGAAGGGAATTGCTCCATTGAGATGATTTACAGCACATGGAATAAGAATGAAAATTTCAGCATTTCTGATGATAAACATAAAAACCTCTTCAGTGTGAGAATCACTGCTGTGACACCAGATGATGGAGGAGTTTATTTATGTGGAGTTTGGATCAACAGATACTCGTACAGTTACTCTGTTATTAATCCTGTTCATCTGCATATTATAAGTGAGTATGATCAATTAAATCCTTGTTTTTCTGGTTGTCCCAGTTTATAAACCAAATACCTGAAAATTTACAGATTTGTGTTGTGGTGCATCAAAGACAGTGAGAGTAAATATTGGAGAAACTGCTGCTTTCAGCTGTGAATATTCAAAGGATCAAATGTATGGTAGGAAGATCATATTCAAAACAGCAAATGACATCGCTAATGAGGTGATCTCCACTAATGACAAATGGGATCCGAAAGAAAGATTCAGTGTGAGAATTACTGCTGTGACACCAGATGACGGAGGAGTTTATTTATGTGGAGTTTGGATTAACAGAGACCCGTACAGTTACTCTATTGTCAATATTGTTCATCTTCATATTATTAGTAAGTATAAAGTGAGCTTGTATAGAGTGAGCGGCTACCTAGGAGGTGGTTTGATGATCAAGTGTGAACATCCTCAATACAATACCCAACCAAAATACATCTGTAAAGAATCAGATGGATGTTCAGAGAGGAAGAATCCAGGAGTTCAGGATGAATGGATGGAGAATGGAGATGTTTCTTTATATGACGACACCAGAGCAGGAGTCTTGATGGTGTTTTTTAGAGAGCTGAAAGCTGCAGATGCTGGAACATACAGGTGTGGAGTGAATGTATCTCACTACACTGAGAGCTTCACTGAACTTCAGCTGAACGTCAAACATGGTGAGAAAACTCAAATACTTTATCTTGTATGTATAATGTATCAATTCTCATCTGTTTTATGCCTTTTCTTTTGGTTTATAGATGCAAAATATCCAAAGAGTGTGACTAAATCTGTGTATCTTGGTGAAGAAGTCAACATCACCTGTCAGATCCCAGAGGAACATGAAGTTCATTTCTGCAAAGAGGATGATAATCACATCTGCCAAAACATCAGCTCAGCTAAAGTGACACAAATGAATGGTTCATCTGAGAGAAATGAAGAGAGAGTTTTTACAGTGATCATCAGTAATGTGAGCGTGAGAGATGCTGGAGTTTACTGGTGTGGAGCAGAAACCAGAGACACATATTTGACTTTCATCTCCCTGAACACTAAATTTCAGCTCAACCTCATCATTAACGGTATTAGACATTTCAATTTTTACAATACATTGACGTTTCAGAACGAACTGTAGTTATTACATTACTAGAATATTACAGGGGAAAATTAACAACAGAGCACAAACTACTTCATGTAGGCTATAATAGAAACATTTAAATTGCACATAAGGTATATTTTACTCACTGATTGAGTGGTGAGACATGGTGCATTACAGTAAGCTGTTCTGTGTCTTTCAACACTTTTTAATGTGTGTTAATGTTTATTTGGTGCTAAAACTATTGTATTAGTAAAGAGGAAGAGAAGATTGGTTCACATGCCGCTTTAAACTTAGGCGGTACAGCCGTCTGTCATGACACATTAAAAAGCATCAAAACCAAAATGAAGCATAAAGAATCTATATAAAAAACATTCAGTTTAAGATTTTTACATTTTTAGATATCCTAATCCACTGCTGCTTGTTAACATCCTTTTTTCAGTGAGAGATGGAGATTATTGATATTGTATGTGTGTGTTTTATTCTCAGATTTCTCCATGATCATCATTATTAGTGTGTGTGTGATTCTGCTGCTGATCGGTGGATTCGTTCTGACTGTGTGGAAATTAAGACACAAGAAACGAGGTGACGCTTTCACACACTTCATTTATACTAAAACATTCTGGATCTCTGTGTTGCTTCAGTCTTCTCACTGTTCACTGAATGATTCATTTATTATTTTTGGGGGGTTACTTATGGAAAACCTTGACATCAGACAAGAGAAAGAGGAAGAAAAATACAATAGTGAGTTACAGTTTGTGTGTGTGTGTGTACATATATTGTGCTTATGAGATATTTTGCCATTTTAAAATACATGTTCTCTCTTTAATATCCACATTCAGTCATCATGTGCAGACAGCAGACATGATTCTCTCACAGATCGTAGATCAGTCCAAATGAACAGCAATGATGACCCACCCACAATCCCCTCTGATGGGCTCCTGTACGCTGCTGTCAGTTTCAGGAATCATGAAGAGTCTCTCAATGACGCTACAGTCAGATTCAGTAAGGATGAGATTCTCTCTGATTACGCTGCAGTCAGTCACCGCATGAGACTCAACTAATTCACTTATAACAGATCACAGATCATCAAGTTACCAAAAAAAAAAAAAAAAAAAAAAACAGACTGAATTTTCTTTTACATTTGTTTACATTTACAGTTCATTAATGAAAATCTGCTTGTAATCCACAATTTAGTGTTGAACAGGTGTTTGGTTTGATCAGTGTGGTTCAGTTCAGCATGTGCTGCTGCTCATGTTGCTTCTTTCACATGTTTGACATAGTTTGTCAGCTCAGTTGATCAGTTGAGGGTGAGATAAAAACAGGAAATAAACAGGAAATAAAACCCTTCATTGACACTTCTAGAATATATTGTAAAGTTTCCACTCCAAATGTAGAGACATGGCAGCTTTTGACAGTATGAATCATTATTTGTACTCCATTCAGAACTGCTAAAATTATTGTTTTCTCTTTTTCATCTCACTGATTGTCCTGATACTTTTAGATTTGTGCATAAAAACACACTAGTTACAGAGGTTATTTGAAAGAACAATTTGTAATACCTTCATTATTTTACCACATTGAAAACTTCTCAAAAATGTTTTATGCGGTAACTTGTTTGTCATTACTTTTTCTGATGTTGTTTTTCAGTTCATTCTTCTTAAGTTCATCCTTGGTTCATTTTTCTGATGTAACTTGTATAGTACAATAAAATCGCATATATATTTCTTGCTATCCTTTCTCATTTATTTTCCAAATATGTTGTTAAAATCTAATCATCAAATTTATACTATAAATTTTCAAACCTTTTTTGAAATTTCAAACTTTGTCTTGGCATTAAATTGACTAAAAATGCATCAACGTACATGGTGACTGAATCTAGTTTTTATACTGATGAAAGAAATGCAGAGAGACATTCTGAAATACAGTAAAAGTGTATAATGATCTGCTTATTATCATAAAAAAAACTGTGAGAAAGGTTTTTATTTTCTGCGAGGAAGAAACTCTAAATATTTGTTATTATTGTGATAATCGGTGTCTTAAAATTACATTTTAACCTAAGCTTGTTTTTTAAGTTTCTCACAGATGCTAGAGGTGTTTTTTTGTGTTCGTGTGATGAACAAATTGTTTTTTCCGTCCAGCTCAAAACCACAGAAAACAGATGAAGGTTCAGGGTCTCAGTTTGGTTTGACTGTCAAGATTAAACAGACGTATTCAGGAAACCCACAGTGAGACACTTGAGACTGAGACAGAAGACTGATTGTAATCAGAAGACAAAAATAGTTTATGATCAAAAATGTATCTATTGTTTTAAGTTGCAACCTGGTCTCATGGCAAAACCGTGAGATGCAAAATATGTACCAATAAATACATACTGTAGTTTCTAACTTAAGCTGGGCTCACACTACAGGATTTTTTAAATCCTAACCGATTATGAAATCTGGTTGCAGTGCACACATAAGGAGAATTTTTGCAGAATATCTTCCCTGAAATCTTAAACATGCACACACTACAAGATGTGAAAATTGTGGCGCATCACACACTGTAAGATATTATTAAGATGCCGGAGGGAGCACTTTAAGTGATCTTACACAACAGATTGTCATTTCAGCAACTAATGTTTACAAATGTTAGTTAGCGTGCTAGCAGCTTTATGGACTCACCCGGTATGTTCAAAACTGAGACGATAGACAGAGTTATTACAAAAACATAAGAAGCAGTTTCCTCCATCTCCACTATCCAATGGACCATAAAGCAGCTGTTTTGGACCACACTGGCTGTTGTGAAGGTACTGACGTAATCATAGCCGTGATCATCCGAATTAAAATCCTGAATATCAAACATGTTTGATATGATTGGGGCGGCCCCGATTTGTGTGAAAGCAGTTCGGGAGGTGCAAGATTTGATCTGTGAACGCCTCACATTAACAGATAATCCGTGCTGAACATCGGGACCTATCAAGGTGCTCGACAAGATTTTTTTTTTTTTTTTTCGATTCTCAGGAGGGGAGAATCGGGACAAAATCTGCCTAAAAACCCAGCTAAAACCAGCTACTTCCAGCTTAAACCAGGCAAGACCAGCCAAACAGCCTAGTCTGGTTTTAGCTGTTTTTTTTTTTTGTTTGTTTTTTCAGGGATACTGTACAATGATTACTGTTTTTGCGTTATTGTAAGGCGTATGTTTAAGGATGGGTTGGTGTAGACAGGAATAAAACAATCTTATATGTAGAAAATTAAATTTATTTTTAGTTTACGGCCGCGTCTGTGACCACGTTCAACAAAAGTGAATGCGACGTAAAAACACAATCCCAAGCGTACAGTTTTAGCTTGTTTTTTTTTTTTTTAATCTCTTATCTTTCAGTTCTTTCATTGTGAGTCATGTATTTCATACCCAAGGATTCTATATTCTAACTCCCATTCTGTGCTGGCTGAGCTACCGAACAAGCTTGTTTTGTATGGTGACAATTTGTTCTACCCTGTTGTGTACACCTACCCTTACAGTATTAAAAATACAGTGTTGGTAGCTGTCATGTTCTCTATACACTGGTTCTATTCGTAAAACATGAGAGGAGAGCACTGTGACTGCTACTCGTCTTTTTGGTACTGCAACTCTAACGCACGCAGACAGGATGGAAAAACTTGGCAACATCAATAACGACACTGCCCTCTGGTGGGACGTTGATGTTACTAGCTTCACTACTCGCATTACTTTAATAACCTGAATAACCAGTTCATTTCTGTTGGAAACTGCAGTAATATTATTGGTATGTATTTTGCATCTCCCGAAAAAGTTCTCTCACAGGTATGTTTTTATCATGAGGCCAGGTTGGTTGTTGACAGTGTTGCATATTCATACAGATCAAACAAAATAAACAATGAGCCAGGGCCTGAGCCATTGAGGCCAATCCTTGGGAACATGATCGGCTAACAGGTGTAACAGGTGTTACACATGAACTGGTTAGATCAATAAAAACCTTTAAAAACTCACGTTTCACAGATTCCCTGCCAATCTGTCTGTCTGGTGTGCTCGCTGGTGATGAGCTGATTAGCAGTGACTGTGGCTCGTCACCTCCCCTATTTAGTGTCACTGTTGTGTTTGCTCTGTCTTTGTCAGATTGTTTTAGTTCTCAGGCTACATTCCAAGCTCGGAACCCTCCCCTCAGACAGCACGCCAAATATGCTTAGTATTTGCTCAATCTGATTATATGTAAGTGTGATCTCATGAAACTGTTATTATTGCATTCGTGACTGAATCTCCTGTTATTTCCCATGAGTGTATATGGCAATACAGCAATATTGCACTACAGCAGCGATAAATGGTCCAGGACTCCGATCCATACAACAGAACTGTGAGGATGATTGCCTTATGTACTGCACCCTCCAAGATGCTGAGCTTGTCCCATATACTTTTGGACAGTCGACCGACAGCAACACTGGCTTTTGCGATGGAGGCACTGATGTCAGTGTGGGCACAGCTGCAAGAATGCTACCCGAGGTAGCAGAACTTGTCATCACAGTGCTGTGTCAACTGCAGTAATTATAGGTGGATTGGAGTTTAACTTACTCACCAGCAAGACTTTGGTCTTCTTTAGACTGACAGTGAGCCTAAATCAGGAGGCTGCAGTTCTAAAGAAGTTGAATAGTGTTTTAACCTTGGTGAAAATGTGTGCTATCATTGCGCAGTCATCTGTAAACAAGAGGTCATGCAGAACTGCGAAATGTGTCTTTGTGCGATCATAAAGCCCATGAAGATTGAAGAATTAAATTGGAATGCCCACGTGGAAGTACTTCGCGCAGCCGTGACCTAATGGTTTAGGAGTTGGGCTTATAACTGAAAGGTTGCAGGTTCGAGTCCCAGGTCAGGCAGGGATTGAATGTGGAGGGCGTGAATAACCAGCACTCTCTATACCCTCAATAACATGACTGAGGTGAGTCCCTTGAGCAAGGCACTGCTCCCCAGGCACCGCAGCTATAGCAATATGGCTGCCCACTGCTCTGGGTGTGTGCGTGTTTGTTCACTACTCAGTACTGTGCGTGTACACTTGGATGGGTTAAATCCATACTTGGCCTCACGTCACATCCTTTCCTCTGAAATATGTACACTTTACTAACACACTCTTGTGGAAGATATAAATTCACTTAAGTGTATACAGAAAACATGAAACCTGTATGAGCTCTCCAGTGCCAGACACTGTAATCTCCACTAGGTGGCGCTCTTTCAGTGTGATTAATGTGATATTCAGTCAATGGTGATGGTGGGAGGAACCAGTAAAGCTGCTCATTACTGATGAAGAGCTGAATAAAGAGGAAGTAACTAAAGCAGACAGATGTAGAGACAGAGAGATTCACACACAGAGATCATTCAGTATAAAGAAGACTGAACTCAACTCACAATGAAGATCCTCCTCCTCATCTTCACTTTCTACCTGATCTCAGGTCAGAGCTTTTCTCTTCCATCACTGCAGTAATGATGCTGTTTTCTGTTCATCAGCTTTCTGATCACAGTATCAATCTGATCAACAGGTGCAGTGAGATGTTTTAGTATCACTGGATATTCTGGAGGAAGCATTCTTGTTGATTGTGGCAGGTCTTCACCCAATAACAATCACTATCTCCAAAAACAAACCAGTGGCAAGTGGGATATAATAATAGACAATAAAAAACAAGATCAATGGATTAATAAAGGAAGATACACTTTGTATCTTAACAAAAACAGAAATGTCATGCTTTTAATCAGAGAACTAAATACACAGGACTCTGGAAGATACAAGATTCGGCTTTCAGGTTCAGCATTTATTGAAATATATTTGAGTGTGGAAGATGGTGAGTAATTTTGACATATTTTAAATTACATACAAAGCAGTGTTGTATGTACTGAATTTGTACTGAATCATTTTCCAAAAAAATGGACACTGGGGGCAAAAGGGGTCATGACAATGGAGGGTTGGTGTAGGATCCATTTACCTTGCTGTTGTGATGCAGTTACAATACTTTATCTTCAATTGTAACTGGTAACACTTTACAGCAAGGTTCAATTTGTTAACATAAGCACAATATTTGCAGCATTTATTAATCTACGCTAATGTTTTTTTTTTTTTTTTTTTTTTTTTTTTTTAATTTAGTACTGTCAAAAGTAATTTAATGTTTGTTTATAACAATTAACTTATGTGGTTTCAGAATTTACATATTCATGTAAGAAGTTATGCATTATGAATTGTATTATGAAATGTTTTATGAATTATTCTTTACATCATAATAAATCTTAAGATCATGTATTCAGTCCTTCTATGATTGTTTAACATACATTTGTATGCTGTTGCTTATGTTTATTTTAATCAGTATCGTGTGGAGTCTCTAACTTTGACCCAAACACATACAGATGTTCTTGGAAAAAGAGAGTTGCAAAAGTGTCAAGATCTCTAGGCGTCCTCGTCTATATTTATTTTAGCAAAGGATATCCAGCTCGTGTGGGCCCCAGGGGTGATGAACCACAATGTATGTGGATTCGATTTTGCATCAGTTGACAATAAGTAACATTGCACCAACATATGTACTAACTCTGATTATAGTGTTTCTAGAGTATTAGACTGGTAGGGTCAGAATAATCTGACATGTAAGTGCAATGTTATTTATTATCAACAGAATGTTCAAAAGGGACCATCAAAATAAAGTGTTACTTGTGTTAATTTATGCATCTTGAGATGTTAAAACTTTATTTGTACAAGTATTTGATTGGATTAATGTAGATTAATAAATGCTTGGGGAAAAACAGTTATTGTTCATTATGGTACTTAATGCATTAACTATGTTAAGAAATTAAACTTTACTGTGTTACCAGTTAATTTAGGTGGCAAACACTCTGCTTTGGCTGACATTTTGTGCCTTGCTGACCTAATATCACAGCCATATAAATGACATGACATTTTTATGCAACCTCATATGTCCCACATGTTATATAAATGTTCTCTTATGTGTAAATGACAGATTCATGTTGTAACATGTCAAAAAGAGTGGAGGCGAGGGCGGAACGAACTTCTACCTTCAGATGTGAATATTCACAGAATCATATTAATAATCCCAAAATCATATTCAAAGAAGAAAACGGCTCTATTGATGAGATAATAAACAGCACATGGAAAAAAAGAAGATTCAGTATGACTGAAAGTAGAGATCTAAAATACATGACTGTGGTAATTACTGCTGTGACACCAGATGATGGAGGAGTTTATTTATGTGGAGTTCAGATCAACACACACTCATACAGTTACTTCATTATTACTACTGTTCATCTACATGTTATAGGTGAATACACTATAGATCCAGATGTTACCCTTAATTGCTGTAACATAATACAGTCATGCTGAGTTATTCTTGTTTAATAATATATCTGACTCAAATGAAATCAAATAGGTTGTATGTTATCATTTGACGTACATATAAAGTGATATTTGTGATTGACAGCTAAAGTGGGCGTGTCTAGAGTGAGCGGCTACTCAGGAGGTGGTTTGATGATCAAGTGTGAACATCCTCAATACAAAACCAAACCAAAATACATCTGTAAAGAATCAGATGGATGTTCAGAGAGGAAGAATCCAGGAGTTCAGGATGAATGGATGGAGAATGGAGATGTTTCTTTATATGACGACACCAGAGCAGGAGTCTTGATGGTGTTTTTTAGAGAGCTGAAAGCTGCAGATGCTGGAACATACAGGTGTGGAGTGAATGTATCTCACTATACTGAGAGATTCACTGAACTTCAGCTGAGCGTCAAACACGGTGAGGAACCACAAATACCTTATCCTGCATGTTCTGCAAGTATCTTTTGACACCATTTCTCTTGGTTTATAGATGAAAAATATCTACAGATGATGACTGAATCTGCTCATTTTGGTGAAGAAATCAACATCACCTGTCAGATCCCAGAACATAACGTTCATTTCTGCAAGGAGGATGATAGTCACATTTGCCAAAACATCAGCTCATCTAAAGTGACACAAATGAATGGTTCATCTGTGAGAAATAAAAAGAGAGTTTTTACAGTGATCATCAGTAAAGTGAGTGTGAGAGATGCTGGAGTTTACTGGTGTGGAGCAGAAACCAGAGACACATATTTGACTTTCATCTCCCTGAACACTAAAATTCAGCTCATTGTGATCAGTGAGTCAATTCAGATGATTTCGCTGTAGTAAATACAGTCTATTCGGAATAATTTGTGTTAAATGTCTGTTTGTTTGTTTTTAGTGCCTCCAGTAGTGAGACATGAAGGAGAATCTGCTGAGATCATCTGCCCTTATGATTCAATCTATAAATCAAAGCCAAAGTCTCTCTGTAAGGGGAAGTGCTCCACTAGAGACAGAAATACTCTCCATGAGACTGTGAGAGAAGAGAAAGAGACCAAGACTGACAGATTGACTCTGAATGATGACGTCACTGCAAGTGTCTTCACTGGGACCATCACTGGACTGACAGCAGAGGATGCTGGGAAATACTGGTGTGCAGTGACATTAGAAAGAGGCCTCAATTATCTTTACACTCATCTGATCATCGTCATGAACGATGGTGAGGAAGGTTTATTCATCTGAATATGTAAAATTACGGCTGTGAATTGATGTTCTTGTATTTGTGAACATTTCCAGAGCTGAACTTGACTAAGTATGAAGGAGACGACGTGTCAATCCAGTGCAAACATCAGGATGAAGATCAGAAAAGCTTCTGCAAAGCACATGAAGCCTCCATGTGTGTGAAGGATGGAGTTTCATTGGAGACGATCAGAGATGATCGATTCTCTTTCAGTGATGAAGCGTCTACTGGAGTCTTTACTGTGAACATCACTGATCTGAGAGAAGAGGATTCTGGGATATACTGGTGTGGAGTTCACGTCATCATGAGAGTGCATTTAAATGTCAGCAAGGAAAAGGACAGGAGTAAGATAACATTTTATTTGCATTGTCAAATATGAACACTTACAAATCTTCTAGTGTGACATAAAAAGGGTCATTCTGAAGTCTTTCTTGGTGTCTTTAATATAAATAAATTTAATGCACTAAAATTTGTGTTTTATTATTTCACATAACTAAATAGATATAGTAATTTATCCTCACTAAATGAAATGATTGACCTGCTGCACATTAGGGTCTCTGGATGTCTATGGAACTTTATTTAAGAGATGCGTAATTTTTATGTATTTTTTTTTTTCAAACTTGACAGTTTTGTTTGTATTTCCTAGTAATCCCATATAAAAATGTATTTTATTGCTTACGAAGCCTTTGACTCTCATTTTGTGATATTGCTCATAAATGCAGGAAATGTTTAGTACTTGATAAACAGTGTTTTCTTTTCACATCAAAACCACAGAGATGAGCTGAAGGTTCAGAGTCTCAGTTTAATTTGGCTGTGAAGAACTAACGGCCTTTATTCAGGAAACCCACATGAGACTCAACAGGGAGATGAAGTAGAGTTGTGTGCAACGCTGCACAACAAAGACTAAAACATGCCAACTTTCCCCATAATTTAGTTTAATTTGTTGATCAAATATATTTCTGATGCATGAAGTATAATTAACACTGTGTTTGTGTGTTTTATTCTCAGATTTCTCCATGATCATCATTATCAGTGTGTGTGTGATTCTGCTGCTGATTGGTGGATTCACTCTGACTGTGTGGAAATTAAGACACAGGAGACGAGGTGACGCTTGAGTTCATTATTTATCTCTTGAATTCTTTAATTAAATTGTTTGATTGACTGCTTCAGTAAATCTCACTCACTCACAATGAATTTCTGTCTAAGATGCTGCTGACATTTGATGTTGATCTAGTTTGTCTTTCTCCCAATGATCAATTCATTTTGTTTGGGTTATTAGGAATAACCTCAGCATCAGACAAGAGAAAGAGGAAGAAAAATACAGTGGTGAGTTATAGTTTGTGTTTGTACATATATTGTGCTTTTGAGACATTTTCTCATTTTAAAAGACATTTTCTCTCTATTTTATCCACATTCAGTCATTATGTGCAGACAGCAGATGTGATTCTCTCTCAGATCCTGGAACAGTCCAAATGAACAGCAATGATGATTTACGCAAAAACCCTTCTGATGGGCTCCTATACGCTGCTGTCAGTTTCCAGAAGCATGAAGAGTCTCTCAGTGACGCTACAGTCAGATTCAGTAAGAATGAGATTCTCTCTGATTACACCACGATAAACTAGTGTTTAAAAAAAAATATATATAGACTGCATTTTTTTTGTTTTGTTTTGTTGTGTTTACACTCACAGCTTTTTGATTAAAAAAATTGTTTGTTATTATAATCTATAATTTAGTGTTGAACAGTTTATTTGGTTTGATCAGTGTGGTTCATTTCAGTGTGCGAATCATTAGACAAAGTTTCCACTGCTGACCATGTTGCTTCTTTCACATGTTTAAAATAGTTTGCCATCTCAGTTTATGTGAGGGTGTGATGAAAACAGGAAATAAAACCCTTGATTGACACTTTTAGAATTTACCGACAAGTTTCCATTCCAAATGCAGAGACACAGACGCTTTTGACAGTTAATAAAGACTTTAATAGCAGTTCTTAAAGCTGTCAAAATTACTGTTTTCTCTTTCTCATCTTTCTGAATATTTAGATTTGTACATGCAAGAGACATTTGTTGTTTGTTTTAGTTCATTCTTGCTCTTAGTCATTTTTCTGATATTAGTTTTACTGTAAAATTATATATTTTATTAACTGAAAAATAAACATTTTTTTTCTTATTATTTCTTATTGCTCTTATTTCAAGTTGTAGAAATTATTATGTACATTATATTTGAATTTTCAAGCATTGCTATGGCCTCAGCATGACTGAATTTTCATACTGATCAAATCGATGTTACCAGATCCCAGAGAAACAAACAAATACATTACAAAAACATCATCATCTAATTATTATAAAATATAGTGAGAAAAGTTTGTACTTTCTGCAAAAGATAACATCTGAGTCTGAAATCTGAATGGTAATTTTTATGTATTTTATTTTGTATCACCCTCAGAACTGATCTAAATATTCACTGTACATGCAAGTGAACAGTAATAATTTGCATTTTTCGATTGATTTGTAGTTTTTGTAATATTCAGAGACTTGATAGTGGCATGTTTGATGTTTTCTGTCTCAAAGTTTCTCACAAACACTGGAGGAGTTTTTTTGTTTGCATGAAGAACAGGCCATCTCAAAGCCACAGAAAACTGGTGAGGGTTCAGGGTCTCAGTTTGGTTTGAGTGTGAAGGTTAAACAGACTTATTCAGGAAACCCACAGTGAGACAGTTGAGGCTGAAGATGAACATCGATTGTGCAGAAGACAAAGACTAAGAGCTGCTCATTCAGTAATTAATCTTAAAAACAAAATGTTATTTTCTTATCAAAACAATTGTCCTTGAGTGTTTTGACTTTTTTTTTTTAAACCAGATCAAACAAAATGAGCCTACAAATCACTGACAGAGAATGTCTGTAACCACTCTTTAAATATTACACAATTGTGTTCTATACTTTAAACAAGCAACATCTCCAAGATTTACTTTATATTTTACTCAGATTAGATTTACTTTATTTATTTATTTATTTTTTTAATTTTCCATCATTATCTTCTTAGTCAAACTCGAAAATATCATATCATATATTTGTATGGCAGCAACAGTAACAGCTGTACTCTAGTTTGCTCTTCTAAATTCAGTTCAGAAAAACAAAAGAGTTTGCAGTGTTTATTACATTGAGTGTGCTAAAGATAACATGAGATGCTCTCCAGCCTGTGGTTACTTTTGCTGTATTTATGAAACCAAAAGCCTTTAGCCGCCTGCAGGTGTGATTAAAAAAAAAAAAAGTTTCCATAGTTTCCACTCTATAAAAAGATTGTTTGTTTAATATATTAAAAATAGTAATTATATTTATAATGTTCTGCTCCAAAATGTTTTAGTCAGGTCATCTGAAATATTTGCTAGAGGGAAGTATGATACCAAATATATATATATATATATACATATATATATATGAAAGAAATACTGCCCCACAATACAATGACATGGTTGCCAGGTTTTTAAAAACTGTGTAAGTGATATCATTAATTTATTCTATTTGTAAATGCATTATTCAAACTGCAATGTTTCAGAATAAGTATAGAAGATGGATAGCTCTTTTTTGTGAAATTGCTTTAGCCCACAGAAACAGACAAGGCTTAAGCCTAGTTCTAGACTAAAATGTAACTCTGAGCTGTTTCAACTGACAGAAACTTGAACTGACTGATCTTAAAATGTATCAGTGCCTTTGTTTTGTCTCAAGATGCACAGCATTTTTTTTTATTCTTCTTTTCTAAGCACATTTATAAAAATGATTTAAATGTCCTAATTGAACTATGGCCTAATCCTGGCTTAGTCTAAGTGCTGTCTGTGAAACTTGGCCTAGGAATTATATAATTTCAGCTGAGGCAACAAAGGCATTAAAGTCAATATGAAGTCTGTGAAAACGTTGCTTAAGAGCATCTACTTGACTGAGACTGCAACATGAACATAAATGTGACCCTGGACCACAAAACCAGTTATAAGAGTCTTTTTTTTTTTTTTTTTTTTTTTAAATTGAGATTTATACATTAGCTGTGTAAACAGACTTTCCATTGATGTATGGTTTGTTAGGATATACTGTTCAGTATTTGGTTGAGATACAACTATTTGAAGTTCTTTGCAATGCATATTACTACTCAGAATTTTTTTATGTATTTACAGCAGGAAATTTACAAAATATCTTCATTGAACATGACCTTCACTTAATATCCTAATGATTTTGGCATAAAAGAAAAAAATATCATTTTGAATCATAAAATGTATTTTTGGCTATTGCTACAAATATACCCGTGATACTTATACCTGTGGTCCAGGGTTACAAATGTCTAAATGAAGTCTCTGTTTCCATCTAGTGGTAAATGAGATAAATTACATTATATTTTTGTTTTTACAGGAACACAAATGTAACAGAATTTGAAACTAAATTTGAACAGGATTTTAATTTTAAATGATGTTTGTGTATGTTATGGTAGTTGATACAGTAGGTGCATGTTTCTTATTTTTCTGTTAGTTTAATTATAAATGACACTGATTTACACACTTCCTGTAAGTTTGAAAATTAAAAAAGTCAGGATTTGGCCCAGAAGCTGATCATCCAGCATGCCAGAGTGACTAGCAAAGGTTAAAAAGAAAAAGATACTGTAAACACTGTAAATACTAACACCTTGCATATATGAATCTTCTTTTTTTTTTTTTTTTTTTTTTGCCAAATAAAATATTTAAAACGTTTTAAATGAATACCATTGTTTTCCAAAACGCTGATCAATTTAAGTGTCCTTATATATAGAACATAAAACATGTATGAGCTCACAGTATCAGACACTGTAACCTCCACAAGGTGTCGCTCTTTCAGTGTAATTAATATGATATTCAGTCAGTGATGATGGTGGGAGGAGCCAGTACAGCTGCTCATTACTGATCGTTTTTTTACTTGTACTTCTGTAGAGTCTGTATTTGGATTTACCCAATGGCGCACAGTTTCATGCGGTCAGGGTCGTGGATCTCCTGATCACAAACTCACTAGTCTGATCTTAGTCGGTGGCTGAAAGGTTAACCAATACCTAATTTGGTCTACTGCTTGCTCAGGACAAAAAAATAAAATGATAATAATATTAGTAGGTCACTTCAATACAAGACCGGACATACACTCTGCAATTTTCGTTCGATTTTGAGCCAAATTCTGACTCAAGCAACTCTGTTTTTTGGGTTGTGCCGAATTTCAGCTTTGTCGTACGTCATTTGTTGTGCAATGTACACAGTAAAATCCCCATGTGCTCCGGTTGTATTGTAAACAATGGCGGCCTCTATTAAAGCTTTAATCATGATAAAACCGTATATTAATAGCTAGCATAAGCAATAGCATAACAACAGTGTATCTAAAAGTATGAGACAACAACAAACAAAAAAACATAGGCCTACCATTTGGAGCTGTGCTTGTACAAGTTCTGCACGATCCTCTTCACTAATATCCTCTGCGTCTCATTCGGACTCAAATTGATAAGCAATATCGAGGACGCCATTGTTTACAATACAAGCGGAGCACATGCCGCTGATGAGGAGTGGGACGTTTAGACGTGCACTAGAGGCAGTTTAGCCAATCACAACAGACTTGGCCAGCTAACCAATCAGAGCCCATTGCAAACTTCTGAGGGAAGGCCTTCACAGAAACAGGACATCAACCATCCGTTTCTGTGCTAGCTGAAAAGCAGTGTAAAATAAAGGTAAAATATTTGAAAAATATCGTTTTTTTAAAAACGAAGCATGAAGACATGTTGCTTTGCACCCTATAAACACAATCAAGCCTTAACCCTTTAACTTTCACCCCTAAAAGGAGCTAATGAAAAAATTGTTTAAAATTAAATTCTTATTAGTAGACATCTAATAAATAGCGCTTTTTGATGCACCATCTCATCACTACGGAGCCCCTTAAGGGACATGGTGGTGAGAAAAATCAGAGTGAGTGAAAAAAAATTCAGGGTGGGAGGAAAAATATTTTTCTGATTTTTTTGCGTTCTCTCGCAAAACTTTTGCGTTCTCTCGCAAAACCTTTGCTTTCTCTCGCAAAGGTTTTTGCGTTCCCCCGCAAAACTTTGCGTTCTCTTGCATAACCGGTTGGGTTCGGACAAACACTTCCTGTTTACTCAGCTCAGTATGTTCGCAACGGAGCGGTTCATATAAGTTTTATACTGAACTTGAACTCAAGGGGCCTATTATAGAAATACAGTCATTTAATTGCTTATAGTTTAAGGCACGATTTTGGAACATTTTAAAACGCTTAATGTGGATTAATGTACTAAAACAGTGACAGCGGAGGACCAATTCGGTATTAATAAATGCTATTCATACTAATAAAAAATTTAATATTAATACCCTTAGCATTACTCTCAATAAAGCAGTCATAAATGCAACTTGCTAATGTCTTTTCTCCCCACAGAAAACCTTTAGGATACAGAAAACGCTTAAGGGAGGCTAATGGACGAATTAAGACGGTATTTGTAGTTACAATGGTTTAAGTATAGTAACCATGGTTAATTTGTATGCTGCTTGTTTAAAAAAAAAAAAATAAGTTTTTGAAAGGAAAAATAAAATAAGCCTATTAGTCCCATTTTATTCAGAAATAATACTACCAGCAGGCCTACAGCGTGTTATTGTTACGAAGCGGACTGGAGACAGATGGTAAGTAAAAACAAATCAGTTTATTTTGATAATGAGTTCCAGACAGGAGGATCCACAGGAGAGAATGCAGGTAAGTAAATACTTTGTAGCAATAGAGAAGGATAACTTGGTGATAATGCCGTAATCTTGTTTGAAGATGGATACAGACGATCAACGGACTCAGACAATGGAGAGAGGAAGACAACCACCACCACACACCACAATGCTGGAGAACGTAGAGGGAATCCTTAGGAACTGGAAGACACAGAGGGATCTAGGAGACAAATGGAGAAAGGCAAGTAACGCTAGAAATCGCTCAGAGTGAGATCTAGAAGTCCACTTCTCAAAAACGTGCTCGGACACTGATGGTGAAGTGGTGTGTGGTTTTATGTGGTGTGCTGATGAGGTCCTGAGTGATGTCAGGTGGTAGTGGCAGGTGCTCAGTATTCCGGTGATTGTGATCGTAGTGAGGGAGTGAAGGTGGAGCCTGGCGTGGATGTAACAGTTATAATACCAACATTATAAACACACATAGGCTCTTTTAGTTCCTCGCACTCCACAGCAAATCCTTTAAATTTAACCGTATTCAGAACAGACCAAAAACCAGAACCAAAAAACTATAACTTATTCATTTTTAACAAATAAATATAATATAATGCAGTATATAATAATAGGTATAAGCTTATTTAGCTATAAATAAACTAAAAGAAAGAATTTAAGGCGAAACTGAAAGTATGGGCTCACGTATCGCTTTCCTTCAGCACAAATCCAAAAGTTTCCATATTCGCAATGTATCTGCAGCTAAACCATTAAATTAACCGGGCTTTTTACGTTCCAGTATCGACATGAAAAAATCATAGTGAACAAAAATGTGCCGCAGTGGATTGGACCGGTGCTCACGCTGTACGGCACAGACTAATACAGACTATTTGAATTGACTAGTGTAACTTTGTATCTGTTTGGGTGATTCTGTGTATTATTTTAATAATGAACAGGCTGCGAGGCGCCGGCGCGATCAAATAGCTGATATATAAAAACTGTAAATATATATATATATATATATATATATATATATATAAAATATATAAAAACTGTCTTCCATACAGAAAAATACCCTGTGCAAGTTATTGTTTTTCGTGTTTAAAATAGGAGAATGCAATATCCAAACGACAACATTTATATTATATAGCAGTTCAACAAAAAGGGTAATATTAAGTGACATTTTAAATGTAGCCTACATTTTAAACACATGATGTTTGTTATATTTAACGAAATAATAATAGTTCCAACGAAATCCGCAACAGAACTGGTGTGTCTCCAAACAACAGCGGTGTTTCGTTTCTGAATTAATCTGCAGCTTTGAACCATTCGGAGAGTCCGTGATTAATAACCCATTCATAACTACAACCATTTGCTTAGTTATTGAATGAATGAATGAATGAATGACGCGACGCCTTGCTCATTAAGACAGTGACATGCCGCCACCTACTGGAACGTTTGAGAACCACTGGTTTAATGGATTACTTCATTAATTGCCTATTTTTAATAAAACATAAAATGTTGGCTTTTTATATCATTGTCTTCTTATATTAAGCTAAGGTACATTGGATATATTTTTAATAATTCCATATTTGGTCTTTTTTTTATCAACGTCTTCATAAAGCCGCGTTTTCTTTATGGGAAGAATGCTTAACATGCAATTTAGAGCTTTCTGTTCATATTCGGGGCTTACCTGCTTTCCTACATTAAAAATGTATAACAAACTGTATACCGAGTTCGGCCTTTTATACTCTATTATCCCGTTAAGTTTTCTTTCTGGGGGATACGCTTAACGTGCAATTTAGCGGGTTACGTTTATATACTGAGCTATTCTGGTATATAAGGTGTGTACTGAACTTGGTCCTACAGTGTTTTACATTTTAGAATGTCCCAATTGCGCTCAATTGCGAACGTGCAATGTAGGAACCACTACAAGCTGTAAAGTTAACAGATAGTGTTTGTCCGAACTAAACTGGTTTTGCGAGGGAACGCAAAAATCTTTGCGAGAGAACGCAAAAGTTTTGCGAGGGAACGCAAAAATCTTTGCGAGAGAACGCAAAAAAAAATTAAAAATATTTTTTCCTCCCACCCTGATTTTTTTTTTTCACTCACTCTGATTTTTTCCCCACCATGTCCCTTAAGGAGCTCCGTACATCTCAAGATGCACTTTTTCAATTTATGTTTTTTTTATAAAACTCTACCGTACGGTTGAGATGTCAGTCCAAGGTAAATCTCGATTTACCTTCAAATAACTATTTCATGAGTTGTTTTGGAATAATAATCATTCCTTTAACTTTATTAGTATCTTGGATACATCTCATAACCTTCAGGGTCCACAAAGTTAAATATATATATATATATTTTTAAGTGTCTGTATAATATATATAGCTGTAAGGCAATATATATGCACGGTCACACATGATTCGGATAATTATTATAAATGAACATTTCTGCATTTCACATATATTTTGCTATATTTCTATTCTTTACCCTCTACCCTGTTCACAACAGCTTTATGGTTTCATCCCTACTTCCTTGATTGCTTGTTTGACCCTATTATTTGATTATCTGATGCTGACCAGCACCAATCTCGCTTCTGTGTGGTTGACTGAAGTTTGTAAACTGCTGCTTTCACTTCAAAACCTGAAATTCCCATCCCTCCATGGAAACAGCAGACACAGAGATGGGACATTATAGCTGTGGAAAGGTTGCTCTCTCATCTCTTCCTTTTGATAGACCTATTCTCTATCAAATTTATCTCAACCATACGGTAGAGATATCAGTTAAAGGGTTAAACAAGATCAATTAGGCCACCCCTTTAAACAACAAGAATCAAGTTAAGAAATGATAAATACATAATATGAATTGCTCAAAGGTGACTCTAAGAGTGAGAGATGCATACTTGACCACAGAGAGACACACATAAGCACATGAGTGTTCTGGGTGCACACTCAAAAAAATATTTCAGCCCTAAACTTAATTCAATTACATACATCAGTTCCATGCATTTAGATTGCATAGTTTTAATTTAAACAGATCAATTAAACTTAATGTAATTCAATTGCACCAGTCTTACGTAAATTAAACAGGTAAAGTTGATGTAACATTTCCCAGTGTTAAACAAACCCTGCTCAGTGTTCATGTGTTTCCACACTACAGAGTGTTCAAGTAGCATTGACACAGTGTTGGAGTTAAGGAGATCATTATGTCATGATTGACCAATAATGATGAACACCTGCTGTTTACAAGCAGAATCACTGAAGGAAAGAGAAACACAAGAATCAGCCACAGCCAAAGATAAAATGAACTTAAATAAATGAAGACATTAAATCTCTGATTAAACAACTCTACAAACAACATTACAGATTGACTTGATTTCTGTCATATATCCACAAATATTATTTCAGAACATCTAAACAGAGGTTTAGATGTTTTATTAAAAAAAACTTTTCATTTGACCTCACCATCATGGCGAACAGGGTTTACTTTAGTTGGGCTCTTGAGCCTTCACTTTATTAGTATAGTTTTTATGTTCTTTGTTTGCTGTAATTGTGTTTACAGAGCACATTTGTTATAGTACCAAAAAAAAAAGAACAAAATATTAACAAGGGGAGGGCCTTATTAAATGTTTTTGGTTAATTATTGTTGATGCTGTAATCATCATCCAGTGGCCTGATTTGCTGATATCGTTCTGTGGTTTATCTCTTAGTTTCATGATACTTGCAATAGTTGTATGAACTGTTACTATTACTACTTTAAGATCTCCAGCTTTACTTAAACACACACAAACATCAAGAATCAGCATATGAATCTCAACAATGGTGACATTCAACAGCTGCATGCTGGGAGTCATGGGTGAGTTTTATAATCTGCTGTTACCCAGCATGCAGCTGTTGAATGTCACCATTGTTGAGATTCAAATGCTGATTCTTGATGTCTGTGTGTGTCAAACTGATGCTGTAGATTTCGTGTATAAGATAAACATCCATAATAGTTCATACACCTGTTGTAAACATTATAAAAATAATAGACTAACCACTGCATGAGATCAGTGCATCATGACACTGGATGATAATGATTTAATAAACAATAAAAATTAACCAAAAACACCTAATCAGACTTCTTTTTAGCTTTTCTATTTTGTTGCAATAAATGTGCTTCATACACATAATTACAACAGCCAAAAAAATTAACATAAAAAAAAATCAAAAGTCAAGAGTCCAACTAAAGTAAACACTGATTGCCATGATGGTGAGGTCAATTGAAACATTAAAAAATAAAAAATAAAACATCTAAACCTCTATTTAGATGTTCTCAAATAATATTTGTAGATATATGACAGAAATCAAGTCAATCTGTAATGTTGTTTGTGGAGTTGTTTAATCAGAGATTTAATGTCTATTAAATTTAAGTTCATTTTATCTTTGGCTGTGTCTGATTCTTGTGTTTCTCTTTCCTTCAGTGATTCTGCTTGTAAACAGCAGGTGTTCATCATTACTGGTCAATCATGACATAATGATCTCCTTAACTCCAACACTGTGTCAATGCTACTTGAACACTCTGTAGTGTGGAAACACATGAACACTGAGCAGGGTTTGTTTAACACTGGGAAATGTTACATCAACTTTACCTGTTTAATTTACGTAAGACTGATGCAATTGAATTACATTAAGTTTAATTGATCTGTTTAAATTAAAACTATGTAATCTAAATGCATGGAACTGATGTATGTAATTGAATTAAGTTTAGGGCTGAAATATTTTTTTGAGTGCAGTGCATGTTAGACTGAAACAAATTTTCTGTGTTTCAAAGTTCAAAGTGTGAAATTATATATATATATATATATATATATATATATAGAGAGAGAGAGAGAGAGAGAGAGAGAGAGAGAGAGAGAGAGAGAGAGAGAGCATTCTATTATATTGAGAATATGTTTACATTATTGAATTTGTGTCTAAGGTTTTATGGAATGTCTGATACATGTTAAAGGAAAATAAGTGAAACAAGACACTGCATTTAAGAAGAGTTTTATTGGTAAATGTTGGTCAGAGCAGCTTTGGACTTGAGCAAGACAGACCACAGAGCAGAGGGTGTGTGTTTACGTGCTGTTAATTCCTGTCCTGTCTTTAATAAACTGCTGATGTGGTCCACCGAAGCCAGTGGTGTCGTGGAGTTCTTTGTGGTGTGAGACGAAGTACGCTACAAACCCCTGAAACAGATTTCTTAATAAAGACATTAACTGCCACTTATACAAATGTTTAACTATTTATAATGGGCGAATAAAGAAGATGGGTGGAGGGTGATGAAGAACAGCAGAAATAAGATATTTGCCCCAGTTGATGTTGCACAAAGAGTGTAATACTTTAAAAACGATTTAAAAAACATTATATTGGTCAGTGAATATAGAGCGAAATGTTGCTGTAACATCAGAGACTCCCCGTAAATCATGAGCAGAAAGAAATATTTATTGTCAACAAACCAATAAGCTGCTGAATCACGTATTTAGATTGATAATAGGTGATGAAACATCCAAAGTTTTACAAATTAATGTTTCCAAATAGAGTAAAAAAAGACAAACAAATATGTGTTTCAGTGAATCTCATACCATCAGAGGTGAAATAATGAAAACAGATACCAAACAGAGGAAGGAAATCACAGATGTTTCCTCTTAAACTCCTTGCGACATGTTTACCTGCTTCTTCCTCTGCATTTCTTTGCCTCTTTCTGCATCACAACAATCAGTGTGAAACCTTTCAAAGAATGAAATGTTGTCACTTTTATACACATATTTTACAAAATCGTCAAAAGCAAACTAAAATTAAAAACAGCAACCGGGAAATTCTGGAACAGTTACGCAATAGTGGTGAGAACAAATCAACACAATAAATGCTCAAACATTTACAACGTAACGGCACTTTGTTTTTCCATTTATTGACTGACAGCTTTCCTTTTTGTTAACAATATAATCATAATATAATGTGCATTTGATAATCATTCAGTCTGTCTTGAATTCTGATGTGTTTCCGCTAAAGTGAAACTGAAAGTAAACCGTGCTCTACAGGAAAAGCCTTGAATTACAGGAAAGCATATCAGGGGGTGTGTTTGTGTGTGTTCCTTCAGTGTCAGTTCATTTGCAGTTTAATTTATTTCACATACTGCACCGAACTATTGCATGTTATTTATATTTATTAGATGATACTGATTTATTTCTCGTCATACTTTGATTATATGACGTAATCCACATTTGATCAACCATTTACTTCACGATTCCTATACCTAAATACCTGGAGTTAACCAGAACAATATTGTGGGTTCATTTGATTTATCCTAAAGACCAGCTTAATTTAGCAAACCATTCCTTCAGAACCACACCAGATTCGATTTTTTCCCCTTTCTACAGACTATGCATTATAACGAAGGCTTTGTGTAAAGTGTCCAGTTCACACAGACTTAAAACTACGAACATATTTCCTATCATCAATATGAAATACGACTGAGCCAATGAGAGTTAAGGACACGTGTAGCACCGCCTCAAGTCTCTGCTCTTCACCGCTGATTTAAACCGCATAAACAGAGCTCGCGGGTGAGGCGTCATTTGACCGGACAGAACAGAAAGAACGATTTCCTGTGAGTATAATCGATTAAATACTGTAACTGAACTGCTGTTTCTTCCACAAACCTGTCGAATAGCTTCAAAAGACTGTCAGTACAGAGCACATATGAACGGATTTTACAGTATTTAATCAAAATAACTGCCTCTCCCCCCGGCGATAACGTGTTTACTGGCGCGGGTTGCTGATGCTCATTCCTATTTTAATTAATCTTTTGCTTAACTGATATGATGTGTTTTCATATTATGTGAGTATTGTAACAATACGCATTTCCTGTTCCTGAAAAAAAAAAAAAAAAAAAAAAAACATTTATAAAATTTACCAGATAAACATTGTATAATGGTTTCTCTTTTGCTATTGCTTGTTGTAAAAGAACATGTGTGCTATAATAAATAAGTGATTGAATGATTTACAGCTTTCTGAGGATCCAAAATCAAACAGATAGAAAATGGATGACAGAGGTGAGTACTGACATAAAAGCTACTCTATAAATAATCAGGACATACATATCAATTTATCATAAATATTTCTATGTATCTTCATAGTACCTCTGATTTCAAATGAAGGTGGCATTGATTCATTTGGTAAGATTGATTCTGTCATTTCACTGCTCTTGACATGCTGTGGTTCATTGCTATGTTTCATATTTATAGTCTGTATGTCTGTATGTATAGTGTAAAAGTATTCATTTTAAATATATGTCATGCCCTAAGTTGATGTGATGTAGTGAGCTACTTTGTGTGATTTTGTAGTGTTGCTAACTAAAGTTTAGCTTGGCAGAAGTTGAACTGTAGCATCTATCTGTCTCACCTGAAATTTAGTTTTCGAAAGAAAATCATCTGCTGTGAGACGACGGTCACTGAATCAGCCACACCGACATCACAACTCAGAGCTTCATGAGACCACACAGCGATCCACAGAAGACAGGGCTACAGGCATATATTTCACATTTACATTCATTAACTTAACAGACATGTGTAATCAGAGACAATAACATTTGCAGAATGCAATGGCATATTTAAAGCATGTAAAACTTAATGACAACATGAATTAGGAGAAGAAGTGACATTCATAAAATAAGAGACAGCAAGCAAGTTTTTTTTTTTTTTTTTTTTTTCTCCAACTCAAATTTTCTCCAACTCAAATTTACAATAAGTTTTTCAATTTTCAATCAGGTTTTTAGTTTCTTCTGTTAAACATAAAATAAGATATTTGAAGAAAGTTGGTAACCAAAGAGTTGATGGTATTAGTATTTTTATCCATACAATGGCTACTCTCAACTGTTTGGTTATACCCACATTCTTCAAAATATCTAATTTTGGGTGAGAAAAAAATGACAGAATTTTGCCTGTGAACTGTACCTGTGCAAGAGAGTATTTAGTCTAACATGTTGTAAACAAAGTCAAGTAATTGGAATGCTTTGTCTAATCCCCGACATTATCATGTGATTCACAGGATCGGTTTCATCTGATCTCAGGATTGTGCTGGTGGGTAAAACTGGATCAGGAAAGAGTTCATCAGGAAACACCATCCTGGGCAGAGAGTGTTTTAGCAAGGCTGCTTCACCAGGATCAGTTACTAAGATCTGTGAGAAAGGAGAAGCACAGATTGGTGACCGGATCATCTCAGTCATCGACACTCCAGGCCTGTTTGACACGACAATGACAAGACAGACAATGAAGGCTGAAATAGTGAGATGTGTTAAAATGTCTGTCCCAGGTCCTCATGTGTTTCTGCTGGTCATCAGACTGGGTGTAAGATTCACAGAAGAGGAGAAAAAAACAGTGGAATGGATTCAGGAGAACTTTGGAGAAGCAGCTACTCGATACACCATCATTCTGTTCACTCACGCTGATTATCTGAAGGGAAAACCATTAGATCTGTATATCAGTGAAAGCAAAGAACTCCAGGCTCTTGTTAGGAAGTGTGGTAACAGATATCACCCATTTAACAATGAAGACATGGAGAACCGTGATCAAGTCACAGAACTCCTGGAGAATATTGAGATCATGGTGGAGGTGAACGGAGGACAGCACTACACTAATGAGATGTACGAAGATGCTCAGAAAAGGATCAAAGATAGAGCAGATTTCTGTAAGTGTTTTTAAAACATACTACCACCATTATATAAACAGATGTTGGTTTAAAAAGCTCATAGTGCTTCATTTTGCTTCACCGTTTCATTTCATTGATCATGTTGAAACTAATCCCTCAGTTAATTCACATTCTGATTGACAGGGTCTGAAAGTCCTCGTATTGTGCTGCTGGGTAAAACTGGTTCAGGAAAAACCAGTGCAGTAGAAATAATCCTGGGCCAAATGAGATCTGATAGGAAAAACACTGTTACAGAAGCTTGTGTGGCTGGAAAAAGCATGAAAATAATCGACACTCCGGGGCTGATTGATGCACCAGAAAAGAAGATGAAGGACGAAATAAAGAAGTTTGTCTGGATGTCTGCTCCTGGTCCTCATGTGTTTCTGCTGGTAATCAAACTGGACACGAGACTCACTAACGAAGAGAAAAACACAGAGAGATGGATTCTGGAGAACATTGGAGAAAGAGCTTTACATCACACCATCGTTCTGTTCACTCACGCTGATTGTCTGAGGGGGAAATCATTAGATGAGTACATCGGAGAGAGAAGGTTTCTTCAGTTACTGGTTGTTGACTGCGGTGGCAGTTTTCACTCATTCAACAATCGGGACAGAGACAATAACAATCAGGTCACTGAACTGCTGGAGAAGATTGAGAACATTGCTGAGAAAAACGAATGGAGGTACTACACAAATGAGAAGTTTGAAAAAATGATTAAAAAAGAGCGATTTATTGAAAATATAAAACAAAACCTAAATAAAGTGGCGGTAGGAGCTGTACCAGTAAGTGTAGGATCCATAGCAACAGGTGTCGCCCTGGTATTAGCAGAGTCAGTTATAGCACCAGTGCTAATAGCTGTAGGAGTTGTGTCTGCAGTTGGAGCAGTTGGACTCTTTGTCTGGAAAAAATTTTGTAGTGACATTGTGGATGGCAGGGATTAATCTTCTCCAAAATCCACTGAGGGGAAAAAAAAAAAAAAAAAAAAAAAAAAAAAATTCGGTACTCTCACTAATTATCTCATAATAAACAAAGTACAAATGTGATATAAGAATCAAAACTGGATCAAACAATAAAACAATGACTTTATGTGATTATCTTTAGTTTTATTTTGTTGAATATTTCAACGAAGAAACAGATAAAGGAATATGAAGTATAGTGGAAAATAAAGAAAGAAAAACTGGGTTAGATAACATAAGTGACCAAATAACCAGACCTAATGTTTAAATGTTTTGACAGTGTGATTTTTTTAAATAGCTTAAATCTGAGTTTTTATTTTATTTTTTTTCAGTTTTATTTTTATAATCAGTGCTTTTTCAGTTCAATATTTAAAGTTAAATGCTGAACAGTTTTGTAAAGTTTTTCTTTGTACTCAAATGTGGATAATAAACTGCAAAAAGACTGCTTTTTAAATATGAATCCAGCATGTCTCTGTGTCAGACGTGTGTTTTCATCTATGACACATACTCAAGCACACGTGATGCTTTCAGTGTCTGTCCTCTCAGCTTTATGAGGATATAAACACAAGAGCTTTATCTCCAGAGCTGCTCTGATAATAATAATAATAATAATAATAATAATAATAATTTTACGGCAATAATCACACGAGTTTATCTGATTTTTACAGTAAACCTTTGCTGTACAGCATTTTGTTTGCCCAAAAACTAAAAGGAATAGTTAATTTTTATTTGATTAGATTTTAAAAGATAAAGCTGTTAATGTTTTATGCCTTCATTTGATTACCACCGTTTTTGCTAATAAATAAGTCTTACATTATAAATCTAGAAAAAAAAAATAACTTTTTATTGTTTATTTTACATTTTTGTTAAATCAAATATTATGTATAGGAAATGTAGGGAGACGAAATATAACTAGAATAATATATAAAAATAATATATAAAAAGGCTTTAATAAAATCCAAAAAGGGTACACACACCAACATAACTTTAAGATCTGACGTCAAACACTGAACTGAATACAACTTATAAAGGGGTGCTAATGAAACAAGGACAGGTGAGAGTGATTAACTAATAAAGACTTAACAAGGACAGGAACAGGAAAAACCATATATGGGCACAAGAGGGAAAAACCAACAAAACAGTCCACAGGGGTATGACACAGCTTTATAAATTCAATTTATTAAAAAATTATAAATTTATTAAAAATTATAAATTTCAATTAATAACTTAATTTATTTTAATGTTCTTAATTTGAGAACAATAAACAGAATTTGAGGAAAAAAATATATAGATTATACAAATAAAGATTTCATAAGGCCCTAAAATATATTTTTGATAATTTTAATAAATTGTTGTTAAATTGTATATATTTTAAATGCCCAAAGTATACATGCCTTTTGATTACAATTTAATTGAACCATTAATCCTAATCCAGAAAAAAAATAAATAAATAAATAAACAGCAAACATGCAATGCAAAAATATATTAATCATAATTCATAAAAAATATTAAAAATTACAGTAAAACGGAAGTCCAATGGCATCTAAGAGTATAAATTGTAGTAAGCATATGCTCAATCACTGTTATAATTACAAAGGACTGTCAGTTCCTATAGGCTAGTGGTTATCATGTGATCAGGGGTGCTCAACCCTGTTCCTGGAGATTTACCTTCCTGCAGAGATTAGCTCCAACCCTGATCAAACACACCTGAACCAACTAATTAGGATCTGAAGGAACACTTGATAATTACAGACAGGTGTGTTTGATCAGGGTTGGAGCTAATCTCTACAGGAAGGTAGATCTCCAGGAACAGGGTTGGGCAGCCCTGTGTACTGCACTGAAATATAGCGCAACTGTGCTTCTGGCCAACCTGGGTTTGAATCCCGACCCAGAGACCTTTGCCGATCTCCACACAACATTTTGGGAACCCCTGTTCTAATGGACCTTTGCTGCTGTGCGAATCACGTCATACAATAATCAAAGATGTCCAGCAGAGGAGAGTTTCCTCTTTCTGTGTGCAAGATCATCTTAATAATGCGAAATAACCAGCAGAATGTCTGGCTGCACATTCATGTTCTTGAAACATCTTAAGTAAATGTATTTAAATTAACTTAAAGAAAAACATCACTGTTTTTCTGTAGTTTTAGTTCAGTAATGTATTTCTCTTGTTGAGGGAGGGACACTGATATTTCCTGCTGCTGCTGGGCATTAAAACAGTGTTAACCATAAATAGTATGTCATTCTAGAGCTGTAAATGCATGTGTTAAAAAAAAAAAAAATCAGTCATTGGTTGCTGTTGATCTGATGAGCTTCAACACGGTAAGACAAACACACTCATACTTCAAGGAAAACTGATGATTGTTGCTCTTATAACATACATGTCTTAACATGAGAAATGTTCAGAATAGGGTGATGTACATACAGTACAAGTAATGATGATTGGTGTTGATTAATGCTGTATTATAGATATATTTGATGGTGATGTTGGTCAGAATGGCTCCTCGTCTTCCTCTGATCTTACTGCTCATGATTCACGGTGAGTCTCTGCTACATTCACATTAGAAACACTGATGTTTTTTATTTAAAGCCTCACAATGAGTGGCGGATGAGCATTTTTCATTTTTTTTTTTTTTTATTTATTTAAATTAGAAACTACAACAAAACATATACAATTATAACAAGACATTCAAATAAAAATAACAAATAAATAGATAAATTTGGGTTTACAATTTAACTCATATTTCCTTCTAAACATGAAGTTTGGGTGAGATACGTCAAAGGACATGTGTTTTTTCAACATCTGACTTCCTGGTTCTTTTTTCACTTCTTTTGTCACTGTGCATTTATTTCTGCTTTTCTGCAACACCCATTCACACAGGCATTCACACATCTGTGCACTAAAGAACTCATAATGAGCTGCACTTATACCCTACTGGCTATCAGATCAGGAAAGCGTTCTGGACCAAAAACCCTGTAAAGGGTGAAGAGCATCCAAATCTGTCTGAGGATCCTAAATGCAGTCAGAAGCTCCAGTATCTGGGAGATAAACAGCAGTACTGTGCCATTAGACTGAGTCATGTGACACAGAAAGAAGAACGTATGTACTGTTTTAGATTTACAACTGATAAACCTGATGGCACATGGCTTGGTAAACCAGGAGTGAGTCTTGCTGTCACAGGTGACTTTCATGAGGTTTCACTCTTCTTCTGTGCATTATGTTGAATAATAATGAGCGTGTGACAGCAGCACTAGATATAATGTGTGTGTTGTGTTCAGATCTTCAGGTGGAGTCTCCTGAGAGAGTGACAGAGGGAGATTCAGTCCGTCTGACATGTAAAAGCAGCTGCACTCTGACTGACAGAGCAACATTCATCTGGTACAGAAACTCAGAGCCATTAACTGAGAGAAGAGACAGAAACAATGAACTCCTGCTGCAGTCAGTCAGAAGAGAGGATGCAGGCAGATATAGCTGTGCTCTACATGGACACACTTACATCTCTCCTGCTGTTCATCTCAATGTCACGTGTGAGTACAGATTGACTTTTTCTCTTTAAAGGTGTGTTTGAAAAGCTAGCAAAGTTCACATATCTCTGATGGTCAATGTCATTAATGTTAACACTATTTCAGTGCTATACTATAGACTTTGCTGTGAACTATGACATAAATCTTACCTGTTTTATTTGCATATGACTGATTCACATATAAACAATAAAAGCAACTCTATAGCGAGGGCTGACAGGACTGTGAGAAACTAAAATGTTGTCCGGTCACTTTAAGATTAGATAGAAATACTGGGCCTTTTCAATAGTCTCTAAAGAAGAAGAAGAAGAAGAAGAAGAAGAAGAAGAAGAAGAAGAAGAAGAAGAAGAAGAAGAAGAAGAAGAAGAAGAAGAAGAAGAAGAAGAAGAAGAATTTGTATTTCATTTTAGTTATTTTTTTTCTGTTTTAGATGCACCAAAGAACATCTCAGTGTCCATCAGTCCATCTGGTGAAATAGTGGAGGGAGATTCAGTGACTCTGAACTGCAGCAGTGATTCAAACCCATGTCTGTATATATATATATATATATATATATATATATATATATATATATATATATATATATATATATATATATATATATATAGTTTATTTTATTATTACAGTTTATTAATTATAGTTTTTATTTATTTTTTTTTACCATTTACAGTAAACGCAAAACAAGCGGTCTTATTGAAACCTCTGGCTCCATCTAGCGCCAATTATGATGTAATGTTATATTTCTATGACCAAACATTACATTTCTTGGTTTCATTAAAATTAGTTTTGTGCACTTGAATTGTGTGATAGTGTGATACATACATTTATTTTCTTGTGTTCTGGTTTGATTAATTATAAAATACACTGATTTACTCACCTCCTGTATGTTTAAAAACAAAGAATAAATCTGGAGAAATAAACTTTGGCCTAATATTTGATAATTACATAGCTATATTTAATGCAGATATTTTTGTCATGGTCAAAGTCAAAGGGAAGGGAACAAAACAGTTGTTCAACTGTCAACAACGTTAGTCTGAAAGCTGCTGTCCGTGGTGCTAAATCCACATCAGTTTGCCATATTATTATTGGTTTTTTTTTATGCATAGAGTATCCAGACAAATCAAAAACCAGTCACATATTTTATGTTTCATAATAAAAAGCTGTTAATGTTTCTGTAGCATATCAGAGTGAATCAGACAATTTAAGATTCGACCAGAACATTGTTGAAACTTGGAGAGCTAAATTTCACAAAGAGGCCCAAGACAACATGAATGATCGTTAATCAGATCCTAGCACCAGCCAGGAAGGAGAGTGTCAGTTTTGGGACAGGAAACCCAAGATTCTTGATAGAAGAGATTAGTTGGGACTTCCTTCTAGAACTTTTGACTTGTTGTCCCTCACAGTGCACATCCTCACATTCACAGAACAGCAAGAGACTGTCTTTTACATATGTAGAAGCACCAAAATGATCTCAAAAGGACTTACAAACCAATATCAGTCCATCGCATACAGTGCATCTGCAAAGTATTCACAGTGCTTCACTTTTTCCACATTTTATGTTATGTTACAGCCTTGTTCCAAAATATATTGAATTTGTTTTTTTCCTCAAAATTTTACAAACATAATGACAACGTGAAAGAAGTTTGAATTCTTTGCAAATCTATTAAAAATAAACTTTACAAGTTACAATTAAGACAATGTCTAATTGGTCAAGACACCATGTGGGATGTGTCCAACAGCTGAACTTAAAAAAACTCAGGACACCAACAAATTTTGTGGTTTTTGCCATCACTTTTTGCCACTGCTTTTTGCATTCTTTGCGTGCTCTTCCAGTGTGCTTTGGCCTGCACGCCTGATGCTCTTCAACCACCATGAGAAGAAAAGCTATCTAGTCTCGTCACACTCTTTACTTTCATGTTAGTTTTTCTTTTCTGTTGAGAGTTTTTTTTCTTAAGTTAAGTTTTGCTGCAAAGCCTCCGTCTCAGACGTTTGTGCCAACCTAAAACTTCAAACCAGCGTACACAACTCCACACCATCCTTCAGCCAACACCCAAGACGCCACTTCGAATGACTACTGAACTTCCTGCCAGTCAGCAACTTTGGGAAACCTCTTTCTGCAAGACAACAATAAAGGGAAACCTCTAAACAGGCAACGCAAGTAAAACCTCCGTATTGTAGCTAACCCGGTACATTTAATATAAAATTGAATAGCCTCATTGAGAAACTCAATACAAGGATTAATTTACTGATGGTTGTTCAGGTCTAAGCAATTGCAAATATTGCTATAAACTTGGGATTTCATATTTTCACTCAACTAAACTCATTCCTCCCTCCCTTTCTGTTTTTCTGCAACTTGTGTGAACATGTGTGTGTGTCTTGTGTTAGGTTAGTTTATGTATCTTCGATTTGTCCAGTAAAGGCTTATTTATATTGTAAAGAGAAGTATCTTGTGTTTTGTGCTTACAAGCTAATGTATTAAACTACTGATCTTGTTACTGTGCCAATAAATAGTGCTGTCACTATATTTTGGATAGTAATATCCATTGCAGAGAATATCCATTGTTGTACGACTCCTTCAATTAATCGCTGGCAGACTCAGTGATCAGCCATAAAACAGTCTGTCCAAATTCTGTATGAGATCATCATTAATTCCCTTTTTTTTTCCAAGAGTACCTTGTTGTACAGACTCTCAATTTCAGTCCTCACTCTGCACATTTTATATGTTATGCTTATCTGACACATCCAGTTCAATTCATGGATCTCTCTCCCAACAACCCGATGATCTGAATCAGGTGTGTTAAATAAGGGACACATGCTAAATGTGCAGAGCAGTGGTACGCTATGATTAGAATTGAGAACCAGTTCTCTGTAGAGGACCTCAGCGAACTTATGTACATTTATGTACATTTTACAGTTGCCTTTAGTCGGAGATTAAAATAATGGTGACGCTGATCTGAATTGCTTGAGTTATGTAGTGAAAACTGTATGAGCTCCCAGTGTCAGACACTGTAACCTCCACTAGGTGGCGCTCTTTCAGTGTGATTAATGTGATATTCAGTCAGTGGTGATGGTGGGAGGAGCCAGTAAAGCTGCTCATTACTGATGAAGAGCTGAATAAAGAGGAAGTAACTAAAGCAGACAGATGTAGAGACAGAGAGATTCACACAGAGATCATTCAGCATAAAGAAGACTGAACTCAACTCACAATGAAGATCCTCCTCATCTTCTTCACTTTCTACCTGATCTCAGGTCAGAGCTTTTCTCTTTCATCACTGCAATAATGATGCTGTTTTCTGTTCATTGGTATTGTAGGGTCCACCTATTGGTTTCTAATTAGTAACAAATCACAAATATTAGTTATATATTAGTTTAGATATGTTTTTTTTTAATTTGAATATCACATACTTGTAGTAAGTGAAATACAACATTTCATCTGACAGGTAAGTATGTGTCATATCAAATACATAATTAAAAAATGAAAAGCCAATTCAGAAGTGAGTGTATCATGTGCTTGCGAGTGCAGCATGTGAGTGTTCGTGGTGCAGAGCTCCGGAGAATCACACACAATGTGCAAGGTTTTTTTTTTTTTTATAGTTACACAATCCCCATTAATATTTTGCCATTTCCTTTAACTACTCAGACCAGAGCAAAGAAATCGTAAAATGTAAGTTCTAAAACAGAAGAAGACTTTTTGTTTGGTCAGGATCCCATGACCCAAGGGTCACACCCGGCCAGTGATACTAAACAAAAAAAAAAAAACAATATATTCACAAGATACATCATATGTATATGAACAGTCTTGATGAACTTTTAGTGACTTGAACTGGTTAAAGAGAATTGAGAAAGGGGGGTTCAAGATGGGTGAGCAGGGCAGATTAGGCAAATGGATTTCTGTGCCCTTACCTTGCGATCTCTTCTTCAGGTTTGTAGTTTTATTGCATGGTGTTCTGTTTCTGAGAAAGTTCCTGAGTCTGTTTTTGCCAGGAAATCAAACCAGTGTTTTTGTACCAATCTGATTGACAGGTGCAGTGAAAGACATTGATGTGACTGGATTTACTGGAGGAAGCGTTCTTGTTGATTCACAGAACTTTTGGTACACATACTCCACTAAATACATGCATAAGTTATATGACCAGAAAACAATTGTGGATGATAAGAAACATGATAAATGGATTAATGAAGGACGATTCACACTGTTTAAAAATAATGAAGGAAAACTCATGATCTACATCAGAGATTTAAATCAACATGATGCTGGGAGATACCAGATTAGCGTTTACAAGCAATGGTCCATTGATATGACTTTACATGTGAAAGAAGGTCAGTGATTTTAAAATCGAGGTCTTTGTGCAGAAAAAAAACTACTGATAATTTTATCACTTTTAAAAATGTGAAATATATTTCTTTATTTTGTAAATTACAGATTCATTTTGTAAAGTGCCAAAGAGAATGATGGTGAATAGTGGAGAAATGGTCAATTTCAGCTGTGAATAGTCACAGAATTATATTAATGATGTGAAAACCATATTCAAAGAAGGAAAAGACTCCATTGAGATGATCTACAGCACATGGAACAAGAAAGAAAGATTCAGTGTTTCTGATGACAAACAGAAACATACCTTCAGTGTGAGCATTTCTGCTGTAACACCAGATGATGGAGGAGTTTATTTATGTGGAGTTTGGAACAGAGGACAATCACACAGTTACCCCATTATTAATAAATTCGATCTGCATATTACGGGTGAGTAATTAAAAACTATCAGTGTCTTCAAGTTTACATAATGTTTGCTTCCTCAGTATTTGCTAGACATCACATTCGATGAAGACACTGATTCAGTCAGTCACTCAGGAGGTGGTTTGATGATCAAGTGTGAACATCCTCAATACAAAACCAAGCCAAAATACATCTGTAAAGAATCAGATGGATGTTCAGAGAGGAAGAATCCAGGAGTTCAGGATGAATGGATGGAGAATAGAGATGTTTCTTTATATGACGACACCAGAGCAGGAGTCTTGATGGTGTTTTTTAGAGAGCTGAAAGCTGCAGATGCTGGAACATACAGGTGTGGAGTGAATGTATCTCACTATACTGAGAGCTTCACTGAACTTCAGCTGAACGTCAAACATGGTGAGGAACCTTAAATATTTTATCTCAGGGGTCTCCAAGCCTGCCCTTGGAGAGCTTCCGTTCTGCTGATTTCAGCTAACCCCCTAATCAAACACATCTAAACCAGGTAATCAAGTTGTTCAGGGCTACTTATTAATTACATAAAGGTTAGTTGGAGCAGGTGTGGAACTAAAGTCTACAGGACGGTACCTCTCCAGCAGCAGGGTTTGAGATCCCTGCTTTATCTTGTGTATATAAAGTGTTTATTCTCATCTTTATGTAAACTTGGTTTATAGATGCAAAATATCCAATGGATGTGACTAAAACTGCTTATCTTGGTGAAGAAGTTAGTATCACCTGTCAGATCCCAGAGGAACATAAAGTTCATTTCTGCAAAGAGGATGATCATCACATCTGCCAAAACATCAGCTCATCTAAAGTGACACAAATTAATCATTCATCTGAGAGAAATGAAGAGAGAGTTTTTACAGTGATCATCAGTAATGTGAGCGTGAGAGATGCTGGAGTTTACTGGTGTGGAGCAGAAACCAGAGACACATATTTGACTTTCATCTCCCTGAACACTAAAATTCAGCTCAACATCACCAGTGAGTCAATTCATTGTAGTAAATACAGTCTATTCAGAATCATTTGTGTTAAATGTCTGTGTTTGTTTGTTTTTAGTGCCTCCAGTAGTGAGACATGAAGGAGAATCTGCTGAGATCATCTGCCCTTATGATTCATTCTATAAATCAAAGTCAAAGACTCTCTGTAAGGGGAAGTGCTCCACTAGAGACAGAAATACTCTCAATGAGACTGTGAGAGAAGAGGAAGAGACCAAGACTGACAGATTGACTCTGAATGATGACGTCACTGCAAGTGTCTTCACTGGGACCATCACTGGACTGACAGCAGAGAATGCTGGGAAATACTGGTGTGCAGTGACATTAGAAACATACCTCAATTATCTTTACACTCATCTGATCGTCATCATGAACGAGGGTGAGGAAGGTTTATTTATCTGAATATGTGAAACTATGGCTGTGAATTGATGTCCTAGTATTTGTAAACATTTCCAGAGCTGAACTTGACTAAGTATGAAGGAGACGACGTGTCAATCCAGTGCAAACATCAAGATGAAGATCAGAAAAGCTTCTGCAAAGCACATGAAGCCTCCATGTGTGTGAAGGATGGAGTTTCATTGGAGACGATCAGAGATGATCAATTCTCTTTCAGTGATGAAGCATCTACTGGAGTCTTTACTGTGAACATCACTGATCTGAGAGAAGAGGATTCTGGGATATACTGGTGTGGAGCTCACATCACCACTAAAGTCAATCTCACTGTAAAAAAGGGTAAGATAGTTTATCATTTCTCCATTGTCGTTGAGTCAGATATAAATATTCATATATCAGCTCATGAACAATCATCAAAACTCTTTAGTCATTTTATAGTGAGATGCTAATGGTCTAATCGGATTCAATGATTTATGCTAAGCTATGTTAAAAGTGCTACCGCCAGACCCGGCGATCGGCTGAATGGATTCAAAAATGGTAAAACACATCTGTATAACTCTAGGGGAGTTGGAAAATTAACCTATTTTCAAAAAAAGTGGAGTGTTCCTTTTAAAGAAGTTTGAATTCTTTGCAAATTTATTAAATCTTTTGCCACCAGTTACAATTAAGACAATGTCTAATTTATCAAGACACCATTTGGGATGTGTCCAACAGGCAAACTTAAAAACCTTGAATGCGTGCGCCAATAAATAGTGCTGTCACTATATTTTGGATAGTAATATCCATTGCAGAGTTCATGTTATACATCTCGTTAAATGAATAGCTGGCTGACTCAGTGATCAGCCATAAAATAGTCTGTCCAAATCCTTTTTGAAATCATCATTAATTCCCTTTGAGCAAAAAAGTCAGCCAAAAGTTCCAAGAGTGCCAAGAGTACAGACTCTCAATTTCAGTCCTCACTCTGCACATTTTGTATGTTTTTCTTATCTGACACACCCAGTTCAATTCATGGATCTCTCTACCAACAAGCTGATGATCTGAATCAGGTGTGTTAAATAAGGGACACATGCAAAATGTGCAGAGCAGTGGTACGCCATGATTAGAATTGAGAACCAGTGCCCACTAGAGGACCTCAGCGAACTTATGTACATTTATGTACATTTTACAGTTGCCTTTAGTGGGAGATTAAAATAATGGTGAAGCTGATCTGAATTGCTTGAGTTATGTAGTGAAAACTGCATTAGCTCCCAGTATCAGACACTATAATCTCCACTAGGTGGCGCTCTTTCAGTGTGATTAATGTGATAGTCAGTGATGGTGGGAGGAGCCAGTAAAGCTGCTCATTACTGATGAAGAGTTGAATAAAGAGGAAGTAACTAAAGCAGACAGATGTAGAGACAGAGAGATTCACACAGAGATCATTCAGCATAAAGAAGACTGAACTCAACTCACAATGAAGATCCTCCTCATCTTCTTCACTTTCTACCTGATCTCAGGTCAGAGCTTTTCTCTTTCATCACTGCAATAATGATGCTGTTTTCTGTTCATCAGCTTTCTGATCATTGTATTGTAGGGTCCACCCATTGGCCCAATGACAGAATCCAGCGGCATGTATAATGTGTGTATTTTTTTTTTTTTTTTTTTACTTACACACAGTTTTTATTAGGATTTAGTTTCAATTTGATTCTAGCTCTGTGTTTATTCTGACTTCAATTTTAAGTGATCATTAAATTTAGACTCTTTCTAATAAGTAACAAATCATAAATATTGGTTATGTATTAATTTAGATATTTGTTTAATTGGAATATCACATATTTTCAGTTATTTGTTCATTAGAGACCCAATGTCGCACAGAGTTTCATGCGGTCAGGGTTGTGAATCACAGGATCACAAACTCATTAGTATGATTTTAGTCACTGGCTGCAACATTAACCAATACCTGTAGTTGGTCTACTGTTTACCAAAGGGTAACACCTGGCAAATAATACTAAACATAAAAGTTAAAAAAAAAAAAAAAAAGAAGAAAAAAAAAAAAAGGGATTCACGTGATACATCGTATCTAGTATATCAACATTCTTGCCACATGTCTACACTGGATGTGAACCCATTATAATCAGTAATGTTGTCTACACTGGATGTGGTACAAATTCAAATTCAAAACTGATGCTTCATTCTGTTTATGATGAACTGACACAAAGTTTAAATGATATGCAACGGCCGCTTTGTTGAGTCCAGTGTAGACACACGGTGTTAGTGCACTTTCAGTGATTTGAGCCTGGTGGAGGAGAAGAGGGAAAGGGGGGTTCAGGATGGGTGAGCAGGTTCCATTTCTGTGTTCCTGAGTCCATTTTTGTTAGAAATTCAAGCCAAACTTTCAGTATCAATCTGATTGACAGGTGCAGTGAAAGACATTGATGTGACTGGATATTCTGGGGGAAGTGTTCTTGTTGATTCTGGGAAACTTTGGTACAGTGACTCTGCTAAACGTGTGACCAAACTTCCTGAGTGGTCAACCCTAGTTTTTAATAAGAAACATGAAAAATGGATTGATGAAGGGCGATTCATATTGTTTAAAAACAATGAAGAAAAACTCATGATGTACATCAGAGATTTAAATCAACATGATGCTGGAAGATACGAGATTAAAGTTGAAGGCAAATGGTCCATCGATATGACTTTAAATGTGAAAGAAGGTCAGTAATTTTAAGACCAAATTCTTAAGATCAAATGTGTAATAAAACAACTGATCATTTCAAAACTTTTAATGTTTGTCAAATATATTTCTTTAATTTTGTGAATTACAGAAATATGTTGTAAAATGTCAAAGAGAGTGATGATGAATATTGGAGAAAGTGAGACCTTCAGCTGTGAATATTCACAGAATCATATTAATGATCCCAAGATCATATTCAGAGAAGAAAAAGACTCTATTAAGACCTACAGCAGTTGGAATAAGAAAGAAAGATTCAGTATTTCTGATGACAAACATAAAAACATCTTCAGTTTAAGAATTATTGCTGTGACACCAGATGATGGAGGAGTTTATTTATGTGGAGTCTGGATCGACAGACAATCGTACAGTTACTACATTATAAATACAGTTTACTTGCACATTATGTGTGAGTAACACAAAGTATCATTGTCTTTTATAAAATACATGTAGCCAGTGTTTGCCTCTTCAGTATTTTCTAGACGTCACATTCGATGAAGACACTGATTCATTCATATATTTGATTGACAGCTAAAGTGGGCGTGTCTAGAGTGAGCGGCTACTCAGGAGGTGGTTTGATGATCAAGTGTGAACATCCTCAATACAAAACCAAGCCAAAATACATCTGTAAAGAATCAGATGGATGTTCAGAGAGGAAGAATCCAGGTGTTTTGGGGTCATTCCACAAAATCGGTGCCTTTTCCACTTCAGACACCTTAAAATGACAAGAATTTGTATTGTGCCATCTCAGGCTATGTAAATTATTATTTTATGAATATTTTTCTACCTCATGTTGGTATATTTAAAACGATACACAAATGTGATTTTTATATAATTTTGCCTTCATTTTGCAAATTAAAAGTCCTGCTGGAAAAAAAAAAAAAAAAAAAAAAAAAATCATAGTAAGCGACAGGCTAAAAATCTTACCCTTAACAGCATAAATGCTATTTAAATTATTTCAAATAATATTTAATTGACATGAAAGCATACATAGTATTTTTTTTTTTTTTTAAATTGCCCATTTATTTGTTGCTATATTAAATCTATGTTTGATTATTTATATTAGTTAAATGGATGGAGAATGGAGATGTTTGTTTATATGACGACACCAGAGCAGGAGTTTTGATGGTGTTTTTTAGAGAGCTGAAAGCTGCAGATGCTGGAACATACAGGTGTGGAGTGAATGTATCTCACTATACTGAGAGCTTCACTGAACTTCAGCTAAGCATCAAACACGGTGAGGAACCTCAAATACTTTATCTTGTGTATATAAAGTAATTTTTCTCGTCTTTATATGTCAACGTGTCTTGGTTTGCAGATGCAAAATATCCCATGGATGTGACTAAAACTGCTTATCTTGGTGAAGAAGTCAACATCACCTGTCAGATCCCAGAGGAACATAAAGCTCATTTCTGCAAAGAGGATGATAATCACATCTGCCAAAACATCAGCTCATCTAAAGTGACACAAATGAATGGTTCATCTGAGAGAAATGAAGAGAGAGTTTTTACAGTGATCATCAGTAATGTGGGCATAAGAGATGCTGGAGTTTACTGGTGTGGAGCAGAAACCAGAGACACATATTTGACTTTCATCTCCTTGACCACTAAAATTCAGCTCAACATCACCAGTGAGTGAATTCAGATGATTTCACTGTAGTAAATACAGTCTATTCAGAATCATGTGTGTTAAATGTCTGTGTTTGTTTGATTTTAGTGCCTCCAGTAGTGAGACATGAAGGAAAAAGCACATGAAGCCTCCATGTGTGTGAAGGATGGAGTTTCATTGGAGACGATCAGAGATGATCGATTCTCTTTCAGTGATGAAGCATCTACTGGAGTCTTTACTGTGAACATCACTGATCTGAGAGAAGAGGATTCTGGGATATACTGGTGTGGAGCTCACGTCACCACTAAAGTCAATCTCACTGTAAAAAAGGGTAAGATAGTTTATCATTTCTCTATTGTCTTTGGGTTTATTAAAACTTGTTTAAATATTCAGATATCAACTCATGAACAATCGATCTTGCATTGTGGTAGCACGTGGAATTTGATATTCTGATATATAAAATATGAATGCAACAGTGCATCAATATGATGAGATAAAAAGAGTTCTAAGTTTGTAGAGAATTAATTTTGTATTAAGTTGTCCTCACGAACACAGACGTGACACCCCCAGTGTTTACTGCTTTATGAACAATTTACTCTTAGAAGATTATCAGTTATTTTAATAAATTGTTCAATGAATTGTAATGAAGGGTTTTCAAATTCTCAAACTCAGAGCTTTTACCGTATTAACATCTGACAACTTTCTAACCTGCAAGATATCAGTGGCCTAACTTGTTCTCACTGCGTAAAAATGATGAACCGTATGCTACACGCCAAGCAGACAAATGAGTGTAGTCTACTATATATTGATGTTTAATACAGGTCTATTTAAACAGGACTAGTTTCTCTGAGATTAGGCAAGTTCCTTGTTCACATAAGACGATTAATTTGTGTGAATCAAAACATTTGTATTTTGTTTTCTCTGAAAACTATGCAGCAAAATACTGTTGTTGAGCTAACTCAAAGTGTCCTCCATTATCATATTATGTCTGTGATTGCAGTATATTGAAACAGAGATAATGAATATTACAGTTGCTTCTTCTGAAAGGCTTTCATTGCATGAGATCTTTAAGCTTTTTTATTCCGACACTGGCCCTGTGTCACTTTTCTGTTGTCGCTGGTTATCTTGTGAAACTCTAAATATGGCCATAGATACAGTTTGTGTCCAAACTCACAATATAGCATTAGCTGCTTGTGACAGAAGTTGTTTAGTGTATTTGATGAACAGGGTGTTTTCATTTCATATTAAAACCACAGAGATGAGCTGAAGGTTCAGAGTCTCAGTTCAATTCGGCAGTGAAGAACTAACTGCCTTTATTCAGGAAACTCACATGAGGCTCAACAGAGAGATGAAGTACAATGTAGGTTATGCGTCAGTCTGCAGAATAGAGACTAAAATGAAAGCGCATTTATACTGCAGAATAATTCAGCTTCTAATAAATAAAAAAAGAAGAATAAATGAAATGTGAAGTATGATCATTAACCTCACAAGACTAAACTCTTTCCTTTAAAACAAACATTATATTTTATTAACACTGTGTTTGTGTGTTTTTATTCTCAGATTTGTCCATGATCATCATTATCAGTGTGTGTGTGATTCTGCTGCTGATGGGTGGATTTGCTCTGACTGTGTGGAAATTAAGACATAAGAGACGAGGTGACGCTCACGCACACTTACCCACAATCCCCTCTGATGGGCTCCTGTACGCTGATGTTAGTTTCAAGAAGCATAAAGAGTCTCTCAGTGACGCTACAGTCAGTTTCAGTGAGGATGAGATTCTCTCTGATTACGCTGCAGTCAGTCACCGCGTGACACTCAACTAAGTAATAACAGATTACAGATCATCACATGTTACCAACATTTTACATTTAATTTTACATTATAAAAATCTCTTTAAAATCCTTAACTTAGTGTTAAACAAACTTAGTGTTAAACAGTTGTTTGGTTTGATCAAGGTAGTTCAGTGAAGACAAAATATAAAACCACAGAGTGAGACAAAATATATTGCAAAGTTTCCACTCCAAATGCAGAGACATACAGACATTTGACATTAGATTTCATAAAACCCTCTTTAATAGCAGCTCTTAAACATACACCAGTTTGACCGTTATGATAAACACATGAATCTGTTCAGAGCTTTTAAAATGTCTGTTGTTCTCATCTCTGAGTTTTAACCTTTGTACACTTAAAATTCTTATTATTCGTTCATACATTTGTTCATCATTTTAATAATGTTACTTTTTTTAATAATGATACTTTTGCTGATGTTGTTTTCTGTTGTTTCTTGTTCTGTTTGTTTTTAGTTCTTTTTTTTCTGATGTAATAACTTACCTTTATCTTTATCATCACTGCATTATTTTATTGCTTAAAATAAATATTATTATTATTTCTGGTTTATTGTCCAAAGCTTTTAATCTTACATTAAGAATATAATTCTTATAACAGGAAAAATTCATCTGCAAATGAGAAAGTTTAATTTTTAATTTAAAAATCTGAATGATTTAATTTCATTAATGTTATTTTTATTTTCAGTAACAAAATTTATACTTCGATCAGGTCATTTCAAATCTGAACAGCTATCATCTTTTATTTAATATTTAAAGACTTGAAAATGATTTTTTTACTGTGAGATCAAATTTGTCGCAAAGTTTCTCATGAATGCTGGAGGTGTTTTTTGTGTTCGTGTGATGAACATGCCATTTTTCCGTCCAGCTCAAAACCACAGAAAAGTGGTAAAGGTTCAGGGTCTCAGTTTAGTTTGCTTGTGAAAATTAAATAGACTTATTCAGGAAACCCACAGCGAGACACATGAGACTGAACACAGAAAGTTAGAAGATGAACATTTACTGTGCACAAAAAACAATAAAGACTAAAAGCCGCTCATTCAGTAATTCACCTTCAACATTTACTGAAAGTAATAATTTAAGAAAAAGACTGAAAATGTTCATGATCAACAATGATTTGACAGTGTTACTTTTCAGATCAGAAAATGTTTAATAAGAATACTTTAAATGTCAGCATTGCATTGTTTAGTGCTTTTAGTACTTTTACATAAACATGCTAACATACAATTTATGTCAATACTACTTTAAGAGAACATACATAACAAAATTACTGAATGTGTAATGTCAGTTCCTGATGTTGTGTTGTGATATTATGGATGGCATCATCATCAGAAAGCAAACAGATGAAAAACAGTGACGTAAAATGACCTAAAATGATACGTAAAAGCCTCATTGCTTTGTGTCTGTGGGGTTGTTTATACTGTGTGCTAGAGATCTACAACATGTGCTGCTCTTGATCGTGTGGTTTTCTTTTTGTGTTTAAATTCTTTTGGTCAAACCAAAGCCCTTCGGCCCCCTGCATTTGTGATAAAAACAGGAAATGGTTCTAAAATACCCACTGCTAACAAATTTTCCACTCCATAATAAAGAAGCTGTGGTATCACTTTGCAATGAGGTGTCATTTCTTAACATGAGTTAATGCATTAACTAACATGAATGAACAATGAACAATACATGTATTACAATATTTATTAATCTTTGTTAATGTTAGTTAATGAAAATATAGCCATTCATTGTTTGTTCATGTTAGTTCACAGTGAATTAACTAATGATAACATACACATCTTGTGATTTAATAATGCATTAGTAAATGCTGAAATTAACATTAACTAAATTGAATAATTGCTGTAGAAGTATTGTTCATTATTAGTTTATGTTACTAATGTAGTTAGCTAATGTTAACGATTGAACTTATTGTTGCCGCAGTAAATGTGTGTAATATTTGAAAAATAAAAATCATTATACATAGTTTCTTCTCCAAAGGTTTTTAATGTAGATATCTGAAATATTTACTAGACGGAGACTGTTTTTGCTAACAATTCCAACCAACAGTAACAAATAAGTGTGCATTATAAAATATGGAATCCCTCCTTCCTTTTTGCTTTCAGTCGCACCAACCTTATCTCACAACCTTTTACGAGATGGTGAATTCATAAACAATAGTACAACCTATTAGGTAGGATAGGTTTAGGGGCGGGGTTAGGGGTGGTCATTTGTACAAAACATGTCCGATTTTTTACAAAATGTACAAATTCATACAAGCCAGGTCATACGAATTTGTACGAGTTACCACCTTGTGAAATATGCACTCAAAAAAATGATTTGTTGGACTTGTCAAAAAGACTGTCAAGAGGTTCCACGCAACTATATTGAGTAATTTGTACAAGTAACAATTTAGTTGTTTGAACAAAAAAAAAAATTCAAGCAAAGCTGACAAAATTTCTTCAAGTAAATCCAAATCATGATGATGCAAATTCCAGTGACTGTATTAGTCAGGTCTCTTTCAGCATTCACAAAGTCCTAAAAGGCATGAAAACAGTAAAGCTGTTCAATAATTTTCATTACACCAACACATGCAGGTTGCAAATTTAACATTACTTAGCAATACATCCAGCACAGATTCTGAGAATTATGTATCCACAGACCTTAGTCGGGTCATATTAATTTCAGACAGGAATAAATTAGGCTGTAAGTAATAGGTTACAGTGCATTCAATGAATTGTACTGTAGTTTAACAACATACATTTTCAAGCTGAAAAAAACAAACAAACAAACAAAAAAACTTTCAGTGGACACAAACTCCATGCATTTAGATTACATAGTTTATATATAAATAAATCAATTAAACTTAATGTGATTCAAAAGCATCAGTCATACATTTTAAAACACTATTTTAATGCATTAAGTCACGTTAAGCGTTGTACAATGCCCCGGCATCTGGAGATTCCGCCAGATATGCCGCTGCTTCCTTTTACACTGAAATGCCTTCCGTTTGCACTGAAAAGTTCACGCACATCCACATATGAAATCACTTGCATATATGTATATACACAACTCAAGCATGCGTCTTTATGAGGCGCCACGTAGGATTTAAATCAAACTTCGCTTATCAATACATATATAAAACACGTGCATATACACCTAGAAATTACTTGCATATACATGTATACTGTTGGATGTTCAAAATATATATATATGAAATACACGTGCACACTATTATGAAATCCATACCAATACATCTTTTATTAGTAATCAATACATATACACTTGTGAATAACTTGTATATACATATAAACTTAACGCATGCATACGCTAAAAAACACTCGCTTATACATATAAACTTGATCCATGCATATACACCTACAACAACACGCACATATACATATAAACTCGCTGCATGCAGACACACCTGTACATACTCGCACATACATATAAACTTGACCCATGCATATACACCTAAAAACACTCGCACATACATATAAACTCGTTGCGCGCATATACACCCATGAAACACTCACGCAAACATACAAAATAAATTTCAGGTAAGACGCATGCTTGAGTTGTGTATATACATATATGCAAGTGATTTCATATGTGGATGTGCGTGAACTTTTCAGTGCAAACGGAAGGCATCTCAGTGCAAACGGAAGCAGCGGCACTTCCGGCGGAATCTCCAGATGCCGGGGCATTTTAAAACGCTTAACGTGACTTAATGCATTAAAATAGTGTTTTAAAAAGACCTTTAATATAGCATACGGTGTACCAGGGGCGAATTTCCACTGGGCACTTTTCAAAATCCCGTTCAGCACCGCCGAGAGTTCGCGCGATCGTTCAAACAAAACCGAAAGTAAAATGCGCACGCGCCTTCAAAAGCAATTTTAATACCCCGCGTTTAGAGCGCGACTCCCCAATGCGTACAAATTAGGCTACATAACGTATTTAGGATGTTATTAGTATGTAGGCTATAATAGGTTGTGTAGTTGTCTATAGCTCTCTATCATGTTTGAAAAGTGTAGTCTCTGTTTGCACTTTGAATACTGAGAGAGCAGCCTACTATGGCTGCATTTATTGTTCGCACTTAATACGATTAAGAAAGGAATGTTTATATATATACTTATGGATATATATAGTTATATAGACTTATGAAATCATACAGGAGAGAATAAAGCCAGTCAGTTGAGTTTGTAGCAAAACTTTTTATGGTGCTTGAGTGTTGTTGTCTTTTACTCATGGGCGTCAAACCATTGAATGTGGGTGGGACAGGACCCACCCACTTTTAAAGACCAACGATATCGGACCCACCCACTTTTACCTCTCTAATTCGGCGAATATGTCTGCGCACTTTTTAGAGCGCCATCAGTCAAATCCATTCCACATGACGAATGCACTTCTGTAACACAGCAAAGTAAATAAAGCATCTGAGTGTATCTGCTGCTCAGATACACCTAATCCTGCTCGATACTTTATTCTAACATTTAGATTAGTTCCTTCATTTTTATGTTTATTGAAAACAAATGCCTTTCCGATGTAAAATGAGATGTGAAAAGGCAGAAGAACGATTTCGGCAATAGGTGGACGCGAACTCGGGTCGTTTGCGTCAAAAACACTGGATATTCGCTTTATCCCTTACGCCACTAGAAACACAATTCAATTGCCCCGTTTTGTAGTGTTGTCACGTTAGTGCGCAGAGGTAATATACATAGTAAGGCACCACACTACAGAAAATGGCATATACTCCCCACCCACATTTATTTTGCTTCCGACGCCCATGCTTTTACTGCATTGTAATAATTCATACTCAGAAAGTAGAACATAACATAGTTAAAACAATTTAAATAGAGACCAAAATTTTTCAAACATGATAGAGAGCTATAGACAACTACACAACCTATAATAGTGTAAGACGTGGAGTTTTAGCTGCCGTGGGTGGATGTAAATAAAGACGATAGACTTGAAAATACCGACGACTAGTAATTTTTATTGAGCAAAGGCCTAGAACTCGGGAAGAGATCAACACTAATCTCTGTGCCCCCCACAATCTACTCTGCTCTCCTCCTTCACATTATAAGACCCTCCTTCTCAGAGGACGCAACACCAAAATTAAAGTCCTTGACAGAAACATGCAAAAATAGAATACAATTAATATTAAATAAACAACTTCACAATAGCCTGCATATTAATAACATCCTAAATATGTTATGTAGCCTAATTTGCACGCATTGGGGAGTCGCGCTCTAAACGCAAGGTATTAAAATTGCTTTTGAAGGCGCGTGCGCGTTTTACTTTCGGTTTTGTTTGAACGATCGCGCGAACTCTCGGCGTGCTGAACGGGATTTTGAAAAGTGCCCAGTGGAAATTCGCCCCTGGTACATCGTATGCTATATTAAAGGTCTTTTTAAAACACTATTTTAATGCATTAATCACATTAAGCGTTTTAAAATGCCCCGGCATCTGGAGATTCCGCCGGAAGTGCCGCTGCTTCCTTTTACACTGAAATGCCTTCCGTTTACACTGAGATGCCTTCCGTTTACACTGAAATGCCTTCCGTTTACACTGAGATGCCTTCCGTTTACACTGAAATGACTTCCGTTTACACTGAGATGCCTTCCGTTTGCACTGAAAAGTTCACGCACATCCACATATGAAATCACTTGCATATATGTATATACACAACTCAAGCATGCGTCTTACCTGAAATTTATTTTGTCTGTTTGCGTGAGTGTTTCATGGGTGTATATGCGCGCAACGAGTTTATATGTATGTGCGAGTGTTTTTAGGTGTATATGCATGGGTCAAGTTTATATGTATGTGCGAGTATGTACAGGTGTGTCTGCATGCAGCGAGTTTATATGTATATGTGCGTGTTGTTGTAGGTGTATATGCATGGATCAAGTTTATATGTATAAGCGAGTGTTTTTTAGCGTATGCATGCGTTAAGTTTATATGTATATACAAGTTATTCACAAGTGTATATGTATTGATTACTAATAAAAGATGTATTGGTATGGATTTCATAATAGTGTGCACGTGTATTTCATATATATATTTTGAACATCCAACAGTATACATGTATATGCAAGTAATTTCTAGGTGTATATGCACGTGTTTTATATATGTATTGATAAGCGAAGTTTGATTTAAATCCTACGTGGCGCCTCATACGTCTTACCTGAAATTTATTTTGTATGTTTGCGTGAGTGTTTTATGGGTGTATATGCGCGCAACGAGTTTATACAGTATGTATGTGCGAGTGTTTTTAGGTGTATATGCATGGGTCAGGTTTATATGTATATGCGAGTATGTACAGGTGTGTCTGCATGCAGCGAGTTTATATGTATATGTGCGTGTTGTTGTAGGTGTATATGCATGGATCAAGTTTATACGTATAAGTGAGTGTCTATTAGCGTATGCATGTGTTAAGTTTATATGTATATACAAGTTATTCACAAGTGTATATGTATTCATTACTAATAAAAGATGTATTGGTATGGATTTCATATTAGTGTGCATGTGTATTTCATATATATATATTCTGAACATCCAACAGTTTACATATATATGCAAGTAATTTCTAGGTGTATATGCACCTGTTTTATGTATGTATTGATAAGCGAAGTTTGATTTAAATCCTACGTGGCGCCTCATAAGAAGCTGCACAATTATGACTTAGTTCAGAGTAAAATTATCAATTATGATTTAGCAGGACTACACTGTAAAATAAGAAAAAAGCTAGTATCCACTACTGAACATCGCTTCAGATGTTTTGTTCTGCTGACATAATTTAAACAAAATGAAATATTTACACAATGACAATTCACCATCTGCTAAATTATCACAGTGTAATTTACTTCAGTATCAATGGAGGCTGTTGCAGAAAAATAATAAACAAACAAACAAGCAAACAAACAAATAAATAAATACACATTTCAGAGACAGAAGTGAAACCAAAAGTCAGTAATGAAAACATGCTGCACATGATACACAGATGACAATAAAGACTAAAAATAATTAATGTTGATTTAAAGACAGTGTAATTAAAATGTGAGTTTTGTGGCTTTTAGTTCATGTCTGACAGCTCATTTGACACATAAACCTCTGTCATATCTACACACTGTCTTCTGGGAAAAAGGGCCAAAAGTATTCATGATCTGGTGATACACTGATGTTTGTCCAATCAGATGCTCTGATAAGTGAGAAAGTCCCTCCCCTAAACCACCTGACACTGACTAACAAATAACAGATTAGCAAATCATGTTCAAGGCTGTGACGTAACGAAGATCTACTGGATATTTATAAAATGGACAAGCCCAGTGACATCTCATCTTCCTGTTTCATCAATATAGCACAGAAAACTGCTCATAATCACTCACTCTGATAATAAAATTATGTCAGGAATCGTCTGTTATATGAGCTTCATCTCTAGACATTAGTTTTCATTGTACGATTGTGATTGTCTTACAGTGTTGAAGCCCTTTTACAAGACAGCAAGATTACTGGACTGAACTAGCTTGAACTTGACTAAAACTAACTCAAGAAAGTTATGATCCTTTTTTTTTTTTTTCTTTAAGTTAATTTAAACATATTTACTCAAGATGTTTAGAGAACAGGATTGTGTAACCAGACACTCTTTTGGCTATTTCACACTTACTAATAAGATTAGATGAATAGTTTATAGCAGAATACCTGGTGGAGTTTCTGTATGGCACAAAAAGTTCAGCTAGTTACCGTGGTCAGACTGAATGTTGATAGAAATTGAGTTGAATAGCAGTAGAAAGAAGTTTGTCATTCTGAACAACTAAACACATTTAAATGCTAATATTGCAAAGTCCCTTCTTGCTTCAAACAGACCTTTGTACAAAACCAAGATGTACAAATCCAGTCATTTATGGCTTTTAGATTTATTTTAGGTGTGTTTTTTTTTTTTTTTTTTTTTTGACCATATAGTGCAGGTCTTCAATGGTTTTTGAGGGTGTGCTCTCAGTATGGTTCAGACATGGACATGATATACAGGTCCTTTTCATAAAATTAGCATATTGTGATAAAGTTCATTATTTTCTGTAATGTACTGATAAACATTAGACTTTCAAATATTTTAGATTCATTACAAACAACTGAAGTAGTTTCAAGCCTTTTATTGTTTTAATATTGATGATTTTGGCATACAGCTCATGAAAACCCAAAATTCCTATCTCAAAAAATTAGCATATTTCATCCGACCAATAAAAGAAAAGTGTTTTTAATACAAAAAAAGTCAACCTTCAAATAATTATGTTCAGTTATGCACTCAATACTTGGTCGGGAATCCTTTTGCAGAAATGACTGCTTCAATGCGGCGTGGCATGGAGGCAATCAGCCTGTGGCACTGCTGAGGTGTTATGGAGGCCCAGGATGCGTCGATAGCGGCCTTAAGCTCATCCAGAGTGTTGGGTCTTGCGTCTCTCAACTTTCTCTTCACAATATCCCACAGATTCTCTATGGGGTTCAGGTCAGGAGAGTTGGCAGGCCAATTGAGCACAGTAATACCATGGTCAGTAAACCATTTACCAGTGGTTTTGGCACTGTGAGCAGGTGCCAGGTCGTGCTGAAAAATGAAATCTTCATCTCCATAAAGCTTTTCAGCAGATGGAAGCATGAAGTGCTCCAAAATCTCCTGATGGCTAGCTGCATTGACCGCAGCTGACATGGCACCCCAGACCATCACTGACTGTGGGTACTTGACACTGGACTTCAGGCATTTTGGCATTTCCCTCTCCCCAGTCTTCCTCCAGACTCTGGCACCTTGATTCCCGAATGACATGCAAAATTTGCTTTCATCCGAAAAAAGTACTTTGGACCACTGAGCAACAGTCCAGTGCTGCTTCTCTGTAGCCCAGGTCAGGCGCTTCTGCCGCTGTTTCTGGTTCAAAAGTGGCTTGACCTGGGGAATGCGGCACCTGTAGCCCATTTCCTGCACACGCCTGTACACGGTGGCTCTGGATGTTTCTACTCCAGACTCAGTCCACTGCTTCCGCAGGTCCCCCAAGGTCTGGAATCGGTCCTTCTCCACAATCTTCCTCAGGGTCCGGTCACCTCTTCTCGTTGTGCAGCGTTTTCTGCCGCACTTTTTCCTTCCCACAGACTTCCCACTGAGGTGCCTTGATACAGCACTCTGGGAACAGCCTATTCGTTCAGAAATTTCTTTCTGTGTCTTACCCTCTTGCTTGAGGGTGTCAATGATGGCCTTCTGGACAGCAGTCAGGTCGGCAGTCTTACCCATGATTGCGGTTTTGAGTAATGAACCAGGCTGGGAGTTTTTAAAAGCCTCAGGAATCTTTTGCAGGTGTTTAGAGTTAATTAGTTGATTCAGATGATTAGGTTAATAGCTCGTTTAGAGAACCTTTTCATGATATGCTAATTTTTTGAGATAGGAATTTTGGGTTTTCATGAGCTGTATGCCAAAATCATCAATATTAAAACAATAAAAGGCTTGAAACTACTTCAGTTGTGTGTAATGAATCTAAAATATATGAAAGTCTAATGTTTATCAGTACATTACAGAAAATAATGAACTTTATCACAATATGCTAATTTTTTGAAAAGGACCTGTACAATGCAAAGAGTAACTGACATTAATTTACAAACACATTCAAATAATAATGAGGTGAACAGATGCTACAGCAAACGTAGATTGAAGAAATCAGATGAGAAACAAAAATGGATCGTTTAGAATTATAATACAAATATATGAAGAACTTTAAACAGAGTACAGGATAAAATAACATTCAAATAAAGACGAATAATAGTGATGTACAGCTGATACACACTAATGTTGATGTCAGTAGCAGGAGATGGTGACCTCTGGTGGTAGTTTGAGGGTTTGTACAAACACATATGAGATGACCACAAATAAAACTGATCACTTAAAGGGAAAGTTACATCAAAAGACAGAATAGCCTAATAGAAGCTGATAATATTGGGCACTTTGAGACCTTAAAACGATACATTCGTCATTGTGAAGCAGGAGCTTGTATCCCACAACTGAACATCACAACATCACTTCCTGTGTTTTGCATTGCAGACCTAAATTTCAAAGTATGCATTTACATAAAAAATTCACCAGCTTTTAAATTTAATTTAATTCCACTGTTACGTTCCACTGTTCTTCACTAATGATCCCTGTCAACCATGAGTGGCTCTGCCCCAACAGAGCTCAGGATTGGTTCCTTTGCATCTTCCTACTGATCTACATAAACAATCAAGTCGGACAAAATTTCTAACCGCCATGCACTGCTTCAAGTCAGAATTTGATCGATTAGTCTAACACACCTAATGGCAACATGAGGGCTACTTAAAGCAAACAATAAGGGTCACATGACATTAACCAACCAATGGGAAAAAGACACATAAATAAAGCAACCAATAAACAATCAGAACTGCTAATCACATGACAAGACAGGAACCATGACTAAATATCAAAATAAAAGACATGATCACCTGAACATGAAACAAACCCCAAATCCAGGCATGACACTTACCAAATGTACATCACAAAAGCACCTGATGCTCCACCAAGTAAAACACCAACAGCAGCAGTAACGGCTACAATTACAGATGAGAAATATCTGACTGCTGAAAAACACACAAAAAATACACACCAAATGATTATCAGGACTAGATATGACTATGTGGTTGAAATAAAGAATATGATTCATAAAACGCACACATGATGTTTAAAGTCACAGCATCAGAGTGTTTCTCTCCATGTTTATTTCTGGACTTGCACTTGTATTCTCCACTGTGACTCTCTCCACTATTTCACCAGACTGATGGATGGACACTGAAACACTCTTTGGTACATCTAAAAAGGATATAAATTAAATCCTTAAATCATTTTATTCAAACACAATCTCTAGTTTTTCTTAAGGAGTACAAATTAATCTGTACTCCGGTACTCCTGCTGGTTTTTCAAAGACAGCTTTAAAGAGAAAAACCTCAATCTGTACTCACACATGACATTGAGATAAAGAGCAGGAGAGATGTAAGGTTGTCCAACATAATGCACAGAAGAAGAGTGAAGCCTCATGAAATTCACCTGTGACAGTAAGGCTCACTCCTGGATGACCAATCCATATACCATCAGGTTTATCAGTTCTGAATCTGAAATAGTACTCATGTTCATCTTTCTGTGTCACATGATTCAGTCTGATGGTGCAGTTCTGCTGTTTATCTCCCAGATACTGAAGCCTCTGACTGTATTCAGGATCCACAGACAGATCTGGAAACTCTTTACCCTTCACAGGGTTTTTTTTTTTTGTCCAGAACACTTTCATGATCTGATGTCCAGTAGGGTATGTAAAAGTGCAGCTCATTATCACTGATGAGTCCACAGATGTGTGAATTATTGTAAATCACACTAAAATATTTTCCACTAAAAACTCCTGAAACACAGCATTCATCAGGATGAATGTTGTTTTATCAGTTACAACAGACCATGAACACAATGCTTTTTACTACTTTAAAACAGCAACTCATTCAGAAAGACTACTTTTCACAGAAACTATTGAGTGATAAATGATGTGAAGTTCATCATCAGCTTTTATGCAGGGTGTTGCAGAAAAGCAGAAATAAAAGCACAGTGACAAAAGAGTAAAAAAAAACAACAACAACAAAAAAAAAAAAACAAGTGTATTTGTCTTACTGTGTTGAAGCTCATGAGATCAACAGCAACCAAATGACTGACCGTTTTAACACATGCATTTATAACTCTAGAATGATGGGCTATTTGTGGTTAACACTGTTTTAATGCCCATCAGCAGAAATATCAGTGTCCCTCCCTTAACAAGAGAAATACAATACTGAATTAAAACTACAGAAAAATAGTGATGTTTTCTTTAAGATAATTTAAATATATTTACTGATGATATTTAGAGAACAAGATTGTGTAACCAGACATTCTGCTGGATGTTCCAAGTACATATAACTGCAGACCGGAGATCTCCAAAATAGGGCGGGAACTCCAAAAGTGGGCAAAACCTCCAAAATGGGGCGGGGTCTCATCGCGCAAAGACTTTCACCATTGGCTCTAGCTTCAGCCTATTGTTATTGACTTACATTTCAGAACTAAACTTAAATTAAACATTGTTTGTAGTTGATCTGAAATATAATAAACTATGCTATATAAATAAATATGTTCAGTGAGATCAAAGCCCCAAAGCTTGTGGCCAGTGGTTAATGATATAAACGGGAATCACCCACGAGCTCTCAGGCGAGCTGTCCCAGTAAAGCGCAGGGGAAAGGCTTTACGCTATCGTTTTGTTTTAAGCAACGGGGGCGTCCCGGGGCTTGAAATTCGCAGAGTAGGAGTGGGTAGTGATGCTGGATATAACTAAAAATGTGCCTGTCTGTCAAAGGGAGGAAGCCACGCCCTGTTTTGGAGCGCCCACCCCGTTTTGGAGTTCCCGCCCCCAATTGGAGATCTCCAGGCTCTCCAACTGTTTTCTGTTTTAATTTTTCTGGATTCCATTTTAATAAAAAAAATGTAACAATTCATTTTAGTTTTTTGGCAAACAAAGTGCTGAGCAGCAAAGGTTTACTGTAAAAATGCACAGTGACAAGGGAGTGAAAAAAAGAACCAGGAAAACAACTGTGAACAACATGTTGCACTATCAAATAATGAAAAACAAGAGTAAGAAAATAATCAAAGTTGATTTTTACTTCGTCTACATCTCTGAGCTCATCTGTATGCTGGTGAACTCATGTGACACAATAAAAATTTAACATTAATTTCTGAGATCAAGTGGCAAAAACATTTACATTTAGTTTCACTGATTATCAGATACTCTGAATAATGAGCATGTCGCTCCTAAATCACCTGACACTGACTAGCAAATAACAAAAGACTACTGAGCTTTATCTACAGAAATAATCATCAGTTTTGATTGAAGCATGAGTGTGTTTGTCTTACCGCATTGAAGCTCATCAGATCAACAGCAACAAAATGACTGACTATTTTAACACATGCACTTACAGCTTTATGGGTTTGTGTGGTAACACTGTGTTTTACACACAGTTACAGAAATATCAGTGTCCCTCTCTCAACAAGAGAACAACAGTTAATTTACCCTAGATTTTTAGAGAACAGGATTGTGTAATCAGAGAGGGGTATTAGATGTAGCCATGATTTTTAGATTTTATTTTTGTTTTTATTATTATTATTATTTATTTTTTTTTTTTGCATGTATTTTCTAAAATTATAATTTTAAGATTGGTTTATGTACTACAAACACCTAAGGAAGAATAGTTTACATACTGTAATAAATAATTTGTCAATTGGCACTGCATGATTCATATACTTTATTTATCTATTACATAGAAATTACTTGAGGTTAATTTGAAGAAAAATGTTTTACTATAGGACAGGTCTAATGGTTTTTACTATATTTCACAACCTCCTGTTGTTGTACTTTGCTTTATTTTTCTTTTCCTGGGTTGATTTAAAGATGTTTGTGTGTAGTGCCTTCCTCCATTTCTTGCCATCAAATCATCAATCTTCTCCAGCAGACTATTGACCTGTAAGCGATTTACTCTGTCCTTGTTGTTGAATGAGTGAAATCTGCCTCCACAGCTGTCAATCAGTGACTGTAGATCTTTGTTTGTTCTGATATATTCACTCATTGGTGGATATTTCAGCCAGTTCATCCATTCAGTGCTGGTGAAGAGTACAGTTGTGTGATTTAAAATACCATCTTCCATGATGTCCTGAAACAATTTCTCTGTGTTCTGCATTACATATGTGGAGCTCCACAGGTTGATCACCAGCAGAAACACATGAGGACCAGGTGGAGATGTGAAAATGTATCGCTCTATTACAGCCTTCAGTTGTTCATTATGAACTAAGTTGTCATAAAATCCTGGAGTGTCAATTATTGAGATGGCTCTTCCACAAACATGTGCTTCTTTTGTCTTACAAATCTTAGGGGATGATTGAAAGGGATCACATGACTGGTAGGGATCACATTTGTTTTTGCTGTTTATCACATGGAATCTTCCTTCGAAATCTCTTTAAATGCACTCATGTTACACCCATGGACTATTCTGTTGTGTGATCTTCACCCATGTGCTCTGTTTGACCTAGTTTTGCGTCTGTGTCTTATGTTGTTTGATTCATGTGTGTCTCGTTAACGATCCTCAGGTGCCAATGTAGTTGTATCCAGTCCTGTGTTCCCCCGTCCGGTCTACTAAATCCCTACGTGTATTTCCCGTCTGTCTGTTCTGTAAATTCACTCTGTGTGGATTTATTAAAAGACTATTGGCGTTGATCTTCATCTTTTTTTGCGTTCATTTCCCATAGCATAACAACTCGTTGCGATTCTCAGCCTGAGTGAAATCGCGAGAGGGGTATAACTGCAGCCTGGAGATCTCCAATTGGGGGCGGGAGCTCCAAAATGGGGTGGGCGCTCCAAAATAGGGCGTGGCTTCCTCCCTTTGACAGACAGGCACATGACACGCACATGCGCAATTTCCCCCCCACATCCACTTCAACGCAATCTCCGCCCCACAGCTGATTCTAAAGATTTTAATGGTTGTGTCAATCACAGTGTTGATTTCCTACACTATGCTACACAAATGCTAACCTCTAAAACCTACCCCACACCTTACCCTAACCTTAACTAGTTAAAATAACTGCACAACAGGATTAGCTCTGAATAGCGTGGCAGATAAACAGTTAAGAATTTTCCGTTATGCGTTATGAGATCGTCGGGCCATTCTGTAACTCCCCAACCGGACCTCACCGGAAAATTTGACTTTTTTAGTTACATCCAGCATCACTAACCATTCCTACCCTGTGAATTTCAAGCCCCGAGACACCCCTGTTGCTTAAAACAAAACGATAAAATAGAGCCTTTTCCCTGCGCTTTACTGGGACGGCTCGCCTGAGAGCTCGTGGGTGACTCCCGTTTATATCATTAACACTGGCCACGAGCTTTGAGGCTCTGCTCTCACTGAGCATATTTATTTATATAGCATAGTTTATTATATTTCAGATCAACTACAAACAATGTTTAATTTATAAAGTTTAGTTTTGAAATGTAACTCAATAACAATAGGCTGAAGCTAGAGCCAATGGGGAAAGTCTTTGCGAGACGAGACCCCGCCCCATTTTGGAGGTTTTGCCCACTTTTGGAGTTCCCGCCCCATTTTGGAGATCTCCGGTCTGCAGTTATATGTACTTGGAAATCGCCCTTAAAAGGGGGCGGTACTCGACATAATGTGACTTGACGATGATTAGACTATATAACCAGAGGCAGAACAAACATCCTACATTAGAACAGTGACAGCGCTGGTTGAATGCATGTAAACAATACTTAACAAGCAAAATGCCATGGATGTAAGAAAACGTTTAAAGAATCATATTATTCACATTTGGTTATTATGTCACGTGATTCACACACAATCACACAAAAGCTCAGTATGAAACATGCGAAACATCATACAAAATGTGAATTTTCTTTTAATTTTCTTTCACTTGCTGAAGCATAGATGAGTTTTAATACCAGAGTTTTTAAATACCAGAGAAGGCTCACAGCATAAACTTCTCTCGCAATCGACATTCAAATGACGCAACGTCTTTTGCTTCACTCAGAAATGTAGCCTAAAGTCTAAAATACAAGCAAACACATTCAAACAATAATGAGGTACAGAGACGCTATTAAAGTAAAGACTGAAGAATCCAGATAAATTGCTGAATAAATGTATTCCAAATCATAATACAATCATATGAAGAACTTTGAACATAGTACAGGATAAAACATATACATGAACATGATGCATATACTTGAACATGGATAATGGTGATTTACAGCTGATGCACATCAATGTTGATGTCAGTAGCAGGAGATGGTGACCTCTGGTGGTAGCTTGAGGAATTTGAACAGAACAGAAAAAAAGGATCATAAATAAAACTGATCACTTATAGGGAAATGTACAACAAAACAAATGACAGAATAACATAATAGCTGGTAACATTGAGCACTTCGAAGCAATACAATGATACATTGTCCAATTGTGAAGATGCGCAGTTGAAATATTGCATAAAAATATAAGATTACTTCACTTTAAGATTTATATTTCTATTTCTATACAATAACTTTCATTTAATTTTATGGTTACATCATCTTTTCTTAAGCTATAAAGAAATAAAATGCTTCATTGATTTATCAATAATGATCCCTGTCAATCAAGTGTGGCACCGCCCACAGAGCTCAGGATTGGTTCCTTTGTGCTCCGCCTCTTACAGCAGCATCTTCCTACACAAACAATCAGATGAAGAACGATTGACTGAAGTTCATGAACAACATTATGAAACCTTCCACAAGATACATAAAACAATCGAACTACAACTGAAGAGAGTTTAAATGATTACTGATGGATTCTCATGTTGAGGATCACAAGTCTTCAGGAGGTCTGCGATGAACGATCTGTGTGGAAGAGAGCGAGAAATTGGTCATGTGATCGTCTGTGATGATGATCTGACTTTGACGTCTCACTTACTGTGAGTGTGTCGTACAGGTCAGAGGTCTTGGACTTGAGCTCAAGAGCTGCATATGTGTCTTCATTGGGATCAGAGATCTACAGAGACAGCAGGACACAAACATTGTGAGTTTATGTTGAAAATCAGTAACTATACTGACTTTAATGTTTAGAGGATCTTTTAACTGGATAAAGAACTATAGACTTATGTGACTTATACTCTTATATCTCTGTACGGCTCATAGGAAACATCTCTGCATGCAGAAAACACTGTAAATAATTGTGATCATCTCACCGCAGACTCTTTCATAGCAGATCTTCTGTTCATCCTTTTAGTCAGAATGAAAAAGCAAAACATATTTAAAAATGCACATTAGTTAAACAAATACATGAAAAGTAATATGCTTATATATTATATGTCCTGATCTGCTGTGATGTTGGTGGGACGTTACCCTGTATTCAATCACACACCTGAATATATTCAAGTCTTGAAGGACTTTGAGTTGAACTTTAAGTGACTGAGCAACTGCCTACTTTTACAATAATGTTGTTTAGAAATTAGATTCATTTAGATTCATTAATAAACCTTTATTTTACTACTTTATTTTACTACTGGATAAACTGCAGTTTTTAACTGTTGTACACGCATGTGGTAAACAAGTGTACTTTATTTCAACATAACACTTCTTCTTCAACCAAAATCTAGTAAATTAATACTGCAAAAATACAGTGGTTATTTTTGAAAGGAATTTCTTACCAAATGTACATCACAAAAGCACCTGATGCTCCACCGAGTAAAACACCAACAACAGCAGCAACAGCAACAGCAACAGCTACAGATGAGAAACATCTGACTGCTGAAATACACACCAAAATATACACCAAATGCTTAACAGGATTGGATATGACAAAATATACTGACAAATAAGGAAACAAACAGGTGTACTGTATGTGGTTAAAAAATATAATATGATTCATAAAACTCACACATGACATTTAAAGTCACAGCATCAGAGTATTTCTCTCCATGTTTATTTCTGGACTTGCACTTGTATTCTCCACTGTGATCAGAGCTGATCTTTGTGATGCTGTAGATTCTTCCAGATCCTACAATAGTTTCCCCATTAAACCAGCTGATTTCTGCAGGTGGGTTTGAATCACTGCTGCAGTTCAGAGTCACTGAATCTCCCTCCTTTATTTCACCAGATGGACTGATGGACACTGAGACGCTCTTTGGTGCATCTAACACAGGAAAAAATACAAAGTCAGACTTATAAGTCCTAAATAGACTGATGAAGATCACATGATTCACTGGAGGATCTACAGGTGTCAGGTGAAAGATTTTACATTTCAAAATATGATTAATAAAACTCACACATGATGTTTAAAGTCACAGTATCAGAGTCTTTTGCTCCATATTCATTTCTGGACTTGCACTTGTATTCTCCACTGTGATCAGAGCTGATCTTTGAGATGCTGTAGATTCTTCCAGATCCCACAAACTTGCTTCCTTTAAACCAGCTGATTTCTGCAGGTGGGTTTGAATCACTGCTGCAATTCAGAGTCACTGAATCTCCCTCCACTATTTCACCAGATGGACTGATGGACACTGAGATATTCCTGGAAGGATCTAATAAAAATCACAAAAAAAGAAAGTATTGACTAGACCTTTAAGTGTTTAGTCAGTAATGTGATCTAAAAATGATCATAATAGAGATGTTCTTCAGTATCATATGTTTTATAATAAACTCACACATGATGTTTAAAGTCACAGCATCAGAGTGTTTCTCTCCATATTCATTTCTGGACTTGCACTTGTATTCTCCACTGTGATCAGAGCTGATCTTTGAGATGCTGTAGATTCTTCCAGATCCCACAAACTTGCTTCCTTTAAACCAGTTGATTTCTGCAGGTGGGTTTGAATCACTGCTGCAGTTCAGAGTCACTGAATCTCCCTCCACTATTTCACCAGATGGTCTGATGGACACTGAGACGCTCCTGGGTGGGTCTAGTAAAAATCACAAAAAATAAAATTATTGACTAGACCTTTGAGTTTTAAGTTAGTAATGTGATCTAAAAACAATCACAATAGAAATGCTCTTCAGTATCATATGTTTTATAATAAACTCACACATGATGTTTAAAGTCACAGCATCAGAGTGTTTCTCTCCATGTTTATTTCTGGACTTGCACCTGTATTCTCCACTGTGATCAGAGCTGATCTTTGAGATGCTGTAGATTCTTCCAGATCCTACAAACATTCCTCCTTTAAACCAGCTGATTTCTGCAGGTGGGTTTGAATCACTGCTGCAACTCAGAAACACTGAATTTCCCTCCACTATTTCACCAGATGGACTGATGGACACTGAGATGCTCCTGGGTGGGTCTAACACAGAAAAAAACACAAAGTATTACCAAATTTGACATCACAAACTTATAAATCCCAAATTTATGAATTTCTGCACTGTTTTACCAGATTGAAATATATATGTATATGCTTTGTATGCATTTTGTCCATTAACAAACACTGCATTTGTAAACAATTTACTTTCCAACCTCAGAAATTAGTCTTTTCGGGCTATTCGATGTTCAGCTTATGTAATTTACTTGATCTTTATTTAGCTTGTTATCAGAAATAATTTATTCGAAAGGGACTCTGTTGTTATTGATTCTACCAGAAGTAAAATTTGGGCCACAAAAGCATGCATGCGCAGTAACCTTTGTTTATGTTGTTGCCGCCAAAATGTCTATATCTTTTGCGTACACACTCAAAGAAGAAGAAAAAAATTGGTCAAAATTTAAATTGTTTCTCAAATGCATACCAGTTTCCATCAATTTGGATTACAGATTTAACATAAATTAATATGTGGCATACGTGTGATTCATACCTAAATGAATCCGGTATGATGTAGTAGTAATTCCCCAGTGTCAAATGCTGCTCAGTGTTCGTGTTTCCACACTACATAGTATTAAAGTAGCATTTAAGCAGTGTTGAGTTTAATGAGATAATTATATGACTTATGAATTTGGTGAAAGAACAAAAGCTCCCAAAAAACCTATTGATCAGAGATATTTAATCCTGAACTTTAAAGAGAAAAGGTTGTTCTGTACTCACACATGACATTGAGATGAACAGCAGGAGAGATGTAAGTGTGTTCATGTAGAGCACAGCTATATCTGCCTGCATCCTCTCTTCTGACTGACTGCAGCAGGAGTTCATTGTTTCTGTCTCTTCTCTCAGTTAATGGCTGTGAGTTTCTGTACCAGATGAATGTTGCTCTGTCAGTCAGAGTGCAGCTGCTTTTACACGTCAGACGGACTGAATCTCCCTCTGTCACTCTCTCAGGAGACTCCACCTGAAGATCTGAACACAACACACACATTATATCTAGTGCTGCTGTCATACACTCATTATTATTCAACATAATGCACAGAAGAAGAGTGAAACCTCATGAAAGTCACCTGTGATAGTAAGACTCACTCCTGGTTTACCAAGCCATGTGCCATCAGGTTTATCAGTTCTGAATCTGAAATAGTACTCATGTTTATCTTTCTGTGTCACATGATTCAGTCTGATGGTGCAGTTCTGCTGTTTATCTCCCAGATACTGAAGCCTCTGACTGTATTCAGGATCCTCAGACAGATCTGGAGGCTCTACAACTCTTACAGTGTTTTTGGTCCAGAACACTTTCATGATCTGATATCCAGTAGGGTATGTATAAGTGCAGCTCATTATCACTGATGAGTCCTTTAGTGCACAGATGTGTGAATGACTGTATCTCACACCCCAATCAGCACTAGAAACCCCTGAAACACAGAATTTATCAGGATGAAAATGTTTTATCAGTCACAACCAGAGATGGGAAGTAACGAAGTACAAATACTTCGTTACTGTACTTAAGTAGAATTTTTGGGTATCTATACTTTACTTCACTACTTATTTTTGTGCCAACTTTCTACTTTTACTTGGTACATTTTAGCATGAGTATCTGTACTTTCTACTCCCTACATTTTCAAATCAGTGTCGTTGTTTTTGCGTTTAAATATTATGCCATTTCGCAACGCATTTGACCCATCCATGTCAATAATATGCGCCATGCATACAACAGACTGATTGGTTCACGCTTAGAAACGTATGTAAACACACACAGAAAAGACAATCCTATTGGTGCATTTGTTTTTATACGCTCTGACACGCAGAAGACGTTGAACGTAAAACGATAAAAAAAAAAACTAAAACCAGGCGACAACTCGTTGGTAAATCATAGCACCAAGAAGCATAACGGACTGATAAAACTGGCGAAATGACTGATAAAACTGGTGAGGGTGATAGTAGAGATTTCCTGGGCGATGGAGAGTCGAGTGAAGACCAGCAACACATCCCACATCCCTGGCCTTACCTCAGAGAAATGTTTGAAATCGCTGGCAGCAAAAAAGACTCCTGGAGAATGTATTGTAAATTGTGTCTACTAAAACGCCACGAACTTCTGGCATTCAAGAATTCGCCTTCCAATTTGAAAAAAACACGTGGAGGTAAGAAATGATTCTTGTCATGGAGAGTTAGTTTGTTTTCAGTAATAATGACTCGCTGATTTACGTTTGCAATGCTGTACTCGGCTAGCAGCGATATCCTGTGTTTTGGTTTGCTAGCATAACGTGGTTAGGTTCATTAGAAAATCAGCTCATATTCACTTCACTGCCCTAACCTAAGTTTGTTTAGCATACTTTTTTGCGTGTATAGCCTGATATTATTCAAAGGAGAATGTGCTTATTTCTTGTAGTCTAATGTTCTCTGTGTGTGTGTGTCTGTGCCTGCTTTTCACCTCCAGAGAAAACACAGAAATCAGTTGGAGAGGTACACAAACCTCACTTCCAAAAGACTTGCAGCACCAGATGAAGGCCTAGCCTCCAAACAACCAAAACTATGGGAGACCAAAAGAGTGTCACAGGCCAGTGTTGATAAAGTCATCATGAATTTTGTCATTCAAGGCCTGCACCCTCTGAGTGTTGTTGAGCAGCAGGGTTTCCAAGCTCTTGTTCTTCACCTTCAACCTGATGTTTCAGTGATGTCACGCGGCACTGTTAAAAACAGAGTAGAGAAGGCTGCACTGGTCATGAAAAATAATCTGAAAGCAGCTCTTGGCAAAATTGAGTTTATTGCAACGACGACTGATTGCTGGACCTCACACCGACGTAGTTTTATAGGAGTCACAGCACACTGGCTTGAGCCTCAAACTCTGCAGAGACAGTGTGCTGCCTTAGCCTGCAAACAGCTTAAAGGACCCCATACGTTTTCTGTCCTTGCCAGTGCCCTGAATGAAATTCACACCGAGTTTAACATCCGTGAAAAGATTACCCGCACCACAACTGACAACGGCTCTAATTTTGTGAAGGCATTCAGAGTTTATGGTCATGCTGATGAAAACAACAATCTAGCACCTGCAGCAGAGAGTGGTAAAGTAGACAATGATGAGGAAGAAGAAGATGAAGAGACAGAGAATGCTGACGTTGAGTTTGTTGAAGCTGGAGCCATTTTAGATGAGGACGACTGCTTGGAATATCAGCTTCCAAAACACCACCGCTGTGCCTGCCACCTCTGCCTGACAACTTGGTGTCAACTGTTGATGTATCTGAAGCAAATATCAGCAGCACAGTCTACAAGCGACTCTCTCGTTCATCATTTGCAAAGTGCACAAGTCTGTGGAACAAAAGTGCAAGATCCACCATAGCTGCTGAGGTCATTGAAGATAAGTGCAAACTCCAACTCCTGAGGCCAAATGACACAAGGTAGAACTCACTCTTTCTTGCTGTTGAGAGGATCATTAGAATCTCCAGAGAACAAGGAGAAGGAGCCATTGCTGCTGTCTGCAGTACACTGAAGATACCCATGTATGTACCTGCCTAATTGCTTTTTAAAGTTTAATGATTGCAAAATGCGGTAGCCTAATATTTATAAGGATGGATCAGGATGTGAAATGTTATTTGCATGCATCCACTATTATGTATGAATTTCCACTAATTGTCTTTAAATGTTGATTAGGAGTGCATAATAGTGGGACTGTTTCACTGTTTTTCATTTCTTATTTTAACAGGTTCAGTCCTGTTGAGCTGGCTTTTCTAGCAGAGTATGTAAAAACCATGAGCCCAGTTGCCAAGGCACTTGATCATCTTCAGGGAGAGAGCAGTGTGCAGATGGGATGGTTGGTACCTACAATTACACTGCTCAAAGCAAAGCTCCAGCATCTTCACATTTCTGTCAAGTTTTGTGGGCCTTTGGTTGATGCACTGCTCTCAGGCCTTGAAAAGCGATTTGGACAGATGCTTACAGATCCAGAACTGATTGCAGCTGCCATTCTTGTCCCCAAATTCAAGACCTGCTGGACTAGCAATGAATGCATTCTAAAACTTGGTAAGTAACACGCTGTTGTCTTTATCCTTCAAAACGAAACTGCAATCTTTAGTTTTATGTACACATCACAAATGTTACAATTTTATTAATCATATTGTAATCAAATTCCATTATTCCAAGTTGGTACTAATTATGCTTTTATTTTATAGGCCTTGACTATATCAAAAGTCATTTGAAAGAACAAGCTGTGGAGAATCAAGGTGAGACCTCCCATTCTTCAGAAGAGGATGACTTCTTTTCTGCAATCAAACAGACCCCCGGATCCCAAGAAAACGCCAAACAGCTGGAGACTTACTTGGGATGCCCAGGTGATGCAATGGGGGTACTCAAGTCTTTCCCGACAGTATTCAACCTGTCAGTAAGGCTTAACACTCCACTACCTGCCTCAGCTGCGTGTAAGAGACTGTTTAGCACAGCTGGACTGATATTCACACCGAAAAAGGGCACGTGTTGGTTCCAAGAACTTTGAAAATCAGCTTCTTTTGAAGCTGAACGGAGGGTTCTGTTAGTCCTATTGTGTGTAGCTGAGTTGTACTTCTGGTCCACACAAACACCTAAATACTGATATATGTTCTTACACACACAAACACTGATGTGGGCAGTTCTCACAGATACACTCAAAGATCTACACATGATCTCCTGCTGTTTTGAAGTTAGTCATAGGTTGGACACAAAGTGTGCTGTTGATGGATAATATTTCTGTTTATTAATATCTATTGGCATAACAAGTTTTTTTTTTTTTTTTTCAACAAAACAAGTTTTTGAACACCATGCACATTTTTTTTTGTATGTGTAAAAGGCCAACAGAGCTTTTTGTATTCATGTCATTTAATTTTGCTCTGCTTGCACTTGAACATGGAGTCCAATAAACTTTTCCCTAAAATGGTGGTTTTGTCCTTCGCAAGGTTACTTTATACTTTTATACTTTAAGTATGTTTTAGAGCCTGTACTTTTTACTTTAACTTGAGTAAAAATTTGAGTCAATACTTCAACTTTTACTAGAGTCTTTTTAAACACAGGTATCTATACTTTTACTTAAGTAAAGAATGTGTGTACTTTTGACACCTCTGGTCACAACAGACCATGAACACAATACTTTTTTTTTTTTTTTTTTTACCACTAAACAGCAACTCATTACAGAAAACAAAACCTAATTTTCACAGAATCTACTGAGTGATATATGATGTGAAGGTCATCATCAGCTTTTATGAAGGGTGTTGCAGAAATGAATGCAAAGTGACAAAGAAGTGAAAGAAAAACCAGGAAATCAGCCGCGAACAACATGCTGCACTATCAAATAATGAAAAACAAGAGTAAGAAAATAATCAACATTGATTTTTACTTTGTCTATATCTCTGAGCTCATCTGAACTCATGTGACACAATAAATATTTAACATTAATTTCTGACACTGACTAGCAAATAACAAAAGACTACTGGATTTTTATAAGAGGCACAAGTCCCTTGATGTATTTTACCCAAACTTCCTGTTTAAAAGGAAATATGTGAGCACAGTACGGAAGAAAGTGCTCATCCGCTGCTCATTGTGAGGCCTTAAATAAAAACATAAGAGTGTTTCTAATGTAAATGTAACAGAGACTCACCGTGAATCATGAGCAGAAAGATCAGAAAAAGATGAGGAGCCATTGTGACCGACATCAGCATCAAATATATCTATAATACAGCATTAATCAGCACTTATACTCCCATAAACAGTACATATACATCACCCTATTCTTAAGATTTCTCATGCTAAGAAATGTATGTTAAATGAGCAATAAACATCAGTTTTCATTGAAGTACAAGTGTGTTTGTCTTACTGTGTTGAAGCTTATCAGGTCAGCAGCAGTCAAATGACTGACCGTTTTAACACATGCATTTATAGCTCTAGAGTGACGTACTGTTTGTGGTTAACACTGTTTTAATGCCCAGCAGCGGAAATATCAGTGTCCCTCCCATAAACAAGAGAAGTACATTACTGAATTAAAATCACAGAAAAATAGTGATGCTTTTCTTTAAGTGAATTTAAATATGTTTACTGAAGATGTTCAGAGAACAAGACTGTGTAACCAGACATTCTGCTGGATGTTTCACATCTATTATGATGTTCTTGCACACAGAGACTAAACTATTTTTCCTCTTCTCTCTATCTTTGATTATTGCATCACATGATTCTCACCACTATACAGCAAAGACGTCCATTAGAGCAGTGGTTCACAACCACGTTCGTGGGGCCTCCCCAACACTGCACATTTTGGATCTCTCCTTTGTCTGACACATCCATTTCAGGTCTTGCAGTCTGTACTAATGAGCTGATGATCTGAATCATATGGAAGCCTATGGAAGCCCGTTCCCGCCACTGTTGAGAAAAAAAAAAAAAAAAAAAAAAAAAAAATCGGTAAGTCATAATTATGAGAAACTTTCTCATAATTATGACTTAGTATCTCGTAATAATGAGAAACTTTCTCGTAATCATTAGAAACTTTCTCATAATTTTGTCTTAGTATCTCGTAATAATGAGAAACTTTTCTATAATAAAACCATGGTTAATCTTCATAAGGGGTGACGGCTTAACGAAATGAAATGACAATTGTCGTCATCATTAAATGTACTGGTTGGGACATTCTAAAAAAGCTTATCGTGAAGCCCAGTGGTGTAATGCAGGGTATACGCAGATACGGCGTACCCACTTCTTTATCAGTCGGCGTATACCCTCTTCTAAATTCACTCTGATGTGTCTTGCATAAATCAATCAAAGCCAAAATCATGACAGCACCACTTTAATAGCTAATCCAATCGCACGGGAATAAATGCAAATATTCCCTAAAAACACCCGTAAAGACACTGAAGCGGTCAGGACCGTAGCGTCGGCTTCCTTTGAAATATGATTGCGCCCGCGCCCCCTTCGTCCCGCAGCCCAGTCAGAGAGGATGCCGACAGTGACAGAAATGACACCTGTTCATGCGCGAGAACACGCCGGGGGATGCGCAATTAATTATTGATTATTAATTTGAGTCAGTACATAACAAAAACAATACCTTTAATAAATGACACTAATAAATTACAAATTAATAAAGTACACCGGAGGACCAAATTTAATACACACCTTATTAATAAAGCATAGGCCTATTATTTACAGACAAACAGAATAGATCAGAATATGATTTAAGATAGGCTTATATGTTAAGCGTCTCCTCTCCCATTATAAGAAAATGCTGATCGTAGCTACATGGATGAAAACAGACGTAAAATATGAACGCAATGCGGATATATCACGTAAGCATAAAGGAAACGCCCAATGTGCGTTAATGGATGAAGACAGTGATATAAAAAGGCCAATTTTGGTATACAGTTTATATAAATTATATAGGCTACTAGTGCAGGCGAGCAGATGTGGCCAGCAAAGTATAACGCAACGCTGGCGACACCCTCTGGTCAAAGCCTTGTAAATGCGAGAACATTCTTCATAGTATATAAATATATAGAAAACGCTTAACGTGGCTTAATGGACGAAAACAGTGATATAAAAAGCCAAAATTCGGGTTATTATTAAAATATTTTATGTACAGGCAAGCATGAACCCATAATATGAAAGCAACGCGCTGAACTGCACGTTAACGAGAATTTGCGCGTTTTCTTTATGCTTTAACCTGATGCGTGTTGCGTTCATATCCTGAACTTATCTGCTTTCCCGTTCGTAGAATATTTTATTAGTAAACTGTATACCAAAATTGTCATTTTTATGTCAGTGTTTTCATCCATGAAACTACGATCAGCATTTTCTTATAATGGGAGAGGGAACGCTTAACATATATAAAAAAAATGATTTGTCGGACTTACTTAAAAAAAAAACTGTCAAGTGGTTCCACGCAACTATATTAAGTAATTTGTACAAGTAACTATTTAGTTGTTTGAACAAAAAAAAATTCAAGTGAAGCTGACAAAATTTCTTCAAGTAAAGGGAGAGGTTTAGACGTTTTATTAAAAAAAAAAAAAAAAAAAAATGCTCTGCTGCTACCCAGCATGCAGCTGTTGAATTTCACCATTGTTGAGATTCATATGCTGATTCTTGATGTCTGTCTGTGTCAAAGTGATGCTGTAGATTTTAAGGTTTAGTGCATAAGATGAACATCCATACAGCTATTATAAAAATCATGAAACTAATAGGTTAACCACTGGGTGAAATCGCTGAATCAGACTACTAGATGATGATTACACCACCAGTAATAATTAACCAAAAACACTTAATCAGATTTCTTTTCCTGGCTTTTTTGCTATAACAAATCTGTTTCTCACACACACAATTACAACAGCCAAAAAAAAAAAAAAAAAAACTAACTAACATAAAAACAAGTCAGGAGTCCAACTGAAGTAAACCCTGATCGCCAATGAAATTTTTCATTATTATTATTTTTTAATAAAACATCTAAACCTCTGTTTAGATGTTCTCAAAAATATTTTTTAGATATATGACAGAAATCAAGTCAAACTGTAATGTTGTTTGACGAGCTGTTTAATCAGAGATTTAATGTCCTCATTTATTTAAGTTTATTTTATCTTTGGCTGTGGCTGATTCTTGTGTTTCCTTCGGTGATTCTGCTTGTAAACAACATTATTGGTCAATCATGACATAATGATCTCCTTAACTCCAACACTGTGTCAATGCTACTTGAACACTCTGTAGTGTGGAAACACATGAACACTGAGCAGGGTTTGTTTAACACTAGGAAATATTACATAAACCTTACCTGTTTCATTCATGTACAACTGATGCTTTTGAATCACATTAAGTTTAATTGATTTGTTTATATTAAAACTATGTAATCTAAATGCATGGAGTTTGTGTCCACTTAAAGTTTTTTTTTTTTTTTTTTTTTCAGCTTGAAAATGTATGTTGTTAAACAATAGTACAATTCATTGAATGCACTGTAACCTATTACTTACAGCCTAATTTATTCCTGTCTGAAATTAATATGACCCGACTAAGGTCTGTGGATACATAATTCTCAGAATCTTTGCTTTTACTGGATGTTGGTGTAATGAAAATTATTGAACAGCTTTACTGTTTTCATGCCTTTTAGGACTTTGCTGAAAGAGACCTGACTAATACAGTCATTGGAATTTGCATCATCATGATTTGGATTTACCTGAAGAAATTTTGTCAGCTTTACTTGATTTTTTATTTTTTTTATTTTTTTTTTTGTTCAAACAACTAAATTGTTACTTGTACAAATTACTCAATATAGTTGCGTGGAACCACTTGACAGTTTTTTTTAAGTAAGTCCAAATAAAACAAATCATTTTTTTGATTGCCGTTATTATAGTTTTGCAGCATCTACAGTAAACACACAACCGTCGTATTGAACACTCTGGCTCCATCTAGTGGCAAATATGAGGTAATGTTACATTTCTGTGACTAAACATGAAGGAATGAAACTTTGGCCTAATATTTGATAATTACTTTGCCATTGTTCATGCAGATATTATTATGATCAAAGTCAAAGGGGAGGAAGCAGAAAAACTCGTGTTCAGCTGTCAATGATACTGAAGTCCGTCTGAAAGCTGCTGTCCGTGGTGCTGAATCCAAATCAATCTGCCATATTATTATTGTTTCTTATGCGTAAAGAATCCAAACAAATCTAAGGCCAGTCAGAGATGTTTCCTTCTAAAATGCTGTTAATGTTTTTAACAACCAGTACAAATGTCAAAAACCCAAAGATGCTTTTTTGTACAAGAGTGCCTTGTATTCCAGGGATCTCAGTGAACATAAACGTACATTTTAAAGTCGCCCTCTAGTGGAGGATTAAAATATTGTTGATGCTGATCTGATTTGTTTCAGTGTCAGCTGTCCTTATATGGAGAACTTTGAAACCTGTATGAGCTCTCAGTATCAGACACTGTAACCTCCACTAGGTGGCGCTCTTTCAGTGTGATTAATATGATATTCAGTCAGTGGTGATGGTGGGAGGAGCCAGTAAAGCTGCTCATTACTGATGAAGAGCTGAATAAAGAGGAAGTAACTAAAGCAGACAGATGTAGAGACAGAGAGATTCACACAGAGATCATTCAGCATAAAGAAGACTGAACTCAGCTCACAATGAAGATCCTCCTCATCTTCTTCACTTTCTACCTGATCTCAGGTCAGAGCTTTTCTCTTTCATCACTGCAGTAATGATGCTGTTTTCTGTTCATCAGCTTTCTGATCACAGTATCAATCTGATCGACAGGTGCAGTGAGATGCTTCAGCGTCACTGGATATTCTGGGGGAAGCGTTCTTGTCGATTCTGGTAATCTTTGGTCAGTAACTATTCTAAATACATACACAAGTTACCTGAGTGGAAAACAATAATGTATTATAAGAAGCATGATAAATGGATTAATGAAGAAAGATTCACACTGTTTCCCAACAATGAGGAAAACCTCATGATATTCATCAGAGATTTAAACCAACAAGATGCTGGAACATACCGGATTGGTGTTCTTCACGCCTGGCGTATATCTTTAACCCTGAATGTGGAAGAAGGTCAGTTATTTGTAAAACTACTGATCATTTCAAAACATTGGCATACATAAATTATATTTCTTTATTTTGTTCATCATAGACTCATGTTGTAAAGAATCAAAGAGAGTGATGGTGAATAGTGGAGAATCTGCCAATTTCAGCTGTGAATATTCACAGAATCATATTAATGATCCCAAGATCATATTCAAAGAAGAAAAAGACTCCATTGAGACGATTTACAGCACATGGAATGAGAAAGAAAGATTTAGTATTTCTGATGACAAACAAAAAAACATCTTCAGTGTGAGAATTACTGCTGTGACACCAGATGATGGAGGAGTTTATTTATGTGGAGTTTGGATCGACAGACAATCATACAGTTACTCTGTTGTTAATACTGTTTATCTGCACATAATGAGTGAGTAGAACCAACAATCTAAATCTATTTGTTGATGTTTTCTTTGTTCTATATTTTATGTACAGTAGTTTTGCTGTTGTACAAAAGAAGACTTTGAATGTTGACAGATTCGTGTTGCGGAGCAGCAAAAACATTAACGATAAATAGTACAGGAACTGCTGCTTTCAGCTGTGAGTATTCATGGAATCAAAGATATGATGGAAAGATCTTATTCAAAAATGACAAAATTGATGAGGTGATCTCCACTACTAACACACGGGATCAGAAAGAAAGACTGAGCATTTATGATGACAGACAGAAAGTCTTCAGTGTGAAAATTACTTCTGTAACACCAGATGATGGAGGAGTTTATTTATGTGGAGTCTGGAACAACAGACACCCATACAGTTACTCTATTATTAATACTGTTCAGCTACTTATTATTAGTAAGTAGAACAAATTCTCAGTCAAATCTAGTATGAAAATTTCTAAGTCTTTGTTTATGGCACAACTGGTTAAATGTTGACACTCTGTTGTGACAGATAAAATAGGTGTGTATGAAGTGAGCGGCTACTCAGGAGGTGGTTTGATGATCAAGTGTGAACATCCTCAATACAAAACCAAACCAAAATACATCTGTAAAGAATCAGATGGATGTTCAGAGAGGAAGAATCCAGGAGTTCAGGATGAATGGATGGAGAATGGAGATGTTTCTTTATATGACGACACCAGAGCAGGAGTCTTGATGGTGTTTTTTAGAGAGCTGAAAGCTGCAGATGCTGGAACATACAGGTGTGGAGTGAATGTATCTCACTATACTGAGAGCTTCACTGAACTTCAGCTGAGCGTCAAACATGGTGAGGAACATCAAATACTTTATCTTGCATGTATGATGTATCTATTCTCACCTGTTTTATGTTTTTTTCTTTTGGTTTATAGATGCAAAATATCCAAAGAGCATGACTGAATCTGCTCATCTTGGTGAAGAAGTCAACATCACCTGTCAGATCCCAGAGGAACATGAAGTTTATTTCTGCAAAGAGGATGATAATCATATCTGCCAAAACATCAGCTCATCTAAAGTGACACAAATGAATGGTTCATCTGAGAGAAATGAAGAGAGAGTTTTTACAGTGATCATCAGTAATGTGAGTGTGAGAGATGCTGGAGTTTACTGGTGTGGAGCAGAAACCAGAGACACATATTTGACTTTCATCTCCCTGACCACTAAAATTCAGCTCAACATCATCGGTGAGTCAATTCAGATTTTTATTTATTTTATTTTGTAGATATAGTATATTCAGAATAATTTGTGTTAAATGTATGTTTGTTCGCCGCAGTGGCTTCAGTAGTGATACATGAAGGAGAATCTATAACTTGTCCCTTTATGACAAAGATCATAGGTCACATTACAAAATTTCTATAAATATTTAATGTACAGTATGTAAAATGTGCTTTTAACCCATACATATTAAAATAGATTTTTCTATTTGAATAGAAAAGAGTAAGAACATCATACATTTTAATAATTGTACTATTATGTAATTCATGTCTGGACTGTTTTTGTGTGTTTTATTCTCAGATTTCTCCATGATCATCATTATCAGTGTGTGTGTGATTCTGCTGCTGATCGGTGGATTCACTCTGACTGTGTGGAAATTAAGACAAAAGAGACGAGGTGACGCTCTCACACACAGTCCAGTTCACTCACAGTTACCCTCTGATAGGCTCCTGTACGCTGCTGTCAATTTCCAAAAGCGTAAAGAGTCTCTCAGTGACGCTACAGTCAGATTCAGTAAGGATGAGATTCACTCTGATTACGCTGCAGTCAGTCACCGCATGAGAACTAACTCAACCTAACTCAACTTGCTTATAACAGAGATCATAGATTGTCACACATTACACCAGTATTTTAAAAAATACTTATGCTCATGCTCACAGGTGATTGAAAAAAAAAAAACTACTCATAATTCGTAATTTAGTGTTGCACTGTTGCTTAGTTTAATGAGGGTCATTCAGTGTCATTCAATATACTGTAAAGTTTTTTATTTTAAATGCAGAGACAGATATACTGTAGTTAATAAAGATTCTTTAATAGCAGCTCTTAAACAGTAATGAATTCAAGAAACTTTTTGATGAGACACATAAATTGTCATTTGTACTCTGATCAGAAATGTTAAAATGACTGTTTTCGGAAAACATCTCTCTGAATGTATTTTTCACCTGCTTTAGATTTGTACAGACAAAAGATACTAGTAGATACAGCTATATTTATGTGTGAACTTGCTTATCATTATGTTTGCTGATGTTGTTTTTCAGTTCATTCTTATGTTTGTTGTCCTTATACTGTACAGTACTTGTATACAACAATGCAACAATGTACAATCTTTTTTTTTGATTCGTTGAAAAATAACTATATATATATATATATATATATATATATATATATATATATATATATATATATTTTTTTTTTTTTTGCTATAAATTATTGCCCAATTTTATAATCAGTGGGACTGTTTAAAATTCCAAACATTATCATGCATTAAATTGACAAAAAATGCATTAACACATAACATTTCATTCTGATGAAGTCAATATTACCAGAGAAACATTGAGAAATACAGTACAGGAGCATAATAATCTATTTATTATTGTGAGAAATACAGAATATTTGTTGTTATTGTTATATCCAGTGGCTTAAAAATGACATTTTGAATCTTAGGCTGCTTTTGTCTCAAAGTTTCTCATGAATGCTGGAGGTGTTTTCTTATGTTTGCATGATAAACAGGCTGTTTTTTCCGTCCAGCTCAAAACCACAGAACAGAGATGAAGGTTCAGGGTCTCAGTTTGGTTTGACTGTGAAGATTAAACAGACTTATTCAGGAAACCCACAGTGAGACATGAAACTGAACAGTAAAACAGAAGATGAACATCATTTCTGAGCAAAAGACAAAGACTATATGTGCTCATTCGCTAATTCACCTTCATCAATTGTTAAAAGTGTTAAAATGAGGAAAATAGGAAAAGAATATGTCTGTGATTTGACAGTTGCTTTACAAAAAAAAAAAAGAAAGTAACTGTTTAACTATTAGTTTACAGTTTATGACTGTAAAAATTATTTAAATGTCATACATTTGTATTGTTAAGTGAATTTAGTACATTAACAAAAATTTCACAAAATCTACAAAAAAAAAAAACAATCTACTAAATGTATGTCAATATACTGCTGTAATTTCTAAATATATAGTATATTTATAAGAAGTAAGAGTAATATGCTAGTTTGCTTTTCTGAATTCAGACAGAGAAAAAAAAAACGTAAAAAAACAAACAAACAAGCAAGCAAACATTTCTAAACATTTATAAATCAAGGCTGTGTAATTTCAGAAGAATGCTCCTTTAAAATGAATTACATGTTAAAGTGACTTGCTTGTAAAAGTGTCAGTGCTTTGTGTTTGCAGGGTTGTTTATTGCTGTGGAGAGTTTGCTCAAGACCATCAATGCTCTCCAGCTTGTGGTTTTCTTTTGTTCTTGTATTTTAATCATTTGGGTCAAACCAAGAAGTTCTTCAGCCACCTGCAGGTGTGATAACAGGAAATGTTTTTTTTTTTTTTTTCTTCAGTACCCATGATCACACGTTTTCCAGTCCATGAAAAGATGCTGTTAAATTAATAATACAAATGTACATAATATATCTCTGTTCTTTCTGCAAAAAGTTTTATTCTGGTCATCTGAAATATTTACTAAAGTACAAGCTCAAAGCTTTTCACTAACAAGTCCAACTAACTGCAAATATATAGTAAATACGTCTCTGTAATTAGAAGACCTGAAATAATATTTGAAATTGGAAAAAGTTTCCTTCTCTGTGATCCACTATGGCACACAGAACCTTCAGTTCTTATTTTTGATTCTGAATATTCAAAAATGGCATGACTGCAAGAGCCAACAAGGCGGAGTTTCTACACTTCCTTTTTGTCTTTATATGGCACTGCGTGGTTTACTGTAGAAATTTGAATTGTAAGATCAGAGAGAAGATTTTCTGTGAGTAATTAATTACAGCTGTTCCTCATATACAAAGATACTTTATGTGTTTTGAAGACCTGCTGATAGGGGACGAAGAGTATGGGTGTTTCTGTACTTTTTAAAAGTCAAATAATAATATTTACTTATATTATTGTTTGACTTTAAAAAAAAGTACAGACACGTCTTCGAGCTCTTCGAATCTCTCACACTATCTTTACAAACTCAGACAACATTGCCAATGACTATGGTAAATTATCAACATGCATAATCCAGAAGTAGGCCTATGTATGTTATAATTACGACTCTCCAAAACGTTCTATGTCAAAAAGAAGAATTTCAAACAGTATACCTAAAATAGATTTGTATATGTTCAAAAGGAAAAGCAATTATTGCTTGCTCTTGCAAAACTCGCGCCCGACAATGCAGTGCTAGGTCTAATGGTAAAATGTTGAATGTTTATTATTTTCGTTTTGTAGCACATGCAGACTGTAAACACACAACCAAATATTTTTGAATCATCTGGCTCCATCTAGTGGCAAATATAAGATAATGTTATATTACTGTGATTAAACATTACATTTATTGGTTCCATTCAAATTAGATTTATGTAGTAGTATGGTAGTTGATATGGAACGTAAATTTATTTTCTTGTGTTCTGGGCTGGCCAATAAATGTCAGTAATTTACAGGCCTCCTGTATGTTTAAAATGAAACAGTGAATCTGGAGCAATGAATCTTTGGCCTAATATTTGGTAACATATCCATTGTTCTTGCAAATTTTTTTATGACCACAGTCAAAGTGAAGGAAACAGATAAACTCAAGTTCCAGTGACTCTTTGTGTTGTTAAACTGCTATGATGATGAAGTTTGATCGACAGCTGCTGTCCGTGGTGCTGAATCCATATTTATGTGACTTTTTATGCAACTTATATGCAATAAGATCAATAAGAGCTTGTCTGTTTAATCCTAAAAAGTGTATAATGTGTCTTACAACTAATGTGTATTTAAAAAAAAAAAAAAAGTATCAGATGCATTTTCATTTTTTCAGGAGTTCTTTTTATGGGCTCTAGATTATGCCATTGAATTTTTACTGTCACCCTCTAGTAGAAGATTCAATTAATGCTGATCAATTCACTTCACTGTCATTTGTCCTTACATAGAGAACATAAAAACTGTGAGTTCTCAATATCAGACATTGTAACCTCCACTAGGTGGCGCTCTTTCAGTGTGATTAATGTGATATTCAGTCAAAGGTGATGGTGGGAGGAGCCAGTAAAGCTGCTCATTACTGATGAAGAGTTGAATAAAGAGGAAGTAACTAAAGCAGACAGATGTAGAGACAGAGAGATTCACACAGAGATCATTCAGCATAAAGAAGACTGAACTCAACTCACAATGAAGATCCTCCTCATCTTCTTCACTTTCTACCTGATCTCAGGTCAGAGCTTTTCTCTTTCATCACTGCAGTAATGATGCTGTTTTCTGTTCATCAGCTTTCTGATCACAGTATCAATCTGATCGACAGGTGCAGTGAGATGCTTCAGTGTCACTGGATATTCTGGAGGAAGCGTTCTTATTGATTCTGGGAAACATTGGTTCAGTGACTCTTTTAAATATATAGCCAAATTACCAGACTGGAGAACAATAATAAATGATAATAAGTATGATAAATGGATAAATGATGGAAAATTCACATTGTTCCGAGACAATGAGGGAAACCTCATGATCTTCATTAGAAATTTGAATAAACATGATTCTGGAGGATACTGGATCGGTGTTCTTTACAAGTGGGGTGTAGACATGACTTTAAACGTGGAAGAAGGTAAGTAATTTTACGTTTTTAATAGTAGAGCTACTGATCATTTTCAAGCCTGTATCATAGTAAAATATTTTTCTATGTGAATGACAGATTCATGTTGTAAAGGATCAAAGAGAGTGATGGTGAATATTGGAGAAACTGCCAATTTCAGCTGTGAATATTCACAGAATCATATTAATGATTTAAAGACAATATTCAAAGAAGAAAAAGACTCCACTGAGACGATTTACAGCACATGGAATAAGAAAGGACAATACAGTGTTTTGGATGACAAACATAAAAACCTCTTCAGTGTGAGAATTACTGCTGTGACACCAGATGATGGAGGAGTTTATTTATGTGGAGTTCGGATCAAAAGCCAATCGTACAGTTACTCTATTATTAGTACTGTTCATCTGCATGTTAGCAGTAAGTAAAATAATTTCTCAATTAAAACTTGTGATTTTTGTGAGGAACGTGAGCAGTTGAAGTATTATTTTTTTACACTGTAGGCCAAATACTTAATGTATTTATACAATTGCAAATAATTAATTTACAATTGACCTATTCTTTATTTACAGTGCCTCCAGTAGTGAGACATGAAGGAGAATCTGCTGAGATCATCTGCCCTTATGATTCAATCTATAAGTCAAAGCCAAAGTCTCTCTGTAAGGGGAAGTGCTCCATTAGAGACAGAAATACTCTCAATGAGACTGTGAGAGAAGAGAAAGAGACCAAGACTGACAGATTGACTCTGAATGATGACGTCACTGCAAGTGTCTTCACTGGGACCATCACTGGACTGACAGCAGAGGATGCTGGGAAATACTGGTGTGCAGTGACATTAGAAAGAGACCTCAATTATCTTTACACTCATCTGATCGTCATCATGAACAAGGGTGAGGAAGGTTTATTCATCTGAATATGTGAAACTACGGCTGTGAATTGATGTTCTTGTATTTGTGAACATTTCCAGAGCTGAACTTGACTAAGTATGAAGGAGACGACGTGTCAATCCAGTGCAAACATCAGGATGAAGATCAGAAAAGCTTCTGCAAAGCACATGAAGCCTCCATGTGTGTGAAGGATGGAGTTTCATTGGAGACGATCAGAGATGATCGATTCTCTTTCAGTGATGAAGCATCTACTGGAGTCTTTACTGTGAACATCACCGATCTGAGAGAAGAGGATTCTGGGATATACTGGTGTGGAGCTCACGTCATCACTAAAGTGAACCTTAGTGTTAAAACAGGTAAGAAAACTTAATAGTGTTAAAATAGTGTTGTGAAATGTACTGGTACTTTAATACGAAGTCAATATTTATATTTTAAAAACATGATGATACCAGCCTTTCCACAGTATTGAAGTACTGGCGAGTACCGATACAGTACTTTCTGTGACTGTGTGTGAAGAGCATCAAAGGTTGCAACTTACAATGTGTTTTTGCAGTGCTGGACATTGTAGCCAGTCACAGACATTTTTGAGCATGTAAATGCAATTTCCAATCAGAGCCATGTAAGTCTGAATCACCAGAGTTCATTCAGCTAAAGCTCTGCACTCTCACAATAGTTTCAATATACCCCCCCAAAAAATATAAATAATAAATTATTGATTGTTCACAGATTTTTTTTATTTTAAATTAGAGTTTTCACTCAGTGAGTTTGTGCTGTGAAAGGAAGTGTCTTGCTCACTTTCTTTTTATAACATTAATCATTTAAATAAAAGTTTAATTTTTCATGCTAAGTACACACTGCAAAGTTTCAGGAGAGATGATTATATTAAAATACAAGACTGAATCTAAAACTGTGATGTTTGACATTGTGATAAACACAGCAACAGATGGAATAAAACCAGTCTGGTGTGTCAGAACAGATCTGTGGATTAGGTCTTGCAGAGCAAGTGCAATAGCCCGACTACTTGTTCCATTACTTGAAACATGTTTCTTTGTTATTTTATTACTTTCATTTGATCCTTTGAATACAATATTTACATAATTGAACAATATTTGATGGCTACGTGCTAATGTTTTAAAGCATTTACTTATAATTATCTCAATTATTATTAGCATTATAATAGTTTTTGCTATGGTACTGAAATCGGTACCGAGAACCATTCAACTTTCCTGGTATTGCTACTGATTGCTGTAATGTAGGGACTGTGACAACACTAAGATAAAATGAAGACGTGTCTTTTGACAATGTTAATGACTGAAAACATCAGAACTGCTTTAAATTTCCTTCATATTCATTCACAAGTGTGTGTATATAATTGTTGTGTTCATGTTGTGTATTTTTATGTCTATACATGCTTATTTCTCTCTTACTGTATAACTCTGAATGTCTGTGTTTTATTTTCAGATTTCACCTTGATCAACTTGATTTGTGTTTCTTCAGCTCTGCTGCTGATTGGTGGATTCACTCTGATTATGTGTAAATTAAACTTAAATGAGAAGGTAGATCTCTGTGTTATATGAAGCAGATAATAATCACTATTGACTAACCCAGTCCCTAAAACAAAGGCCAAAACTTTTTTGTCCAAATGAGGGCAACCTAAGATGTTTTGTCTCAGTTCTGTTGTGATTGTAGGAACAGATGAGACTGGTGAATCTGTGTCTTCTGCAGTTAAATTCTTGTTTCATCAGTTTAATTCTCCACATTCTGACTCTAATTCTGGAGCAGATCCACTTTGAGTCATAACCAAGAAGCCCTTCAGCCACATGCACTTTTCACTCCATAAAAACATGTTATGAAGTTTTATTGCATGTACAAAACTCTGTATTATTATAAAAAAATGCTGACAAAACTCTCTACACCACCCAGCATTGAAAACAAGTTTTCAGAAGTGTGAAGACTGTTGCACATGATACAGTTGTCTTCCGTAGGAAGGAAATTTACCCCGCAAGTTCCTTCGTGACTAGAGATCAGCACAGCTTGCGGACTGTTGGGTTTGAATTATATATATATATATATATATATTATATATATATATTATATATATATATATATATATACTGTATATATATTGTTTTTTACTTACTTATGTTTGATTACCATGTTTTCAATCAGATTTGTTAATAATTTCAGGAAAAAAAAAAAAAAAAAATATATATATATATATATATACATACATATATAGTATTTTGAGGAGGTTAAGGAGAGTTTAGATATGTCTCTCAAGGTTTGTGCTTGAATGTTGTTTTATACTGTGACTGTGTTAAAGATCAAACAATGCTCTCCAGCTTGTGGTTTTCTTTGCTGTTCTTTGAGTCATAACCAACAAGCCCTTCAGCCACATGTAGATGTGATAAAAACAGGAAACAGTTTATTTAGCACCAATGGACAGAGAAGTTTCCACTCCAGAGAAACATGCCATGAAGTTTTATTATATATAAAAATAATAATAGTCCAACTGCAATTCTGTCTACAAAACTGTTTTATTCAAGCCATATTTACATGAAGCCACAGTGAATGTGTAACATGAGCATCACAGGGAAGTATATGCTCAAAACATTTTTTTTTTTTTTTTTAATGTAAGTCCTACTAACAGCAGTCATGGATAAGTATGCATAATAAAGCTTGCTTTTCAAATGCTATGCCAGCACCACTGCTCAGACACTACGGTGGCAGCAGTTATTATAGAACATACTGCATATTCAAATATGCCACAGTGACAAGATACTCGAGGGCCAATGAGGTTTAAGGCCAGTTTTGACTCCTTCCTTTTCTCCTTATATGGTGCTGAGGACTCCATTTGTGGGTGAATCAGAATTTGAGAGAGCAGAGGGGGAACATTTTTGTGAGTATTCATTTACACTCTGACCAGTTCCTGACACAAAGGTAGTTTGTAGGCTCTACAATAAATATCATGAACCGTACTATGAACAATTTTATGGTAGCTTTTTTTTTTTTTTTCAACCTTTGTAAACATTCATATGTATGAATTATGTCAGCTGTTTGTGGAATATTTTGTACTGTATCTTGCGTTTTAGCATATTCTTTAACCATTTAACTGTCACCGCCCCCTCTGTGGGACGACTAAGTTTACATCACCATATTACAAATAAATCCTATTCTAATCATGACAAGCTATATATTGTTGGGAAGGTCTAAGATTCCTAAATAAATATTTTACAACTCTTTTGTGTTACAAATTATGTAGGGAAAGTAATAGATTAATTTATAACAAGAGTGCACCTCAAAAATCAACATCATAACAGGAGTTCTATATCAACTGAAAACTTAAAATCTCAAAATTCATCCTTTCAAAACCATTTTAAAATCAGACATTGCATTACTATGGAAAATTGTACATCAAAATCATATTACAAAATGTTTTTGTTCATTAATTATAAAAATTAACTTTGGATAGTGCATTTTAATGTCTATTTTCAAGATAGGGAGTGATAGTTAAAGGGCTAAATTAAGTTGTTTTAACGTTTTGTTTTAAAATTATTTTAATCTTAAAGCTGCATTATACTTTTCTGGAGACCTTACTGTCGCCCTCTAGTGGAAGATTTAAATTATGCTGATCTGATTTGATTCATTGACATTTGTCCTTATATAGAGAAAATGAAACTTGTATGAGTTCTCAGTATCAGACACTGTAACCTCCACTAGGTGGCCCTCTTTCAGTGTGATTAATGTGATATTCAGTCAGTGGTGATGGTGGGAGGAGCCAGTAAAGCTGCTCATTACTGATGAAGAGTTGAATAAAGAGGAAGTAACTAAAGCAGACAGATGTAGAGACAGAGAGATTCACACAGAGATCATTCAGCATAAAGAAGACTGAACTCAACTTACAATGAAGATCCTCCTCATCTTCTTCACTTTCTACCTGATCTCAGGTAAGAGCTTTTCTCTTTCACGCTGTAAAACCTGATAAGTTACCAGAACTCAAAAAAATTAAGGCAACTGATTGCCCTACTTTTCTTGAGTTAATCAACTTAAACATAATATGTTTTCAGAAGTTAAATATTTGTTACATGTCCTTATATATATATATATATATATATATATATATATATATATATATATATATATATATATATATATATATATATATAATGACAACTTTTGATTAAACTATATATATACATATATAGTTTAATCAAAAGTTGTCATTAATTCTACTCAGATATTATAATAATCAGATATTATATATTCAATTATTTTAAAAACTTAAAACTCAGAAAGTTTTAGTATTACTAAACTCAGTATTACTTAGTAGCACTTAACTCAAACTAATAATACAGTACTCAAAATCATGTGGCTCAAAACATCTGATTGCCTCAAACATACTGAGTACAACTAACACAAATAACTTGAGTCATGTCTTTTATTGAACATAATTTTCTTCCTTAAACCACTGAAGTTTTAAAACTGATAGTTATAAGTACTATGAACTTACTATAAATTTCAGCTGACTAAAAGAAGATATGCACTACAGTAAAGTAATAAGTGATCAATTAAGTGATAATTGAGCATTAGTGATGAACACCTGCTGTTAACAAACAGAATCACTGAAAGAAAAAGAAACACAAGAACGACAACTGACTTAAGCCACAGCCTTAGATGAAATCAACTGAAATAAAAGACATTAAATCTCTCAAGATCTAATTAAACAACTCCACAAACAGCATCACCAGCTCCACTTATTAATAACCAGACTGCCTTTATTTCTGTCAGATGTCTACGTGACCCTTGAGGGGTTTTTTGTCTTCTTCTTCTTTTTTTTCTTTTTTCAGGCTGCTGTAACTATGTGCTTATAAAACACATTTGTTATGGTACAAAAGCCAAAAGAAAATATAGTTGTTATCAAAGGTTATGACTGATAACAAAAATCATTATGCAGCGGTTTGTCACAAAACTGCTGGCTTTTACAATCAGTTTTACTAGAGTCAATGAAGCTAATAATACAAGATCCAATTAAGATTAGACTCTGAATTAGATCAGCTCACTAATTTATGATTCTCATCAATACTTAACACATTAAAATGAACATATTTACAACAGCCAGAAAAAATAAAAAATAAAATAAAATAAATAAATAAATAAACTACATACAAAAGTCAGAGGTCAAGAGCCCAACTAAACCAAACACTGATCTCTAACATGGTTACTTCAAATCAAACTAAATTAATTCACAAAAAAATCGTCTGTAGATGTCTGACAGAAATAAAGCCAATGTAGTTATTAACAAGTGGAGCTAATAATGCTGTTTGTGGAGTTGTTTAATCAGATCTTGAGAGATTTAATGTCTTTTTATTTTAGTTGATTTCATGTAAGGCTGTGGCTGAAGCCAGTTGTTTTTTTTTTTTTGTGTTTCTCTTTTCTTCAGTGATTCTGTTTGTTAATAGCAGGTGTTCATCACTAATGCTGAATCATCACTTAATTAATGACTTAATTGCATATAAGTGCATATATTCTTTTAGTGAACTCAACTGGGATAAGTTGAGGGAAGACATAACTATTAGTTTTAAAATTTACATGCACTGTAAAACCCGACAATGTAGGTTAACTCAAACTGCCATTTTTTAAGGCAATCTGTTTCCTCATACGGTTTGAGTTAACCTAACTTGTCGGGTTTTACAGTACATCACTGCAGTACTGACGCTGTTTTCTGTTTATCAGCTTTCTGATCACAGTATCAATCTGATCGACAGGTGCAGTGAGATGCTTCAGCGTCACTGGATATTCTGGGGGAAGTGTTCTTATTGATTCTGGGAAACTTTGGTTCAGTGACTCTGCTAAATACATGACCAAATTACCAGAGTGGAGAACAATAATAAATGACAAGAAACAGGATAAGTGGATTAATGAAGGAAGATTCACACTGTTTCAAAACAATGAGGGAAACCTCATGATCTACATCAGAAATTTAGATCAGCATGATACTGGAACATACCAGATTAAAGTATCTGGCAAGTGGAGTGAACATATGAATTTAATCGTGATAGACAGTAAGTCCCACTAATTTCTAAATAAATGTAAATTACTGATCATTTCAATGTTTTAATGCATGCAAATCTTTTATAACCTCATAAAAACCTTTTGTCTTCTATATGTGAATGACAGATTCATGCTGTGGGTTATCAAAGACAGTGATGGTGAATCATGGGCATAGTGTCAAGATCAGTTGTGATAATTCAGATGAACATAAAAATAATGCCAAAATCATCTTTAAAAAAGAAAAAGCGTCAGTTAAGTTAATCGCTACCTCCGAGACATGGAAAAATAAAAAAGAATTGAGTTTTTCAGATGACAGACAAAACAACATATTCAGTGTGAGCATTTCTGCTGTAAAACCAGATGACGGAGGAGTTTATTTGTGTGGAGTTTGGAACTACAGGGAACCATACATTTACACTATTATTACTGATCTTTATCTTCATATTATTAGTAAGTACAAGTACAACTGTTCATGAATACTGTTGTATTTGTGCAGAATTGAGTAGATGTGATATCTGATTGACAGCTAAAGTGGGTGTGTCTAGAGTGAGCGGCTACTCAGGATGTGGTTTGATGATCAAGTGTGAACATCCTCAATACAAAACCAAACCAAAATACATCTGTAAAGAATCAGATGGATGTTCAGAGAGGAAGAATCCAGGAGTTCAGGATGAATGGATGGAGAATGGAGATGTTTCTTTATATGACGACACCAGAGCAGGAGTCTTGATGGTGTTTTTTAGAGAGCTGAAAGCTGCAGATGCTGGAACATACAGGTGTGGAGTGAATGTATCTCACTATACTGAGAGATTCACTGAACTTCAGCTGAACGTCAAACACGGTGAGGAACCGCAAATTTTATTTGCTTGCTTTTATGAAGTATTTGTTTTGATTTATGTGTAAACTTTTCTTGGTTTATAGATTTGAAATATCCAGTGAATGTGACTAAAACTGGTTATCTTGGTGAAGTCAACATCACCTGTCAGATCCCAGAGGAACATGAAGTTCATTTCTGCAAAGAGGATGATAATCACATCTGCCAAAACATCAGCTCATCTAAAGTGACACAAATGAATGGTTCATCTGAGAGAAATGAAGAGAGAGTTTTTACAGTGATCATCAGTAATGTGAGTGTGAGAGATGCTGGAGTTTACTGGTGTGGAGCAGAAACCAGAGACACATATTTGACTTTTATCTCCCTGACCACTAAAATTCAGCTCAACCTCATCAGTGAGTCAATTCAGATGATTTCACTGTAGTAAATACAGTCTATTCAGAATCATTTGTGTTAAATGTCTGTGTTTGTTTTTAGTGCCTCCAGTAGTGAGACATGAAGGAGAATCTGCTGAGATCATCTGCCCTTATGATTCAATCTATAAATCAAAGCCAAAGTCTCTCTGTAAGGAGAAGTGCTCCACTAGAGACAGAAATACTCTCAATGCGACTGTGAGAGAAGAGAAAGAGACCAAGACTGACAGATTGACTCTGAATGATGACGTCACTGCAAGTGTCTTCACTGGGACCATCACTGGACTGACAGCAGAGGATGCTGGGAAATACTGGTGTGCAGTGACATTAGAAAGAGACCTCAATTATCTTTACACTCATCTGATCGTCATCATGAACGAGGGTGAGGAAGGTTTATTCATCTGAATATGTGAAACTACGGCTGTGAATTGATGTTCTTGTATTTGTGAACATTTCCAGAGCTGAACTTGACTAAGTATGAAGGAGACGACGTGTCAATCCAGTGCAAACATCAGGATGAAGATCAGAAAAGCTTCTGCAAAGCACATGAAGCCTCCATGTGTGTGAAGGATGGAGTTTCATTGGAGACGATCAGAGATGATCGATTCTCTTTCAGTGATGAAGCATCTACTGGAGTCTTTACTGTGAACATCACTGATCTGAGAGAAGAGGATTCTGGGATATACTGGTGTGGAGCTCACGTCATCATTAAAGTCAATATCACTGTAAAAAAGGGTAAGATAGTTTATCATTTCTCCATTGTCTTTGGCTCAGATATAAATATTCAGATGTGAACTCATGAACAATCACTGATGCATTGTGGGAGCATGTGGAATTTGGTTTTCTGATAAAATATGAATGCTATTTCAGCAACAGTGCATCAATACGATTAGATAAATAGACAGTGTACGAAAAAATAATGGTAAGAAACATTAAGTTTGTATTGAGTTGTTCTCACAGAACACACACACACACACACACACACACACACACACACACACACACACACACACACACAGTGTTTATTGCTTTTTGAACAATTTACACTTAGAGGTTCATCACTTATTTTAATGAGTTGTTCAGAAGGGTTTTCAAACTCAGAGCTTTTACCGAATCAATATCTGACAACTTTCTAACCTGCAAGATATCAGTGACCTAACTCTTCTCACCGGGTAAAATAATGAACCTTGTGCCACACACCAAGCAGACGAATGAGTGTAGTCTTCTATATATTGATGTTTAATACAGGTCTATTCCGACAGGACTAGTTTTCTCTGAGATTAGGCAAATTCAGTGTTCACACAAGACGACTAATTCTGTGTGAATCAAAACATTTTTTTTTTTGTTTGTTTGTTTTGCTTTCTCTGAAAACTATGCAGCAAAATACTGTTGTTGAGCTAACTCAAAGTGTCCTCTGATATAATCCTGTCCAGATATTATGTCTGTGATTGCAGTATGTTGAAGCAGAATTAATGAATATTACAGTTGCTTCCTCTGAAAGGTTTTCATTGCATGAGGTTTTTAAGCTTTTTTTATTCTGACACTGGCCCTGTGTCACTTTTCTCTTGTCGCTGGTTATCTTGTGAAACTCTAAATATGGCCACAGATAAAGTTTCCTCTGTAGCGAGAGAGGTGAGAAAACAAGACGTGTCCAAACTCACAATATAGCATTAGTTGCTTGTGACAGAAGGTGTTTAGTGTATTTGATGAACACACTCAAAAAAATGATTAATTGGATAAACTCAATTTAATTAATTTCCATCCAATAAATATGTGTAACCCCAAATCATAAAAATTAAATTCATGCAATTAAATGTAATTGAGTTGGGCCGACTCAATTTGATCAAATATAGTATAAATGAAATTCATACATTTATTTAGTGATTACTTTATGCTCAAACTAAAATATTTAACTGAAAAACAAATGATTAGGCAGAAATCTTTCTACACTCAAAAAACTATACATTTGATGTACTTAACTTTGGGGATTAACCAACTTGTTAACTATTAACCATAAGATGGTTTTCCATGGCATACCTGAAGTGGTTGTTTATTTTACTATTAACATTTACAAGTTAATTAATAGTTAATTAACATTAACTATTACAACTTTAACTCATGTTAGCAGGTCCTCAACCCAAGCTCATGCTCTGTACTTCACCACAATGGTAACCCCCAAAAACATTAACTCTCCAGAAACTGTTTTAAATACAAACATTAAAGAACATTAAACATTAACAAGTCTCCCAATTGTATCATCTTAATTAAATAATGCATAAAATAACATTTTATTTCAACATTTACTCTCTTTGTACAAAGCATGCAAAGCATGATGGGAAGGGGAAATCCACTTCCTAGTTACACAAGTAAAATAATTTATGTACTCTCAACTCTAATTAATTAAGTAAAGTGGTTGAAAAAATGTGTTGGATTAACTTAATTTACTTAAGTAAATTAAACAAGCATCAAATGGTATTTTTAGCCTATTTAATTGAAACATGTTCTTTCAAAATGAAAATATTGAGTTGTACCAAAACGCAACTGTTTCAAGTCAGTTTAACACAATGCAATTGTATAAATGGGAAACCTAACACAATGGTGTTAAATGAAAAGGATTTTTTAAAATAATCTGAACAGTGTTGAAGAATCATTTTTATGTTTTCATTTCATATTAAGACCACAGAGATGAGCTGAAGGTTCAGAGTCTCAGTTCAATTCGGCAGTGAAGAACTAACTGCCTTTATTCAGGAAACTCACATGAGGCTCAACAGAGAGATGAAGTACAATGTAGGTTATGTGTAAAGTCTGCAGAATAGAGACTAAAATGAAACATGCATTTATACTGCAGAATAATTCAGCTTCTAATTAAAAATAAATAAATAAATAAATAAACAAATGAAATGTGAAGTATGATCATTAACCTCACAAGACTAAACTCTTTCCTTTATGACAAACATTATATTTTATTAACATTGTGTTTGTGTGTTTTTATTCTCAGATTTCTCCATGATCATCATTATTAGTGTGTGTGTGATTCTGCTGCTGATCAGTGGATTCGCTCTGACTGTGTGGAAATTAAGACACAAGAGACAAGGTGATGCTTACGCACACTCACCCACAATCCCCTCTGATGGGCTCCTGTACGCTGATGTCAGTTTCAAGAAGCATGAAGAGTCTCTCAGTGACGCTACAGTCAGATTCAGTAAGAATGAGATTCTCTCTGATTACGCTGCAGTCAGTCACCGCATGAGACGCAACTAACTAATAACAGATCACAGATCATTACATGTTACCAACATTTTACATTTAATTTTACAGTGTAAAAATTTCTTTAAAATCCATAACTTAGTGTTAAACAAACTTAGTTATTTACTGTTATTTTGATCAAGAAAGTTCAGTGAAGACAGAATATAAAACCACAGAGTGACACAAAATATACTGCAAAGTTTCCACTCCAAATGCAGAGACATACAGACATTTGACATTAGATTTAATAAAACCTCTTTTATAGCAGCTCTTAAACAGACACCAGTTCAACAGTTATGATAAACACATGAATCTGTTCAGAGCTTTTAAAATGTCTGTTGTTCTCATCTCTGAGTTTTAACCTTTGTACACCTAAAATTCTTAATATTTTTTCATACATTTGTTCAGCATTTTAATAATGTTACTTTTTTAATAATGATACTTTTGCTGATGTTGTTTTCAGTTCTTTCTTGTTCTCTTTGTTTTTAGCTCTTTTTTCTCTGATGTAATAACTTACCTTTATGTTTATCTTTACTGCATTATTTTATTGCTTAAAAAATAAATATTTTTGGGATATTATTTCTGGTTTATTGTCCAAAGCTATTAATCTAACATTAAGAATATAATTCTTATAACAGGAAAAATTCAGCGTATCTGCAAATGAGAAAGTTTAATTTTAATAAAAAAAATCTGAATGATTTGATTTCAATAATGTTATTTTTATTTTCAGTAACAACATTTAAACTACTTTAATCAGGTCATTTAAAATCTGAACAGCTATCATCTTTTATTTAATATTTAATGAACTTTTTACTCTGTGATCATATTTGTCGCAAAGTTTCTCACGAATGCTGGAGGTGTTTTTTGTGTTTGTGTGATGAACATGCCATTTTTCCGTCCAGCTCAAAACCACAGTAAACTGTTGAAGGTTCAGGGTCTCAGTTTAGTTTGCTTGTGAAGATTAAACAGACTTATTCAGGAAACCCACAGCGAGACACATGAGACTGAAAAGGGACCGAAGATGAACATTCAATGTGCACAAAAGGCAGTAAAGTCAAAGAGCCACTCATTCAGTGATTCACCTTCAGCATTTACTGAAAATAATAAATTAAGGAAAAATACTGAAACTGTTTATGATCAACACATTTGACAGTGTTACTTTTCATATCAGAAAATGTTCATTAAGAATGCTTTAAATGTCACCATTGTATTGTTTAGTGCATTTAGTACTTTTACATTAACGTACTAACACACAATTATGTCAATACTACTTTAAGAGAACATACATAACAGAATTACTGAATGTGTAATGTCAGTTCCTGATGTTGTGTTGTGATATTATGGATGGCATCATCATCAGAAAGCAAACAGATGAAAAACAGTGAAATGATGAGTCCACATTTACATTTGAATGATTAAAAGAATATTTTAAGAGAGAAAAAAAAAAAAAAAAAAAAAAAAAAAAAAAAAAAAATATATATATATATATATATATATATATATTATATATATATATATATATATATATATATATATATATATAAGTTTGATTTGGTTATCTTTTTTAATCAAGCTTTGTAATTTTAGAAAAATGCTCTTTAACCCAGTTTGTTTATTTATTTACTTACTTACTACAATGAGTTTCTTGTAAAAGTCTCATTGCTTTGTGTAGGTGGGGTTGTTTATTACTGTGTGCTGAAGAAAACATGAGCTGCTCTTGATCTTGTGGTTTTCTTTTTGTGTTTAAATTCTTTGGGTCAAACCAAAGCCCTTCCGCCCCCTGCATGTGTGATTAAAAACAGGAAATGGTTCTAGAGTATCCACTGTTAACACATTTTCCATTCCATAATAAAGAAGCTGTGGTAACACTTTACAATAAGGTGTCATTTCTTAACAAGAGTTAATGCATTAACTAACATGAACAAACAATGAACAGTACGTTTATTAAATTATTTATTCATCTTTGTTGATGTAAGTTATGAAAATGTCATTTATTGATTGTTCCTGTTAGTTCACAGTGCATTAACTAATGTTAACAAACTTGTGATTTAATAATGCATTAGTAAATGCTGAAATTAACATTAACTAAGATGAATAAATGCTGTAGAAGTATTGTTCATTATTAGTTCATGTTACTAATGTAGAATCCCTCTTTGATTTTTGCTCTCAGTCGCACCAACCATATCTCGACAAATTTGTACACATTTTACGAGGTGGTTAGTTCGCATAAACTCGTACAAACTCACTTGTGCGCTTTTGTACATTTTCTCTGAGGGACAGGTTTAGGGGTGGGGTCAGGGGTTGTCATTCGTACGAATTCCTATGAATATGCCACCTCCTAAAACATGCAAGACTTTTCACAAAATGTACAAATTCATATGAGCCAGGTCGTTACAATAATAATATGTAACGACCTGGCTCGAGTTAGCCACCTCGTAAAATATGTACGAATTGCATGAGATTGTGTTGTTTGCTTCTCATCCTTTCATGTTGTTTTTTCAGTATAGGGTTAATTCACCCAAAAACAAAAAAAATAATAATAATCCTGTCATTTAATTACTCAAATTCACGTCATTCCAAACCCATAAGACCTTCGTTCATCTTCGGAACACAAATTAAGATATTTTTTTCTGCAGTCCAAGAGCTTTTCTGACCCTGTATATATCAGTAACGCAACTGACACATTCAAGGCATCAGTGATTCAACCATAATTTTGTAAAACTACAAGGATACTTTTCGTGCACAAAGAAAACAAAAGTAACAACTTAATTCAATTATTTATTCTTTTCCATGTCATTCTTCAGTGCGCGTTCACACATCGCTTTTCTTTCTGGGCCTTGAATGTGCAATCTGCAGAAAGCTCTTGGATTTCATCAAAATATCTTAATTTGTGTTCTGAAGATAAGCAAAGGTCATGACACGACATGAGGATGAGTAATTAATGACAGAATTTTTGGGTGAACTATCTCTTGCACCTTGTACTTTGAAGACCTGAAATAATATATTAGTACTTGAAACAGTTGTTTTTGTACGGTTTTTGTGTCCAAGTGTGATCCAGTATGGCACATAGGATTTTAAATTCTTGTTTCGATTGTAAATATTTATATTTAGCACGACACGCAACAGCCAATGAGGTCTAAGCGCATTTTCGACTCCTCCCTTTTCCCTTATATGGCTATGAACACAGTGCTTCCGTTTGAATAAAAACAAAGTGTGCAGGTGAATCGTTAGATGAATGAACAGGCAGAGAACAAGATTTCAGATAATAATCATTCATTTTGGACCTGTTCCTCACACAGACCGTTTATGTCATCAGAATACTTGCAATGACACACCATGAAACGTATGGATGATTTATATGGTATTTTTTTGGAGTTTGACAGCAGTGGTAACTAACTTTTACGCTGAGGCTTATGAATCTCACAAAATCTTAACAAACTCAAACAACATATGACTAAAATAAATGGACATTAAATTATACAGTATATACATTATTATATTAAACACCATACTCTAATGTGCTAAGATATGAAAATGACTCATCTTTAGCAATAGGTAAATTAAACTCGATTTTTACATGTTTAGAATATATGAAACTGCATGAACACTGTTGTTTTGTGAAATTTATTAAGGAATAGTGTAATTTAAGGATATAAAAACATTTTTATAGTCTGTGAAAGTATAACATGAGAGCACCAAGACTGTAAACACAAAATTACAGCGTCATCTATTTATATTTTTGTTCGTGTAAGCTGTGCAGGTGAGCTCTGTTGAATCTCTCTAGTGTTAATGTTTACGCTTTTCAGTTCCCCATTGCCTTTATTATAGTTTTGCAGCATCACAGTAAACGCACAACCAGCTGTCTTATTGAACACTCTGGCTCCATCTAGTGGCAAATATGAGGTAATGTTACATTTCTGTGACTAAACATATTTCTTGGTTTCATTAAAATTTATGTAGTTGTATTGTATGGTAATTGATGTAGAGCATACATTTACATACATGTTTTTCTTGTGTTCTGGTTTGATTTATTGTAAATGGCTCTAATTTACCAACCTACTGTATGTTCAAAAACAAAGAATGAATCTGAAGGAAAAAAACTGTGGCCTTATATTCGATAACTACTTAGCCATTGTTTATGCAAATATTAATATGATCAAAGTCAAAGGGAAGGGAAGGAAGCAGATAAACTCATGTTCAACTGTCATCAATGATGCTGAAGTTTGTCTGAAAGCTGCTGTCCGTGGTGCTGAATTTAGATCAATCTGCAATATTATTATTGTTTTTTATGCATAAAGAATCGAAACAAATCAAAAGCCAGTCAGAGATGTCCTGTTAATGATTCTTACAACAAATACAAATGTCAAAACCCCAAATCAATTAATTTTAATAGAGTGCCTTGTACAGACTCCAGGGGACCTCAGTCAACTTAAATGTGCATTCTATAGTCGCCCTCTAGTGGAAGATTAAAATAATGCTGACGCTGATTTGATTTGCATCACTGTCATTTGTCCTTTATATAGAGAATTTATGAGTTCTCAGTGTCAGAGACTGTAACCTCCACTAGGTGGCGCACCTTTTAGTGTGATTACTGTGATATTCAGTCAATGGTGATGGTGGGAGGAGCCAGTAAAGCTGCTCATTACTGATTAAGAGCTGAATAAAGAGGAAGTAACTAAAGCAGACAGATGTAGAGACAGAGAGATTCACACAGAGATCATTCAGCATAAAGAAGACTGAACTCAACTCACAATGAAGATCCTCCTCATCTTCTTCACTTTCTACCTGATCTCAGGTCAGAGCTTTTCTCTTTTATCACTGCAGTAATGATGCTGTTTTTTGTTCATCAGCTTTCTGATCACAGTATTATAGGGTCCACCCACTGGCCCAACAACGGAATCCAGCGGCATGTATAATGCGTTTAGGTTTTTTACTTGCACTTCTGTAGAGCTTAACTAATTTATTAGGATTTAGTTTCAGTTTGATTGTAGCTTGGTGTTTAATCTGACTCCAGTTGTAAGTGACCGTTATATTTAGACTGTTTTTAATTAGTAACGAATCACAAATATTGGTTAAATATTAGTTTAGATATTTGTTTAATTTGAATATCACATACATGCGGTAAGTGAAATATAACATGTAACATGTAATTAAACAATGAGAATCCAATTCAGAAGTGAGTGTAGCATGTGAGTGTTCCGGGTGCAGAGCTCCGGAGATTCACACACATTGTGCAAGGTTTGTTTCTAGTTACACAATCCCCATGAATGTTTTGCCACTTTCTTTTAACTACTCAGACCAGAGCAAAGAAATCTTAAAATCTAAGTTCTAAAACAGAAGAAGACCTTTTGGTTAATCAGGATCCCGTGACCCAAGGGTCACACCCGGCCAGTGATACCAAACATGAAAGTGAAAATAAATTCACAAGATACATCATATGTAGTATATCAACATTCTTGGTGAACTTTTAGTGACTTGAACTGGTTAAAGAGAATTGAGAAAGGGGGGTTCAGGATGGGTGAGCAGGGCAGATTAGGCAAATGGATTTCTGTGCCCTTACCTCGCGATTTCTTCTTCAGGTTTGTAGTTTTATTGCATGGTGTTCTGTTTCTGTGAAAGTTCCTGAGTCCATTTTTGCCAGGAAATCAAACCAGTCTTTCTATATGAATCTGATTGACAGGTGCAGTGAAAGACATTGATGTGACTGGATTTACTGGAGGAAGCGTTCTTGTTGATACACAGAAACTTTGGTACACATACTCCAAAAAATACATGAGTAAGTTACCTGAGTGGAGAACAATTATATTTGATAAGAAACACGTACAATTGATTAATGAAGGACGATTCACACTGATTAAAAATAATGAAGAAAAACTCATGATCTACATCAGAGATTTAAATAAACATGATGCTGGAAGATACCAGATTACAGTTGAAGGCAAATGGTCCATCGATATGACTTTAAATGTGAAAGAAGGTCAGTAATATTAAGACCAAATTCTTAAGATCAAATGTGTAATAAAACAACTGAAGATTTCAAAACTTTTAATGTTTGTGACATATATTTCTTTAATTTTGTGAATTACAGAAATATGTTGTAAAATGTCAAAGAGAGTGATGATGAATATTGGAGAAACTGACACCTTCAGCTGTGAATATTCATACAGTCATATTAATGACCCCACAATCATATTAAAAGAAGAAAGAGACGCCATTGACATGATCTACAGCAAATGGGATCAAAAAGAAAGATTCAGCATTTCTGATGACAAACATAAAAGCATGTTCAGTGTGAGAATTACTGCTGTGACACCAGATGATGGAGGAGTTTATTTATGTGGAGTTTGGATCGACAGACAATCGTACAGTTACTCCATTATTAATACAGTTTACCTACACATTATGAGTGAGTAAAACACAAAGTATCATTGTCTTTTAGAAGGTACATGTAGCCAGTGTTTGCTTCTTCAGTATTTGCTAGACGTCACATTCGATGAATTCACACTGATTCAGTCACATATTTGATTGACAGCTAAAGTGGGCGTGTCTAGAGTGAGCGGCTACTCAGGAGGTGGTTTGATGATCAAGTGTGAACATCCTCAATACAAAACCAAGCCAAAATACATCTGTAAAGAATCAGATGGATGTTCAGAGAGGAAGAATCCAGGAGTTCAGGATGAATGGATGGAGAATGGAGATGTTTCTTTATATGACGACACCAGAGCAGGAGTCTTGATGGTGTTTTTTAGAGAGCTGAAAGCTGCAGATGCTGGAACATACAGGTGTGGAGTGAATGTATCTCACTATACTGAGAGATTCACTGAACTTCAGCTGAACGTCAAACACGGTGAGGAAACTCAAATACTTTATATTGTGTATATAAAGTAATTTTTCTTGTCTTTATGTAAACTTGTCTTGGTTTATAGATGCAAAATATCCAATGGATGTGACTAAAACTGCTTATCCTGGTAAAGTCTCCATCACCTGTCAGATTCCAGAGGAACATGAAGTTTATTTCTGCAAAGAGGATGATAATCACATCTGCCAAAACATCAGCTCATCTAAAGTGACACAAATGAATCCGTCATCGGAGAGAGATGAAAGAGTTTTTACAGTGATCATCAGTAATGTGAGTGTGAGAGATGCTGGAGTTTACTGGTGTGGAGCAGAAACCAGAGACACATATTTGACTTTCATCTCCCTGACCACTAAAATTCAGCTCAACATCACCAGTGAGTCAATTCAGATGATTTCAGTGTAGTAAATACAGTCTGTTCAGAATCATTTGTGTTAAATGTCTGTGTTTGTTTGTTTTTAGTGCCTCCAGTAGTGAGACATGAAGGAGAATCTGCTGAGATCATCTGCCCTTATGATTCATTTTATGAATTAAAGCCAAAGTCTCTCTGTAAGGGGAAGTGCTCCACTAGAGACAGAAATACTCTCAATGAGACTGTGAGAGAAGAAAAGAAGACCAAGACTGACAGATTGACTCTGAATGATGACGTCACTGCAAGTGTCTTCACTGGGACCATCACTGGACTGACAGCAGAGGATGCTGGGAAATACTGGTGTGCAGTGACATTAGAAAGAGACCTCAATTATCTTTACACTCATCTGATCGTCATCATGAACGAGGGTGAGGAACGTTTATTCATCTGAATATGTGAATCTACGGCTGTGAATTGATGCTCTTGTATTTGTGAACATTTCCAGAGCTGAACTTGACCAAGTATGAAGGAGACGACGTGTCAATCCAGTGCAAACATCAGGATGAAGATCAGAAAAGCTTCTGCAAAGCACATGAAGCCTCCATGTGTGTGAAGGATGTGTATTAGTGTATTTGATGAACGGGGTGTTTTCATTTCATATTAAAACCACAGAGATGAGCTGAAGGTTCAGAGTCTCAGTTCAATTCGGCAGTGAAGAACTAACTGCCTTTATTCAGGAAACTCACATGAGGCTCAACAGAGAGATGAAGTACAATGTAGGTTATGTGTAAAGTTAGCAGAATAAATGCACACATTATACTGCAGAATAGTTTAGCTTCATAAAGATTACATTAAATGGAAAGTATGATCATTCACCTCATAAGACTAAACTAGTTGACAAACACAGAGTTTCATAAATATTTAATTTATTCAAAATTCCAAAGTTCAATTCACAGTTACACTTAAAAAAAAAAAAAAAATGTAAATATTAATAACTGTGCAGGTATTTTATGTATATCTGTTTCTGTTTAATTATCACTGAGTGTTTGTGTGTTTTATTTTCAGATTTCTGCATGATCATCATTATTTGTGTGTGTGTGATTCTGCTGCTGATGAGTGGATTCACTCTGACTGTGTGGAAATTAAGACACAATCCCTCTGATGGGCTACTGTGCACTGCTGTCAGTTTCCAAAAGCATGAAGAGTCTCTCAGTGACTCTACAGTCAGATTCAGTAAGAATGAGATTCACTCTGATTACACCACAGTCATTTACCGCATGAGACTCAACTAACTAAGAACAGATCACAGATCATCACACATGATACATTTAATTTTATATTTGTTTGTGACTTAGTATTAAAAAGTTGTTTGGTTTGATCAAGGTAGTTCAGTGAAGACAGAATATAAAACCACAGAGTGACACAATCCGTGTATCAAAAAAACGAAAAACAAGAATTCAGCTTGATTTTTCGTTTTTCGTTTAGGGGTGGAAAAATGAATAAACATCTTGAATATTTAATTTCTACACGTGGGCGGAACGAAGCGCCCCTTTCTGCTGATTGGTCAGCCGAAGATCAAACCACAACCCCCTCAGTTCTTCCGCAGTATCGCGCAGAACTCCTAAGCTGCTGCAGTTGAACGGATAATTAACGCGTTTTGCAGCTACATTTAATCTTTTTCTCATCAAAGAACCACAGTAACGAATAGCTCGACACAGTCCCTACCGGGGCAGAGCCTAGACAGGGCTTTCTTCTGTGTGCTATTCTCAAAGTGCCAGGGGGTGCTGGACTTAAGTCACGTTTATTTTATCATGAAACATGCTGTGATTTATTCCAAAGTAATTTAAATATTGCATTTAACGTCAAATAATCTTTTATAATAATCAAATAATCAAAAGACTGTTGAAAGTAGACGCGTCAGCTGTGTAATAGTTCATGTTTGTGACATACGTCAGGAAGATGTTCAAGGAGACAAAAGCAGCGCATTCTGTTGTTTTCTATATTTTTCATAGGGATGAATATTGCAGTAATTTTGATTTTACACAAATAAAAAGACATTTTTTTTTCGTTTCGAATGCTCGTCCTGCTCTTATCTGTATGACTGTAAATGACAGAGTATTAAGTTGTTTCCGCTGCTGAGGAAAGAAATTCAAGTGATGGCGCTGGCGCCTCGCGCGCTCAGTGCACTGTTTATTATCAAAGCAAAACACCGTCAACCAAACATATTAAAAGTTATTAAGCTTTATGAAATGTGTCTGTCGTTAGGTAGCCTAGTCGATCAGTGTCGATTCAAATAAATGCCTTTCGGCGTTTAAAATAAATGTTGTTTATAATGGCGCTAATTTTAAATGGGGTAGCATATTTTTATTTTACATATATTTTTTTTTATTCTTGTTGGTTTTCTGAATACCATTAATTTAAGGATTTGCCATGAAGTGAGGTGAAGTAAATGTTAATGTTTATGTGTACAATGACAGCGCGGAGAGAACGCACAGAGACCTGCTCTGTGGTGCGTTTCCCAAAAGCATCGTTAGCTAACTATGGTGGTTAGGTCCATTGAACTCTATTGGTTACGACGGAACTTGCGACCATAGTTGGTTTTGGGAAACGCACCCCTGGATGTTTAGTTGGCAGAGAAAATAAAACAACAATTAATACTCAGTATTAATTAAATAAACTCTGTGTCGAGCTATCGTTCAAAGCATGGTTGTTCGATGAAAAAAAAGTAAAAATGTAGTTGCAATAAAAGCGTTAATTATCCGTTCAACTGCAACAGCAGAAGACTATTAGTCTGCGCGAAACTGCGGAAGAACTGAGGGGGTTGTGGTTTGATCTTCGGCTGGCCAATCAGCAGAAAGGGGAGTTTCCTTCCACCCACGTGTAGAAATCGAATATTCAAGCTGTTTATTCATTTTTCCACCCCTGAACGAATAATGAATAATGAAAAATGAATAAACAGCTTGAATATTCGATTTCTACCGGTGGGCGGAACGAAACGCCACTTTCTGCCGATTGGTCAGCCGAAGATCAAACCATGCCCCCCTCAATTATTTCGCAGTTTCTCGCAGAATAATTGTCCTCCGCTGCTGCAGTTGAACGGATAATTAACGCGTTTATTGCAACTACATTTAAACTTTTTCTCATCAAACAACCACACTTTAAACGAGGGCTCGACACAAACCAGAGCCTATACAGGGCTTTCTTCTATGTAGACATAAATTTACGTATTCTTTGCATTAGTTGTCAGGGTTTGATGGCACATAAAAAAAGTGAAAGTCATGATTCTCTGCCATTAAAAGTGAAAGCAGGACATTTATTTATTTATTTAGTTCCAATAAATAAATAAATCGATAGATAAATAAATAAATCAGACAATAACAAGGTGAGTACGCCTAACCTATAGTTCATACAGTTTCAATAAGATGCAATAGGTTAAATAAACTCCAAGCAGACAAACGCGCCCTGTTAAGTGCAGACCAGTAGTGAAGTGTAAATACACAGCAGTCATAACATTGTTTTTTTTTTTTTGCTGAGTTTATTTCATTATTATTGGGTATTAATTGTTGTCAAATAATTGATGTTTTATTTTGCCAACTAAACTTCCTGAGAAAGTCGTTGTGCGTTCTCTCCGCGCTATCATTGTAGACATAAACATTAACATTTTCTTCACCTCACTTTATGGCAAATCCTTAAATAAACGGTATTCAGAAAACAAACAAAAATAAAAAAATATAAGTAGCCATGCAAAATAAAAATATGCTAGCCTGTTTAAAATGAGCACCATTATAAACAATATTTATTTTAAACGAGGAAAGGCATTTATTACAATCGACACTGAAACTTGCACAGACGTTGGACTTGCATCTCTAATTCAGTCCAAAGTTTCTATAGCCTGTTTGCGACCTGCTAAAATGCTTTTGTAAAGAATGCTTCTTCAGTCGGGTCCCAATAATATGCAAGAAAAATAACAGTCAGCAGCTATACAAGTGATGATACCTTTAGCCTATAGGCTATCGTACAACAGACACATTTAATTAAGCTTAATAACGTTTAATGTGGTTGGCTGACGGTGTTTTACTTTGATAATGAACAGTGCACTGATTGTGTGATCGCGCGAAGCGCCAGCGCCATCACTTGAATTTCTTTCCTCAACAGAAAACGTAATACTCAGTCATTTACAGTCATACAGATAAGAGCAGGACATCATTCGAAATAGAAAAAAAAAGTATTTTTATTTCTGTAAAATCAAAATGACTGCAAAATTCATCCCTTTGAAAAATATAGAAAACAACAGAATGCGCTACTTTCATCTCCTTGAACATCTTTCTGGCGTATGCCACAAACATGAACCATAACACAACTGACGCGTCTACTTTTAACGATCTACATTAAGATTATTTGACGTTAAATGCATTATATAAGTTACTTTGGAATAAATCGCAGCATGTTTCATGATAAAAAAAAACGTGACATACAGTTCAGAAAAATATATATATATTTTGCGTCACCCCTGGCACTTTGAGAATAGCGCACAGAAGAAAGCTCTGTCTAAGCTCTGCCCCGGTACAGGTTGTGTCGAGCTATTCGTTAGTGTGGTTGTCTGATGAGAAAAAGATTAAATGTAGTTGCAATAAACGCGTTAATTATCCGTTCAACTGCAGCAGCAGAAGACTATTCATCTGCGCGAAACTGCGGATGCGGAAGAACTGACGGGGGCATGATTTGATTGTCGGCTGACCAATCAGCAAAAAGGGGCGTTTGGTTCCGCCCACGTGTAGAAATCGAATATTCGAAGTTGTTTATTCATTTTTCCACCCCTGAACGAAAAACGAAAAATCAAGCTGAATTCTTGTTTTTCGTTTTTCTGGAAAAAATGAAAAAACGAAAAAGGAGCCGTTTTCTCATGTTTCTTTTTTCAATATTAAATCAAAAAACGAATGGACGGAAGATACCCTGATTATACCCTGCTTATACAGACATTTGACATTAGATTTATTAAAACCTATTTTATAGCAGTTCTTAAGCAGACACCAGTTCAACTGTTATGATAAACACATGAATCTGTTCAGAGCTTTTAAAATGTCTGTTTTGTTTTTCTCATCTCTGAGTTTGACATTTAAAATTCTTAGTATTCATACATTTGTTCATCATTTTAATAAATGTCATTATTTTTGCACACTGAAAACTTCTGTATTATCTCACTGACTGATACTTTTGCTAATGTTGTTTTCAGTTCTTTATTGTTCTCTTTGTTTTTAGTTCTGATGTAATAGTTTGTTTTTTCTGATGTTATAACTCCTTATACCTTTACTGTAGAATCACTTTATTAACTGAAAAATAAATATTTTTGGCTATTATGTCTGGTGTATTGTCCAAACCTGTTATTTAAGATCTTGCAATAAGAATGCAATCATTTGTGCAAAGGATAAAGTCTAAGGCTGAAAGCTTAATGATAATTATTAATTTTAGTTTTTATTTTTATTTAAATATTCACATTTTTAAAGGATTAGTTCACTTCCAGAACAAAAATTTATAGATAATTTACTCACCCCCTTGTCATCCAAGATGTTCATGTCTTTCTTTCTTCTGTCAATGGTCTGTGTAATCCAGGTCAATACAGTCTCGTTTTCTTCTTCATTGTCAAAATTGCCCTACATCGCTGCTTTACCTTTTTTTTTTTTTTTTTTGTGTAAAGGGCGTTTCATTTTCTTTGCATGTTCATTTTGTAAACACAGTTTTGAGTTCACAGAGACATAGACAAGACAAGCATTTGACATTAAAAGTATATAAATTGTTAATTTATTTAAAAAATGACAGAATATTTTGGTAGATAAGACCCTTCTTCCCCGGCTGGGATCGTTTAGAGCCATTTGAAGCTGCATTTTAACTGCATTTTGGAAGTTCAAACTTGGACCATTGAAGTCCAATTTATGGATATAATTTATCATTATAGTGATCTTTAAAGACTTGAAAATGTCATTTCTAATCTGAGATAATCATATTTTAAATATTGAAGTTTCTCACAAATGCTGGATGTGTTTTTTTGGTTTGTGTGTCCAGCACAAAACCACAGAAAACTGGTGAAGGTTCAGGGTCTCAGTGTAGTTTGGTTATGAAGATTAAACAGACTTATTTAGGAAATCCACAGTGAGACACATGAGATGAGAACAGAGACAGACAGAAGATGAACATCATTTGTGAGCAAAAGACAAGACAATAAGAGCTGTTAACTCACTAATTAACTTTCAGTATTTACTAAAAGTAAAGACTGAAAAAGTTTATGATCAACAAATTATCTGTATGTGATTTGAAAGTGTTACTTTTCAGACCAAACAAAAACAAAACAACAAATCAATGAAAAAAAAAAAATGTATATAAAAAAACTTTAAATGTCACCATTGTATTGTCTAATGCATTACACTTGCAGGGTTGTTTATTACTGTGGTCAATGTGCTGAAGATCTTCAACATGGGTTGCTCTTCAGCTTGTGGTTTTTTTTTTTTTTTTTTTTTTTTTTTTTTTTAACCAAAGCCATTCAGTCCCCTACATGTGTGATTAAAAACAGGAAATAGTTCTAAAGTACCCGCTGTTAACAAATTTTCCACTCCATAAAGATGCTGTTAATACAGTAGTCAACATTTGAAGTGGATCAAAAAAAAGTTAATCCAAAGTTGTCCTAAGACAAGAATGGATATTGTTTTGATTTTAGGACAACTTTGATGAAAGGTTTTGATCCACTTCAAATGTTGATTACACTATATATATATAGTTCAGATGCAAAAGCCTTTAAGTCCATCTGACGTGTTTCTTTAAAATAAGCATTATCAGGCTGCTATGTATAGGTTTCTGTATACTATGTGTCGAGAATATTCAGTATCATTGTCTCATTTTTCACTGAGGTGGCTTTTAGAGGGTTTTGCATATGTGCTCTTTTATATATATATATATATATATATATACGGTATCGTCTACTTTCAAGGCATCGCGATTTCACTTTTTACTGGAGAAGCCGACAAGGGCCCTTGTTTGGTAACTGAAGCCGATAAATCCAATTTAGCGAATCAGCACGCTGTATTCAGGTCAGGTGACAAGGCTGCCAGTCACTTTAAAAAGACGTGCTAGATGAGAGGAATTTCGTTAAAGCTGACTAAAAGTGATCGAGCATGAATAATTTCGACGAACTTGATGAACCTGTGATATCTTGTTCAGGGCGCTTTTTGAAACTTTTTCACAGAACCTTGTTAAAAAAAAAAAAAGCAGCACGTTACAGTGGTGAGGGAAAACTGTGTGTAATCACAACCATACAGTCTATGATGATGACAACAACATAAAAATAACATAAATAAAAATGGAATTATCTGACTTATATATATATATATATATATATATATCTGACATATATATATATATATATATATATATATATATATATATATATATATATATATGAAGAGTTATCACTGAGATATCACTGTAACCTCCACTCTTTCAGTGTGATTAATGTGATATTCAGTCAGTGGTGATGGTGGGAGGAGCCAGTAAAGCTGCTCATTACTGATGAAGAGCTGAATAAAGAGGAAGTAACTAAAGCAGACAGATGTAGAGACAGAGAGATTCACACAGAGATCATTCAGCATAAAGAAGACTGAACTCAACTCACAATGAAGATCCTCCTCATCTTCTTCACTTTCTACCTGATTTCAGGTCAGAGCTTTTCTCTTTCATCACTGCAGTAATGATGCTGTTTTCTGTTCATCAGCTTTCTGATCACAGTGTTGTAGGGTCCACTCATTGGCCCAATACATCCAGCAGCTGTATTATGCTTGTAGTTTTTTTTTTGTTTTTTTTTACCTGCATTTTCTTTTGAGTTTCCATAATTTATTATATTTATACATACTTGCAGTTATGTGCTCATTAGAGACCCAATGTCGGACAGAGTTTCATGCAGCCGGGGTCGTGGATCACCTGATCACCAACTCGCTAATATGATCTTTGTCAGAGGGTGTAAGGTTAGCCTTTATCTTAAAGTTGGCCGCCTACCGTTACATACTGTTACTGTTACTGTCAATACAACTCGCTAAGTCAGTGACAGACAGAAATCAGAAAGTCTCCAATGATGTGCCTATACTGCTCTATTCATCCACAAGCCTTTAGTTTGTTCTATCTTCCACTCAGAAACTGGTAACATTAGTCTCCAGATGATCTACAAGTCATAATGATTTTAGAAGAGTTCAGAATAAGTGAAATATAACATTTCATTTGACAGGTAAGTATGTATCATATCAAATACAATTGTTTTAACAACATCCTGTAACATCAGTTGCTCAAAGATGATGAGTTAGAGGTGCATACTTGACACACAGCGGCATGTGAGCGTTCTGGGTGCAGAGCTCTGGAGATTCACACACAATGTGCAGGGTTGTTTCTGGTTACACTATCCCAATGACTAAATACCCAGACCAGATCAAATCAATCTTAAAATCAAAAGTTTTAAAACAGAAAAACACCTTTTGAGTGGTCAAGATCCCGTGACCCACACCCGGCCAGTGATAGCAAACATTAAAGTGAAAAAACAATATATTCACAAGATACATCATATGTAGTATATCAGCATTCTTGGTGAATTTTTAGTGACTGGAACTGGTGAAAGAGAGGTGGGAAAGGGGGTGCAGGAGCAGGGCAGATTAGGCAAATGGAACTTCTTTATGTTTGTAGTTTTGTTGCATGGCGTTCTGTTTCTGAAAAAAGTTCCTGAGTCTGTTTTTGCCAGGAAATCAAACCAATCTTTCTGTATCAATCTGACCGACAGGTGCAGACATCGATGTGACTGTGTGGAAGTGTTCTTATTGATACACAGAAACATTGGTACACATACTCCACTAAATACATGCAATTTTTTTCTGAGTGGAGAACAATTATATTTGATAAGAAACATGAGAAATGGATTGTTGAAGGGCGATTCATATTGTTTAAAAACAATGAAGGAAAACTCATGATCTACATCAGAGATTTAAATCAACATGATGCTGGAAGATACCAGATTAGTGTTGAAAGCAGATGGTCCATTGATATGACTTTAGATGTGAAAGAAGGTCAGTAATTTTAAGATCAAATTCTTAAGATCAAATGTGTAGTAAAACAACTGATCATTTCAAAACTTTAATGTTTGTAAAATATATTTCTTTAATTTTGTGAATTACAGAAATATGTTGTAAAATGTCAAAGAGAGTGATGATGAATATTGGAAAAACTGACACCTTCAGCTGTGAATATTCATACAGTCATATTAATGACCCCAAAATCATATTTAAAGAAGGAAGAGACACCATTGAGATGATCTACAGCAAATGGAATAAGAAAGAAAGATTCAACATTTCTGATGACAAACATAAAAACATCTTCACTGTGAGAATTACTGCTGTGACACCAGATGATGGAGGAGTTTATTTATGTGGAGTATGGATCTACAGACAGTCGTACAGTTACTCCATTATTAATACAGTTTACCTGCACATTATGGGTGAGTAACACAAAATATCATTGTCTTTTAGCCAGTGTTTGCTTCTTTAGTATTTGCTAGAGAACATATTTGATGAAAATACTGACTTAGTCATATATTTGATTGACAGCTAAAGTGGGCGTGTCTAGAGTGAGTGGCTACTCAGGAGGTGGTTTGATGATCAAGTGTGAACATCCTCAATACAAAACCAAGCCAAAATACATCTGTAAAGAATCAGATGGATGTTCAGAGAGGAAGGACATAGGAGTTCGGGAGTCATTCCACAAAATCGGTGCTTTTTTAAATAAGTATTATCAAATAAGTGTAATCTTTTTTTTTTTTTTTTTTTTTTTTTTGTTAAATATCCATGAAATCAAGACACCTTAAAATGACAAGAATTTTATTGTATCATCTCAGGCTATGTAATTTATTATTTTATGACTATTTTTCTACCTCATGTTTGGGCATTTTTGTCAACCCTGTTACCGACACAAGCATTACTACTGTAGATACTGTAGTTCAATTAGAACTCATATGCCACTTAATGATATATATATAGCTCAATAATATACTGAGGGTGACCTTTAAAATGTCTACACAGACAGTCTTTAAACACAGGGTCAAACCTAATCCCTGTTACCCACATGTCAAAACCTGTTACTCTAAAAATGATTTTACGATTTCAAATAAATTTGTTACTTGCCAGCTAATAATCAAGTTCACAAAAACATATATTGTTAACCTTCAAAGGATTTTACTTGTAGATATTGATTGTATTAAATGTAAGAAATCCTTGTTTAAATTTACATTTTAAAAATGGTAACAGGATTGAAAGTGCATGATGGCCCCTGTCAGTCAAGCCTCATAATTAATCAAAAATAGAACATTATAGAGAAGTGAGAGAAACATGCTCGTGTTGGAATCCTGATCAAGAGATGGTGTAACCTCACAAGTTATGTCACTTGAATGTACATTAATTTACAAGGGTTTTTTGATGAGGGTAGCAGGGCTGACATGAAATCAGGGGACACCAATAAAATTATTTATATTTTATAGAAAAAAAAAAATGCATACTTATGCCAGAAACACTGCTTAAAGGTCCACTGAAGTGCCTTGAAACATTCTATGTGTTCACCTAATATCAACTTAAACAGGGAAACAGGAAAACCTTAAGGTTAACTTATTCATACTAAAACCCAAAAACCTTTCATTTTGATTTCATAGGGACTTTAACAATGAGACTATATCTAGAACAATATGCAAATATGATTTTTATATTTTATTAATTTTGCTAATTAAAAATCCTGCTGAAAAAGTCAAATCATATAAGGACGGGCCAAAAACCTTACCCTTACTAGCATAAATGCTATTTAAATGCTATTTAAAATAATATTTAATTTACGTTTTTATGTAATATTGATGAAAGCATACATAGTATTGTTATGTTTTTAAATTGCCCATTTATTTGTTGTCATATTAAATCTATGTTTGATTATTTCTTAGAAACACAAAAGGCACAGTTTCTGTGGAATAACACTTGGAGATGGATGGAGAATGGAGATGTTTCTTTATATGACGACACCAGAGCAGGAGTCTTGATGGTGTTTTTTAGAGAGCTGAAAGCTGCAGATGCTGGAACATACAGGTGTGGAGTGAATGTATCTCACTATACTGAGAGCTTCACTGAACTTCAGCTGAACGTCAAACACGGTAAGGAGCCATAAAATACTTTATCTTGTGTATATAAAGTAATTTTTCTTGTCTTTATGTAAACTTGTCTTGGTTTATAGATGCAAAATATCCAATGGATGTGACTAAAACTGCTTATCTTGGTGAAGAAGTCAACATCACCTGTCAGATCCCAGAGGAACATAAAGTTCATTTCTGCAAAGAGGATGATAATCACATCTGCCAAAACATCAGCTCATCTAAAGTGACACAAATGAATGGTTCATCTGAGAGAAATGAAGAGAGAGTTTTTACAGTGATCATCAGTAATGTGAGCGTGAGAGATGCTGCAGTTTACTGGTGTGGAGCAGAAACCAGAGACACAAACGTGACTATAATCTCCCTGACCACTAAAATTCAGCTCAACATCACCCGTGAGTCAATTCAGATGATTTTACTGTAGTAAATACAGTCTATTCAGAATCATTTGTGTTAAATGTCTGTGTTTGTTTGTTTTTAGTGCCTCCAGTAGTGAGACATGAAGGAGAATCTGTTGAGATCATCTGCCCTTATGATTCAATCTATAAATCAAAGCCAAAGTCCCTCTGTAAGGGGAAGTGCTCCACTAGAGACAGAAATACTCTCAATGAGACTGTGAGAGAAGAGAAAGAGACCAAGACTGACAGATTGACTCTGAATGATGACGTCACTGCAAGTGTCTTCACTGGGACCATCACTGGACTGACAGCAGAGGATGCTGGGAAATACTGGTGTGCAGTGACATTAGAAAGAGACCTCAATTATCTTCACACTCATCTGATCGTCATCATGAACGAGGGTGAGGAAGGTTTATTCATCTGAATATGTAAAACTACAGCTGTGAATTGATGTTCTTGTATTTGTGAACATTTCCAGAGCTGAACTTGACTAAGTATGAAGGAGACGACGTGTCAATCCAGTGCAAACATCAGGATGAAGATCAGAAAAGCTTCTGCAAAGCACATGAAGCCTCCATGTGTGTGAAGGATGGAGTTTCATTGGAGACGATCAGAGATGATCGATTCTCTTTCAGTGATGAAGCATCTACTGGAGTCTTTACTGTGAACATCACTGATCTGAGAGAAGAGGATTCTGGGATATACTGGTGTGGAGCTCACGTCACCACTAAAGTCAATCTCACTGTAAAAAAGGGTAAGATAGTTTATCATTTCTCCATTGTCTTTGGGTCAGATATAAATATTCAGACGTCAGCTCATGAACAATCACTGATGCATTGTGGGAGCATGTGGAATTTGGTTTTCTGATAAAATATGAATGCTATTTCAGCATCAGTGTATCAATACAATTAGATAAATAGACAGTGTACGAAGAAATAATGGTAAGAAACAGTAAGTTTGTATTGAGTTGTTCTCACAGAACACACACACACACACACACACACACACACACACAGTGTTTATTGCTTTTTGAACAATTTACACTTAGAGGTTCATCACTTATTTTAATGAATTGTTCAAAAGGGTTTTCAAACTCAAACTCATTCAGAGCTTTTACCGAATCAATATCTGACAACTTTCTAATCTGCAAGATATCAGTGACCTAACTCTTCTCACCGGGTAAAAAATAATGAACCTTGTGCCAGACACCAAGCAAACAAATGAGTGTAGTCTACTATATGTTGATGTTTAATACAGGTCTATTTCGACAGGACTAATTTTCTCTGAGATTAGGCAAATTCAGTGTTCACATAAGACGACTAATTCTATGTGAATCAAAACATTTGTATTTTGTTTTCTCTGAAAACTATGCAGCAAAATACTGTTGTTGAGCTAACTCAAAGTGTCCTCTATTATCATATTATGTCTGTGATTGCAGTATATTGAAACAGAGATAATAAATATTACAGTTGCTTCTTCTGAAAGGTTTTCATTGCATGAGATCTTTAAGCTTTTTTATTCTGACACTGGCCCTGTGTCACTTTTCTCTTGTCGCTGGTTATCTTGTGAAACTCTAAATATGGCCATAGATACAGTTTCCTCTGCAGCGAGAGAGGTGATAAAACCAGATGTGTCCAAACTCACAGTATAGCACTAGTGACAGAAGGTGTTTAGTGTATTTGATGAACAGGGTGTTTTCATTTCATATTAAAACCACAGAGATGAGCTGAAGGTTCAGAGTCTCAGTTTAATTTGTCTGTGAAGAACTAACAGCCTTTATTCAGGAAACTCACATGAGGCTCAACAGAGAGCTGAGGTACAATGTAGGTTATGTGTAAAGTCTGCAGAATAGAGACTGAAATGAAACCGCATTTATACTGCAGAATAATTCAGCTTCTAATAAATAAAAAAGAAGAATAAATGAAATGTTATATATGATCATTAACCTCACAAGACTAAACTCTTTCCTTTAAAACAAACATTATATTTTATTAACACTGTGTTTGTGTGTTTTTATTCTCAGATTTCTCCATGATCATCATTATCAGTGTGTGTTTGATTCTGTTGCTGATGGGTGGATTCACTCTGACTGTGTGGAAATTAAGACACGATAGACGAGGTGATGCTCACACACACTTACCCACAATCCCCTCTGATGGGCTCCTGTACGCTGATGTCAGTTTCAAGAAGCATGAAGAGTCTCTCAGTGACGCTACAGTCAGATTCAGTAAGGATGAGATTCACTCTGATTACGCTGCAGTCAGTCACCACATGAGACTCAACTAACAAATAACAGATCACAGATCATCACATGTTACCAACATTTTACATTTAATTTTACATTATAAAAATGTCTTTAAAATCCATAACTTAGTGTTAAACAAACTTAGTGTTAAACAGTTGTTTGGTATGATCAAGGTAGTTCAGTGAAGACAGAATATAAAACCACAGAGTGACACAAAATATACTGTGAAGTTTCCACTCCAGATGCAGAGACATACAGACATTTGACATTAGATTTAATAAAACCTCTTTAATAGTAGCTCTTAAACAGACACCAGTTTAACCATTATGATAAACACATGAATCTGTTCAGAGCTTTTAAAATGTCTGATTTGTTGTTCTCATCTCTGAGTTTTGATGTTTGTACATTTAAAAATCTTAGTATTCATTGATACATTTGTTCAGCATGTTACTTTTTTAATAACGATACTTTTGCTGTTGTTGTTTTCTGTTCTTTCTTGTTCTCTTTGTTTTTAGTTCTTTTTTTCTGATGTAATAACTTACCTTTATCTTTATCTTCACTGCATTATTTTATTGCTTAAAAAATAAATATTTTTGGGCTATTATTTCTGGTTTATTGTCCAAAGCTGTTAATCTTACATTAAGAACAGAACAAGAAAAATTCAATGTATCTGCAAATGAGAAAGTTTAACTTTAATTAAAAAAGCTGTTATTTTTATTTTTTTTTATTTAACAAAATTTAAACTACTTCAATAAGGTCATTTCAAATCTGAACAGCTATCATCTTTTATTTAATATTTAAAGACTAGAAAATGAATTTTTTATTCTGTGATCATATTTGTGGCAAAGTTTCTCACGAATGCTGGAGGTGGTTTTTTTTGTGTTTGGATTTTAAATACATTGTTTTTCCGTCCAGCTCAAAACCACAGAAAACTGGTGAAGGTTCAGGGTCTCAGTTTAGTTTGCTTGTGAAAATTAAACAGACTTCATCAGGAAACCCACAGCGAGACACATGAGACTGAACACAGAAAGAAGAAAGAGAGAAGATGAACATTTACTGTGCACAAAAGATAGTAAAGACTAAGAGCCGCTCATTCAGTAATTCACCTTCAACATTTACTGAAGGTAATGATTTAAGAAATAAGACTGAAAATGTTTATGATCAACAAATTATCTGTATGTGATTTGAAATTTTATTATTAAATATTCATTATTAATATATTAAATTAAAAAATATTAGGAATACTTTAAATCTCACCATTGTATTATTTAGTACATTTAATACTTTTACATAAACATACTAACATACCATTTATGTCAGTACTACTTTAAGAGAATATAATGTATATTGTCAGTTCCTGATGTTTTGTTGAGGTATTATGGATGGGATCATCATCAGAAAGAAAAAAGAGTGAAATGATGAGTCTACATTCACATTTGAAGGTTTACAAGAATATTTTAATTGATTGATTTGGTTATCTTTTTTAATAAAGCTGTGCAATTTCCGAAAAATGCTGTTTAACCCGGTTTGTTTATTTATTTATTTTTTTTCTTACTACTTACATACTATGTAAAATTTCTTGTAAAAGTCTCATAGCTTTGTGTAGGTGGGGTTGTTTATTACTGTGTGCTGAAGAAAACATGAGCTGCTCTTGATCTTGTGGTTTTCTTTTTGTGTTTAAATTCTTTGGGTCAAACCAAAGCCCTTCAGCCCCCTGCATGTGTGATAAAAACAGGAAATGGTTCTAGAGTACCCACTGTTAACACAGTTTCCACTCCATAATAAAGAAGTTGTGGTAACACTTTACAATAAGGTGTCATTTCTTAACATGAGTTAATGCATTAACTAACATGAACAAACAATGAACAACACATTTATTAAATTATTTGTTCAGCTTTGTTAATGTTAGTTAATGAAAATGCAGTCATTCATTGTTTGTTCATGTTAGTTCACGATGCATTAATTAATGTTAACAAACTTGTGATTTAATAATGCATTAGTAAATGCTGAAATTAACATTAACTAAGATTAATAAATGCTCGAAGTAAATGTAGGAGTATTGTTTATTATTAGTTCCTGTTACTAACGTTAATTAATGAACTTACATTGTTACTGCAGTAAATGTATGTAATATTTTAAAAATAAAAATCATTATACATTTTTGTACAACCAACTGTAGTAATAAATATGTATGCATTATACAATTATCAAATCCCTCCTTGCTTTTTGCTCTCAGTCGCACCAACCGTATCTCACTACCAATTCATACATATATTTTACAAGATGGCAAATTCTTACAAAATCATACAACCTCACTTGTACGATTTTGTAAGTTTTCTCTAAAGGACATATTTAGGGAATACGCCACCTCGTAAAACATGTATGTTTTTTTTTTTTTTTTTTTTTTTACAAATTCGTACGAGTTAGACACCTCGTAAAATAAATACGAATTGCAGTGAGATCGGGTCAGTCCAGAGCCGCATAGGGCCCCCAAAACACCAGGGGCCCCCCTTGCTCTCAAAGATGAATTATTTTAGTTTCATTTTTTAAGTGAGCCAGCGGTTATCAAAACATAAATGTTCATTTATTTTATTGCGGTGCGCTGTTGCCCTTTTTATGTAAAAATCATTGAAATCATGTAATGTGAATGTCACACAGTCTCCTGAAGAACTGAAGTAATACATCAGTACTTGAAACAGGAAATTAAACAGTCATTTTTCACACTGTTTTTGTGTCCGATTGTGATCCAGTATGGCAATCAATTCTTATTTAGATTGTAAATATTGAAATATGTCATGACACACACGTGAGAGCCAATGAGGTCTAAGCGCAGTTTCGACTCCTCCCCCTTTTTTTCCTTATATGGATCTGAACGCAACGACGTTTGAATAAAAACCTCATATCCTCAAATAAATGAACAGGCAGAGCTACAACTAGATTTTAGTAAATAATGGTTAATTTTGCATCTGTTCCTAACATAAACCTTTTATGTCTTCAGAAGACTTGCAGTGACACATATCATGAAACGTATGGACGATATATATATATATACTAAAATATATATATATATATACTAAAATAAATTATGGACGTTAAATTATACAGTATATAAATTGTTATATTAAACACCATACTCTAACGTGCTAAGATATCAAAATGACTAATTTAACAATATATCAGACTAAATTTTTACATATTTTGAATATATGAAACTGGATGAACACTGTTGTTTTGTTAAGGAATAGTGTAAAGGATATTAAATAATAATAATTAAAAAAACAAACAAAAAAAAACAACACTGCATTTTTTATAGTCTGTGAAAGGATAACATAAGAGCACCAAGACTGTATCATCTATTCATATTTTTTTTTTTCTATTGAATCTTTCTAGTGTTAGTGTTTGGGATTTCCTGTTCCCCATTGCCTTTATTATAATTTTGCAGCATCTACAGTAAACACACAACCAGCTGTCTTATTGAACACTCTGGCTCCATCTAGTGGCAAATATGAGGTAATGTTACATTTCTGTGACTAAACATGAAGGAATGAAACTTTGGTATAATATTTGATAGTTACTTAGCCATTGTTCATGCAGATATTATTATGATCAAAGTCAAAGGGAAGGGAAGGAAGCAGAAAAACTGTTTAACTGTCAATGATACTGAAGTCTGTCTGAAAGCTGCTGTCCATGGTGCTGAATCCACATTGTTTCTTATGCATAAAGAATCCAAACAAATCCAAGGCCAGTCAGAGATGTTCTGTTTCCTTCTAAAATGCTGTTAATGTTTCTTACAACCAATACAAATGTCAAAAACCCGAACCCAGATGTTTTTTTGTACAAGAGTGCCTTGTTGTACAGACTCCAGGGATCTCAGTGAACATAAATGTACATTTTAAAGTCGCCCTCTAGTGGAGGATTAAAATATTGTTGATGATGATCTGATTTGCTTCAGTGTCATTTGTCCTTATATGGAGAACTTTGAAACCTGTATGAGCTCTCAGTATCAGACACTGTAACCTCCACTAGGTGGCGCTCTTTCAGTGTGATTAATATGATATTCAGTCAGTGGTGATGGTGGGAGGAGCCAGTGAAGCTGCTCATTACTTGATTTCCTGAAAAATATATATTTTTTCCATAATTTCTAGCTTATTGTCCAATGATGTTGTTAAAATTTTAGAATCCGTGACATTCTGTTTGAAATTTCAAACATTATCATGTGTTACATTCACTAAAAATGCATTAACACATAACATGACTGCTTTCATTCTGATGAAGTCAATATTACAAAATTTGTTGTTATTGTGATATACAGTGGCTTAAAAAATTACATTTTTAATTGTAGGCTGCTTTTGTCTCAAAGTTTCTCACAAATGCTGGAGGTGTTTTTTTATGTTTCCGTGATAAACAGGCTGTTTTTTCCGTCCAGCTCAAAACCACAGAACAGAGATGGAGGTTCAGGGTCTCAGTTTGGTTTGACTTTGAAGATTAAACAGACTTATTCAGGAATCCCACAGTGAGACATGAGACTGAACAGTAAAACAGAAGACGAACATCATTTCTGAGCAAAAGACAACTATAGGTAGCACTATAGGTGCTCATTCAGTAATTCACCTTCATCAATTGCTAAAAGTGTTGAAATGAGAAAAAATAGAAAAAGATTATCTGTGTGATTTGACAGTTGCTTAAAAAAAAAAAAAAAAAAAAAGAAACAAAGAAACAAAACAATTAGCCTGGAATGACTGTAAAAATCATTTAAATGTCATACATTTGTATTGTTAAGTACATTAACAAAAATTTCAAAGTATCAGTGTAAAACACAATCTACTAAATTTCAATACCGCTGTAATTTCTAAATATAGAGTATATTTACAAGCAGTAAAAGTAATATGCTAGTTTGCTTTTCTGAGTTCTGAAAAAAACAAACAAACAAGCAAACAAACATTAATTTCTAAACATTTATAAATCAAGGGTGTGTAATTTCATAAAAAATGCTCCTTTAACATGTATTACATGTTAAAGTGACTTGCTTGTAAAAGTGTCAGTGCTTTGTGTTTGCAGGGTTGTTTATGCTGTGGAGAGTGTGCTCAAGACCATCAACATGAGATGCTCTCCAGCTTGTGGTTTTCTTTTATTCTTGTATTTTAATTATTTGGGTCAAACCAAGAAGTCCTTTAGCCAACTGCAGGTGTGATAACAGGAAATGTTTTTTTTTTTTTTTCTTTTTTTTCTTCAGTACCCATGATCACAAGTTTTCCAGTCCATAATGCTATAGGTTTGTGTAAAATACAAAATGTAAAATAATATTAATTAAAATTTAAACTAATAACACAAATGTACATAATATATCTCAGTTCTTTCTCCAAAATGTTTTTTCTGGTCACCTGAAATATTTACTAGAGGTAAGTACAAGCTCAAAGCTTTTCACTATCAAGTCCAACCAGCTGCAGATATATAGTAAATACGCGTCTGTAATTAGAAGACCTTAAATAATATTGTATGTCTCCTACTCCGTGATCCACTATGGCACACAGAACCTTCAGTTCTTATTTTTGATTCTGAATATTCAAATATGTCACGATGACGATACACTTGAGAGCCAACGAGGAGGCGGAGTTTCTACTCTTCCTTTTTATCCTTATATGGCGATGAATGCTTCGTGGTCGTTTGAAATTAGCGGGTATGTACTGTAGAAATTTGAACTGTCAGATCAGAGTGGAGAAGATTTTATGTGAGTAATCAATTCTAATTACAGTTGTTCCTCATACAAAGAAAATGTATGTGTATTGGTGTTTCTGTACTTTTCTAAAGTCAAATAATAATATTTACTTATATTATTGTTTGAATTAAAAAAAAAAAAGTACAGAAACATCTTCGCGCTGCGGGGCTTGTAAAACTCTTACAATAACTCAGACAACAGTGTTAAATGACTATGGTAAATTATCAGCATGCATAATTCATCAGTAGGCCTATATATATTATTATATTAATTACCACTCTCTAAAAATGTATATGTCAAAGGGAAGAATTTCAAACAGTACAGTATATCGAAGTGGATTTGTATATGTTGATTATTTTCGTTTTGTAGCACATGCAGACTGTAAACACACAACCATCCTCTGGCTCCATCTAGTGGCAAATAAAAGTTAATGTTATATTACTGTGAGTAAACATTACATTTCTTGGTTTCATTCAAATTAGATTTATGTAGTAGTATGTTCTGGGCTGGCCACTAAATTTCAGTAATTTACACACCTCCTGTATGTTTGAAATGTCAGTCTGGAATAATGAATCTTTGGCCTAATATTTGGTAACATATTCATTGTTCATGCAAATGTTTTTATGACCACAGTCAAAGTGAAGGAAACAGATAAATTCAAGTTCCAGTGACTCTTTGTGCTGTTAAACTGCCATGATGCTGAAGTTTGATCGACAGCTGCTGTCCGTGGTGCTGAATCCATATAGATTTATGCAACTTTTATGCAAGTATCGAAACATGTATAGTTAAATGCCAATAAGATCTAGTCAGTTTGATCCTAAAAAGTGTATAATGTGTCTTACAACTAATGTGTAACTAAAAAAAAAAGTATGCATGCATTTGCAGATGCATTTTCAGGAGTTCCTTTTATGAACTCTAGATTATGTCATTGAACTCATGTGTTCAGTTTTTTTGTTCATATTTTAATTCACTTAACTGTCACTTGTCCATATATAGAGAACATGAAAACTCTGCGCTCTCAGTATCAGACACTGTAACCTCCACTAGGTGGCGCTCTTTCAATGGGATTAATGTGATATTCAGTCAAAGGTGATGGTGGGAGGAGCCAGTAAAGCTGCTCATTACTGATGAAGAGCTGAATAAAGAGGAAGTAACTAAAGCAGACAGATGTAGAGACAGAGAGATTCGCACAGAGATCATTCAGCATAAAGAAGACTGAACTCAACTCACAATGAAGATCCTCCTCATCTTCTTCACTTTCTACCTGATCTCAGGTCAGAGCTTTTCTCTTTCATCACTGCAGTAATGATGCTGTTTTCTGTTCATCAGCTTTCTGATCACAGTATCAATCTGATTGACAGGTGCAGTGAGATGCTTCAGCGTCACTGGATATTCTGGAGGAAGTGTTCTTATTGATTCTGGGAAACTTTGGATCAGTGACTCTTTTAAATATATGGCCAAATTACCAGACTGGAGAACAATAATAAATGATAATAAGTCTGATAAATGGATAAATGATGGAAAATTCACATTGTTCCGAGACAATGAGGGAAACCTCATGATCTTTATTAGAGATTTGAATGAACATGATGCTGGAGGATACTGGATCGGTGCTCTTTACAAGTGGGGTATAGACATGACTTTAAATGTGGAAGAAGGTAAGTCATTTTAAATGTCTGAATAGTAGAGCTACTGATCATTTTAAAGCCTTTATCAAAGTAAAATATTTTTTCTATGTGAATGACAGATTCCTGTTGTAAAGTGTCAAAGAGAGTGATGGTGAATATTGGAGAAACTGCCAATTTCAGCTGTGAATATTCACAGAATCATATTAATGATTTAAAGATCATATTCAAAGAAGAAAAAGACTCCATTGAGACAATTTACAGCAGAGGGAATAAGAAAGGAAGTTTCAGTATTTCTGATGACAAACATAAAAACGTCTTCAGTGTGAGAATCACTGCTGTGACACCAGATGATGGAGGAGTTTATTTATGTGGAGTTCGGATCAAAAGCCAATCGTACAGTTACTCTATTATTAGTACTGTTCATCTGCATGTTAGCAGTAAGTAAAATAATTTCTCAATTAAAACTTCTGATTTTTGTGAGGAACGTGAGCAGTTGAAGTATTATTTTTTACACTGTAGGCCAAATACTTAATGTACAAATAATTAATGTACAATTGACCTATTCTTTATTTACAGTGCCTCCAGTAGTGAGACATGAAGGAGAATCTGCTGAGATCATCTGCCCTTATGATTCAATCTATAAATCAAAGCCAAAGTCTCTCTGTAAGGGGAAGTGCTCCACTAGAGACAGAAATACTCTTAATGAGACTGTGAGAGAAGAGAAAGAGACCAAGACTGACAGATTGACTCTGAATGATGACGTCACTGCAAGTGTCTTCACTGGGACCATCACTGGACTGACAGCAGAGGATGGTGGGAAATACTGGTGTGCAGTGACATTAGAAAGAGACCTCAATTATCTTTACACTCATCTGATCGTCATCATGAACGAGGGTGAGGAAGGTTTATTCATCTGAATATGTGAAACTACTGCTGTGAATTGATGTTCTTGTATTTGTAAACATTTCCAGAGCTGAACTTGACTAAGTATGAAGGAGACGACGTGTCAATCCAGTGCAAACATCAGGATGAAGATCAGAAAAGCTTCTGCAAAGCACATGAAGCCTCCATGTGTGTGAAGGATGGAGTTTCATTAGAGACGATCAGAGATGATCGATTCTCTTTCAGTGATGAAGCATCTACTGGAGTCTTTACTGTGAACATCACTGATCTGAGAGAAGAGGATTCTGGGATATACTGGTGTGGAGCTCACGTCATCACTAAAGTGAACCTTAGTGTTAAAACAGGTAAGAAAACTTAATAGTGTTAAAATAGTATTGTGAAATGTACTGGTACTTTAATACAAAGTCAATATTTGTATTTTAAAAACATGATGATACCACAGTATCGAAGTACTGACGAGTACCGATGCAGTACTTTCTGTGACTGTATGTGAAGAGCATCAAAGGTTGCAACTTACAATGTGTTTTTGCAGCGCTGGACATTGTAGCCAGTCACAGACATTTTTGAGCATGTAAATGCAATTTCCAATCAGAGCCATGTAAGTCTGAATCACCAGAGTTCATTCTCACAATAGTTTCGAAGTATCCAAAAAAATATAAACGTGTCTTTTGACAATGTTAATGACTGAAAACATCAGGACTGCTTTACATTTCCTTCATATTCATTCACAAGTGTGTATATAATTGTCGTGTTCATGTTGTGTATTTTTATGTCTATACATGCTTATTTCTCTCTTACTGTATAACTCTGAATGTCTGTGTTTTATTTTCAGATTTCACCTTGATCAACTTGATTTGTGTTTCTTCAGCTCTGCTGCTGATTGGTGGATTCACTCTGATTATGTGTAAATTAAACTTAAATGAGAAGGTAGATCTCTGTGTTATATGAAGCAGATAATAATCACTACTGACTAACCCAGTCCTTAAAACAAAGGCCAAAACTTTTTTGTCCAAATGAGGGCAACCTAAGATGTCTTTAAAAGGATGTTTTGTCTCAGTTCTGTTGTGATTGTAGGAACAGATGAGACTGGTGAATCTGTGTCTTCTGCAGTTAAATTCTTGTGTTTCATCAGTTTAATTCTCCACATTCTGACTCTAATTCTGGAGCAGATCCACTTTGAGTCATAACCAAGAAGCCCTTCAGCCACGTGCACTTTTCACTCCATAAAAACATGCTATGAAGCTTTATTGCATGTACAAAACTTTGTATTATTACAGAAAAATACTGACAAAACTCTCTACACCACCCAGCATTGAAAACAAGTTTTCAGAAGTGTGAAGACTGTTGCACATGATACAGTTGTCTTCCGTAGGAAGGAAATTTACCCCGCAAGTTCCTTCATGACTAGAGATCAGCACAGCTTGCGGACTGTTGTGTTTGAATTATATATATATATATATATATATATATATATATATATATATATATATTTACTTACTTATGTTTGATTACCATGTTTTCAATCAAATGTGTTAATAATTTCAGAAAAAAAAAATATCTCTAGTATTTTAAGTAGGTTAAGGAGAGTTTAGATATGTCTCTCAAGGTTCGTGCTTGAATGTTGTTTTATACTGTGACTGTTAAAGATCAAACAATGCTCTCCAGCTTGTGGTTTTCTTTGCTGTTCTTTGAGTCATAACCAACAAGCCCTTCAGCCACCTGTAGGTGTGATAAAAACAGGAAACTGTGTATTTAGTACCAGTGGACAGAGAAGTTTCCACTCCAGAGAAACATGCTTTGAAGTTTTATTATAAAAATAATAATAGTTCATCTGCAATTCTGTCTACAAAACTGTTTCATTCAAGCCATATTTAGCCACAGTGAATGTCTAACATGAGCATCATAGGGAATTATGGGCTCAAAACATTTTTTTTTATGTAAGTCCTACTAACAGCGGTCATAGATAAGTATGCATAATAAAGCTTGCTTTTCAAATGCTATGCCAGCACCACTGCTCAGACACTACGGTGGCTTCTGTTATTATAGAACATACTGCATATTCAAATATGCCGAGGTGACAAGATACTCTCAGGGCCAATGAAATTTAAGACCAGCTTTGACTCCTCCCTTTTCTCCTTATATGGTGCTGAGGGCTCCATTTGTGGGTGAATCAGAATTTGAGAGAGCGGAGGTGGAAAATTTTTTGCGAGTATTAATTTACCAGTTCCTGTCACAAAGGTAGTTTGTAGGCTCAACAATAAAGATCATGAATAGATCGTAGTTTTGTTGTTGTTGTTGTTTTTCTTAAAGTGTCTTAAGCTTTAAAACATTGTGCCCAATATGTACACAAACAACACTGTTAAAAGACTAAGAATAATGAATAATGAAAATGCATAACTGGACTTTTTTTACACTTCTGTTTCATCAGCTGTTTCCAGAATAGGCAAAGAAGTTGGTGGTTGTGCCTCTTCAAAAACCGAATGTGAAAACAATTCATTGCACTGAAAATAAAGTCAATTTTATGGAAGTTTAGGTTTTTTGTTGTTGTTGTTGTTTTTTTGTTTTTTTTTTCATGTTCTTGAAAGACTTTTTTTTCTCTCCACAGGGGTCCAAACAAAAGCTGGTTTTTTTTTTTTTGTTTTTTTTTTTTTAATTATTATTATTATTATTATTTATTTTTTTTATTTTTTTATTTTATTTTTTTTACAGTTGATAAAAAATGTCAAAACAGAAGTATCAGATGCAATTTTTGATTTCACAGCGTGGCAGGAAATTCATGTCACTGAATAAAGTCATTAAGTCATTAAGATGTTCTCTGTATATGAGTGTCTCAACCTTTATAAACATTTATATGTATGAATTATGTCAGCTGTTTGTGGAATATTTTGTACTGTATCTTGTGTTTTAGCATATTCTTTATATTAAGTTGTCTTAACATTTTGTTTTAAAATGATTTTTAATCTTAAAGCTGCGTTATACCTTTCTGGAGACCTTACTGTCGTCCTCTAGTGGAAGATTTAAATTATGCTGATCTGATTTGATTCAATGTCATTTGTACTTATACAGAGAACATAACACCTGTTTGAGCTCTCAGTATCAGACACTGTAATCTCCACTAGGTAGCGCTTTTTCAGTGCGATTAATATGATATTCAGTCAGTGGTGATGGTGGGAGGAGCCAGTAAAGCTGCTCATTACTGATGAAGAGCTGAATAAAGAGGAAGTGACTAAAGCAGACAGATGTAGAGACAGAGAGATTCACACACAGAGATCATTCAGCATAAAGAAGACTGAACTCAACTCACAATGAAGATCCTCCTCATCTTCTTCACTTTCTACCTGATCTCAGGTCAGAGCTTTTCTCTTTCATCACTGCAGTAATGATGCTGTTTTCTGTTCATCAGCTTTCTGATCACAGTATCAATCTGATCGACAGGTGCAGTAAAAGACATTGATGTGACCGGATATTCTGGAGGAAGCGTTCTTGTGAATTCGTGGAAGTCTTGGTTCAGTGACTCTTTTAAATACATGTATAGGCTACATGAGTGGAAAACAATAATAAATTATGTGAAACATGATAAATGGATTAATGAAGGAAGGTTCTCTTTATTTTCCGATGAATATGGAGGCCTCATGATCTACATTAGAGAAGTGAATATGCAAGATGCTGGAACATACAGGATTGGGGTTGAAGGCAAATGGTCCATCAATATGACTTTGAATGTGGAAGAAGGTCAGTCATTTTATATTAAAAATTTGTTTAGTAAAACAGCTGATCATTTTAAAGCTTTTAGATATACAAAATATATTTCTTATTTTTTGAATAACAGGTTCATTTTGTAAAGTATCAAAGAGAGTGATGGTGACTAGTGGAAAATCTGCCACCTTCAGCCGTGAATATTTACAGAATCATATTAATGATCTCAAGAACATTTTCAAAGAAGAAAAAGACTCCATTAAGATGATTTACAGCACAAGGAATAAGGGAAGAAGATTCAGTATTTCTGATGACAAACATAAAAATATCTTCAGTTTTAACATTTTAGCTGTGACACCAGATGATGGAGGAGTTTATTTATTTGGAGTTTGGATGTACAGACACTCGTACAGTTACTTCATTATTAATGCTGTTGTTCTGCATGTTGTTAGTAAGTAATGGTAACAAACTGTCAATAAAATCTGATATAAAAGTATATACACTATAGGATTTAATGATAGATTTAATAATATTTGTGATTGAAAATTGATAGTGTTTATTCAGTATTTCCTAGCTGTCACATTCGATTAATGTGATTCAGTAAGATGTTTGTGATTGACAGCTAAAGTGAGCGTGTCTAGAGTGAGCGGCTACTCAGGAGGTGGTTTGATGATCAACTGTGAACATCCTCAATACAAAACCAAGCCAAAATACATCTGCAAAGAATCAGATGGATGTTCAGAGAGGAAGAATCCAGTAGTTCAGGATGAATGGATGGAGAATGGAGATGTTTCTTTATATGATGACACCAGAGCAGGAGTCTTGATGGTGTTTTTTAGAGAGCTGAAAGCTGCAGATGCTGGAACATACAGGTGTGGAGTGAATGTATCTCACTATACTGAGAGCTTCACTGAACTTCAGCTGAACGTCAAACACGGTGAGGAACATCAAATACTTTATCTTGCATGTATGACGTATCTATTCTGATCTGTTTTATGCCTTTTCTTTTGGTTTATAGATGCAAAATATCCAAAGAGCGTGACTGAATCTGTGTATCTTGATGAAGAAGTCAACATCACCTGTCAGATCCCAGAGGAACATAAAGTTCATTTCTGCAAAGAGGATGATAATCACATCTGCCAAAACATCAGCTCATCTAAAGTGACACAAATGAATGGTTCATCTGAGAGAAATGAAGAGAGAGTTTTTACAGTGATCATCAGTAATGTGAGCGTGAGAGATGCTGGAGTTTACTGGTGTGGAGCAGAAACCAGAGAAACATATTTGACTTTCATCTCCCTGACCACTAAAATTCTGCTCAACATCATCAGTGAGTCAATTCAGATGATTTCACTGTAGTAAATACAGTCTATTCAGAATCATTTGTGTTAAATTCTGTGTCGTTTTTTTAGTGCCTCCAGTAGTGAGACATGAAGGAGAATCTGCTGAGATCATCTGCCCTTATGATGCAATCTATAAATCAAAGTCAAAGTCTCTCTGTAAGGGGAAGTGCTCCACTAGAGACAGAAATACTCTCAATGAGACTGTGAGAGAAGAGAAAGAGACCAAGACTGACAGATTGACTCTGAATGATGACGTCACTGCAAGTGTCTTCACTGGGACCATCACTGGACTGACAGCAGAGGATGCTGGGAAATACTGGTGTGCAGTGACATTAGAAAGAGACCTCAATTATCTTTACACTCATCTGATCGTCATCATGAACGAGGGTGAGGAAGGTTTATTCATCTGAATATGTGAAACTACGGCTGTGAATTGATGTTTTTGTATTTGTGAACATTTTCAGAGCTGAACTTGACTAAGTATGAAGGAGACGACGTGTCAATCCAGTGCAAACATCAGGATGAAGATCAGAAAAGCTTCTGCAAAGCACATGAAGCCTCCATGTGTGTGAAGGATGGAGTTTCATTGGAAACGATCAGAGATGATCGATTCTCTTTCAGTGATGAAGCATCTACTGGAGTCTTTACTGTGAACATCACTGATCTGAGAGAAGAGGATTCTGGGATATACTGGTGTGGAGCTCACGTCATCACTAAAGTTAATCTCACTGTAAAAAAGGGTAAGACTTTATTATTATCTGTCGGACAGATTTAAATATTGAGTATCAGCGCTAGTCTACTGATTTGACAATTATAATAATGTTCTCAAAAAGTTTAACATTTATACATTGGGTTTTATTTGTTAAACATTTTACTTCTACATTTGTTATTTTGTTTGTTTGTTTTTGAAATTTTGAACATTCAGAAACCATTGCAAAATATTTATTTTTAGAACATTTTGGGAATGTTAGCAAAACATTCTTAGAAAATGTTTGTTAGCTGGACAGTAACTGAATTATAATCTGACCTGCTAGATATTAGTAGCCTAATATGTTTTCGCCTGGTTAAAATGTCAAATATCTGTAGGCAAAAGCCAATTGTTTTGTTAAACTATGTTTTAAACCAAAACATAAGAAAATGTCCTGGTAACACTACTATTTCTTGAAAACAAATGTTTTTGTTGATTTTTTTTGTAACCTCATTGTACATGTATTACATAATTATTTTATAACTCATAAAAAAAATGGTTCTGATTTTAAGACATTGCTGATAAATGCAACATACAATTGTTTGTGATGAACAGGCTGTTTATTCCAGATCAAAACCACAGAAATGAGCTGAAGGTTCAGCATCTGAGTTTAATCTGTCTGTAAAGAACTAACGGCTTTTATTCAGGAAACCCACATGAGACTCAACAGAGAGATGAAGTAGAACAAAGGTTGTTTGCAAGTCTGCAGAGGAGAAACTAAAATATGTTAATTTTACTGCAGGATACTTTAGCTTCAGAAAACGAATGAATAAATAAAATAAGCTTGAACACATTCTCCTTCACAACACAAGACTCAACTAATTTAATGCATAGATCACAGATTATTAAAACAGAGCTCTGTGAATATTTTATTTATATGAAATATTTATACTCACACTTGTTCTGAAATCTATTTGTAACTCATAGGTCATAAGTATTAAAATGGGCTGAAAACGAATGTCATCAGTTATTTATGTAAATATTTCATTTATGTCTATCTCTGTGTTTCTCTTTAATTTACACTCTGTGTCTGTTTTGTTCTCAGATTTCTCCATGATCATCATTATTAGTGTGTGTGTGAGTCTGCTGCTGATTGGTGGATTCACTCTGACTGTGGGGAAAATAAGACACAAGAGACGAGGTGACGCTTGGTTTCTTTATTCTTGAATCGTTTAATTAAGTAGTTTGATTGTCTCTGAGCTTACTCAATGAATTTCTGTCTCAGATGCTGCTGACATTTGATGTTGATCTAGTTTGTCTTTCTCTCACTGATAAATTTTGTTTTGGATAATTAGGAAGAACCTCAACATCACACAAGAGAAAGATAAAGAAAAATACAATGGTGAGTTATAGTCTGTGTGTGCTTGTATGTTGGCATTTTCACATTTTTTTAAAAGTATTTTCTCTCTATTTTATCCACATTCAGTCATCACGTGCAGACAGCAGACGTGATTCTTTCTCAGATCCTGGAACAGTCCAAATAAACAACAGTAGTGATCTACCCACAATCCCCTCTGACGAGCTCCTGTACGCTGCTGTCACTTTCCAGAAGCGTGAAGAGTCTCTCAGTGACGCTACAGTCAGATTCAGTAAGGATGAGATTCACTCTGATTATGCTGCAGTCAGTTATCGCATGAGACTAAACTAACTTATAACACCAATCATCACACATTTAACCAGTATTTAGTTCAATTTATTTATCTTTTCTAATTTAGTGTTAATCAGATGTTTTATCAGAGTTGAATCATGAAAAAAATGTAACATTTCTGCTGTTGTGATTAAAATCAGTAAATAGAGACATTAATTGACAAAATATGCAGTAATGGTTCAACTTTCAATGCAAAACATTGTTCGATGGATGAAAATCTCCTTAGTAACAGTTTTTTAAAGAGATACAATGTGAGAATATAAATAATAGTAAACATCTGTGTGAGACCATAGGAGATTTTATTTTTGCATTTTCACCAACTGCAAAATAATGCTATGCTTCAATGACTTTCCAAAAGAAGAAAAAATAAACAGAGATGGATTATGTATTATGTATACATTGTTATAAAAGCAAAAAAGAAAAGAAAAAAAAAAGGAGTTCAATAAAATAGTATTACCCAAGATGATGATTGATTGTATTTTTTATTTATTTATTTATTTATTTTTATTCTTTGTTACTGCTGAAATCAATGTTATTAGATTCCTTATAAACATGCTGGCTTATAGTTTCACGAGTTCATGTGTTTAATATAATCCTTGAATAGCAGTGAAGGACAGATTTGTTTTGAGTTTGAGACTCAACCCAAGCTTTAAGCTTCCTACTAGATTTACTTACAGTAAATGCATTTCTGTCATGACAACTCTTGAAGAGTTTAGCATGGTAATGTGTTTGGTCTTGCTGGAATAAATCCGCTGCAGTGGTACTGCAGAGAAAGTACCGAGTCTTGCTACTGCCAGTCTGCCAATACATCCACAGATGTGCTGCTGTGACCATAATTTCTGAAATAATTTTTGCAAGTAAAACAAACTGAATTCATTTCAATTGCATTAACCTCAGGACTAAGTTAATATGCAAATAATCAGATTGCTTAGTCTGAATGTTAATTCGTTCATTCATTTGTTTGTTTGTTTGTACTATTATCAGTAGTCTGATCATCTCACATTAAGGATGCAATGTTCCAGATTCTTGTCTGAATGTTTCTCATAAAAGCTAGAGGTGTTTTGTGTGTGTGTGTGTGTGTGTTTGTGTGATGAACAGGTCATTTTTTCCATCCAGCTCAAAACCACAGAAAACAACAGACAGTTTCAGGGTCTCAGTTTAGTGTAGTTGTGAAGATTAAAGACGTATTCAGGAAACCCACTGTGAGACACATAAAACTGAACACAGACAGAAACAAACTGATGAAGTAGAACATGTGCAGATCTGCAGATAAGAAGGACTGAGGTGTTTTTTTTTTTTTCTTCTCAAAAAACAAAACAAAACAAAACAATAAAACAATAAAACTCAAACCCAAATACACTTTTTCTTTGCCTTTTTTATTTACTTTTTAACACAAAATCACCATACTTATCTATAGCCCTCAGGCTCTCTTAGTGACACTAAATCACATTAATCATCAGCATGAGATGCTCTTCAGTTTGTTGGTTTCTTTGTGCTTTTTGTATTCTTTGAGTCAAACTAAAGCACTTCAGCCACCTACAAATGGTTTCCAGACTTTCCATCCATCACAAGAAAAGATGTGAATTTGTGTAATACAACTTTATATAAGTTTTTTTTCCTTCAAGGTTTTTGTAAGATCAACTCATATAATATATTTGGGTTCTCCTTTTTACATTTTTTTACTAAAACCAACTGCATATAAATATTTGGGTGTAAAAGTCCACCTTTTCAGCTCCCTTTGATATATGTGGCATTTGATGTTTCACATGGTTTTATATTAACAGTCCACTTTATTCTGAGGATGAAAACTTTCTCAATAGTGGATACAATGGAAGACATCATAGGTGGTATTTGAATCTGTTTCCGACTCTGCATAACTCATGTGGTGGCACAAACCCTTTAGTTCTAGTGTACATGATGAACACGCAAGAGCCAATCACGTTTAAGCACAGCAACTCCTCCCTTTTCTCCTTATATAGCGCTGAGCGTTGCGTATCTGTTTAAACGAAAGTTTGGGGGGTGGAATTTTAACTGACAGGACAGAGAGAGAGCAAGATTTTACAGTGAATAATCAATTAAACAATAAAAACCCCCTGATCCTTCCACAAAGCTGTTTTATGTATTTAAGAAAACTTAGAATACACACAAATTACTTTTATGGTTCTTTTCGGAGCTTAAGCAAATGTTCAATAATGGTCGCGCTGAGGCTTGTGAATCTCACATGTTTATAAAATCACACAGCATTATTAAATGACTAAGATAAACGATCAATTTGAATCATTAAATAGAGTGTCTCATTTCAAGCAATGGATCAAACTAGATTTGTATATACTGTATTCAGAAGGAAGTCTGAATACGTGCCATGGGGTGCCAGGTTTTAACGGCATACACATGGGTAAATGTATAATTATTTTTATCCCAAATTTGGCTTTATTAGGCAAACTGCAACATTTCAGAATAAATAAACATTGGATGAGCAATACACTTAATTAAGAAATAGTATAATTCAAAAAGAGATAATGCATTGAACTTGTTAGTTTTGTAGTGCAAACAAACAACCAGATGTGTTAATGAAACCTCTGGCTTCATCTAGTTGCAAAAATGAGAATGTCTGGTAAAGTTCCTGGTTTTATTAGAGTTCGTTAATAGTTGTATTGTATGGTAATTAATAGCGTAAATTGTTCTGTTTTTATTATAAATCTGAATAAGTTTCAACTTTCAGTTTGTGTTCGTGTTGTTAAACAAGTCCTCACTGAAGCTGAAGTTTGGTTGACAGCCACTGTCCATGGTGCTGAATCCATGCCTGCTTTCAGTGACTTTTTCCCTCTGCGTGAATTATCCAAACAAATCCAGCCAAATCTACTTAAATCTCGTCTATTATTTACAACTTAAAAATGTAAAAATCTCGCAAAATAAATGTCAAAACAAAAGTATGAGATGCAATATTTTCAAGAGTGCTTTGTATTGACTCTAGGGGACCTCAGTGAACTTACATGTACATCTTACTAACGCCCTCTAGTGGAAGATATACATTTTCTTCAGTGTCATTTGTCCACATATATCCAGCTTTTTTTTTTTTTTTTTTTTTTTTTTTTTAGGAAAAAGCTGGATATATGAGGACAAATGACACTGAAGAAAATGTATATCACTTCAAGTTTGGGAAGGTTCCAGTCAAAAAGACTGCAACAAATTATTTCAATTCACAGTATTACAAATAATTATTATCTGTCATTTTGACTTATGTATAAATTCATTTACTATTTTCATAAGTCCGGAAAATAACGTTATGTTTCGTATTTTATTATTTTCTTTCTTTTTTATTTTTATTTTTTGCAACTAAATGAAAAAAGACAACATATAGGCCTACTGTGCATTTGTAGTCTCCTCTCCAGATTTAATTTACAATATAATCCATAAATAATTCCCAGGAAAGCACAAAAAATTTCTCATTTTTACCCCAAATCCTCACATCTCTTTTCAGATTTTGTTTTAAAACGGATGCGGTCAAATGTAAATCTATTATATATTTAAATATATTATAGTTATTATAGTATGTTGAAAGTTATTTGTTAATGTTTTTACACTTTTAAAATTACTTTTAATGATCAGTGGTTGAAGGATAAGTAAAGTAATCTCACCAAAATGTGTCCAGGTTTTCAAAATGTTTATTATTACGTTCATAAAGCAAAGCTTTTGCTGATTGTTTACAGGGTAAACGGACGTTAATCCCATAAATCGAGCAAAGCGTCAGTGGGTGTATAAAAAGGTGGATAAAGAACATGAAACCTCTCAGTATCAGACACTGTAACCTCCACGAGGTGGCGCTCTTTCAGTGTGATTAATGTGATATTCAGTCAATGGTGATGGTGGGAGGAGCCAGTAAAGCTGCTCATTACTGATGAAGAGCTGAATAAAGAGGAAGTAACTAAAGCAGACAGATGTAGAGACAGAGAGATTCACACAGAGATCATTCAGCATAAAGAAGACTGAACTCAACTCACAATGAAGATCCTCCTCATCTTCTTCACTTTCTACCTGATCTCAGGTCAGAGCTTTTCTCTTTCATCACTGCAGTAATGATGCTGTTTTCTGTTCATCAGCTTTCTGATCACAGTATCAATCTGATCGACAGGTGCAATAAAATATATTGATGTAATTGGATATTCTGGAGGAAGCGTTCTTATTGATACTGGGAAACATGGGTACAGTGCTAAGGACATGTATAAGTTACCTGAATGGAGAAAAATAAAAAATGATAAGAAGCATGATCAACTAATTAATGAGGAAAGATTATCAGTGTTTCGCAATAGCAAGGGAACCCTCTTGATCTTCATCAGAGAACTGAATCAACATGATGCTAGAAGATACAGGATTGGGGTTTCAGGCATGAGGCCTGAATATATGAATTTAATTGTGTTAGAGGGTAAGTCCAATTGACATCTAATTGAGTGACATTAAATTACTGATCAATGTTAAAACCTCAAAACATGTAAATCTTTTGTTTTCTACATGAATGACAGATACGTGTTGTGGGATGTCAAAGATATTAATTGTGAATCGTGGAGATAATGTCATAATCAGCTGCAGCTATTCAGAGAAACATAAAAATGATCCCAAAATCATGTTCAAAAAAGAAAAAGCCTCCATTCAGTTGATTTACACCACTGAGACATGGGGAAATAAAAAAGGATTGAGTTTTTCAGAAGAACGGGAAGAAAACGCCTTCAGTGTGACAATTACTGCTGTGACACCAGATGATGGAGGAGTTTATTTATGTGGAGTTTGGATCAACAGACACTTGTACAGTTACTCTATTTTTAATACTGTTCATCTACATATTGCTGATAAGCATAAATCGGCTACATATAGAGTGAGCGGCTACTCAGGAGGTGGTTTGATGATCAAGTGTGAACATCCTCAATACAAAACCAAGCCAAAATACATCTGTAAAGAATCAGATGGATGTTCAGAGAGGAAGAATCCAGGAGTTCAGGATGAATGGATGGAGAATGGAGATGTTTCTTTATATGACGACACCAGAGCAGGAGTCTTGATGGTGTTTTTTAGAGAGCTGAAAGCTGCAGATGCTGGAACATACAGGTGTGGAGTGAATGTATCTCACTATACTGAGAGATTCACTGAACTTCAGCTGAATGTCAAACATGGTGAGGAAACTCAAATACTTTATCTTGCATGTTTGGAGTATCTAATCTGGTTTTTATGTATTTCCTTTTGGTTTATAGATGCAAAATATCCAAAGAGTGTGACTGAATCTGCTCATCTTGGTGAAGAAGTCAACATCACCTGTCAGATCTCAGAGGAATATGAAGTTCATTTCTGCAAAGAGGATGATAAAAACATCTGTCAAAATATCAGCTCATCTAAAGTGACACAAATGAATGGTTCATCTGAGAGAAATGAAGAGAGAGTTTTTACAGTGATCATCAGTAATGTGAGCGTGAGAGATGCTGGAGTTTACTGGTGTGGAGCAGAAACCAGAGACACATATTTGACTTTCATCTCCCTGACCACTAAAATTCAGCTCAACATCACCAGTGAGTCAGTTCAGATCATTTTACTGTAGTAAATACAGTCTATTCAGAATATTTTGTGTTAAATGTCTGCGTTTGTTTTTAGTGGCTCCTGTAGTGAGACATGAAGGAGAATCTGCTGAGATCATCTGCCCTTATGATTCAATCTATAAATCAAAGCCAAAGTCTCTCTGTAAGGGGAAGTGCTCCACTAGAGACAGAAATACTCTCAATGAGACTGTGAGAGAAGAGAAAGAGACCAAGATGGACAGATTGACTCTGAATGATGACATCACTGCAAGTGTCTTCACTGGGACCATCACTGGACTGACAGCAGAGGATGCTGGGAAATACTGGTGTGCAGTGACATTAGAAAGAGACCTCAATTATCTTTACACTCATCTGATCGTCATCATGAACGAGGGTGAGGGAGGTTTATTCATCTGAATATGTGAAACTACAGTTGTGAATTGATGTTTTTGTATTTGTAAACATTTCCAGAGCTGAACTTGACTAAGTATGAAGGAGACGACGTGTCAATCCAGTGCAAACATCAGGATGAAGATCAGAAAAGCTTCTGCAAAGCACATGAAGCCTCCATGTGTGTGAAGGATGGAGTTTCATTGGAGACGATCAGAGATGATCGATTCTCTTTCAGTGATGAAGCATCTACTGGAGTCTTTACTGTGAACATCACTGATCTGAGAGAAGAGGATTCTGGGATATACTGGTGTGGAGCTCACGTCATCACTAAAGTGCATTTAAAGGTCGAAAGGAGTAAGATGATTTTATTTATTATTAAATATTCATATATCAACCCCTTGAACAATTTAAATTGAAATGGAACAACATCAGTTTGAATATTTGTGTAGATAGTTTTCCATTTATGTGTATCTCTGTGTTTTTAGTACTCTGTTTTATTTTCAGATTTCTCCATGATCATCATTATTAGTGTGTGTGTGATTCTGCTGTTGATCGGTGGATTTGTTCTGACTGTGTGGAAATTAAGACATGATAGACGAGGCGATGCTCACTCACACTTACCCACAGACCCCTCTGATGGGCTCCTGTACGCTGCTATCAGTTTCCAGAATCATGAAGAGTCTCTCAGTGACGCTACAGTCAGATTCAGTAAGAATGAGATTCACTCTGATTACGCCGCAGTCAGTCACCGCATGAGACTCATAACTGATCACAGATCATCACATATTACCAATATTTTAAAATCAGACTCTGTATTATAATTTATTTTTTACATTTGTTTACATTCACAGTTAATTGAGAAAAAAAAAATGCACTCATAGTTCATAATTTAATGTTGAAATACGCTTTTATTAATCTGGGGTACGTTTCCCAAAAGCTTCTTTAGCCAACTATGGTCACAAGTTCCTTCGTTACCAACATAGTTCAATGATTCAGTGTTTCCCGAAACCATAGTTCAAATGAACATTCGCAAAACAATGTCACAAATTTATGTGGTTGGAACTACAGCTCTCGACCTGTGGTTAGAAGTGTAGTTCCTTGTTAGTAAGACATATAGGTTCAATAAATTATGCTCCTGGGCACAGTAAGCAAGCTAGCATGCAGTGCAATCTATATCTTCCATTCTATCTAAATATAAATGCATTTTAATCGATGTATTTTTGCACGTCCTCTGTAAGCACCGTTTTGAATAGTGTGCACGTGCATACGTGCAGGGAACAAAAAAGAGTAAATTAGTCTTCAGGTGCCATGTTCAATATAGCTGCATTTTGAGACCTATAATAAGTTAAATAGCAGAAGTTATTACTCAGTGACATCATTAACAACGGCCATACATTGTTGAACTAATGTGGTTCAAACGACGGAGAAGCGACGTGTTCGGGAAACAGCAGTGACAAGCTAGTTCGTTTCCACAACAAAGCATCGCACTATGGAGGTTAATCAGCGAGTTATGTCGTTGTGTGGGAAATGCACCCCAGATCAGTGTGTGAAGTTTCCACTGCTGTTCACATTGTTTCTTTCACATGTTTAAAATAGTGTAAACTGGCATTATGCGAGGGTGTGACAAAAACAGGAAATACAAACACATACTGTCAAGTTTCCGCTCCAAATGCAGAGATACATGCAGCTTTTGACACATACGGTACACTTAAAGCTGAATTTTGCTTCTTGTTTAGTTTACTTAAAATGATCTAATCAAACACAACACTTAAACATTTTGTCACCACTTAATTTTATTGCATTCGTTTTATGTATTTGTTTGTTTTTCGTGTTGTGACTATGTTAATAATTTTCATTGACAGCTAAATCTGGACAGTGGATTTCTACTTTACTAGCATACTTCGCATGGATGTGAATCAGTGGAGTACACATTGAAAATAAGCATTATTTTATGTGTTTGTGAGTGAAGAGAAAGATTTGATTAGTGCTTAATGTTTGGTAATTTTTGTTGGGGGTTAAAAGAGGTAGCATTACCAGAAAGAGCAATTGAATCTAGCTTTCAAACTGATAAAATAAACAGATAGTAAATTTATATCAATACCACTTTAAACAGCATCATTTTCATTACTATCTGTCTGGCTGGCTAAATTTTAAATAAAGTGTATCTTTATAGTATTATGTTAATTTGCTTTTCTGAATTTATCTACTAAAAAATACAAACATAACTTTAATTCTAGGAAAATATGTAAGATTATTATTGATTATTCAGTTTCTAATGTTGTGTTGTGATATTAGTGAGCTCATCATCAGACATTCAAATGCAAAAGAGCGTGAAGTGGTCATTCTGTACAGATGTGTTTAAAAGTCTACAAAAGTATTTTAAAGAACAAACATATGTTTGATTTGGTTATGTATTTTAAACTGAAAGTGTTTACTTAAAGAAAAACCTAGTATTTGCATTAGGTTAAAGAGACTTGTAAATTTCTCAGTGACTTATTTTTGCAGGTTTGTTTAATACTGTGGTGAGTGTACTAAAGATGAGCCACCATGTACTGCTCTCCAGCTTGTGGTTTTCTTTTTTCATTCACTTTCTAGGTCAAAGCAAGATGCCGTTCAGCCACCTGCAGGTGTGATCAAAACAGGAAAAGGTTTTTCAATACTGTTTTTAACAGATGATCTACTCCATAGAAAGATTAATTAAAAATAAGACCAATCTCCTATCATTTTAATCTCCAATCTGTTATTTATCAGTTTAGATAGTTTTGAAATGCTTCGCTAACTAGCAGAAGATGGTAACCGGTTTTAAAGTCCAGTTGCACAGATGGGGAATGTTGTGTGGCTGCTATTATTAAACTATGCTATTCTGTGACATTTGCGATGTAATTTGCACCATTTTAATTTTAATTCAATTTAAATTCCAAAATTAGATTATTTTTAATCCTAAAAAAAAAAAAAACTATTTTATTTGAAAAAGATAGTAATTTAATTTTATTGACAAAATCTTTTAGTTTGTCATGTTTTTTTGGGTTTTTTTTTACATTCGATCAGATAACATTTTAAGCTGTCATATGGTCATGTTACAATGTGACCCTGGTATGTTACAATGTACACCAAACAAACAAAGCGACATATTGGAACAAGACAAGTGTGTAATTAATGTGGATAAAAATTATACTCTGAACATGGATTTACACAAACTGAGAAATTCAAAAAATGTTATTGTGCCCCACGCTCCCCTATTTATAAGAGGAAAGATCAGGCTCAAAACTGTTTTTATGCTGAGGTCAGGTGGTACATCGATCACGTGGTGCAAATTATAATAGGTGTGTTTGACTTAAAGTGCTCCTATTATGCCATTTTAAAGGTTGCTAATATTGTTTTTTGAGACTCCTAAAACAGGCTTACATGTATGCAAGGTCGAAAAACACTTTAGTTTTCTCCAAAAATAGATTTAATTTTACCTAATTTCTAAATGATTCGTAAACGACTCGTATGAAGCAGTTTAATAGAATCAGCCTCTCTAAACCCCTCCTTTCCGTGAACCCTCACTGCTGTGATTGGTCAGATGGCGCAGTCCTTAATGATTGGCCTACCGCATATAGCGTGTGTCAGAAAACTAAACACCCATTGCCATAACTGATTGACAGCCCTGGAGCTTTTACACCGAACACAGAAAGCACTGCGCTGGCCGCTGGGTTCAGTGCAGCCCTTCAGAACGCAAAAGTTCAACTAATTTGAACGTTGAGCGCGGCGTGCGCACCTTGCGCACCTTGCGCGCCAGCAGTGCGCTTCGCTGCGTGTGCGCTTTGGTCGACGCAGAAACAAGCCGCCCTCACGTGGTGGAAGCAGTTGAAATGAATGGGTTTCGTAGCGCAGCACTTGCCGCATTCTGTGTGAAAGCTGCTTTGTGCGCCATCCTTTATCATTACTCCATCCACTGAGACAGACAGACAGTCAAGCTGCATCAATCACAAAATTTTAGACTACGGTGGGCCCACAGCTGAACAACAGAACTACAGAAGCGTGGGTTAGCCAGTTAACAAGACATGTGCAGGGTTGTTACACAACATAACATACACAACTACATCTTTTGAATGATCATTAGAAAATACAATCTTTGTGGATTCATCTTTTGGAAGTGAATATAAAACAAATTTACTCACAGTTAGGATATAGCGTCTTCTCGACATCACGTAAACCACATGTAAATTTTATTGCTTGTGGACGGGCAGGTGATTTGCGACGTAGAACGTGGGCAGACATTATGCAAATATGTTACTTCGTGACGTTTGGTCGTAACAGAAAAATATTAGAATTCCTGATGACTCGTCCAGGCGATGGTGAGCCGACTCTTTTTTTTTTTTTTTTTTTGATAGACAATGACTTTATTTATCGTGCACTGTTGGCTTCATAACTTTGCAGATAGTTTATGTTCACATACAGCTACATGACACACTGCATGAAAGGTCATATTTGAAAAGGCATAATAGGAGCACTTTAACGCAGCGCTTTGCAGCTCGATCAAATTCTGACTTGAAGCAGTGCACGCCGGTTAGAAATTTGTCAGACTTGAGACGGCGCCGACGCCTCGTGACTGTCACGTGTGCCATCAAAGTACCGCGATAGCGATTCGAGAGCAGCCGGCTAACTCAGCCGGCGCAGTTTCTTCAGAGCAACTGCAGGAGCTCTGATGACCACATGGCTGTTTCACGATTGGCCAGATTCACCGCATGACAACGATCACGTGTGTTTGGGGTTTATTCTAACATCCTCAAGTCCGATAATGCTGACAAATCTGTGTTTTTAGAACAATAAAAGTGTTTTTACTGTAGTCGCAATGTTATATTGAGTCAGATTTATCATAAGACACTGATAAAAGCATATATAACCCCACTTTATTAGTATTTAAATAGTATATGTTTATGTTGATCATTATTCTTGTTCAGATGTCGCTGTATTAAGCAGTATATGAAACGCGTTCCTGTTGCTCATGAAAGCGCTTTTGAAAAGTCTGTGTATTTGATAAATATTGCATTTAATTCACTTCATCTGTGATAGAGCATGCAAACACCGCGAGAACGTCACTAACGAGAGCAGAAAGTGTCCGTAGATGAAGTCGAACACACCTAATATTTCCAGTTGTAATTATGAGTTCTACGAGGATATGGATTTACTACTACTATGGATTTACTAAAAAAAAAAATATATATATATATATATATATATATATATATATATATATATATATATATATATATATATATATAGAATACTGCGTGCTGGTTCAAACCTCGCCCCCACAATGCGATGGAGTGGTAGCTAGTCTGTAATGGTGAACTTAAGTAAATATTTATTTAATGTATCCAAACTCTTGCTTAAGCAAACTGAAACAGTAAGCTCAGTTTACAGTCAAGACTGTAAACACAAAACTGCACTGCTATTTTTCAAGTTTGTTCTTGTTAGCTGTTTAGGATTTTCTGTTCTATCTAGTATCAAATATGAGTTAATGTTTATTTTTTAGAGCTTATTGTTTATGTAGATATTTTTATGTTCCAGCTCAAGTTCCAGCATTTCACTCTTTGCAAAGTTGTGTCCAACTGTCATGAGCTTCTGAGGTTTGATTGAGAGCTGCTGTCTGTGGTGCTGAATCCACAGCTGCCTGTTATAGTGTCAGAAGCATGAAATATCTTGTGGTTTTAGCATTTTCATTGCAATGTTATATTAATCTTTTATTTTCAATTTACTAAAACCATTAAATCAACTTGTAGGATTCACTGAAGCCCTCAGACCGCTCACATGTGTGTTTTACTGCCGCCCTCTAGTGGAACATTTAAATAAAGCTGATCATTTTGTTTCTGTGTCATTGTACTTACATAGAGCAGTGCTTTCTCTGCACATTTTGGATGTCGCTCATATCGGACGCAACTACAGGTCTTGACGTTTCTTCTTGTGAGCTGATCTGTTGTGTCCGGTGTGTTAGATGAGGGAGACATATAAAATATGCAGAGAGAGATTCGTGTCAATCCAGTGCAAACATCAAGATGAAGATCAGAAAAGCTTCTGCAAAGCACATGAAGCCTCCATGTGTGTGAAGGATGGAGTTTCATTAGAGACGATCAGAGATGAAAGGTTCTTTTTTGTAAGTGATGAAGCATCTACTGGAGTCTTTACTGTGAACATCACTGATCTGAGAAAAGAGGATTCTGGGTATATATTGGTGTGGTGCTGATGTTAACACAAAGCTCAATCTCACTGTTAAAAAGGGTGATACATATATATATATATATATATATATATATATATATATATATATATATATATATATATATATATATATATATATATAGTATTATTTACATAGCAATGTTAATGTGTGCCGGTGCTATATTGACTGTGCCATATAAATAATGTGATTATATCAGATTGAGTTTGAACCTATCAGCCTGTACCATCTAGAGTTTCATGACAGCACATTATATTTATTGTAATCGATTTGAATTATTTGCAAGTCAAATTTTTATTTTAAAATGTGCACACATGCACAATGGCTATTCGGTCATATAATATCTATCTCTATCTATATATATAGAGATTGGCAGATAACATTTTAAAACTTCTATTTTCATAGCTTGCAAGACTGTCATGTTGTCAGCACTGAAACAGCAGCACCTGAATTATGTTTAAATGTTGGTAAATGTTAAAACCTTATTTATAGTTCTTGCTCTCGTAAAGAGCATACACCATAATGTATATCATTCACATTCACAACTATGTAAATTTATATTTTCATTGTATGTAAATCTGGTTTGTACATATTTTTTTTTTTTTTCTCTAATCATCACTGTATGTTTATGTATTTTCAGATTTCTCCTTGCCCAATATTGTTTCTCTGTGTTCAACTCTGCTGCTGATTGGAGGATTCACTGTGACTGAGTGTTTATTAAGATAAAAGCATATGTAACCCCTTTACCCGGGTCCTACTCACACACCGCTTCGAGCGGGTCTCTGGCATGGGAGGTGGGCCCACTAACAAGGAGGTTAAAGATTGCAGCCTCTGGTGTCAGTCGCTAGTGCACCTCTTGAGAGCAGGGGAGTGAGGTTTATCTGCACAGCACCTACCAGCTGACCTCCGTTACACATAGACAAATGTTTAAATAGAACATAGACTTCAAGCTGACTATAGCTACTACAGACTTACCTGTTTGTAAATAGCCTTCCTTCCAAATGAGGATGTCCAAAATGTCTTCAAAGGGTGTTTTGTCAGATGCAGGTCACAAACAAACTGATGAACTTTTAACCTTCATCATTTAAAATTTGAAAATAAAGCATCACATATACATATGAGTTAAGTCTTAAGTTTCTCATTAATTCTGGAGGTGTTTTTGTGTTTATGTGACAAGGAGGCAGTTTTTCTGTCCAGCTCAAAGCCACAGAAATCTATGACACAGAATGTTTATGATTACTATACATGTCATCATTTCTAATGTTGAACTATATTTGTGTTAATACTGCTTTAGAAGAGTAACGGAAAAATGGAAACCAAGTTTACCAGAGGTAAATCATAAAGTTAAGGGGCAGAGCAGAAGGTAAGGTTTTCATGATCTAAGAGTTATTTTTATGATCTAAAATGTGAGCAGTACATGCTCGTGTAAAACCACTGGGTGTTTGCAGGGTTTTGTAGGTCAGTGTGCTGAAACTAGCGTGACAGGCTCTTGTGCTTGTGGTTTTCTTTCACTGTTGCCATTTATATTCTTCTGGTCAAACCCAGAGGGTTTCTTAAGCAACAAAGGATGCAAACTTTCCACTCCATAAAGACATTCTGTGTATTTAATATAATAGTGTTTATAGTGTAATGCAGTTGTTCTTGTAGAAGATTTTCATTAATCTTGAATCAATATAAAACATAGAATTATGCCTATACACAAGAGGATATTATTCTACTATTATCATCTGACTATGTGTATTAACTCTGTGCAGTGAGCTTAGAGCAAAGAGAGCTGTTTAAAGCTTGAAAAACACTCATGTCTGGAAAGAACCTGTTCAGGAGCTAGAAATACATGACAGCTATTGATCAACCTTCAGGAATTCATATATGGTAAAAAATACCTTGTCCAAAAATACAACAGTGCATATATGGAATGCTTCAGGATGTATATATGTGTGCTTGAGACGAAACTCTGGAGTGGTGTTCGAACATTACTCTGCCTTTTGTTAACTTATTAATAAAGATCTATCTGACTTCAAAACCTCTTCAGAGCAATTTATTTTGAGCAAGGAAAATTCTACAATATTGTTTGTATAGTTTTATTCGGGTCATTTAAATTTGTAGAGGTCTCAATGCTCCTGTTTCATGTAGAATAAGTTCACAGTTTTTACAACATCATAAAAAGGAACAAGCTCAAAACTATATTTGTTACCAACTGCAGTCAGTGTGTATTGCAAAATGGCTGCTTGCTTTTCAAATGGTCACTATTATGTCAGCAGGTTTGGACTATTTTCTCTCAATGCATGAATTATTCACTGGTGATTAATCAAACGATTTGAAAATTACTTTTTAGTTATTAAATTATATATATAAACGTCTAATTGAACCCTTTGGCTCCATCTGGTGGCAAATCTGAGTTAATGTCATATTTCTTGGTTCTATTACAAGGAGCTTTAGTTACATTGTATGGCGTTTTATAAGGTAGGGGGTTTATTTTAATTCTACTGTTCTGTTTTGATCAGTTTTTATAAATGGCTCTGATTTACATACTCCTGTGAGTTTGAAATGAATAAGAGTCAATCTGAAGGAATGAAACTTCACCAAAAACACATAATTCAGCTGATGAAGCCTCTAACTGTCTGAATATATGGTATATTCCTCCACACTATATTTTGTATCTTTAGCCTTTTATTGTTATAGGACTGTATTTCAACCTTCTGTTTTGCATTATTTTAATAATTGAAGCTGCCTTGTATGTGTACCCTAAAACCCTGGTTTTATAGTAAAAGTGTAGTAACTATGTTTTTTTTTTTTTAGAGTATTGATTACCATTTGTATAACCACAGATTTACTACAAATACCATGTAGTGTAGCAAAACCATGGTTAATTTGTGGTTACCATGGTCCAGATATACTTTTTAATGTGTTTTCATTTGCAGCTCTTGAAGGTCAGTGATGTCAGTCACCATAAGACATTAATGAGGTGTAGTATCATGTAGATGAGAACAGTTCATCTGGACAGACTGTGATTGTGTGTTTGTGATGAGTCCGTTCAGCTGCTGTCCATGGTGCTGAATATCTGAAGGACTCTCCTCTTCCAGCAGGTGATCAGACATTTTGTTCATAAAAATGTAAAAACATGCTGTTTTTATAAAGAGACAGAGAATCCCAAAATCACGTGTATTAAAAAAAGTCTTCACTCACTGTAAAAAAGTCTTCGCTCACTGTAATAAAACGCTGATCAGTGATCAGTCACAAACCTGCACTTATACAGTTAGCTTAGAAACCGCTGCTGTTTGCATGTGTATCCATCAGATGTCACTGTGAACTGAAGCCTGTGTGGAGTATTAGTTTTACTTCCATCTTCTATCTCTCTCTCTTGCTCTCTTTTTCTCTGTGTGCCATATACAGAGGAAGTGGGCGTCTCCGTCACATTTAGCAGAAGAAGAAAGAAACACTCAGAGCTCATCTGAACACACATCGAGAGCTTCAGAAGAACTGAATCTACTAACAACAGAAGTATGAAGATCATCTGGACTTTCACTCTGCTGATGATTCCTGGTAAGAATCTGAACTCACAGTAAATCACTAAAAACAGCAACTTTAGTTCATGTTGTTGAACCAGAAACAGTAGCCTAAGTAAATGTGAAAATTCATCTTTGTTCAGTCACACAAATATTGTATTATATGGAAATGCTGTATTAATGCTGATTTATTGTAGGTGTCATGAGTTCCATCAGTGTGACAGGATATTCAGGAAGTGAAGTCACCATCACATGCAAATATAATATAGAATATATAGCAAATGCAAAGTATTTTTGTAGAGGAAAGAAGCCAGGGAAACCAAGGGGTGAATGGTGTTCTGAACTTATCAAGACTTACGAGGAAGATAAATGGGTTCATTCTGGAAGATTCTCTCTGTATGACGACACAAGAGCAGCAGTTTTCACTGTGACCATCAGAGATCTGAGTAAACAGGATTCTGGGACGTACCAGTGTGGAGTTGACAGAACTACAAAAAAAGATTCCTACACTGAAGTGAAGCTGATCGTTATAACAGGTGAGTAACTGAAACCCTCAAACCCATGATGATCTACAGAACATCAACACATGTAATGTGACAGTAATAACAGAGAACTCCCTTCTATAAAGAACCTTCTGTTTAATGGAAAGGATGAACCCTTGACATTAATAAAGAACCTTTATTTTTAAGAGTGCAGAGCAGACATGGACAAAAAAAAAAAAAAACATGACAAATGTGAGATTTATTAATCATTGATTTTGCTGATAACAGAAATTGTAAATAAATGTAAATGTATGTAAATCAACACATAACACTCTTATTATAGTCATGCCATTTGATGTCAGCATCTGTTATGTTTTATTCAGACTTCAAGTCCTCATAAGAGTTTCAAGATGCTCAGAAGTTGGCAGTTTGTTGTTTTGTGTGTGTAAAACAGTGTGAAAGATCCAGCATCTGTGAGAACAGAGAAGTAAGTATCTGTGAGCTGAAAACACTTTAATTACTTCTAGTGCTGTGTTTCAGAGAGAAATGAACATCAAACAACATCAGCTGAATCTCCACTGATCACATCTGCATCTCCTGTAACAGGTACAAACTCACTGATTTCTGTCAGTCGGTCAGTTTTGACTCTTCAGAGTGATTTAGTGAATCTGTGGTGTTTTCAGGCTCTTCTCTGATCATCAGTGTGTCTGTGCTTCTGCTTCTGATCATCACTGTGATTCTGTTAGTGATCGTGACTCTCTGGAGGAGGCGTCAGTCACACAGTAAAACTCTTCCTCCTTTACACACTTACACACTTTTACTTTCTTTAAATAACATTTTCTATTTTTCTACATTGCTCAAACTGACATATTATTAGTCATAGTGATGTTTTTAGTGTGCTTCTTTTCTTTTTTTGAATAAAAATGACTTTACCTGCAAGTAAAGATGAGCAAAAATTACTGTGATTGCAAAAAGATGTTTGTCTGATACAGTTCAGAAAGCCAGTCGTGACTCTCAGAACTTCATCACATCCGCTGAGGATCTGATATACTCCGTGGTGAATTTCCAGAAGAAAACGGACTGTCCTGACAGTGTCAGTTTGAGGAATAATCAGGATTGCAGTGAATACACTGCTGTCAGTTATCTCACTGATTGACGAGCCACAGCGAAGAATGTGTTATAAACCGATGCATTTAAAAATGTGGATCGTTCACAATGAGTCCAAACCTAACATTGAGCACCAAATGAGACAAGTGCTGTGTAAACATATAATATTTAGCATATGCAGACTGATATGCAGAGTGGGAGTGTAATGCAGACTGACATTAGCAGATGATTTTTTCTAAAGCTGCTTTGGATCAGCAATAATTGTACAAACAATATACAGTACAAATAAAAATTACCTGATGCATTTAACAAGAGTTAGATGTTTTTTGCATCATTAAATAGAACATGTTTCAAAGAATCCCACATGCCATTTTTTTTCTATCCAGTTCAAAGCTGCAGAAAACCGGTGAAGGTTCAGGGTCTCAGTTTGGTTTGAGTGTGAAGATTAAACAGACTTAATCAGAAAACCCACAGTGGGGCACTTAAGACAGACAAAAGATGAACATCCATTGTGAGCAGAAGACAATAAAGAATAAGAGCTGCTTATTCAGTAATTCACCTTCAACTTTTATTGTGTTGACATTTTTTTTACAGGTCAAATAAAATCAAAACAATGAGCCGACAAATCAGTAACAGAGACTGACAGACACTTACATCATTATTATATCTCTGGCTAAAGACAAAGTATTATAATGCATTTTTATATGGCAGTAAGAATGGCATACTGGTTTGCTTTTCTGAATTCGGCAGAACATTATTAACAGTCTATAGAGATGTAAAAGTATTGCCTAATCTGAATTGTCAGTTTCTGATGTTGTGCTGAGATATTGATCTGGGACATTCTGTGGTCATGTGATAATTGTGTATGAATGTTTACAAGAATACTTTAAAGAACAAACATAAGTTTGACTTTATTGGCAATTTTAAATTCACAAGTGTAATTTAAGAAAAATGCATTTGTTTTTACTTTACTAAAGTGACTTGCTTGTAAGAGTCTTAGTGCTTTGTGTTTGCAGAGTTTTTTCATATGGTGGTCAGTGAGCTAAAGATCATTAACATGAGATGCCAGTTTGTGGTTTTCTTTTGCTCTATTTATTTTCTGTGGGTCAAAGCCCTTCAGCCACCTTCTGGTATGATAAAAACAGGAAATGGTTTCTTGAGAAATGATGCACACAAACTTTCCACTCCTTAAAAAATGCTGTGCATTTGTGTAATATGCAATAAAAAAATACTTAGTCTATAATATAATAAAGCTCTCGCTTTAGTCAGGCCATCCAGAGTCAAAAAATAACTCAAACAGTAGGCCTTCCTTTAAGGATATTATAATTTAAAGCCAACAACAAATGCACTGAACACATATTTGGCGAAAAGACACCTTGATAGCGTCAATTTGACTGAGACTGTAAACACAAATACAAATGTCTTATTGAAGCCTATGGCTCCAACTAATGATAATGATAATTTGCTGGGAAAAAAAAAAATAATAATAATAATAATAAATAAATAAATAAATAAACACTTCGTGTATGTTATGGCTAGAAGAGTATGTGCATGTTCCTATTATTCTTCTGTTCTGATTTAAGGAATTGCTAATCACACTGATTTGCATGACTCAAAGTACATTTCCTGATGTATGAGTTAGTTGTTTTTGTTAGTTGTATGTGATATATTTTGTACTATCTTGCATTTTTAGCATTTTCTTAATGTTTTGTTCTTTTAATTTATTTAAATTATTTTAATCTTGAAACTTTGTTTTAAGTTTACTATACTTTCCCATTAGTGGAAGATTTAAATAATGATGATCCGTTTAATTCGGTGTCATTTGTCTTTATATAGAGAACATGCTACCTGTGTGAGCTCTCAGTAGAAGGTGTGGGAACTCTGGCCACTGTGAATGGCCAAGTACCGCACAAGAGACCATATGACTGATAGGTAAAGTAACCAATCACATGTTGTCTCACGTCATGTTCAGGGGCGTGGAAATGTCCCCCGTAACAGACCGGTGTATGTAATGTGAAACTCTTGAACATATACTAATGCTGCATTCACGCCATCTCGTAATTCCGAGATGAAAACACGTGGCATTCTATACTATCCGAATTATGAGTTTCTATGGCAACACTATCAACGCCAAAGCCCTCACGTGCTCCTGAACTCGTAATTACAACTTCTAAACTCGGAATGTTCTGAGTTACGACTTGGACCAGTGACAGATGTACCACGTGACCGTCGCCACGCCTGGCGCTACTTAGGCGCTACCTCTGAGACCGACAGCATGTAAAGCTTTAAGTAATATGTCACGTGTTGTCATCTCGGAATTACGGTAATTACGACATGGCGACAAGGCACATGTAAACACGATGGCTTTCTTTTTCTTTGAGGGGGTTTGAAATCACGGCATCTTTCTTTCTATGGGTAAAGTTTACAAACGGGACACACATGTCTCCTGGGAATCCTGTATAACTCCACCAATCCGATGCTGACTTCCAAACTCCTGAAGTGTTTCCAATTTTGTGTTCCATATGCATCAGATGTTCACCCAACGGTCCGTGGGCATAATCTCCACTAGGTGGCGCTCTTTCAGTGTGATTAATGTGACATTCAGTCAATGGTGATGGTGGGAGGAGCCAGTAAAGCTGCTCATTACTGATGAAGAGCTGAATAAAGAGGAAGTAACTAAAGCAGACAGATGTAGAGACAGAGAGATTCACACAGAGATCATTCAGCATAAAGAAGACTGAACTCAACTCACAATGAAGATCCTCTTCATCTTCTTCACTTTCTACCTGATCTCAGGTCAGAGCTTTTCTCTTTCATCACTGCAGTAATGATGCTGTTTTCTGTTCATCAGCTTTCTGATCACAGTATCAATCTGATTGACAGGTGCAGTGAAAGACATTGATGTGACCGGATATACTGGAGGAAGCGTTCTTGTTGATTCTGAGAAACTTTGGGTCAGCGACTATAAATATATGGCCAAATTACCTGGGTGGAGCATAATAATAAATGATACAAAACATGATAAATGGGTTAATGAAGGAAGATTCACACTGTTCCAAAACAATGAGGGAAACCTCATGATCTACATCAGAGAACTTATTCAACATGATGCTGGAAGATACGCAATTGATGTTTTTCACAACCAGCGTATATATATGTCTCTGAATGTAGAAGAAGGTCAGTCATTTCACAATCAAGCTGTTTAGAAAAAAAAAAAAGAAAACTAGTGATTTCTAAATATGTTATCTTTGTAAACTATCACAGATTCATGTTGTAAAGTGTCAAAGAAAGTGATGGTGAATATTGGAGAAACTGCCACCTTCAGCTGTGAATATTCACAGAGTCATATTAATGATCCCAAGATCATATTCAAAGAAGAAAAAGACTCCATTGAGACGATTTACAGCACATGGAAAAAAGAAGGAAGAATTAGCATTTCCAATGACAAACATAAAAACATCTTCAGTGTGAGAATCACTGCTGTGACACCAGATGATGAAGGAGTTTATTTATGTGGAGTTTGGATCAACAGACCCTTGTACAGTTACTCCATTATTACTGCTGTTCACCTGCATATTATTAGTAAGTAGAACAAAGTCAATTAAATCTGGAAGAAAACAGTCTGTGTCTGAAACAGATTTAGTGATATTTGTGTTGTGACAGATAAATTGGCTATATATAAAGTGAGCGGCTACTCAGGAGGTGGTTTGATGATCAAGTGTAAACATCCTCAATACAAAACCAAACCAAAATACATCTGTAAAGAATCAGATGGATGTTCAGAGAGGAAGAATCCAGGAGTTCAGGATGAATGGATGGAGAATGGAGATGTTTCTTTATATGACGACACCAGAGCAGGAGTCTTGATGGTGTTTTTTAGAGAGCTGAAAGCTGCAGATGCTGGAACATACAGGTGTGGAGTGAATGTATCTCACTATACTGAGAGATTCACTGAACTTCAGCTGAGCATCAAACACGGTGAGGAACCTCAAAATACTTTATCTTGCATGTTTGGAGTATCTAATCTGATTTTATGTCATTTGTTTTGGTTTATAGATGCAAAATATCCTAAGACAGTGACAGAATCTGCTCATCTTGATGAAGAAGTCAACATCACCTGTCAGATCCCAGAGGAGCATGTAGTTCATTTCTGCAAAGAGGATGATAATCACATCTGCCAAAACATCAGCTCATCTAAAGTGACGCAAATGAATGGTTCATCTGAGAGAAATGAAGAGAGAGTTTTTACAGTGATCATCAGTAATGTGAGCGTGAGAGATGCTGGAGTTTACTGGTGTGGAGCAGAAACCAGAGACACATATTTGACTTTCATCTCCCTGAACACTAAAATTCAGCTCGTTGTGATCAGTGAGTCAATTCCAATTATTTAACTGTAGTAAATACAGTCTATTCAGAATCATTTGTGTTAAATGCATGTGTTTGTTTGTTTGAAGTGCCTCCAGTAGTGAGACATGAAGGAGAATCTGTTGAGACTACAACTAGTTCCTTTATGAGAGAGACTACAACTAGTGCATTTATGACAGAGATCACAGGTCATCAAAGATTACAAACTGAGTTCTATAAATAGTTAATGCATATAAAATGTTTTCACTTGCAATGATTTTATAAAATGAGTTTATAACCCATAAATGTTAAAACAGACATTGATGTTGCAATAGAAAAGAGTAGGAACATCATACATATTATGTCATTCATCTCTGGACTGTTTTTGTGTTTTATTCTCAGATTTCTTCATGCTCATCATTATGAGTGTGTGTGTGAATCTGCTGCTGATCAGTGGATTCACTCTGGCTGTGTGGAAATTAAGACACGAGAGACGAGGTGATGCTTCGTTTGACCAATTATCGGTTTAAACTTTTTAATTAAAGTTATATTAGCGTCTCTGAGCAGCAGTGAAATCTCTCACTCAGTGAGTTTCTGTCTCAGATGCTGCTGACATTTGATGTTGATCTGTTTCTCTGTCTGAGTGATTCTTTTTGTGTTGGGTTAATCAGGAAGAACCTCAACTTCAAGCAAGAGAAAGAGAGAGAAAAATACAATGGTGAGTTACAGTGTTTTGTGCATATTTCTGTGTGATTATATGTTTGTTTGGTCATCAAAGGCAGCGAGTGATGCTGATGTCTCCTTTAAATAATTACTCAAAATTGATTGTAGGTAAAGCTGTGTGATTTGTTGCACTACATTTGGTGATCAGAAAGATTATATTTATGTTTTTATCCATGTACAGTTTTTGTGATAACTAAGTATCTCAGCTAATGATCAGTTTTAATTTACACCTCATCCTTCTTGAAACTCCCCCTACCAGCTGCCATTCCTCATTAAAGTGTGCATTTTCTCTCTATTTTATCTCTGTGTTCAGTCATCATGTGCAGACAGCAGACGTGATTCTCTCTTAGATCCTGGATTAGCCCAAACTAAGAGTCACAATGATGATCCACCTACAATCCCTTCTGATGAGCTCCCTTACGCTGCTGTCAGTTTCCAGAAGCATGAAGAGTCTCTCAGCGACGCTACAGTCAAATTCAGTAAGGATGAGATTCACTCTGATTAGACCAAAGTCACTGCATGAGACTCAACTAACTATAACAGATCACAGATCATCACATTTCCAGTAGTGTCTTAAAAACAGGTTTTTTTTTTCTTTTATATTTGTTTTCATTCACAGTTCATTAATAACAATGTCCTCAGAATTCATAATTTAATCTTGAAATGTATGTTTTTTTTTTTTTTTTTTTTTTTTTTTTAAATTGATCAGAGTAGTTCAGTTCAGTGTGTGAATAATGAGACAATTTAAAGTTTGCGCTGCTGCTCATGTTTCTTCTTTCACATGTTTAAAATAGTTTGTCAGCTCAGTTTATCTGAGGTCATGATGAACACAGGAAATAAAACCGCTGGGTAACATTTCTAGAATATAATGTCAAGTTTCCACTCCACATATAGAGACACATGCAGCAGCTTTGACACGTACAGTTAAGACTCTTTAGTAGCAGCTCTTAAACAGACCTTCATGATGAGACACATGAAGTTTGAGAATCATTTGTACTCTGTTCACATCTGTTAAAATGGCTTAATTGAAAAGTGGATCCTGTTGCAAAATACAAAATAAATAAACAAACAAACAAACAAATAAATAAATATTTAGCAACAGGATCAGTGTTTTAATTTTGATATTTTGTTCCCTCTCTGGAGCACCCATAGTTTAGCCTGTAATTACCTGATGCACCCCTGGTCAAGATTTTTTCTTTGTTAAAATGGCTTGTTTTTATTTATATACTGATGCTGTGTGTTCTGCTTTTGATTTGTACATACAACATAGTTACACAAATATTATAAAGAAGACATTGGTAGCATTAACAGCAGTGCATAGGGAGTGAATGAATCTAGTTTTCATACTGATGAAACACCAGATTCCAGAGAAACATCCAGAAATATAAGAGTATAAGAACATAATTCTCTGATAGTTGTTATGAAAGACAGTGAGAAAGGAAAAAGTCTGCAATTTAAATGATATAATTTCATAAATTTTATTTTATATCATGTTCAGGACAGATTTAAATATTAATATATAAACTATCATCAACCAGGTAATTAAATTATAACAGTTTTAATTGAAACAGTATTAATTTGCTTATTTTAATGTTTTGAAATTATTTGTCGTTATTGTCATATTAAAAGACTTGAAAATGTTTTATTCTGATTTTGTCTCAAAGTTTCTCATGAACATTAACTGTGTTTTTTTTTTTGTGTGTGTGTGCGTGTTTGCATGATGAACAGGCTGTTTTCTGTCCAGCTCAAAGCCACAGAAAACAGTTTGACAGTTCAGGGTCTAAGTTTAGTTTGACTGTGACGATTAAACAGACAGTGAACAGTAAACAGACATTATTCAGGAAACCCACAGTGAGACACATGAGACTGAACAAATGGAAGATGAACATCTATCGTGAGCAAAAGACATGAAAGACTAAGAGCTGCTCATTCAGCTCACTTACTGAAAATGTTGAATTATATGAAATGTTGAATGTCCATGTGTGATTTGACAGAATTACTTTTATAATAAGAAAAATGTATGTCCACAAATCACAATGTCTATAAAAGATTGTACATATTTTACATTTGTATTGCTAAGTTTAGTAATTTTATTTTAATGTCATGTAAAGAAGCAGCATCTCCAGGTTTAGTTATACTGCTTTTGTAATACAGGTTTTTACTGGGTTATTAAAGAGACTTGCTTGTAAATGGCTCAGTGTTTTGCATTTGCAGAGTTGTTGAACACTGTGGTCAGTGTGATAAAGATAACCAACATGTGCAGCTCCAAAGATCAATCAACATGCTGCCTTGTGGTTTTCGTTTGCTCTTGCATTGAAATTATTTTGGTCAAACCAAGATGCCCTTCAATAACCTGCTGGTGTGTTAAAAACAGGAAATGCCTTTACAACATCACAGAAAAAAAAAAAAAAAAAAAAAACATATTTTACTAACAAGTCCTACCAAGTGCAGTCATGAGTAAGGGTGTGTTACAGAATCTGAACTTATCAGATGCTAAAATGCCCGTTCACATTTTCAAATATGCGCAAAAACACACATGGGAACCAATGAGGTTTAAGCACTGTTTCGACTCCTCCCTTTTCTCTTTATATGGCGCTGAGCACTACACGTCCATTTGAATGAAAACAAAGTTTGTGGGTAAATCGTCATATGAACAGGCAGATGAGACGGAGTAAGATTTCTGTGAGTAATCAATTAATTTCAGACCTGTTCTTCACACAGAGCTGTTTTATGTCTTCAGAGGACTTGCAAGTACACACCACGGTGCGAATGGACCATTTATATAAAGGTATGTGCCAAAAAATTTGAATATCGAGGGAAAGTCCATTTATTTCAATAATTTGTTTCAAAAAGTGAAACTTGTATGTGATATCAGTTCACTACACACCAAGTAAAATATTTCAAGCCTTTATTTGTTTCAATTTTAGTGATTATGGATTAAAGATAAAAAAAAAAAAAAAAAAACCCAAATCCAGTATTTCAAAAAATTAGAATATCATGACAAAGTTCAACGTTGTAGGCTCCCTGTGTCCCAATCTAGATAATTAATGCAAAACACCTGCAAAGGTTTCCTCAGCCTTTAAATTGTCTCAGTCTGGCTTAGTAGGCTTCAGAATCATGGGGAAGACTGCTGACTTGATGGTTGTGCAGAAGACCATCATTGACACCCTTCATAAGGATGAAAAGTCTCAAAAGGCAATTGCAAAAGAAGCTGGATGCTCACAGAGAGCAGTATCGAAGTATATTAACAGAGTGTTAAGAGGAAGGGAAAAATGTGGCCGGAAAAGGTGCACAAGTGACAGGGATGACCGTAGCCTTGAGAGGATTGTCAAACAAGGGTGGTTCAGAAATCTGGGGGAGCTTCATAAGGAGTGGACTGAGGCTGGTGTCAGTGCATCAAGAACGACCACATACAGACGTCTGCATGACATGGGCTACAGCTGCAGAATCCCATGCGTCAAGCCACTCCTGAACCAAAAACAACGTCAGAAGCGTCTGTGCTGGGCTGTTACGAGCCCCTGCTCTTTCTTTCTCTCTTTTCTTTCCTGAGTGCAGCTGCTAATTGGATGGGGGCGGAGACTAGTAAGAACACCTGAAGCTTCTGCCTATTTAAGAGCTGCTGGTGGCACTTCAATGGCGGCTTGCCCTGGGAATTCTGTTTTGTGTTTGATTTTGGTTTGCTTTATTTTCTTTTGTTTAAGGATGGTGAGTGATCGTTTGTTTAGTTACTACAGAGTACATAGAAAGCATAGGTAAGTGAGCTGATCCGGAAGATTTTGTTGTCTTTGATTTCTTCCTCGGAAGATAGGAAGTTTTCTTAACTTTTGAGTAAGTTGTAGTTTAAATTAGTTAGCTCACCAGTCCTTGTTTATGATTTGTTTTTGTTTAAATGTGTTTCTTGCCGTTTTCTATTTTTGGTCATATTCGTCTTATTTATACAATAAAATCTTAACCTTTTGCCCTGGCCACTGTTGTATTTGTTCAGAATGGCTTTCTTATGTTGGACTCTAAATGGGTCGTAACATGGGCTAAGGAGAAAAAGTACTGGTCTGTTGCCCAGTGGTCCCAAGTCCTGTTTTCAGATGAAAGCAAATTTTGCATTTCATTTGGACATCAAGGTCCCAGAGGAAGACCAGAGAGGCACAAAAGTCAAGCTGCTTAAAGTCCAGTGTGAAGTTTCCACAGTCAGTGATAGTTTGGGGAGCCATGTCATCTGCTGGTGTGGGTCCATTGTCTTTTATCAAGTCCACAGTCAACGCAGATGTCTACCAGGAAATTTTGGAGCACTTCATGCTTCCTGCTGCCGACAAGCTTTTTGGAGATGATGATTTTATTTTCCAGCAGGATTTGGCACCTGCCCACAAAGCCAAAACTACCAGTACCTGGTTTAATAGCCATGGAATAACTACTTGATTGGCCGGCAAACTCGCCTGACTTAAACCCCATTGAAAATCTATGGGGTATTGTCAAAAGGAAGATGAGGGAACAGAGACCCCGAAATGCAGACGAGCTGAAGGCCAATATTAAAGCAACTTGGGCTACCATAACACCTCAACTGTGTCAAAGGCTGATCAACTCCATGCCACACCGCCTTGATGCTGTAATTAGTGCAATAGGAGGCCCAACAAAGTACTGAGGACATGATACAGTACATTAACACACTTTTCAGAAGGTCAACATGTGTTTAAGATCCTTTTTTTATTGGTCACATGAAATATTCTAATTTTGTGAAATACTGTTTTTTTTTTTTTTTTTCTTTTTGTCTTTAATCCATAATCATCAAAACTGAAACAAATAAAGGCTTGAAATATTTCACTTGGTGTGTAGTGAACTAATATAACATACAAGTTTCACTATTTGAAACAAATTATTTAAATAAATGGACTTTCCCTCGATATTCTAAATTTTTGGCACATACCTGTAGTTGGAGAGACCAGAGGCAATTTTAACAGGGGGTAATTGTAACATCAGAAACAAGCTAAAGTGATGGCACTTGATCTGCACATGCTCAGTAGGATTTTCTCTCTGCCTGTGAAAAAATGAGCACAATCATTTCACCTCAGTAGAATTTTTTTTTTTAAACTTTTTTGGATGTACAGTATTTTCCTTTTGTTGTCTAACGTTTAGATGACTGTGAATTTAAACTTATATAGATTTTATCTCTAGGTTACTGATAAAAAATGAAGATGAACAACCTATGCTAATATTAGCATTATTAACATTACTGGAACCTTGCTGGATCCTCTTCAGTTTGCCTACAGAACAAACAGGTCTGTGGACGATGCAGTCAACATGGGACTGCATTATGTTCTGCAACATCTAGACAGACCAGGGACTTTTGTTAGGGTCCTGTTTGTGGACTTCGGCTTGGCTTTTAACACTATCATCCCAAACCTCCTCCTGCCCAAATTCGGTAACATATTTTGATGGTCCCTTTTGAACATTCTGTTGACAATAAGTAATGTTGCACCTAGATATCAACTAACTCTCATTAGAGTATTAGTAGACTGTCTGCTTATTATCTGCTAACTTTATTGTGATGGTCTCCCAACAGACATTCTACTGACTATAAGTAACTATGCAAGTACATGTCAACTTATTCTAACCCTAACCCTACCAGTCTACTAATACTCTACTAATGAGAGTTAGTGGACATATAGGTGCAATGTTACTTATAGTCAACAAAATGTGTTGGCCATCAAAATAAAGTGAAACCCCAAATTCAGACCCATCTGTCAGTGGATCACCAGCTTCCTGACAGACAGGCAACAGCTAGTATAGCTGGAAAAATTCTCATCGGCACACGCCTGATCAGCACTGGTGCCCCCCATGGTTGTGTTCCCACTGCTCTTATTCCTCTACACAAATGATTGCTCTTCAGAGGACCCCTCTGTCAAGCTCCTGAAGTTTGCAGACGACACCAGACGTATCGGCGTCATTCAGGACAGTGATGAGTCTGCTTACAGACAGGAGGTTAAAGAGCTGGCTGTCTGGTGCAGTCTTAACAACCTGGAGTTAAACATGTTCAAAACAGTGGAGATGATCGTAGACTTCAGGTGAAACTCTCCTGCACTGCCCCCACTCACCATCATGAACAGGACTGTAACGACAGTGAAGTCATTCAAGTTCCTGGCCATCACCATCTCTCAGGACCTGGATGGGACAATCTCTCATTGTTCAAAAAATCATTGTTAAAAGGCCCAGCAGGGAAAGTTCAACCTGCCACAGGAGCTGCTGAAACAGTTCTACTCCACCATCATTGAATCCGTCTGCACTTCAATAACTGTGTAGTTCAGCTCATCTACCAAATCTGAGCACAGAAGACTACGTTGGATAGTTTGGACTGCTGAGCGAATCACTGGTACAACCCTCCCCACTCTCCAAGAACTGTACTTATCCAAAGTGAGGAAAAGGGCTAGCAAAATCACTCTGGACCCCTCACATCCAGCACATTCCCTCTTTGAACTGTTGCCATCCGGTCGACACTATAGAGCAGGGGTGACGAACATCGGTCCTGGAGAGCCGCAGCCCCGCAGAGTTTTGTTTCAACCCTAATCAAACGCACCTGAACAAACTAATCAAGGTCTGAAGGGTTACTAGAAAGCTACAGGCAGGTGAGTTTTAATTAGGGTTGGAGCTGAACTCTGCAGGGCTGCAGCTCTCATGGACCGGAGTTCGCCACCCCTGCTATAGAGCATTGAGCACCAGAACGGCCAGGTACAGGAACAGTTTCTTCCCTCAGGAAATCCATCTTATGAACACTTAATTGTGGAACACAACACTATTTACACACTTACTGTATACATTTCTTTATCTAACACACATAATTAAATTGTCAATTTGTATACTGTTATTCTCTATTTACTTGTTTTATTTTTATTATTTTATTATGCCCCCGATGTATTGTATGCAAGCCACATGGCCCAGTGTAAGCACCTTTGTTTGTCTGTTGGAAATGAACATATTTAAATGTATTACTACATTTAAAGATTATTAGTGTTACACATTAAACAATGTGTTGCTTTTAAATCTTTTTAAATACAATGCATACTATCTCCACATTATCTTATTGAGTTATTCTGTTAATATGTCTACCATTTCAATAAAGTTTGGTTAAAGATTGTTCTTGACTCATCAGCTAGTCTAGTTAAAAGGGGTCATCAGATGCAAAGTTTATTTTTCCATGTTGTTTGAACATTAATGTGTGTTGGCAGTGTATGTACACATCTACCCTATAATGATAAAAATCCATGCAGTGGTTTTTAATTAATCTGTAAAAATAAAATCCCCTTTTTCAAATCAAGTTATTCTCAGATGCCTGTCAGTGTGGCGTCACACCAACAGAGGCCACTCCCACAATAGTTGATTGACATGAGCGTCTTAGCACAGATAAGCTGTAACAGTCCAACCGCCATTGTTTCGATGCGGGAGCAGGGATGTAAGTTAGAGAAGAATATCTCCGATTGAGCGATTGAGGTGTTGTGTTGCTGGAAGTAATAATGAACATAGTGGTCATAATTTACTTGTGACATCTGAGCAGCTGAAGATGCAGTGGATTACATTTGTTTGTGAAGGGAATGCAGCTCCTGATCTACATAAATGCGTCTGTTTGCTCAAATCATTCGTGATCCAGCTTCACCTACAGCAGGAGTGAGTATAAGGGTTTTTCTTTTATGAGTATCTGCAATCACATTTCCTAATAACTTGCCAGTTAGCAAGTTCAGTGGCTAAACGTGCTAAATGTGGCTAAAGTAAACAATCTCTCAGAGCACAGCTCCTCACTCCACAGAGAGAAGAGAGGGACGGGGCGAGCAGAGCTCATTAACATTTAAAGCAACCTCGACCAGAACAGGATGAATTTTGCAGAGCTAATTTTGGCAAGGTAAAAAGTATGTTGTTTTACTCAACCATTGAGAATTTTTAACCAAAATATATTATAGACATTTCATTAAGACCCTAAAGAATCATATCAACTTAAAACATATGATGTATTACATCTAAAATCATTTGAACCATATAAATAATATCTTAAGTAACATTACTAGTTACTACAGCAGTAAAGTGATTACTTTGAGGTAGACTTCTATTTGAGATACAGTGGTTTAATATGGTGTGTTTTCCGTGTTACATTCGCCCCCACTAAGGGGCGACTGTAACACTCTGACTTCTTGCATTGCAAATGTTGACCCCACATAATGTGAGAGCACTTACATGGTAAAGATTGTAAACACAAAATCTCTGGCTCCATCTAGTGGCAAATACGACCTGATCTTACAATTCTTTGACTAAACCTATTTTAAACATTATATACTAAACATTATAATTCTTTGTTCACTAAAATGAGCTTTATGTGGTTTTATTGTATGGTAGTTGATACATAATTTATTTACTTCTGTTTTGGTTTGAAGAGTTGTAAATGTCACTAATCTGGACACCTCTTGTATGCAAAAAAGTGTTCAAACAAATCCAGACATATCTTAGTCAGATCTGGTCTGTTTGACTCTAAAAGGTTGCTAATGTTTATTTATGTTTTTTTTTTTTTTTTTTGTATTTTTATTTTATTTTATTTATTTATTTATTTTTTTTACAGCTGAGATGCATTCATTTCCAGGAGTTCCTTGTATTGGCTATGAACTCAGTGAATGTATGTGTTCATTTTACTAACGCCCTCTAGTGGAACCTTTAAATAATGAAATTAATTTAGGTGTCATTTGTCCTTATATAGAGAACATGAAACCTGTATGAGCTCTCAATATCAGACACTGTAACCTCCACTAGGCGGCGCTCTTTCAATGTGATTAATGTGATATTCAGTCAATGGTGATGGTGGGAGGAGCCTGTAAAGCTGCTCATTACTGATGAAGAGCTGAATAAAGAGGAAGTAACTAAAGCAGACAGATGTAGAGACAGAGAGATTCACACAGAGATCATTCAGCATAAAGAAGACTGAACTCAACTCACAATGAACATCCTCCTCATCTTCTTCACTTTCTACCTGATCTCAGGTCAGAGCTTTTCTCTTTCATCACTGCAGTAATGATGCTGTTTTCTGTTCATCAGCTTTCTGATCACAGTTTCAATCTGATCAACAGGTGCAGTGAGATGCTTCAGTGTCACTGGATATTCTGGGGGAAGCGTTCTTATTGATTCTGGGAAACGTTGGTTCAATGACTATGTTAAAAACATGTTGAAGTTACCTGAGTGGAGAGCAATAATAAATGATAATAAACATGATAAATGGATTAATGAGGGAAGATTCACACTGTTCCGAAACAATGTGGGAAACCTCATGATCTACATCAGAGATTTGAACCATAATGATGCTGGAAAATACCAGATTAGACATCATGGCCAGTGGTCCATTGATATGACTTTGAATGTGAAAGATGGTCAGTTTTAAGATCAAAAGTTGTGTAGGTAAACTACTAATCATTTCAAAGCTTTTATATATATGAAATATATTTCTTTATGTCAATGACAGATTCATGTTGTAAAGGATCAAATAGAGTGATGGTGAATATTTCAGAAACTGCCAGTTTCAGCTGTGAATATTCACAGAATCATATTAATGATCCCAAGATCATATTCAAAGAAGAAAAAGACTTCATCGAGACGATTTACAGCAGGCGGAAAACGAACAGAAGATTCAGTATTTCTGGTGACAAACATAAAAACATCTTCAGTGTGAGAATTACTGCTGTGACACCAGATGATGGAGGAGTTTATTTATGTGGAGTTTGGATCGACAGACAATCATACAGTTACTCTGTTATTAATACAGTTCATCTGCATATTATGGGTGAGTAATACTATCAATTAGATCAATTTTTCAATGCTTTGATTCATATTTTTATGTAGTTCTCTCAGATCACAAATAAAACTTTGAATGTTGACAGATTCATGTTGTGGGCAATCAAAGACAGTAAGAGTAAATAGAGGAGAAACCTCTGCTTTCAACTGTGAATATTCAGAGGATCAAAGGTATTTTAGAAAGATCATATTCAGAACAAGTAACAACATCATTGATGAGGTGATCTCCACTAATGACAAATGGTATCAGAAAGAAAGACTGAGCATTTATGATAACAGATTGAACCTCTTCAGTGTGAGAATTACTGCTGTGACACCAGATGACGGAGGAGTTTATTTATGTGCAGTTTGTATCAACAGACACCCATACAGTTACTCTATTACTAATACTGTTCAACTACATATCATTAGTGAGTAAAACTAAATCAAATTGAGATTTTTACAGTCTGTGTTTGTGTCAGATTTGATTATGCTTAGATGTGATGTTTATGATTGACAGCTAAAGTGAGCGTATCTAGAGTGAGCGGCTACTCAGGAGGTGGTTTGATGATCAAGTGTGAACATCCTCAATACAAAACCAAGCCAAAATACATCTGTAAAGAATCAGATGGATGTTCAGAGAGGAAGAATCCAGGAGTTCAGGATGAATGGATGGAGAATGGAGATGTTTCTTTATATGACGACACCAGAGCAGGAGTCTTGATGGTGTTTTTTAGAGAGCTGAAAGCTGCAGATGCTGGAACATACAGGTGTGGAGTGAATGTATCTCACTATACTGAGAGCTTCACTGAACTTCAGCTGAACGTCAAACATGGTGAGGAACCACAAATACTTTATCTTGTATATATAAAGTAATTTTTCTTGTCTTTATGTAAACTTGTCTTGGTTTATAGATGCAAAATATCCAATGGATGTGACTAAAACTGCTTATCCTGGTAAAGTCTCCATCACCTGTCAGATTCCAGAGGAACATAACGTTCATTTCTGCAAAGAGGATGATAATCACATCTGCAAAAACATCAGCTCATCTAAAGTGACACAAATGAATGGTCCATCTGAGAGAAATGAAGAGAGAGTTTTTACAGTGATCATCAGTAATGTGAGCGTGAGAGATGCTGGAGTTTACTGGTGTGGAGCAGAAACCAGAGACACATATTTGACTTTCATCTCCCTGACTAGTAAAATTCAGCTCAACATCATCAGTGAGTCAATTCAGATGATTTCACTGTAGTAAATACAGTCTATTCAGAATAATTTGTAATTAAATGTGTGTGTTTTGTGTTGTTGTTTTTTGTGCTTCCAGTGAGACATGAAGGAGAATCTGTTGAGACTATAACTAGTCCATTTATGACAGAGATCACAGGTCATCAAAGATTACAAAATATTTAATGCATATAAAATATTTTCACTTAGAATGGTGGAAAAGAGTAGGAACATCATAAATGTTATGTCATTCATCTCTGGACTGTGTGTTTGTTTTATTCTCAGATTTCTCCATGATCATCATTATCAGTTTGTGTGCGAGTCTGCTGCTGATCAGTGGATTCAGTCTGGCTGTGTGGAAATTAAGACACGAGAGACGAGGTGACACTTGGTTTAATTTTAATTAAAGTTATATATTAGCATCTCTGAGCAGGAGTAAAATCTCTCACTCAATGAGTTTCTGTCCCAGATGCTGCTGACATTTGATGTTGATCTACTTCTCTTTCTGAGTGATTTGTTTTATGTTGGGTTAATCAGGCAGAACCTCGACATCAGGCAAGAGAAAGAAAAATACAATGGTGAGTTACAGTGTTTTGTGCATATTTATGTGTGTTTATACAGGTGCTGGTCATATAATTAGTATATCTTCAAAAAGTTGGTTTCACTAATTCCATTCAAGAAGTGAAACTTGTATAATGTATACATTCATTCCACACAGACTGATATATTTCAAGTGTTTATTTCTTTTAATTTTGATGATTATAACTGACAACTAATGAAAACCCTAAATTCAGTATCTCAGAAAATTAGAATTTTACTGAAGACCAATACAAAGAAAGGATTTTTAGAAATCTTGGCCAACTGAAAAGTATGAACATGAAAAGTGTGAGCATGTACAGCACTCAATATTTAGTTGGGGCTCCTTTTGCCTGAATTACTGCAGCAATGCGGCGTGGCATGGAGTCGATCAGTCTGTGGCACTGCTCAGGTGTTATGAGAGCCCAGGTTGCTCTGATAGTGGCCTTCAGCTCTTCTGCATTGTAGGGTCTGGCATATCGCATCTTCCTCTTCACAATACCCCATAGATTTTCTATGGGGTTAAGGTCAGGCGAGTTTGCTGGCCAATTAAGAACAGGGATACCATGGTCCATAAACCAGGTACTGGTAGCTTTGGCACTGTGTGCAGGTGCCACGTCCTGTTGGAAAATGAAATCTGCATCTCCATAAAGTTGGTCAGCAGCAGGAAGCATGAAGTGCTCAAAACGTCCTGGTATACAGCTGCGTTGACCTTGGACCTCAGAAAACACAGTGGACCAACACCAGCAGATGACTTGGCACCCCAAACCATCACTGACTGTGGAAACTTTACACTGGACCTCAAGCGACGTGGATTCTGTGCCTCTCCTCTCTTCCTCCAGACTCTGGGACCCTGATTTCCAAAGGAAATGCAAAATTTCCTTTCACCAGAGAACATAACTTTGGACCACTCAGCAGCAGTCCAGTCCTTTTTGTCTTTAGCCCAGGCGAGACGCTTCTGACACCGCCTGTTGTTCAAGAGTGGCTTGACACAAGGAATGCGACAGCGGGAACCCATGTCTTGCATACGTCTGTGCGTAGTGCTTCTTGAAGCACTGACTCCAGCTGCAGTCCACTCTTTGTGAATCTCCCCCACATTTTTGAATGGGTTTTGTTTCACAATTCTCTCCAGGGTGCGGTTATCCCTGTTGCTTGTACACTTTTTTTCTACCACATCTTTTCCTTCCCTTCACCTCTCTATTAATGTGCTTGGACACAGAGCTCTGTGAACAGCCAGCCTCTTTTGCAATGACCTTTTGTGTCTTGCCCTCCTTGTGCAAGGTGTCAATGGTCATCTTTTGGACAGCTGTCAAATCAGCAGTCTTCCCCATGATTGTGTAACCTACAGAATTAGACTGAGAGACCATTTAAAGGCCTTTGCAGGTGTTTTGAGTTAATTAGCTGATTAGAGTGTGGCACCAGGTGTCTTCAATACTGAACCTTTTCACAATATTCAAATTTTCTGAGATACTGAATTTGGGGTTTTCATTTGTTGTCAGTTATAATCATCAAAATTAAAAGAAATAAACACTTGAAATATATCAGTCTGTGTGGAATGAATGTATGCTTTATACAAGTTTCACTTCTTGAATGAAATTAGTGAAATAAATCAACTTTTTGAAGATATTCTAATTATATGACCAGCACCTGTAGTATGTTTGCTCCTATTCAGTAGCGGCTCATCAGAGGTGGTGAGTGATGCTGATGCCTCCTTAAATAATTACTCAAAATTGATTGTAGGTAAAGCTGTGTGATTTGTTCCAATAATTTGGTGATCAGAAAGATTATATTTAAAGTTTTTATCCATGTACAGTTTTGTGATAACTACAAGTATCTCAGCTAATGGTCAGTTTTAATTTACACCTCATCCTTCTCGAAACTCCCCCTACCAGCTGCCATTCCTCTTTTAAATGTGCATTTTCTCTCTATTTTCTCTCTATGTTCAGTCATCATGTGCAGACAGCAGACGTGATTCTCTCTCAGATCCTGGATTAGCCCAAACTAACAGTCATAATGATTCACGTACAAGCCCCTCTGATGGGCTCCTGTACGCTGCTGTCAGTTTCCAGAAGCGTGAAAAGTCTCTCAGCGACGCTACAGTCAAATTCAGTAAGGATGAGATTTACTCTGATTACGCCAAAGTCACTGCATGAGTTTCAACTAACTATAACAGATCACAGATCATCACGTTTCCAATAGTGTCTTAAAAACAGTCAGCTTATTATTTTTTTTTTTTCATTCACAGTTCATTAATAAAAAATATCCTCAGAATTCATAATTTAATGTTGAAATGTATGTTTTTGTTTTTGTTTTTTTTATTGATCAGAGTAGTTCAGTTCAGTGTGTGAATAATGAGACACTTTAAAGTTTGTGCTGCTGCTCATGTTGCTTCTTTCACATGTTTAAAATAGTTTGCCAGCTCAGTTTATCTGAGGTTATGATGAACACAGGAAATAAAACCCCTGAGAAACATTTCTAAAATATACTGACAAGTTTCCACTCCCCATATAGAGACACATGCAGCAGTTTTGACACGTACAGTTAAGACTCTTTAGTAGCAGCTCTTAAACAGACCTTCATGATGAGACACATGAAGTTTGAGAATCATCATTTGTACTCCGTTCAGATCTGTTAAAAAGGCTTAATTGAAAAGTGATCCTGTTGCTAAATAAATAAATAAATATCCACATCCAGGCACTCGCATAGTAAGCAAAGTAAAAAGCCAGGGTGTTAACAAAGGCCTTCTTGGGCTGATACGCATTGTTAATGCACCCCTGGTCAAGATTTTTTCTTTGTTAAAATGGCTTGTTTTTATTTATATACTGATGCTATTTGTCCTGCTTTAGATTTGTACATACAGAATAGTTACAGAGATTATAAAGAAGGCATTGATAGCATTAACAGCAGTGCATAGGGAGTGAATGAATCTAGTTTTCATACTGATGAAATATCAGTATCAGAACATAATTCTCTGATTATTGTTATTAAAGACAGTGAGAAAGATTAGTTTGTGCAAAGGAAAAAGTCTGCAATTTAAATTATATAATTTCATAAATCTTATTTTATATCATGTTAAGGACAAATTTAAATATTAACATATGATCTACCATCAATCAGGTATTTGAATTTTAACAGTATTAATTTGCTTATTTTCATTTTTTGAAATGTTTTGTCATTATTGTCATAAAGACTTGAAAACAACATGTTTTATTCTGATTTTGTCTCAAAGTTTCTCATGAACATTAAAAGTGTTTTTGTGTGTTTGTTTGCATGTGAACAGGCTGTTTTCTGTCCAGCTCAAAGCCACAGAAAACAGTTTGACAGTTCAGGGTCTAAGTTTAGTTTGACTGTAACGATTAAACAGACAGTGAACAGACTATGAAGATTATTCAGGAAACCCACAGTGAGACACATGAGACTGAACAAACAGATGATGAACATCTATCGTGAACAAAAGACATCAAAGACTAAGAGCTGCTCATTCAGCTCACTTACTGAAAATGTTGATTTGAAGAAAAGACTGAAAAATGTTTATGATCAACGATTTATCCATGTGTGATTTGACAGTGTTAATTTTAAAAGAAAAAAAAAATGTAATTCCACAAATCACAGAATGTCTATAAAATGCTGTACATGTTTTACATTTGTATTGCTAAGTTTAGTACTTTTATGTTAATGTCATGTAAAGAAGCAGCATCTCCAAGTTTAGTTATACTGCTTTTGTAATACAGGTTTTTACTAGGTTATTAAAGAGACTTGCTTGTAAATGGCTCAGTGTTTTGCATTTGCAGGGTTGTTGAACACTGTGGTCAGTGTGATAAAGATAACCAACATGTGCAGCTCCAAAGATCAATCAACATGCTGCCTTGTGGTTTTCATTTGTTCTTGCACTAAAATTATTTTGGTCAAACCAGGATGCCCTTCAATAACCTGCTGGTGTGTTAAGAACGGGAAATGCTTTTACAACATCACAGAACAAAACTGATTTTGCTAACAAATCCTACCAAGTGCAGTCATGAGTAAGGATGTGTTACAGAATTTGAACTTATCAGATGCTAATATGCCCGTTCTCATTTTCAAATATGCACGACAACACACTAGTGATGGGTCGTTCTTGAACGATTCGTTCATTTTGAACGAATCTTTAATGTGACTCGGGACGAACGAGTCGTCTCGGGGAGTGATTCGTTCAGTCGCGCATGCGCAACACCCTATTAGGTTCTGTACTGGAATTAGTTCACCTGTTTCGAGTCTTCGGGTTTTTGGAGTCGTTCGTTCATCTTATGGGGCTGTCACGTGATGAACGAACGACTCGAACCCGAGGACTCGAGAGATGAACAAATCAATTCTCTTTCCGGCTCAGACTGCATAGGTTTAGTTTATGGGGCTGTCACGTGATGAACGAACGACTCAAACCCGAAGACTCAAGAGATGAACGAATCAATTCTTTTTCAGGCTCAGACTGTGTTGTTTAAGCTTTTTGGGCTGTATTGTGATGAACGAACGACTCAAACCCGAAAACTTGTCAGATAAGAGGCAAGGTGAGCTAATAATAGACTAAAGACCCAGGTAAACAATGAATTAATATTTTCTGTTTCTTATAGCATTATAGTTTTGTCTTGTTTGTAGTGTGATCAACGTTTGTGTAAGCAGTGGATTTGTTAGGGAGGTAACACGTAACATTTTAATTATATTTTGCTAAAATGAACGAAATGACTCGAAAAAAGATTCACGAGACTCAAAGGTCCGAGTCGGTAAAATGATCCGAACTTCCCATCACTACAACACACGCGGAAACCAATGAGGTTTAAGAGCAGTTTCGACTCCTCCCTTCTCCTTATTGTCGAGCGCTACACGTCCGTTTGAATGAAAACAAAGTTTGCGGCTAAATCGTCATATGAACAGGCAGATGAGACGGAGTAGGATTTTTGTGAGTAATCAATTAATTTCAGACCTGTTCTTCACACAGAGCTGTTTTATGTCTTCAGAAGACTTGCAGTTACACACCACGATGTCTCAACACACCTGCCTGGAAGTTTCTAGCATACCTAGTAAGAGCTTGATTAGCTGGTTCAGGTGTGTCTAATTGGGGTTGGAGCTAAACTCTGCAGGACACCGGCCTTCCAGGACCGAGATTGGGCACCCCTGATTTATATAGTCCTTTTTGGAATTTGAATGCGCTGGTTTAACTAACAGTCATGCTGAGGCTCATAAAAAATGTCCTTACAAACAATAATATGGCTGAGCTAATGAGCTTGCCTAATTATGCAGTATATACATTATTATTTTAAACTTCATACTCTAAAACGTGCTGAGATAACAAAATCATTTCAAACAATGTCAAACGATATGTACATTTTCAGATGGAAATGTGATTATTCCATCCTCTTGGAAAAGTCGATTCAACATAACGTGAGGATAACATGAGAGCACTAACTTGGTCGAGATTGTAAACACAAAACCTCTGGCTCCATCTAATGGCAACCCTGTTAAAAAAAAAAAAAAAGAAAAAAGAAAAAACAGCATATGCTGGTTAGGTAGGTTTTGATGCTGGTTTATGCTGGCTCTTTGCTGGTCCTTAGCTGGCTTAAGCTGGACCAGCACATGATCAGCATAAACCAGCAAAGGACCAGCATAAACCAGCTAAAACCAGCATCCCAGCATCAAAACCTACCTAACCAGCATATGCTGTTTTTTTTTTCAACAGGGAAATACGACCTAATGTTACAATTCTTTGACTAAATATGTTTTAAACATTGTATGCTAAACATTATATTTATTTGTTTCAGTTAAATGAGCTTTATGTGATTGTATTGTATAGTAGATACATAATTTATTTTCTTGTGCTCTGGTTTGAAGAGTTGTCACTCATTTACACACCTCCTGTATGCATAAAGTGTTCAAACAAATCCAGACATATGTTAGTCAGATCTGGTCCGTTTGCTTCTAAAAGGCTGCTAATGTTTTTTGTTTGTTTGTTTGTTTTTTTAATTAATTAATTTATTAATTACAACTGATAAAAAAAAAAAAAAAGTCAAGCACTGAAAGCATTAGATGCATTTTCGTTTCCAGGAGTTCCTTGTATTGGTTTTAGATTAACTCTTCTTTACTAACGCCCTCTAGTGAAACCTTTTAATAATGCAATTAACTTAGGTGTCATTTGTCCTTATATAGAGAAAATGAAACCTGTATGAGCTCTCAATATCAGACAGTGTAACCTCCACTAGGTGGCGCTCTTTCAGTGTGATTAATGTGATATTCAGTCAATGGTGATGGTGGGAGGAGCCAGTAAAGCTGCTCATTACTGATGAAGAACTGAATAAAGAGGAAGTAACTAAAGCAGACAGATGTAGAGACAGAGAGATTCACACAGAGATCATTCAGCATAAAGAAGACTGAACTCAACTCACAATGAAGATCCTCCTCATCTTCTTCACTTTCTACCTGATCTCAGGTCAGAGCTTTTCTCTTTCATCACTGCAGTAATGATGCTGTTTTCTGTTCATCAGCTTTTTGATCATAGTATCAATCTGATCGACAGGTGCAGTGAGATGCTTCAGCGTCACTGGATATTCTGGAGGAAGCGTTCTTATTGATTCTGGGAAAGGTTGGTTCAGTGACTCTGCTAAATACATGGCCAAATTACCAGAGTGGAGAACAATAATAAATGATACAAAACAACATAGATGGATTAATGAGGGAAGATTCACACTGTTCCGAAACAATGTGGGAAACCTCATGATCTACATCAGAGATTTGAACCATAATGATGCTGGAGAATACCAGATTAGACATCATGGCCAGTGGTCCATTGATATAACTTTGAATGTGAAAGACGGTCAGTTTTAAGATCAAAGTCTTTGTGTGGTAAAACTACTAATTGTTTCAAAGCTTTTATATATGAAATATATTTCTTTATGTCAATGACAGATTCGTGTTGTAAAGGATCAAAGAGAGTGATGGTGAATATTTCAGAAACTGCCAGTTTCAGCTGTGAATATTCACAGAATCATATTAATGATCCCAAGATCATATTCAAAGAAGAAAAAGACTCCATTGAGACGATTTACAGCAGGTGGAAGATGAACAGAAGATTCAGTATTTCTGATGACAAACATAAAAACATCTTCAGTGTGAGAATTACTGCTGTGACACCAGATGATGGAGGAGTTTATTTATGTGGAGTTTGGATCGACAGACAATCATACAGTTACTCTGTTATTAATACAGTTCATCTGCATATTATGGGTGAGTAATGCTATCAATTGGATCATTTTTTAAATGCTTTGATTAATATTTTTATGTAGTTCTCTCAGATCACAAATAAAACTTTGAATGTTGACAGATTCATGTTGTGGGGAATCAAAGACAGTAAGAGTAAATAGAGGAGAAACCTCTGCTTTCAGCTGTGAATATTCAGAGGATCAAAGGTATTTTAGAAAGATCATATTCAGAACAAGAAACAACATCATTGATGAGGTGATCTCCACTAATGACAAATGGTATCAGAAAGAAAGACTGAGCATTTATGATAACAGATTGAACTTCTTCAGTGTGAAAATTACTGCTGTGACACCAGATGATGGAGGAGTTTATTTATGTGCCGTTTGGATCAACACACACCCGTACAGTTACTACATTTTTACTACTGTTCAGCTACATATTATTAGTGAGTAAAACTAAATCAGATCAACGTTTTTACAGTCTGTGTTTGTGTCAGATTTGATTATGCTTATATATGATGTTTTTTGATTGACAGCTAAAGTGAGCGTGTCTAGAGTGAGCGGCTACTCAGGAGGTGGTTTGATGATCAAGTGTGAACATCCTCAATACAAAACCAGGCCAAAATACATCTGTAAAGAATCAGATGGATGTTCAGAGAGGAAGAATCCAGGAGTTCAGGATGAATGGATGGAGAATGGAGATGTTTCTTTATATGACGACACCAGAGCAGGAGTCTTGATGGTGTTTTTTAGAGAGCTGAAAGCTGCAGATGCTGGAACATACAGGTGTGGAGTGAATGTATCTCACTATACTGAGAGCTTCACTGAACTTCAGCTGAACGTCAAACACGGTGAGGAACATCAGATATTTTATCTTGCATGTTTGGAGTATCTGTTCTGAAATGTTTTATGTAATTTCTTTGGTTTGTAGATGCAAAATATCCAAAGAGAGTGACTGAATCTGCTCATCTTGGTGAAGAAGTCAACATCACCTGTCAGATCCCAGAGGAACATAAAGTTCATTTCTGCAAAGAGGATGATAATCACATCTGTCAAAACATCAGCTCATCTAAAGTGACACAAATGAATGGTTCATCTGAGAGAAATGAAGAGAGAGTTTTTACAGTGATCATCAGTAATGTGAGCATGAGAGATGCTGGAGTTTACTGGTGTGGAGCAGAAACCAGAGACACATATTTGACTTTCATCTCCCTGACTAGTAAAATTCAGCTCATCGTGAACAGTGAGTCAATTCACATTATTTAATTGTAGTAAATACAGTCTATTTAGAAATATTTGTGTTAAATGTATGTTTGTTCACAGTGGCTTCAGTAGTGATACATGAAGGAAATCTAGTCCCTTTATGACAGAGGTCATCAATCATTACAAAATGAGTTCTATTTAATATTTATATTAATATTTATCATTCAATATAGTTAATATTTAATGTATATAAAATGTTTTCATTTGCAGTTATTCTATAAAAATGTGCTTATAACCCATACATGTTAGACTTTTATTTATATATAATTTATCTCTGAACTGTGTGTTTGTGTTTTATTCTCAGATTTCTCCATGATCATCATTATTAGTGTCTGTGTGATTCTGCTGCTGATCGGTGGATTTGTTCTGACTGTGTGGAAATTAATACATGAGAGACGAGGTGACACTCACACACACGGTCCAGTTCACTCACAGTTACCCACAATCCCCTCTGATGGGCTGCTGTACGCTGCTGTCAATTTCCAGAAGCGTGAAGAGTCTCTCAGTGATGCTACAGTCAGATTCAGTAAGAATGAGATTCGCTCACAGTACGCCACAGTCAGTCATCACATGAGACTCAACTAACTATAACAGATCACAGATCATCATGTTGCCAAGAGTATTTTAGAAACAGACACTGTATGGTTTTTTTTATTATTTTACATTTGTTTACATTCACAATTCTTTGATTAAAATCTCCTCAGAATTCCTAATTTAATGTTGAAATGTTTTTATTGATCAGAGTAGTTCAGTTCAGTGTGTGAATAATGAGACACTTTAAAGTTTGCGCTGCTGCTCATGTTGCTTCTTTCACACGTTCAGAATAGTTTGTCAGCTCAGTTTATCTGAGGTTATGATGAACACAGGAAATAAAACCCCTGAGAAACATTTCTAGAATATACTGACAAGTTTCCACTCCACATATAGAGACACATGCAGCAGCTTTGACACGTACAGTTAAGACACTTTAGTAGCAGCTCTTAAACAGACCTTTATGATGAGACACATGCAGTTTCAGAATCATCATTTGTACTCCGTTCAGAACTGTTAAAATGCATGTTTTCATCTCTTTGAATATACTGATGCTGTTTGTCCTTCCTTAGATTTGTACATACAAAATAGATACTCAGAGATGATAGCATTAACAGCAGTGCAAAGGCAGTGAGTGAATCTAGTTTTCATACTGATGAAATATCAGATCCCATACAGTATAAGTATAATAAGTATAATTATCTGATTATTGTGATGAAAGACTGTGAGAAAGATTCATAGTTTGTGCACAGGAAAAAGTGCAATATATCGTAAATTGTAATTTCATGAATGTTATTTTATATCATGTTCAATATAAATTTAAATATTGACAAACTACCAGCAATCAGGTAATTTTATTTATTAACTGTATTAATTAACTTTTTTCAATTTTTTCAAAAATGATTTGTAATTACTGTCATATTCAAAGACTTTTTAAAATGACTAAGTTTAATCTGATTTTGCCTCAAAGTTTCTCATGAACATTTGAGGTGTTTTTGTTTTGTTTTCTTTTCTTTTCTTTTCTTTTTGTTTTCTGTGCATGATAAACAGGCTGTTTTTCTGTCCAACTTGAAGCCACAGAAAACAACTTGATAGATCAGGATCTAAGTTTAGTTTGACTGTGACGATTAAACAGACAGTGAACAGAAAGTGAAGATTATTCAGGAAACCCACAGTGAGAACAGACAGACAGAAGATGAACATCCATTGTGAGAAAAAGACATCAAAGAGCTGCTCATTCAGTAATTCACCTTCAACATTGAGAAAAAAGACTGAAAAAATGTTTATGATTAACAAATTGTCCATGTTTTGACCCTTTTACTTCTGTAATAAGAAATTTTAAATGTGAGTCTACAGATCACAGAATGTCTATAAAATGCTTTACATGTCATACATTTGTATTGTTCCATTTAGTCATTTTATAATAATGTCACTTAAACAAGCAGCATCTCCAGGTTTGCTGTAATACAGGTTTTTACTAGGTCATTAAAGAGACTTGCAATGGCTCAGTGTTTTGTATTTGCAGGGTTGTTGAACACTGTGGTCAGTGTGATAAAGATAACCAACATGTGCAGCTTCAAAGATCAATCAACATGCTGCCTTGGGTTTTCTTTTGCTCTTGCATTGAAATTATTTTGATCAAATCAAGATGTTCTTTAGTAACATGCAGGTGTGTTAAGAAGTGTATCCATGAACACAAATTATCCTCTCCATACAAACATGCTATGAGTGTGTGTAATATTTGAAAAATTGTATATCTCAGCTTTTCCTCCAAAAGGTTTTACAACGTCGGGGTGCTTAGCACCCTCTAACACTGGGCCTGAATAATAGAGGGTATGCATTGACGTCACTTTACCGCAGGGACAGGCCCCCTCAGCTGGACTGAGTGGCAAAAGAGTCTTCACCTTGAATGGATTTAATAGGGAAGCTGTGAAAACGCGAGTAAAACAAACGATAATCAGTTTAATAAAGAACTTGATATAATGTTCCTAACAACTTAACAAATTTCCAGTGGTCAATGGATTTTGATACAGCCAGGAATCGTGTTTTCTAACATATATATGTGTCTGATTTTGACGCCAGGGAAATAAAGTAAATTTGCCGGTGAACTCATTTTGTAAATACAAAATAGGTTGGTCTAAACCCCAGTGATCATTTATATCAATGTTATATACATCGTCCTATCGTCCAGCTGAAAAACATATATAGAAATGAATACGGCAAATCCATGTTTCGCTGCCTGGAGACCATATGTTTCTTTAAATTACAACGATCAATTTGCATCTCTTTTCTGTAGCTTTCAGCAGTCTGTAAAAATATACCTCAGATTTCTTGTCAAATCTCTTTGTGCAGTGAATCGCAAAGCTCTTTCTCGTTTTAGATGTGTTTTGCACGTTCTGTCGTAGCATTCGTTCTGAAACCAATGCTGCCGCCCAGTCGACGGTGACGTCTTGTGTATCCCCCAATTCCCTTTGCCAAAATAAATAAATAAATAAATAAATAAACAGGTCTCTTCCTCTTGCAGATGAATTCCACCATTCATTGTCTAATGCAATACTTTTTTTGTTGTGATCACCAATCAGGCCTTAAAAACAAACAGAATAGCCTGTATGTCTAGTCATTTATGCTTATTTGTATACCATATTGTTTATGCTCTGATTATTTTATTTAGTTTTGGTGTATAATTTATTTATATTTTATTTTTTTGTGTTTTTACTTTCATCTTTCTAGCTCAATCACACTCCTCTTTTTTTAATCTGTCTATTTCTGTCTATTTTAATTTTTTCATATGTATTAATTATTTCAAATTATTTCATATTGGATGTGTTACACTAAATAGACATTTGTCATTTGTGCTTAACTGTTGAAATTGTCATTTTATGTGCTTTCTCCTCACTCATCAGATTGCTATGACAGTTTTTACACTAGTGGGGTCCTTTTTCATTATCTTGCCTAGGGCCCCACAACCCTAAAGGCCGGCACTGGCAGGGGGTCCCTGAGAACCACTGCTCCACATGACCTCAGTGAGCTTAAATGTGCAGTTTATAACGCCCTCTAGTGTAACCTTTAAATAATGAATTTCATTACTTGAGTGTCATTTGTCCTTACATAAAGAACATGAAACCTGTATGAGCTCTCAGTGTCAGACACTGTAACCTCCACTAGGTGGCGCTCTTTTAGTGTGATTAATGTGATATTCAGTCAATGGTGATAGTGGGAGGAGCCAGTAAAGCTGCTCATTACTGATGAAGAGCTGAATAAAGAGGAAGTAACTAAAGCAGACAGATGTAGAGACAGAGAGATTCACAGCATAAAGAAGACTGAACTCAACTCACAATGAAGATCCTCCTCATCTTCTTCACTTTCTACCTGATCTCAGGTCAGAGCTTTTCTCTTTCATCACCTTAACAGCATGGTTTAAAAAGCGGCTGCTGGTTTGAGCTGGTTTAAGCTGGGCCTTAGAAGGTCATTAGCTGGTCCTGAGCAGGAGCTAGTTGCTTAGGACCAGCACATGTGCAGCTAAGGAACATCTTAAACCATCTTGCTTTTTTTTTTTTAACAGGGACTGCAGTAATGATACTGTTTTCTGTTCATCAGCTTTCTGATCACAGTATCAATCTGATTGACAGGTGCAGTAAAAGACATTGATGTGACTGGATATTCTGGAGGAAGTGTTCTTGTTGATACTGGAAAACTTTGGTTCAAATATATGGCCAAATTACCACAGCGGAGAACAATAATAAATGATACAAAACATGATAAATGGATTAATGAAGGAAGATTCACACTGTTCCAAAACAATAAAGGAAAACTCATGATCTACATCAGAGATTTCAATCACCATGATGCTGGAAGATACGCAATTGATGTTTTTCACAATGAGCGGATTTATATGACTTTGAATGTAGAAGAAGATCAGTCCTTTTAAAATCAATGTCTTTTTTTAATAAAACTAGTGTTTTCTAATTTTTTTTTTTTTTTTATGTTTGCAAACTATCACAGATGCATGTTGTAAGAAGTCAAAAAACGTGATTGTCACAGATCTGGTCGGTGTCCCGTTGTCCGCTCACCACCAGAGGTCACTCTCACCTCACCTACACACTCTGACTGTTGCACCACACTCCGGACTGCATCTCCCATCCTCCACCGCACTGATTGCGTCAGCCCCCGTGACCAATCAGGCGCTCTATATAAGCCCCAGTCCTTCCACTTGTAAACCACGGATTGTTGAATTGTTGTATTGTGATTGTTAGCTTTTCCTAGTTTCCTTGTATCCTAGTTCCCTGTGTTTACGTTCCTGCCTGGTCATCTCGTTTACGTTTGTCTGCCGCCTACCTTTTCGGACTATCGCTCGCATTGTTGGATTATTCTCTTGGATTGCCCCATTTCGGATACTGTTCGCCCCTGGTTTTACTCTCGCCTGTTTTACGGACTCCCACTGTGCTTAGCCTGCGTTGTTCCTGTTTGCTTGTTCATCTGACCCTGCCTGCACTGACCATGTATCTGTCTAGTCCCATTAATAAAAGCGTGCATATGGATCCGCTCGCCTCTCGTCTCACTCACCTTGTGACAGTGATGGTGAAAATTGGAGAAACTGCCATCTTCAGCTGTGAATATTCACAGATTTATATTAATGATCACAAGATTATTTTCAAAGAAGAAAAAGACTCTATTGAGACGTTTTACAGCACATGGAAAAAAAGAAGGAAGATTCAATATTTCTGACAAACATAAAAACATCTTCAGTGTGAGAATTACTGCTGTGACACCAGATGATGAAGGAGTTTATTTATGTGGAGTTTGGATCAACAGACACTCGTACAGTTACTACATTATTACTACTGTTCAGCTACATATTATTAGTAAGTAAATCAAAGTCAATCAAATCTGTCAAAAAAAAAAAAAAGAGTCTTAAACAGATTTAGTGATATTTGTGTTGTGACAGATAAACTGAATGTGTATCAAGTGAGCGGCTACTCAGGAGGTGGTTTGATGATCAAGTGTGAACATCCTCAATACAAAACCAAACCAAAATACATCTGTAAAGAATCAGATGGATGTTCAGAGAGGAAGAATCCAGGAGTTCAGGATGAATGGATGGAGAATGGAGATGTTTCTTTATATGACGACACCAGAGCAGGAGTCTTGATGGTGTTTTTTAGAGAGCTGAAAGCTGCAGATGCTGGAACATACAGGTGTGGAGTGAATGTATCTCACTATACTGAGAGATTCACTGAACTTCAGCTGAGCGTCAGACATGGTGAGGAACATCAGATACTTTATCTTCCATGTTTGGAGTATTTGTTCTGAGCTGTTTTATGTAATTACTTTTGGTTTATAGATGCAAAATATCCAAAGAGTGTGACTGAATTTGTTCATCTTGGCAAAGAAGTCAACATCACCTGTCAGATCCCAGAGGAACATGAAGTTCATTTCTGCAAAGAGGATGATAATCACATCTGTCAAAACATCAGTTTATCTAAAGTGACACAAATGAATGGTTCATCTGAGAGAAATGAAGAGAGAGTTTTTACAGTGATCATCAGTAATGTGAGCGTGAGAGATGCTGGAGTTTACTGGTGTGGAGCAGAAACCAGAGACACATATTTGACTTTCATCTCCCTGAACACTAAAGTTCAGCTCGTTGTGATCAGTGAGTCAATTCAGATGATTTCACTGTAGTAATTGCAGTCTATTCAGAAACATGTGTTTTAAATGTCTGTTTGTTTGTTTTTAGTGCCTCCAGTAGTGAGACATGAAGGAGAATCTGCTGAGATCATCTGCCCTTATGATTCAATCTATAAATCAAAGCCAAAGTCTCTCTGTAAGAGGAAGTGCTTCACTAGAGACAGAAATACTCTCAATGAGACTGTGAGAGAAGAGAAAGAGACCAAGACTGACAGATTGACTCTGAATGATGACGTCACTGCAAGTGTCTTCACTGGGACCATCACTGGACTGACAGCAGAGGATGCTGGGAAATACTGGTGTGCAGTGACATTAGAAAGAGACCTCAATTATCTTCACACTCATCTGATCGTCATCATGAACGAGGGTGAGGAAGGTTTATTCATCTGAATATGTGAAACTACGGCTGTGAATTGATGTTCTTGTATTTGTGAACATTTCCAGAGCTGAACTTGATTAAGTATGAAGGAGACGACGTGTCAATCCAGTGCAAACATCAGGATGAAGATCAGAAAAGCTTCTGCAAAGCACATGAAGCCTCCATGTGTGTGAAGGATGGAGTTTCATTGGAGATGATCAGAGATGATCGATTCTCTTTCAGTGATGAAGCATCTACTGGAGTCTTTACTGTGAACATCACTGATCTGAGAGAAGAGGATTCTGGGATATACTGGTGTGGAGCTCAAGTCATCAGGAAAGTGCATTTAAATGTCAAAAGGGGTAAAACCATTTAATCAAAATAATCACTTCAATTATTTAATTTAAATATTCAGAAAAAAAATAGCAATTAACAGATCAGTCAGTTTTTACAGTAAAATAAGTAAATTGCATAGATAATATTGTTATCTCTTTGTTTTTAAATATAAGTCTTTGAGTTTCTCTTTTCCACAAAATGTTTTACATGCAGGAGATGTTTTGTGTTGCACTGCAATAAGGTATTATTTTATATCAGATGAAAATGATAGAAATGAGAAGAATCTCAGTTTGGTTTAGTCTCAGTTTACAGCACATAACATTTAACAGACCGAAACAGATGCAGTAGAACTTGCAGTACTGTGTAAGACTAAAATGCATATCTATGGGTTTCTCTTTAATTATTACCCTGTGTTTTATTCTCAGATTTCTCCATGATCATCATTATTAGTGTGTGTGTGATTCTGCTGCTGGTGTTGATCAGTGGATTCACTCTGTGTGGAAATTAAGGCACAAGAGACGAGGTGACGTTCACTCACACTTACCCACAATTCCCTCTGATGGGCTCCTGTACGCTGCTGTCAGTTTCCAGAAGCATGAAGAGTCTCTCAGTGACGCTACAGTCAGATTCAGTAAGGATGAGATTCACTCTGATTATGCTGCAGTCAGTCACCGCATGAGGCTGAAGTAACTTACTAATAACAGTGATCAGAAATCATTACATGCGTGTCTGTATATAATTTATATAGTTTAGTATTAACCGCAGTGCTTGAAGTGCCCACTTCTCTGATGTAGCTGGTACAAGTGTAAGTTTCTGGGATATGCATATGCAAGCTAGTGTACAAGAAAGTATACTGGCACTTTTTAACTGGATGTTAGATCAGATAAAGAGTGTAGGACACTTGTAAGAAACTGCTTCTGTTGTGGTATAAACAGAAAATAGAAACACAAAATGTACAGCAAATTTTCCACTTCAAATGTAGAGGAAGCATTGTTTCGCAGATATAAGTATCCTTAGTAGCAGCTCTAAAACAGACACGAGTTCATCCAGTCTTTATCATTTTATCTTTCTGAGTAAGATTTTACTATTAGAATAGTGTAGGGTAAAAGTCTCTGGGAGACCATAGCACATATTATTTTAATTTTTTTTTTTCTAACTGCAAAAGAAGGAATAAAGTCTGTTTCCATGTTTGCGTGTGTGTGTGTGTGTGTGTGTTTGAAGAAAAAATATAGAAAAATTATGTTCAGTAATTTTTAAAAATAAAAATATATTTTAAACATTGCCAGTTTATTTTAGAAATATGTTGTTACACTCTGTGTAAAGTGTCTTTAACTGAAGAAATTTTATTATATTACTTCTTGATATTTTATTTGAAAAATATTTTTTGTGCCACCATTTTCTGATTATTATACAAATATGGGTTATTTCAGGTCTTAGAATTTCAGGATATATATTTTTTTACATTGTAGTTGAAATGTCATACTTTGTCATGGAATGAGATTAAATAAAACAATATTACTCAGAATGATTGATTCCAGTTTTCTTACTGATGAAATCAAGATTACTAGATTCAAGAAAAACAGAACTGCATAAGAGTTCACATGTTAATATAATCCCTAAATACGCATATTTATTTTGAGACTTTCAGCATCCCACTAGATTTATTTAAATTCAGTTAGATGTAAGGAAGAAATTTGTTGGAATAGGAATAAATTAATTATTTACAGATGATCAGGTCACAACACAAGATCATCGTGATTAGCTGTTCTGTCATAAGTGACAAAAGCAAATCAAATAATGGAATACAAATAGCTGATAAGGTCAGAGCAGTGTGATGGCCAGCTTGTCCCTATCGGAGAAGATATTGCTGCTTCATTTCGGAATAATAACATCACTCTGGTCAGTAAAAATAAATAAATAAATAAATAAATAAAAATAATACTAATACTACTAATAATAATAATAATAATAATAATAATAATAATAATAATAATAATAATAATAATTGGCCAGTAAATTTAATCACATCACCGGCCGTTTGGCAAAAAGTTCATTTTAGGCCCTGTCTGATTATCTTTTCATCTGAAAGTTTCTCTGTAGGTTTTTGTGTGTGTGTATGTGTGTGTGTGTGTGTGTGTGTGTGTGTGTGTGTGTGTGTGTTTGATAAACAGGTTGCTCTTTTTCCATCCAGCTCAAAACCACAGAAAACAACAAATAGGTTTAGGGTCTCAGTTTAGTTTGCTTCTGAATGCATTCAGGAAACCCACTGTGAGACACAGACTGCACACAGACAGAAAGAGATTGACATATTAGAATGTGTGCAGATCTCTTAGTGATGCTACAATCACATTCAGTAAGAATGAGATTTACTCTAATTACACCACGATCAATAACAACACAAAACTAAACTAGTTCTCTCATGGTGATGTTTTTGTAAGTATACATGTATAATTTAAAGAACAGACAGTTTACTTATGTTGCATCTGAATACCAAAGTCCTGTACAATCTAAAGAATAATTTTTAAATAAACGCTCTCGAAGCCAGTGTTTATACTGGGTTGAACAGACTTACATGTAAAAGTCTCAGTGCTTTGTGTTTGCAGGGTTTTTGAAGTCGGTGGTCAGTGTGCTAAAGATCTACACTGAAGATGCTTTTCAGCTTGTGGTTTTCTTTTGCTCTTTGTGAGTCAAACCAAAGCACTTCAGCCACCCACATATGTGATACAAACAGGAAATGGTTTGTGATACAAAATGGAAATGGCACTTCAACATGTACATTTGTGTAAAAAAAAAATATATATATATATATATATATATATATATATATATATATATATTGGTCATCTCATACGAATGTGTAATGTGTAATGTTTATAATGTACAAATTTGAAATGTAACCCAAGTATGTGAGTTGGATAAATAAATGTATAAGTGTACGAATAGTGTTGTGTTTCCCAATTATTGTGGTGCTCAGTGCCTTTTAAATAATAGAGTCAATGTGACATTTCATGTCCTGAGAGATTGTGGTCCCCAGGAACGTCTTCACTGTCATTACAGTGCTGTTCATGATGAGTGGGGGACAGCAGCAGGGTATCTCCTAAAGTCTATAAACATCTCCACTGTTTTGAGTGTTTTGAGCTCCAGGTTGTTAAGACTGCAGCAGACAGCCAGCACTTTTAACCTCCTGTCTGTAAACAGACTTGTCACCATTCTGAACGATATGGTGTCATCTGCAAACTTCAGCAGCTTGACAGAAGGGGTCCTTTGAAGAAGGACATGTAGAAATGAAAGTGAAGTACATTAAAGTGAAGAACAAGGTGGTGTTAGCAATCTCCATTTAGCCTATTTAGCTGTGCAAAACAGTTCATTGTTCTGCTGAATGTTATAAACTAGCATTTGTATTCAAATGATCTTACATCTATTAATGTACTAATAAACACACTAATTTGTAGCACAATTGTTTTACCGTTTACTGCACTTTATGCGTGTCACACATCAGACGTGAATCGCTGTGCTGCGGCTAATGAACTGAAGTCTCGCAAAGATACAAGTCTTTCTTTACAAGAAAACTGAATTTAAAACCAGAATATTATATAGAATATATTGAAATAAATTAGGTTAAATGTTTCAATCGGGTTACCAATGTTAAGGGTATGTTGGGTTAGGAGTTAAGTGTATACAATTAAACAACTACATATTTCTTTAAAATATAATAACATACAGAATTGAATAACAAGCACTATTAAATAGTATGAGAAGCTAATACATACATATATACAATAAATAAATAAAATAACGCAAAAAAAAAAAAAAAAAAAACTATAGGGTCCTAGAAATGCGGTCCTGAAACTGCAGCCTCCAGTTGTGCAGGAACACCCTTCTCGTGCCTACAGTAAACAAGCAACCAGATGTGTTATTGAAACCTCTGGCTCCCTCTAGTGGCAAATATGAACGAATGTCTGGTAAAGTTCTTGGTGTTATTAGACTTTATATAGTTGTACTGTAGGTTAATTGATAGAGTTGATAGATTTTATACTTTGTTCTGTTTTTATTATAAATCTAAATTAATTCAACATTCAAATGGTGTTGTTAAACAGTCCTTACTGAAGCTGAGGCTTGGTTGACTTCCACTGTCCATGGTGCTGAATCCATGACTGTTTTCAGTGACTCCCATGCATTTTCCGTATGAACTCTCAGTATCAGATACTGTAACCTCCACTAGGTGGCGCTCTTTCAGTGTGATTAATGTGATGGTGATGGTGGGAGGAGCCAGTAAAGCTGCTCATTACTGATGAAGAGCTGAATAAAGAGGAAGTAACTAAAGCAGACAGATGTAGAGACAGAGAGATTCACACAGAGATCATTCAGCATAAAGAAGACTGAACTCAACTCATAATGAAGATCCTCATCATCTTCTTCACTTTCTACCTGATCTCAGGTCAGAGCTTTTCTCTTTCATCACTGCAGTAATGATGCTGTTTTCTGTTCATCAGCTTTCTGATCACAGTATCAATCTGATTGACAGGTGCAGTAAAAGACATTGATGTGACCAGATATTCTGGAGGAAGTGTTCTTGTTGATTCTGAGAAACTTTGGTTCAGCAACTGTAAATATATGGCCAAATTACCTGGGTGGAGCATAATAATAAATGATACAAAACATGATAAATGGGTTAATGAAGGAAGATTCACACTGTTCCAAAACAATGAGGGAAACCTCATGATCTACATCAGAGAACTTATTCAACATGATGCTGGAAGATACGCAATTGACGTTTTTCACAACCAGCGTATATATATATATATATATATATATATATATATATATATATGTATATATATGTCTCTGAATGTAGAAGAAGGTCAGTCATTTTACAATCAAACAAAAAAACTATGTTATCTTTGTAAACTATCACAGATTCATGTTGTAAAGTGTCAAAGAAAGTGATGGTGAATATTGGAGAAACTGCCACCTTCAGCTATGAATATTCACAGAGTCATATTAATGATCCCAAGATCATATTCAAAGAAGGAAAAGACTCCATTGAGATGATTTACAGCAAATGGAAAAAAGAAGGAAGAATTAGCGTTTCCAATGACAAACATAAAAACATCTTCCATGTGAGAATTACTGCTGTGACACCAGATGATGAAGGAGTTTATTTATGTGGAGTTTGGATCAACAGACCCTTGTACAGTTACTCCATTATTACTGCTGCATATTATTAGTAAGTAGAACAAAGTCAATCAAATCTGGAAGAAAACAGTCTGTGTTTGAAACAGATTTAGTGATATTTGTGTTGTGACAGATAAATTGGCTACATATAGAGTGAGCGGCTACTCAGGAGGTGGTTTGATGATCAAGTGTGAACATCCTCAATACAAAACCAGGCCAAAATACATCTGTAAAGAATCAGATGGATGTTCAGAGAGGATGAATCCAGGAGTTCAAGATGAATGGATGGAGAATGGAGACGCTTCTTTATATGACGACACCAGAGCAGGAGGCTTGATGGTGTTTTTTAGAGAGCTGAAAGCTGCAGATGCTGGAACATACAGGTGTGGAGTGAATGTATCTCACTATACTGAGAGCTTCACTGAACTTCAGCTGAACGTCAAACACGGTGAGGAACATCAAATACTTTATCTTGCATGTTTGGAGTATATGCTCTGATTTTATGTCATTTGTTTTGGTTTATAGATGCAAAATATCCTAAGACAGTGACAGAATCTGCTCATCTTGATGAAGAAATCAACATCACCTGTCAGATCCCAGAGGAACATATAATTCATTTCTGCAAAGAGGATGATAATCACATCTGCCAAAACATCAGCTCATCTAAAGTGACACAAATGAAGGGTTCATCTGAGAGAAATGAAGAGAGAGTTTTTACATCATCAGTATTGTGAGCGTGAGAAATGCTGGAGTTTACTGGTGTGGAGCAGAAACCAGAGACACATATTTGATTTTCATCTCCCTGACCACTAAAGTTCAGCTCGTTGTGATCAGTGAGTCAATTCCAATTATTTAACTATAGTAAATACAGTCTATTCAGAATCATTTGTGTTAAATGTATGTGTTTGTTTGTTTGAAGTGCCTCCAGTAGTGAGACATGAAGGAGGATCTATTGAGACTACAACTAGTTCCTTTATGACAGAGATCACAGGTCATCAAAGATTACAAACTGAGTTCTATAAATAGTTAATGCATATAAAATGTTTTCACTTGCAATGATTTTATAAAATGAGTTTATAACCCATAAATGTTAAAACAGACATTGATGTTGCAATAGAAAAGAGTAGGGACATCATACATATTATGTCATTCATCTCTGGACTGTTTTTGTGTTTTATTCTCAGATTTCTTTATGCTCATCATTATGAGTGTGTGTGTGAATCTGCTGCTGATCAGTGGATTCACTCTGGCTGTGTGGAAATTACGACATGAGAGACGAGGTGATGCTTCATTTGACCAATTATCGGTTTAAACTTTTTAATTTACGTTATATTAGCGTCTCTGAGCAGCAGTGAAATCTCTTACTCAGTGAGTTTCTGTCTCAGATGCTGCTGACATTTGATGTTGATCTGTTTCTCTGTCTGAGTGATTTGTTTTGTGTTGGGTTAATCAGGAAGAACCTCAACTTCAAGCAAGAGAAAGAGAGAGAAAAATACAATGGTGAGTTACAGTGTTTTGTGCATATTTCTGTGTGATTATATGTTTGTTTGGTCATCAAAGGCAGTGAGTGATGCTGATGCCTCCTTTAAATAATTACTCAAAATTGATTGTAGGTAAAGCTGTGTGATTTGTTGCACTACATTTGGTGATCAGAAAGATTATATTTAAGTTTTTATCCATGTACAGTTTTTGTGATAACTAAGTATCTCAGCTAATGATCAGTTTTAATTTACACCTCATCTTTCTTGAAACTCCCCCTACCAGCTCCCATCCCTCATTTAAATGTGCATTTTCTCTCTATTTTATCTCTGTGTTCAGTCATCATGTGCAGACAGCAGACGTGATTCTCTCTCAGATCCTGGATTAGCCCAAACTAACAGTCATAATGATTCACGTACAAGCCCCTCTGATGGGCTCCTTTACACTGCTGTCAGTTTCCAGAAGCGTGAAGAGTCTCTCAGTGACGCTACAGTCAAATTCAGTAAGGATGAGATTCACTCTGATTACACCAAAGTCACTGCATGAGACTCAACTAACTATAACAGATCACAGATCATCACGTTTCCAACAGTATTTTAAAAACATACTGTTTTTTATATTCGTTTTCATTCACAGTTCATTAATAAAAATGTCCTCAGAATTCATAATTTAATGTTGAAACGTATGTTTGTTTTTTTGTTGTTGTTTTTTGATCAGAGTAGTTCAGTTCAGTGTGTGAATAATGAGACAATTTAAAGTTTGCGCTGCTGCTCATGTTGCTTCTTTCACATGTTTAAAATAGTTTGTCAGCTCAGTTTATCTGAGGTCATGATGAACAGGAAATAAAACCGCTGGGTAACATTTCTAGAATATAATGTCAAGTTTCCACTCCCCATATAGAGACACATGCAGCAGCTTTGACACGTACAGTTAAGACTCTTTAGTAGCAGCTCTTAAACAGACCTTTATGATGAGACACATGAAGTTTGAGAATCATTTGTACTCTGTTCACATCTGTTAAAATGGCTTAATTGAAAAGTGGATCCTGTTGCAAAATACAAAATAAATAAACAAACAAACAAACAAACAAACAAATATTTAGCAACAGGAATTAAAAGACTTGAAAACAACATGTTTTATTCTGATTTTGTCTTAAAGTTTCTCATGAACATTAACTGTGTTTTTTTGTGTGCGTGTTTGCATGATGAACAGGCTGTTTTCTGCCCAGCTCAAAGCCACAGAAAACAGTTTGACAGTTCAGGGTCTAAGTTTAGTTTGACTGTGACGATTAAACAGACAGTGAACAGTAAACAGACATTATTCAGGAAACCCACAGTGAGACACATGAGACTGAACAAACAGAAGATGAACATCTATTGTGAGCAAAAGACATGAAAGACTAAGAGCTGCTCATTCAGCTCACTTACTGAAAATGTTGAATTATATGAAATGTTGAATGTCCATGTGTGATTTGACAGAATTACTTTTATAATAAGAAAAATGTATGTCCACAAATCACAGAATGTCTTTAAAAGATTGTACATGTTTTACATTTGTATTGCTAATTTTAGCAATTTTATTTTAATGTCATGTAAAGAAGCAGCATCTCCAGGTTTAGTTATACTGGTTTTGTAATACAGGTTTTTACTAGGTTATTAAAGAGATTTGCTTGTAAATGGCTCAGTGTTTTGCATTTGCAGGGTTGTTGAACACTGTGGTCAGTGTGATAAAGAGAACCAACATGTGCTGCTTAAAAAGATCAATCAGCATTCTGCCTTTTCATTTGCTCTTGCATTTAGATTATTTTGGTCAAACCAAGATGCCCTTCAGTAACCTGCTAAAAACAAGAAATGCCTTTACAACATCACAGAAAAAAAAAAAAACTGATTTTGCTTACAAATCCTACCAGGTGCAGTCATGAGTAAGGGTGTGTTACAGAATTTGAACTTTTCAGATGCTAAAATGCCCGTTCACATTTTCAAATATGCGCAAAAACACACATGGGAACCAATGAGGTTTAAGCACTGTTTCGACTCCTCCCTTTTCTCTTTATAAGGCACTGAGCACTGCACGTCCATTTGAATGAAAACAAAGTTTGTAGGTAAATCGTCATATGAACAGGCAGATGAGACGTAAGAGTAAGATTTCTGTGAGTAATCAATTAATTTCAGACCTGTTCTTCACACAGAGCTGTTTTATGTCTTCAGAGGACTTGCAAGTACACACCACGGTGCGAATACAAGTTTCACTATTTGAAACAAATTATTTAAATAAATGGACTTTCCCTCGATATTCTAAATTTTTGGCACATACCTGTAGTAGGAGAGACCAGAGGCAATTTTAACAGGGGGTAATTGTAACATCAGAAACAAGCTAAAGTGATGGCACTTGATCTGCACATGCTCAGTAGGATTTTCTCTCTGCCTGTGAAAAAATGAGCACAATCATTTCACCTCAGCAGAATTTTTTTAACTTTTTGGATGTACAGTATTTTCCTTTTGCTGTTTAACGATTAGATGACTGTGAATTTAAACTTATATAGATTTTATCTCTACGTTATTGATAAAAAATGAAGATGAACAACCTATGCTAATATTAGCATTATTAACATTACTGGAACCTTGCTGGATCCTCTTCAGTTTGCCTACAGAACAAACAGGTCTGTGGACGATGCAGTCAACATGGGACTGCATTATGTTCTGCAACATCTAGACAGACCAGGGACTTTTGTTAGGGTCCTGTTTGTGGACTTCAGCTTGGCTTTTAACACTATCATCCCAAACCTCCTCCTGCCCAAATTCGGTAACATATTTTGATGATCCCTTTTGAACATTCTGTTGACAGTAAGTAATGTTGCACCTAAGGACCCCTCTGTCAAGCTCCTGAAGTTTGCAGACGACACCAGACGTATCGGCGTCATTCAGGACAGTGATGAGTCTGCTTACAGACAGGAGGTTAAAGAGCTGGCTTAACAACCTGGAGCTAAACATGTTCAAAACAGTGGAGATGATCATAGACTTCAGGTGAAACTCTCCTGCACTCCCCCCACTCACCATCATGAACAGCACTGTAACGACAGTGAAGTCATTCAAGTTTCTGGTCACCACCATCTCTCAGGACCTGGATGGGACAATCTCTCATTGTTCAAAAAATCATTGTTAAAAGGCCCAGCAGGGAAAGTTCAACCTGCCACAGGAGCTGCTGAAACAGTTCTACTCCACCATCATTGAATCCGTCTGCACTTCAATAACTGTGTAGTTCAGCTCATCTACCAAATCTGAGCACAGAAGACTACGTTGGATAGTTTGGACTGCTGAGCGAATCACTGGTACAACCCTCCCCACTCTCCAAGAACTGTACTTATCCAAAGTGAGCAAAAGGGCTAGCAAAATCACTCTGGACCCCTCACATCCAGCACATTCCCTCTTTGAACTGTTGCCATCCGGTCGACACTATAGAGCAGGGGTGGCGAACGTCAGCCCTAGAGAGCCGCAGCCCCGCAGAGTTTTGTTTCAACCCTAATCAAACGCACCTGAACAAACTAATCAAGGTCTGAAGGGTTACTAGAAAGCTACAGGCAGGTGAGTTTTAATTAGGGTTGGAGCTGAACTCTGCAGGGCTGCAGCTCTCCAGGACCGGAGTTCGCCACCCCTGCTATAGAGCATTGAGCACCAGAACGGCCAGGTACAGGAACAGTTTCTTCCCTCAGGAAATCCATCTTATGAACACTTAATTGTGGAACACAACACTATTTACACACTTACTGTATACATTTCTTTATCTAACACACATACTTAAATTGTCAATTTGTATATTGTTATTCTCTATTTACTTGTTTTATTTTTATTCTTTTATTATGCCCCCGATGTATTGTATGCAAGCCACATGGCCCAGTGTAAGCACCTTTGTTTGTCTGTTGGAAAATGAACATATTTAAATGTATTACTACATTTAAAGATTATTAGTGTTACACATTAAACAATGTGTTGCTTTTAAATCTTTTTAAATACAATGCATACTATCTCCACATTATCTTATTGAGTTATTCTGTTAATATGTCTACCATTTCAATAAAGTTTGGTTAAAGATTGTTCTTGACTCATCAGCTAGTCTAGTTAAAAGGGGTCATCAGATGCAAAGTTTATTTTTTCATGTTGTTTGAACATTAATGTTGGCAGAGTATGTACACATCTACCCTATAATGATAAAAATCCATGCAGTGGTTTTTAATTAATCTGTAAAAATAAAATCCCCTTTTTCAAATCAAGTTATTCTCAGATGCCTGTCAGTGTGGCGTCACACCAACAGAGGCCACTCCCACAATAGTTGATTGACATGAGCGTCTTAGCACAGATAAGCTGTAACAGTCCAACCGCCATTGTTTCGATGCGGGAGCAGGGATGTAAGTTAGAGAAGAATATCTCCGATTGAGCGATTGAGGTGTTGTGTTGCTGGAAGTAATAATGAACATAGTGGTCATAATTTACTTGTGACATCTGAGCAGCTGAAGATGCAGTGGATTACATTTGTTTGTGAAGGGAATGCAGCTCCTGATCTACATAAATGCGTCTGTTTGCTCAAATCATTCGTGATCCAGCTTCACCTACAGCAGAAGTGAGTATAAGGGTTTTTTTTTTTATTAGTATCTGCAATCACCTTTCCTAATAACTTGCCAGTTAGCAAGTTCAGTGGCTAAACGTGCTAAATGTGGCTAAAGTAAACAATCTCTCAGAGCACAGCTCCTCACTCCACAGAGAGAAGAGAGGGGCGGGGCGAGCAGCCTTTAAAGCAACCTCGACCAGAACAGGATGAATTTTGCAGAGCTAATTTTGGCAAGGTAAAAAAGTATGTTGTTTTACTCAACCATTGAGAATTTTTAACCAAAGTATATTATAGACATTTCATTAAGACCCTAAAGAATCATATCAACTTAAAACATATGATGTATTACATCTAAAATCATTTGAACCATATAAATAATATCTTAAGTAACATTACTAGTTACTACAGCAGTAAAGTGATTACTTTGAGGTAGACTTCTATTTGAGATACAGTGGTTTAATATGGCGTGTTTTCCGTGTTACATTCGCCCCCACCAAGGGGCGACTGTAACACTCTGACTTCTTGCATTGCAAATGTTGACCCCACATAATGTGAGAGCACTTACATGGTAAAGATTGTAAACATAAAATCTCTGGCTCCATCTAGTGGCAAATACGACTTGATCTTACAATTATTTGACTAAACATATTTCAAACAATATATACTAAACATTATAATTCTTTGTTCACTAAAATGAGCTTTATGTGGTTTTATTGTATGGTAGTTGATACATAATTTATTCACTTCTGTTTTGGTTTGAAGAGTTGTAAATGTCACTAATCTGGACACCTCTTGTATGCAAAAAAGTGTTCAAACAAATCCAGACATATGTTAGTCAGATCTGGTCTGTTTGACTCTAAAAGGCTGCTAATGTTTTTTTTTTTTTTTTTTTTTTTTTTTTTTTTTTTTGTATTTTTATTTTATTTATTATTATTTTTTATTTATTTTTATTTTATTTTATTTTTTTAGAGCTGAGATGCATTCATTTCCAGGAGTTCCTTGTATTGGCCATGAACTCAGTGAATGTATGTGTTCATTTTACTAACGCCCTCTAGTGGAACCTTTAAATAATGAAATTAATTTAGGTGTCATTTGTCCTTATATATAGAACATGAAACCTGTATGAGCTCTCAGTATCAGACACTGTAACCTCCACTAGGTGGCGCTCTTTCAGTGTGATTAATGTGATATTCAGTCAATGGTGATGGTGGGAGGAGCCAGTAAAGCTGCTCATTACTGATGAAGAGCTGAATAAAGAGGAAGTAACTAAAGCAGACAGATGTGGAGACAGAGAGATTCACACAGAGATCATTCAGCATAAAGAAGACTGAACTCAACTCACAATGAAGATCCTCCTCATCTTCTTCACTTTCTACCTGATCTCAGGTCAGAGCTTTTCTCTTTCATCACTGCAGTAATGATGCTGTTTTCTGTTCATCAGCTTTTTGATCACAGTATCAATCTGATCGACAGGTGCAGTGAGATGCTTCAGTGTCACTGGATATTCTGGGGGAAGCGTTCTTATTGATTCTGGGAAACGTTGGTTCAATGACTATGTTAAAGACATGTTGAAGTTACCTGAGTGGAGAGCAATAATAAATGATAATAAACATGATAAATGGATTAATGAAGGAAGATTCACACTGTTCCGAAACAATGTGGGAAACCTCATGATCTTCATCAGAGATTTGAACCATAATGATGCTGGAGAATACCAGATTAGACATCATGGGCAGTGGTCCATTGATATGACTCTGAATGTGAAAGATGGTCAGTTTTAAGATCAAAAGTTGTGTAGTTAAACTACTAATCATTTCAAAGCTTTTATATATATATACATATATTTCTTTATGTCAATGACAGATTCATGTTGTAAAGGATCAAATAGAGTGATGGTGAATATTGCAGAAACTGCCAGTTTCAGCTGTGAATATTCACAGAATCATATTAATGATCCCAAGATCATATTCAAAGAAGAAAAAGACTCCACTGAGACGATTTACAGCAGGTGGAAGATGAACAGAAGATTCAGTATTTCTGGTGACAAACATAAAAACATCTTCAGTGTGAGAATTACTGCTGTGACACCAAATGATGGAGGAGTTTATTTATGTGGAGTTTGGATCGACAGACAATCATACAGTTACTCTGTTATTAATACTGTTCATCTGCATATTATGGGTGAGTAATACTATCAATTAAATCAATTTTTCAGTGCTTTGATTCATATTTTTATGTAGTTCTCTCAGATCACAAATATAACTTTGAATGTTGACAGATTCATGTTGTGGGGAATCAAAGACAGTAAGAGTAAATAGAGGAGAAACCTCTGCTTTCAGCTGTGAATATTCAGAGGATCAAAGGTATTTTAGGAAGATCATATTCAGAACAAGAAACAACATCACTGATGAGGTGATCTCCACTAATGACAAATGGTATCAGAAAGAAAGACTGAGCATTTATGATAACAGATTGAACATCTTCAGTGTGAGAATCACTGCTGTGACACCAGATGACGGAGGAGTTTATTTATGTGCCGTTTGGATCAACACACACCCGTACAGTTACTCTATTACTAATACTGTTCAACTACATATCATTAGTGAGTAAAACTAAATCAAATTGAGGTTTTTACAGTCTGTGTTTGTGTCAGATTTGATTATGATTAGATATGATATTTGTGATTGACAGCTAAAGTGAGCGTGTCTAGAGTGAGCGGCTACTCAGGAGGTGGTTTGATGATCAAGTGTGAACATCCTCAATACAAAACCAAACCAAAATACATCTGTAAAGAATCAGATGGATGTTCAGAGAGGAAGAATCCAGGAGTTCAGGATGAATGGATGGAGAATGAAGATGTTTCTTTATATGACGACACCAGAGCAGGAGTCTTGATGGTGTTTTTTAGAGAGCTGAAAGCTGCAGATGCTGGAACATACAGGTGTGGAGTGAATGTATCTCACTATACTGAGAGCTTCACTGAACTTCAGCTGAGCGTCAAACACGGTGAGGAACATCAAATACTTTATCTTGTATATATAAAGTAATTTTTCTTGTCTTTATGTAAACTTGTCTTGGTTTATAGATGCAAAATATCCAATGGATGTGACTAAAACTGCTTATCCTGGTAAAGTCTCCATCACCTGTCAGATCCCAGAGGAACATAACGTTCATTTCTGCAAAGAGGATGATAATCACATCTGCCAAAACATCAGCTCATCTAAAGTGACACAAATGAATGGTTCATCTGAGAGAAATGAAGAGAGAGTTTTTACAGTGATCATCAGTAATGTGAGTGTGAGAGATGCTGGAGTTTACTGGTGTGGAGCAGAAACCAGAGACACATATTTGACTTTCATCTCCCTGACTAGTAAAATTCAGCTCAACATCACCAGTGAGTCAATTCAGATGATTTCACTGTAGTAAATACAGTCTATTCAGAATCATTTGTAATTAAATGTGTGTGTTTTTTGTTGTTGTTTTTTGTGCTTCCAGTGAGACATGAAGGAGAATCTGTTGAGACTATAACTAGTCCATTTATGACAGAGATCACAGGTCATCAAAGATTACAAAATATTTAATGCATATAAAATATTTTCACTTAGAATGGTGGAAAAGAGTAGGAACATCATAAATGTTATGTCATTCATCTCTGGACTGTGTGTTTGTTTTATTCTCAGATTTCTCCATGATCATCATTATCAGTTTGTGTGCGAGTTTGCTGTTGATCAGTGGATTCAGTCTGGCTGTGTGGAAATTAAGACACGAGAGACGAGGTGACACTTGGTTTAATTTTAATTAAAGTTATATATTAGCATCTTTGAGCAGGAGTAAAATCTCTCACTCAATGAGTTTCTGTCCCAGATGCTGCTGACATTTGATATTGATCTACTTCTCTTTCTGAGTGATTTGTTTTGTGTTGGGTTAATCAGGAAGAACCTCGACATCATGCAAGAAAAAGAAAAATACAATGGTGAGTTACAGTGTTTTGTGCATATTTATGTGTGTTTATATAGGTGCTAGCCATATAATTAGAATATCTTCAAAAAGTTCATTTATTTCACTAATTCCATTCAAGAAGTGAAACTTGTATAATGTATACAATCATTCCACACAGACTGATATATTTCAAGTGTTTATTTCTTTTAATTTTGATTATTATAACTGACAACTAATGAAAACCCCAAATTCACTATCTCAGAAAATTAGAATTTTACTTAAGACCAATACAAAGAAAGGATTTTTAGAAATCTTGGCCAACTGAAAAGTATGAACATGTACAGCACTCAATACTTAGTTGGGGCTCCTTTTGCCTGAATCACTGCAGCAATGCGGCGTGGCATGGGGTCGATCAGTCTGTGGCACTGCTCAGGTGTTATGAGAGCCCAGGTTGCTCTGATAGTGGCCTTCAGCTCTTCTGCATTGTTGGGTCTGGCATATCGCATCTTCCTCTTCACAATACCCCATAGATTTTCTGTGGGGTTAAGGTCAGGCGAGTTTGCTGGCCAATTAAGAACAGGGATACCATGGTCCATAAACCAGGTACTGGTAGCTTTGGCACTGTGTGCAGGTGCCACGTCCTGTTGGAAAATGAAATCTGCATCTCCATAAAGTTGGTCAGCAGCAGGAAGCATGAAGTGCTCTAAAACATCCTGGTATACAGCTGCGTTGACCTTGGACCTCAGAAAACACAGTGGACCAACACCAGCAGATGACTTGGCACCCCAAACCATCACTGACTGTGGAAACTTTACACTGGACCTCAAGCGACGTGGATTCTGTGCCTCTCCTCTCTTCCTCCAGACTCTGGGACCCTGATTTCCAAAGGAAATGCAAAATTTCCTTTCACCAGAGAACATAACTTTGGACCACTCAGCAGCAGTCCAGTCCTTTTTGTCTTTAGCCCAGGCGAGACGCTTGCTGACACCGCCTGTTGTTCAAGAGTGGCTTGACACAAGGAATGCGACAGCGGAAACCCATGTCTTGCATACGTCTGTGCGTAGTGCTTCTTGAAGCACTGACTCCAGCTGCAGTCCACTCTTTGTGAATCTCCCCCACATTTTTGAATGGGTTTTGTTTCACAATTCTCTCCAGGGTGCGGTCATCCCTATTGCTTGTACACTTTTTTTCTACCACATCTTTTCCTTCCCTTCACCTCTCTATTAATGTGCTTGGACACAGAGCTCTGTGAACAGCCAGCCTCTTTTGCAATGACCTTTTGTGTCTTGCCCTCCTTGTGCAAGGTGTCAATGGTCGTCTTTTGGACAGCTGTCAAATCAGCAGTCTTCCCCATGATTGTGTAGCCTACAGAACTAGACTGAGAGACCATTTAAAGGCCTTTGCAGGTGTTTTGAGTTAATTAGCTGATTAGAGTGTGGCACCAGGTGTCTTCAATACTGAACCTTTTCACAATATTCTAATTTTCTGAGATACTGAATTTGGGGTTTTCATTTGTTGTCAGTTATAATCATCAAAATTAAAAGAAATAAACACTTGAAATATATCAGTCTGTGTGGAATGAATGTATGCTTTATACAAGTTTCACTTCTTGAATGAAATTAGTGAAATAAATCAACTTTTTGAAGATATTCTAATTATATGACCAGCACCTGTAGTATGTTTGCTCCTATTCAGTAGCGGCTCATCAGAGGTGGTGAGTGATGCTGATGCCTCCTTAAATAATTACTCAAAATTGATTGTAGGTAAAGCTGTGTGATTTGTTCCAATAATTTGGTGATCAGAAAGATTATATTTAAAGTTTTTATCCATGTACAGTTTTGTGATAACTACAAGTATCTCAGCTAATGGTCAGTTTTAATTTACACCTCATCCTTCTTGAAACTCCCCCTACCAGCTGCCATTCCTCTTTTAAATGTGCATTTTCTCTCTATTTTCTCTCTATGTTCAGTCATCATGTGCAGACAGCAGACGTGATTCTCTCTCAGATCCTGGATTAGCCCAAACTAACAGTCATAATGATTCACGTACAAGCCCCTCTGATGGGCTCCTGTACGCTGCTGTCAGTTTCCAGAAGCGTGAAAAGTCTCTCAGCGACGCTACAGTCAAATTCAGTAAGGATGAGATTTACTCTGATTACGCCAAAGTCACTGCATGAGTTTCAACTAACTATAACAGATCACAGATCATCACGTTTCCAATAGTGTCTTAAAAACAGTCAGCTTATTATTATTTTTTTTTTTCATTCACAGTTCATTAATAAAAAATATCCTCAGAATTCATAATTTAATGTTGAAATGTATGTTTTTTTTATTGATCAGAGTAGTTCAGTTCAGTGTGTGAATAATGAGACACTTTAAAGTTTGTGCTGCTGCTCATGTTGCTTCTTTCACATGTTTAAAATAGTTTGCCAGCTCAGTTTATCTGAGGTTATGATGAACACAGGAAATAAAACCCCTGAGAAACATTTCTAAAATATACTGACAAGTTTCCACTCCCCATATAGAGACACATGCAGCAGTTTTGACACGTACAGTTAAGACTCTTTAGTAGCAGCTCTTAAACAGACCTTCATGATGAGACACATGAAGTTTGAGAATCATCATTTGTACTCCGTTCAGATCTGTTAAAAAGGCTTAATTGAAAAGTGATCCTGTTGCTAAATAAATAAATAAATATCCACATCCAGGCACTCGCATAGTAAGCAAAGTAAAAAGCCAGGGTGTTAACAAAGGCCTTCTTGGGCTGATACGTATTGTTAATGCACCCCTGGTCAAGATTTTTTCTTTGTTAAAATGGCTTGTTTTTATTTATATACTGATGCTATTTGTCCTGCTTTAGATTTGTACATACAGAATAGTTACAGAGATTATAAAGAAGGCATTGATAGCATTAACAGCAGTGCATAGGGAGTGAATGAATCTAGTTTTCATACTGATGAAATATCAGTATCAGAACATAATTCTCTGATTATTGTTATTAAAGACAGTGAGAAAGATTAGTTTGTGCAAAGGAAAAAGTCTGCAATTTAAATTATATAATTTCATAAATCTTATTTTATATCATGTTAAGGACAAATTTAAATATTAACATATGATCTACCATCAATCAGGTAATTGAATTTTAACAGTATTAATTTGCTTATTTTCATTTTTTGAAATGTTTTGTCATTATTGATTTTGTCTCAGAGTTTCTCATGAACATTAAAAGTGTTTTTGTGTGTTTGTTTGCATGTGAACAGGCTGTTTTCTGTCCAGCTCAAAGCCACAGAAAACAGTTTGACAGTTCAGGGTCTAAGTTTAGTTTGACTGTAACGATTAAACAGACAGTGAACAGACTATGAAGATTATTCAGGAAACCCACAGTGAGACACATGAGACTGAACAAACAGATGATGAACATCTATCCTGAACAAAAGACATCAAAGACTAAGAGCTGCTCATTCAGCTCACTTACTGAAAATGTTGATTTGAAGAAAAGACTGAAAAATGTTTATGATCAACGATTTATCCATGTGTGATTTGACAGTGTTAATTTTAAAAGAAAAAAAAAATGTAATTCCACAAATCACAGAATGTCTATAAAATGCTGTACATGTTTTACATTTGTATTGCTAAGTTTAGTACTTTTATGTTAATGTCATGTAAAGAAGCAGCATCTCCAAGTTTAGTTATACTGCTTTTGTAATACAGGTTTTTACTAGGTTATTAAAGAGACTTGCTTGTAAATGGCTCAGTGTTTTGCATTTGCAGGGTTGTTGAACACTGTGGTCAGTGTGATAAAGATAACCAACATGTGCAGCTCCAAAGATCAATCAACATGCTGCCTTGTGGTTTTCATTTGTTCTTGCACTAAAATTATTTTGGTCAAACCAAGATGCCCTTCAATAACCTGCTGGTGTGTTAAGAACGGGAAATGCTTTTACAACATCACAGAACAAAACTGATTTTGCTAACAAATCCTACCAAGTGCAGTCATGAGTAAGGATGTGTTACAGAATTTGAACTTATCAGATGCTAATATGCCCGTTCTCATTTTCAAATATGCACGACAACACACTAGTGATGGGTCGTTCTTGAACGATTCGTTCATTTTGAACGAATCTTTAATGTGACTCGGGACGAACGAGTCGTCTCGGGGAGTGATTCGTTCAGTCGCGCATGCGCAACACCCTATTAGGTTCTGTACTGGAATTAGTTCACCTGTTTCGAGTCTTCGGGTTTTTGGAGTCGTTCGTTCATCTTATGGGGCTGTCACGTGATGAACGAACGACTCGAACCCGAGGACTCGAGAGATGAACAAATCAATTCTCTTTCCGGCTCAGACTGCATAGGTTTAGTTTATGGGGCTGTCACGTGATGAACGAACGACTCAAACCCGAAGACTCAAGAGATGAACGAATCAATTCTTTTTCAGGCTCAGACTGTGTTGTTTAAGCTTTTTGGGCTGTATTGTGATGAACGAACGACTCAAACCCGAAAACTTGTCAGATAAGAGGCAAGGTGAGCTAATAATAGACTAAAGACCCAGGTAAACAATGAATTAATATTTTCTGTTTCTTATAGCATTATAGTTTTGTCTTGTTTGTAGTGTGATCAACGTTTGTGTAAGCAGTGGATTTGTTAGGGAGGTAACACGTAACATTTTAATTCTATTTTGCTAAAATGAACGAAATGACTCGAAAAAAGATTCACGAGACTCAAAGGTCCGAGTCGGTAAAATGATCCGAACTTCCCATCACTACAACACACGCGGGAACCAATGAGGTTTAAGAGCAGTTTCGACTCCTCCCTTCTCCTTATTGTCGAGCGCTACACGTCCGTTTGAATGAAAACAAAGTTTGCGGCTAAATCGTCATATGAACAGGCAGATGAGATGGAGTAGGATTTTTGTGAGTAATCAATTAATTTCAGACCTGT
>CM070007.1:1436733-1507957 GCA_036247105.1 Cirrhinus mrigala
GCATTTCTGGATGTTTCTCTGGGATCTGATAATGTTAATTTGATCAGTATGAAAATTAGATTCAGTCATCATCTATCATGTATCATATATAAAATGTCAATAATCTGATATAATAACTCTGATATAATCTTTCTGAATTAAACAAAAAATGACAGCAAAAATATTTCTTGTTTTAGTCAAAACAATATGTGTGATTCTTTACTAAAAGTAAAAGCAGTAGTTACAGCTGAAAAATGAACAACGATCAGAAGAATGAACTGAAAAACAGCATCAGCAAAAGACCAGCAAGTTGACAAGATTTCTAACAAAATGCACTAAAATAATTTTTTAAAGTTATGATCTGCAATCTGTTAAAGTTAGTTGAGTCTCATGTTGTGGCTGATCATGGTGTAATCACTTTGAATCTCATCCTTACTGAATCTGACTATAGTGTCACTGAGAGACTCTTCAAGCTTCTGGAAAGTGACAGCAGCGTACAGGAGCCCATCAGAGGGGACTGTGGGTTGATCATCATTGCTGTTCATTTGGACTGATCCAGGATCTGAGAGGGAATCACATGAATCAGATCAACATCTAAGATGGAAACTCATTGAGTGAGTGAGATTTACTAAAGCAGTTCAAAAACACTTAAATAACTTAAGTGTAAAATATAACTTGAGTAACAAATGATCAAACCTCGCATCTTGTGTCTTAATTTCCACACAGTCAGAGTGAATCCACCGATCAGCAGCAGATTCACACACACACTGATAATGATGATCATGGAGAAATCTGAGAATAAAACACAAACACAGAAAACAATAATTAAAAAGCATGGACTGTATTCATAACTACAATGGCATCATCTGAATTGACTCACTGGTGATGTTGAGCTGAATTTTAGTGTTCAGGGAGATGAAAGTCAAATATGTGTCTCTGGTTTCTGCTCCACACCAGTAAACTCCAGCATCTCTCACGCTCACATTACTGATGATCACTGTAAAAACTCTCTCTTCATTTCTCTCAGATGAACCATTCATTTGTGTCACTTTAGATGAGCTGATGTTTTGGCAAATGTGATTATCATCCTCTTTGCAGAAATGAACTTCATGTTCCTCTGGGATCTGACAGGTGATGTTGACTTTGTCACCAAGATGAGTACTTTCAGTCATTCTGTTTGGATATTTTGCATCTACAAGGCATTCCAAGTTTACACTAAAAAAAAAAAAACCTGTAGATACACCATACCTCTAGGATAAAGTATTTGAGGTTCCTCACCGTGTTTGACATTCAGCTGAAGTTCAGTGAAGCTCTCAGTATAGTGAGATACATTCACTCCACACCTGTATGTTCCAGCACCTGCAGCTTTCAGCTCTCTAAAAAACACCATCAAGACTCCTGCTCTGGTGTCGTCATATAAAGAAACATCTCCATTCTCCATCCATTCATCCTGAACTCCTGGATTCTTCCTCTCTGAACATCCATCTGATTCTTTACAGATGTATTTTGGCTTGGTTTTGTATTGAGGATGTTCACACTTGATCATCAAACCACCTCCTGAGTAGCCGCTCACTCTAGACACGCCCACTTTAGCTGTCAATCACAAAAATCTTTTGCAATCAAAGAATGTATGCATTTATACCAGATTTAATTATGAGTTTTTTGTACTTACTAACAGCATGCAGAAGCACACTATTAATAACAGAGTAACTGTATGATTGTCTGTTGATCCAAACTCCACATAAATAAACTCCTCCATCATCTGGTGTCACAGCAGTAATTCTCACACTGAAGATGTTTTTATGTTTGTCATCAGAAATACTGAATCTTTCTTCCTTGTTCCCTGTGCTGTAAATCATCTCAATGGAGTCTTTTTCTTCTTTGAATATGATCTTGGGATTATTAATATGATTCTGTGAATATTCACAGCTGAAGGTGGGAGATTCTCCAATATTAACCGTCACTTTCTCTGATGTTTTACAACATGAATCTGAAATTCACATCACAGAGAAATATATTTTCTATATATAAAAGTTTTGAAATGATCAGTAATTTTACTTAACACATTTTTATTGTAAAATGACTGACCTTTTTCCACATTCAATGTCATTTCGATGGACCAGTGTCTACTAACCCCAATGTCTAGCTGTCGAATGTAGATCATGAGGCCTCCATATTTATTGCAAAATAATGTGAATCTTCCTTCATGAATCCATTTATCATGTTTTGCAACATTTATTATTATTCTCCACTCAGGTAATTTGGCCATATATTTAGCAGAATCACTGAACCATCGTTTCCCAGAATCAATAAGAACGCTTCCTCCAGAATATCCAGTCACATCAATGTCTTTCACTGCACCTGTCGATCAGATTGATACTGTGATCAGAAAGCTGATGAACAGAAAACAGCATCATTACTGCAGTGATGAAAGAGAAAAGCTCTGACCTGAGATCAGGTAGAAAGTGAAGAAGATGAGGAGGATCTTCATTGTGAGTTGAGTTCAGTCTTCTTTATGCTGAATGATCTCTGTGTGAATCTCTCTGTCTCTACATCTGTCTGCTTTAGTTACTTCCTCTTTATTCAGCTCTTCATCAGTAATGAGCAGCTTTACTGGCTCCTCCCACCATCACCACTGACTTAATATCACATTAATCACACTGAAAGAGCGCCACCTAGTGGAGGTTACAGTGTCTGACACTGAGAACTCATACAGGTTTCATGTTCTCTATATAAGGACAAATGACACTCAAATGAAATTCATTATTTAATTAATTATTATAAAGGTTTCACTAGAGGGCGTCATAAACTGCATGTGTAACCTCACTGAGGTCATCTAGCGCAGTGGTACCTGCTCTGTACATTTTGCATGTCTCCCTAATTTAACACACCTGATTCAGATTGTCAGATCATTAGTAGAGAGATCCATGTACTGAACTGAGTATGGCAGATAAGAGAGACATACAAAATGTGCAGAGTGAGGGCTCTTCAAGACTGGAATTGAGAACTACAGATCTAGAGCTGATACGAGGAACTACTGGAAATGAAAATGCATCTAGACATTTGATTGTTTGACATTTTTTATCAAATGTAAGAAATATTAGCAGCCTTTTAGGAGCATGGACAGCAGCTGTCTGTCAGTCTGACATCATTGATGACAGTTGAACTTGTGTTTATCTCCTTTCTTCAGTTCCTTTTGACTTTATAATAATTATAAATAAATAAATTACAATTGCTTGAACGATGACTCCATGTAATTATCAAATATTAAGCCCAAGATTCATTACTTCAGATTTACTCATTTCAAACACGCAAGAGGTGTGTAACAAAATTATATATGTTTATGTTAAATATCAACTACCATGCAATACAACAACATAAAGCTCATTTTAAGGAAACAAAGAAATATAATGTTTAGTACCTATATAATGTTTCAAATATAACCTTTAGTCAGAGAATTGTAACATTAAGTCATATTTGCCTAGATGGAAATGGAGACTGAAAGAGTTTTTGTGTTTATAGTTTCGACCAAGTTGTGGGGCTGACATTTGCAAGAGCATCAACAACCACATTTCCATCTGAAAATGTACAATCGTTTGACGTTGTTTGAAATGAGTCCTTTTGTTGTCTATGGAAGTTTTAGAAAATGGAGTTTAAAGTAATGATGCATTTACTGCATAATTAAGCAAGTTTATTATTTATCTATATTGTTGTATGTTTGTATGGGAAGTTGTCTCTACTTTGGAGCTGTGGTGTGTCAATTTTGCTCTTCCTGTTTGAAAGTGTTTTTGTGGTTGAGCACCTACATTGAGCCTTCGGCCTGTTTGATGCACGCACTTTGATTGTAATGTTTGTATTTGTAAAGACATTTTCACAAGCCTCAGCGCTATTAGTTAAACCAACGCATTCAAGTTGCAAAAAGTACCATTTAATTCATCCATTCATTTTGTGGTGTGTCACTACAAGTCGTCTGAAGACATAAAACAGCTCTGTGTGAGGAACAGGTCTGAAATTAATTACTCACAGAAATCTCATTGTCTCTAATCTGCCTGTTCAGATGACCTGCAAACTTTGTTTTCATTCAAACACACAGAAACTCAGCACCAAAGAAGGAGAAAAGAGAGGAGTCGAAACCATTGTTACCGTGCCATATTTGAATATTTAGATACACATGATCAGACATAGATAAAAATGTAACTCCTTAGCACATCTGCTACTTAAGTTTTTAAATATCAGAAATTGAGGTGAATGTTTATAAAACAACTAAACTATTGCTACACACAGCAAAGGGGGCTTTTAGCATCTGATGAGTACACATTTTCTAACACACCTTTACTCATGACTGCACTCAGTAGGACTTGTTAGCAAAATCAGTTTTGATTGTGTGCTTCCCTGTGATGTTGTAAATGCCAAACAGAAGCATAACAGAACATACTGTATGTCAGATGACCTGAAGAAAAACGTTTGGGGGAAAAGCTGAGATATATATATATATATATATATATATATATATATATATTTTTTTTTATTTTTTTTTTTTTTTTTTTTTTCAAATATTACACACACTCATAGCATGTTTGTATGGAGAGGATAATTTGTGTCCATGGATACACTTCTTAACACACCTGCATGTTACTAAAGAGCATCTTGACTTGATCAAAATAATTTCAATGCAAGAGCAAACGAAAACCACAAGGCAGCATGTTGATTGATCTTTGAAGCAGCACATGCTGGTTATATTTATCACACAGTGTTTAACAGTGTTTAACAACCCTGCAAATACAAAACACTGAGACATTTACAAGTAAGTCTCTTTAATAAAAATACTGTATACATTAAACCTGGAAATGCTGTTTAAGTGACATTATTATAAAATCACTAAATGTAACAATACAAATGTATGACATGTAAAGCATTTTACAGACATTCTGTGATTTGTAGACTCACATTTATTTTTTTTTTTTATATAAAAGTAACACAATTTGTTGATCATAAACATTTTTCAGTCTTTTTTCTCAATCATTACTTTCAGTAAATGTTGAAGGTGAATTACTGAATGAGCAGCTCTTAGTCTTTGATGTCATTTTCTCACGATGGATGTTCATCTTCTGTCTGTCTGTTCTCACTGTGGGTTTCCTGAATAATCTTCACAGTCTGTTCACTGTCTGTTTAATCGTCACAGTCAAACTAAACTTAGATCCTGATCAAACTGTTTTTTGTGGCTTCAAGTTGAGAAAAACAGAAAACAGAAAAACATTCTGTTCATCACGCACACACACACACACACACACACACACACACACACACACACACACACACTTGTTTTTGTGAATTGCAGGCTGGTCCCCACAATGTCAAAAATTTCAGGTTTTACTATCCTTGTGGGGACATTTGGTCCCCACAATGTAGCAAAAACAAGTACACACACACACACACACACACACACACACACACACACACACACACACAAAACACCTCAAATGTTCATGAGAAACTTTGAGACAAAATCAGATTAAAGTGAGTCTTTTTTAAGGCTTTGAATGTGAAAAAATGAAAAAAAGCAAATTAATACTGTTCCTAAGTTAAATGACCTGATTGTTGGTAGTTTATGTCAATATTTAAATCTATTCTAAACATCGTATAAAATAAAATTCATGAAATTATATCATTTACGATATAATTCAGACTTTTTCCTTTGAAAAACTATAAATCTTTCTCTCATTCTTGCATGATAATAATCAGATAATTATATTCTTATACTGTATGGGATCTGATATTTCATCAGTATCAGTATCAGTATATTCAAAGAGATGAAAACATGCATTTTAACAGCTCTGAACAGAGTACAAATGATTCTCAAACTTCATGTGTCTCATCATAAAGGTCTGTTTAAGAGCTGCTACTAAAGAGTCTTAACTGTACGTGTCAAAGCTGCTGCATGTGTCTCTATATGTGGAGTGGAAACTTAACAGTATATTCTAGAAAAAGTTTCTCAGGGGTTTTATTTCCTGTTTTCATCATGACCTCAGGGCTGACAAACTATTTTAAACATGTGAAAGAAGCAACATGAGCAGCAGCGCAAACTTTTAAGTGTCACATTATTCACACACTGAACTGAACTACTCTGATAATATAAACATGTTTCAACATTAAATTATAATTAAATTATTATGAGGACATTATCATCAAATAATTGTATGAAATGTAAACAAATGTAAAAGAATGTAAAAGATGTATGTAAAATGTAAAAGAGAAAAAAAAAAACATATGTCTGTTTCTAAAATACTCTTGGCAACATGATGATCTGTGATCTGTTGTAGTTAGTTGAGTCTCATACTGTAACTGACTGTGGCGTACTGTGAGTGAATCTCATTCTTACTGAATCTGACTGTAGCGTCACTGAGAGATTCTTCATGATTCTGGAAACTGACAGCAGCGTACAGGTGCCTATCAGAGGGGATTGTGGGTAACTGTGAGTGAACTGGACTGTGTGTGTGAGTGTCACCTCGTTTCTTGTGTCTTAATTTCCACACAGTCAGAACAAATCCACCGATCAGCAGCAGAATCACACACACACTAATAATGATGATCATGGAGAAATCTGAGAATAAAACACAAACACACAGTCCAGAGATAAATTATATAATATTTATGATGTTCCTACTGTTTTCTATTTCAACATAAAAGTCTATTTTAACATTTATGGGTTATAAGCAAATTTTTATAGAATAACTGCAAATGAAAACATTTTATATACATTAAATATTTATAGACCTCAGTTTGTAATGTTTGATGACCTGTGATCATAAAGGGACTACTTATAGATTTTCCTTCATGTATGAATACTGAAGCCACTGCGAACAAACACAATTAATACAAATGATTCTGAACGGACTGTATTTATGACAATGAAATCATCTGAATTGACTCACTGATGATGTTGAGCTGAATTTTAGTGGTCAGGGAGATGAAAGTCAAATATGTGTCTCTGGTTTCTGCTCCACACCAGTAAACTCCAGCATCTCTCACGCTCACATTACTGATGATCACTGTAAAAACTCTCTCTTCATTTCTCTCAGATGAACCATTCATTTGTGTCACTTTAGATGAGCTGATGTTTTGGCAGATGTGATTATCATCCTCTTTGCAGAAATGAACTTCATGTTCCTCTGGGATCTGACAGGTGATGTTGACTTCTTCACCAAGATGAGCAGATTCAGTCACACTCTTTGGATATTTTGCATCTATAAACCAAAGAAATTACATAAAACATTTCAGAACAGATACTCCAAACATGCAAGATAAAATATCTGATGTTCCTCACCATGTTTGACGTTCAGCTGAAGTTCAGTGAAGCTCTCAGTATAGTGAGATACATTCACTCCACACCTGTATGTTCCAGCATCTGCAGCTTTCAGCTCTCTAAAAAACACCATCAAGACTCCTGCTCTGGTGTCGTCATATAAAGAAACATCTCCATTCTCCATCCATTCATCCTGAACTCCTGGATTCTTCCTCTCTGAACATCCATCTGATTCTTTACAGATGTATTTTGGCTTGGTTTTGTATTGAGGATGTTCACACTTGATCATCAAACCACCTCCTGAGTAGCCGCTCACTCTAGACACGCTCACTTTAGCTGTCAATCAAAAAACATCATATATAAGCATAATCAAATCTGACACAAACACAGACTGTAAAAACGTTGATTTGATTTAGTTTTACTCACTAATAATATGTAGCTGAACAGTAGTAAAAATGTAGTAACTGTACGGGTGTGTGTTGATCCAAACGGCACATAAATAAACTCCTCCATCATCTGGTGTCACAGCAGTGATTCTCACACTGAAGAGGTTCAATCTGTTATCATAAATGCTCAGTCTTTCTTTCTGATACCATTTGTCATTAGTGAGGATCACCTCATCAATGATGTTGTTTCTTGTTCTGAATATGATCTTTCTAAAATACCTTTGATCCTCTGAATATTCACAGCTGAAAGCAGAGGTTTCTCCTCTATTTACTCTTACTGTCTTTGATTCCCCACAACATGAATCTGTCAACATTCAAAATGTTATTTGTGATCTGAGAGAACTACATAAAAATATGAATCAAAGCATTGAAAAATTGATCCAACTGATAGCATTACTCACCCATAATATGCAGATGAACAGTATTAATAACAGAGTAACTGTATGATTGTCTGTTGATCCAAACTCCACATAAATAAACTCCTCCATCATCTGGTGTCACAGCAGTAATTCTCACACTGAAGATGTTTTTATGTTTGTCATCAGAAATACTGAATCTTCTGTTCATCTTCAACCTGCTGTAAATCGTCTCAATGGAGTCTTTTTCTTCTTTGAATATGATCTTGGGATCATTAATATGATTCTGTGAATATTCACAGCTGAAACTGGCAGTTTCTGAAATATTCACCATCACTCTCTTTGATCCTTTACAACACAAATCTGTCATTGACATAAAGAAATATATTTCATATATAAAAGCTTTGAAACAATTAGTAGTTTTACTACACGAAGACTTTGATCTTAAAACTGACCGTCTTTCACATTCAAAGTCATATCAATGGACCACTGCCCATTATGTCTAATCTGGTATTCTCCAGCATCATTATGGTTCAAATCTCTGATGTAGATCATGAGGTTTCGCACATTGTTTCGGAACAGTGTGAATCTTCCTTCATTAATCCATCTATGTTGTTTTGTATCATTTATTATTGTTCTCCACTCTGGTAATTTGGCCATGTATTTAGCAGAGTCACTGAACCAACGTTTCCCAGAATCAATAAGAACGCTTCTGCCAAAATATCCAGTGACACTGAAGCATCTCACTGTACCTGTCGATCAGATTGATACAGCGATCAGAAAGCTGATGAACAGAAAACAGCATCATTACTGCGATGATGAAAGAGAAAAGCTCTGACCTGAGATCAGGTAGAAAGTGAAGAAGATGAGGAGGATCTTCATTGTGAGTTGAGTTCAGTCTTCTTTATGCTGAATGATCTCTGTGTGAATCTCTCTGTCTCTACATCTGTCTGCTTTAGTTACTTCCTCTTTATTCAGCTCTTCATCAGTAATGAGCAGCTTTACTGGCTCCTCCCACCATCACCATTGACTGAATATCACATTAATCACACTGAAAGAGCGCCACCTAGTGGAGGTTACAGTGTCTGATACTGAGAGCTCATACAGGTTTCATTTTCTCTATATAAGGACAAATGACACCTAAGTTAATTGCATTATTAAAAGGTTTCACTAGAGGGCGTTAGTAAACTGAAGAAATAAATTCACTGAGTTAATCTAAAACCAATACAAGGAACTCCTGGAAACGAAAATGGAAATCTAATACTTTAAGTGCTTGACATTTATCAGTTGTAATAAATACATTTATCAGTTGTAATTAATTAATTAAATTAAAAAAAAAAAAAAAAAAAAAAACATCAGCAGCCTTATTCCAGATCTGACTAACATATGTCTGGATTTGTTTGAACACTTTATGCATACAGGAGGTGTGTAAATTAGTGACAACTCTTCCAACCAGAGAACAAAAAAAAAAAAATAAATTATGTATCAACAACCATACAATACAATCACATAAAGCTCATTTTACTGAAACAAACAAATATAATGTTTAGTATATAATGTTTAAATTATGTTTAGTCAAAGAATTGTAACATTAGGTCATATTTCCCTGTTGAAAAAAAAACAGCATATGCTGGTTAGACAGGTTTTGATGCTGGCATGCTGGTTTTAGCTGGTTTATGCTGGTCCTTTGCTGGTTTATGCTGGTCCAGCTTAAGCCAGCTAAGGACCAGCATAAACCAGCATCAAAACCTACCTAACCAGCATATGCTGATTTTTTCAACAGGGTTGCCACTAGATGGGGCCAGAGGTTTTGTGTTTACAATCTCGACCAAGTAAGTGCTGTCATGTTATCCTCACGTTATGTAGGATCGACTTTTGCAAGAGGATGCAATAATCACATTTTCACCTGAAAATGTACATATCGTTTGACATTGTCTGAAATGATTTTGTTATCTCAGCACGTTTTAGAGTATGAAGTTTAAAATAATAATGTATATACTAAATAATTAGGCAAGATCATTATATATCTCATATTATTCTTTGTAAGGACATTTTTTTAATGAGCCTCAGCATGACTGTTAGTTAAATCAGCGCATTCAAGTTCCAAAAATGACTATATAAATCAGGGGTGCCCAAACTCGGTCCTGGAGGGCCGGTGTCCTGCAGAGTTTAGCTCCAACCCCAATTAGACACACCTGAACCAGCTAATCAAACTCTTACTTGCCATGCTATAAACTTCCAGGCGGGTGTGTTGAGACATCGTGGTGTGTAACTGCAAGTCTTCTGAAGACATAAAACAGCTCTGTGTGAAGAACAGGTCTGAAATTAATTGATTACTTACAAAAATCCTACTAAAAATCCTCCCTAACACATCTACTGCTTACACAAACGTTGATCACACTACAAACAAGACAAAACTATAATGCTGTAAGAAACAGAAAAGATTAATTCATTGTTTACCTGGGTCTTTAGTCTATGATTGGCTCACCTTGCCTCTTATCTGAAAAGTTTTTGGTTTGAGTCGTTCGTTTATCACCTGACAGCCTCACTATCTCACTATAAAATGACATCGATATAAGAGTTTCGATATTTTTCCTATTTAAAACTTGACTCTTCTGTAGTTGTATCGTGTACTAAGACTGGCGGAGTGAGATGCTAATGGTCTAATCGGATTCAATGATTTATGCTAAGCTATGCTAAAAGTGCTACCGCCAGACCCGGTGATCGGCTGAATGGATTAAAAAACGGTAAAACACATCTGTATAACTCTAGGGGAGTTGGAAAATGAGCCTATTTCAAAAAAGTGGAGTGTTCCTTTAACCTATGCAGTCTGAGCCGGAAAGAGAATTGATTAGTTCATCTCTCGAGTCTTCGGGTTCGAGTCGTTTGTTCATCACGTGACAGCCCCATAAGATGAACGAACGACTCCAAAAACCTGAAGACTCAAAACAGATGAACTAATTCCAGTACAGAACCTAATAGGATGTTGCGCATGCGCGACTGAACGAATCACTCCCTGAGACGACTCGTTCGTCCCGAGTCACATTAAGGATTCGTTCAAAATGAACAAATCGCTCAAGAACGACCCATCACTACATTTTAGCATCTGGTAAGTTCAAATTCTGTATCACACCCTTACTCATGACTGCACTTGTTAGGATTGGTTAGTAAAATCAGTTTTGTTCTGTGATGTTGTAAAGGCATATCCCGTTCTTAACACACCTGCAGGTTATTGAAGGCCATCTTGGTTTGAATAAAGTAATCTAAATGCAAGAGCAAATGAAAACCACAAGGCAGCATGTTGATTGATCTTTGGAGCAGCACATGTTGGTTATCTTTATCACACTGACCACAGTGTTCAACAACCCTGCGAATGCAAAACACTGAGCCATTTACAAGCAAGTCTCTTTAATAACCCAGTAAAAACCTGTATTACAAAACCTGGAGATGCTGCTTCTTTACATGACATTAACATAAAAGTACTAAACTTAGCAATACAAATGTAAAACATGTACAGCATTTTATAGACATTCAGTGATTTGTGGACTTACTTTTTTTTCTTATAAAATTAACACTGTCAAATCACACATGGACAAATTGTTGATCATAAACATTTTTCAGTCTTTTCTTCAATTCAACATTTTCAGTAAGTGAGCTGAATGAGCAGCTCTTAGTCTTTGATGTGTTTTGTTCACGATAGATGCTCATCTTCTGTTTGTTCAGTCTCATGTGTCTCACTGTGGGTTTCCTGAATAATCTTCATAGTCTGTTCACTGTCTGTTTAATCGTTACAGTCAAACTAAACTTAGACCCTGAACTGTCAAACTGTTTTCTGTGGCTTTGAGCTGGACAGAAAACAGCCTGTTCACATGCAAACAAACACACAAAAACACTTTTAATGTTCATGAGAAACTTTGAGACAAAATCAGAATAAAACATGTAATTTTCAAGTCTTTATGACAATAATGACAAAACATTTCAAAAAATGAAAATAAGCAAATCAATACTCTTAAAATTCAATTACCTGATTGATGGTAGATCATATGTTAATATTTAAATTTGTCCTGGACATGATATAAAATAAGATTTATGAAATTATATAATTTAAATTGCAGACTTTTTCCTTTGCACAAACTAATCTTTCTCACGGTCTGTCATAACAATAATCAGAGAATTATGTTCTTATACTGATATTTCATCAGTATGAAACTAGATTCATTCACTCCCTATGCACTGCTGTTAATGCTATCAATGCCTTCTTTATAATCTCTGTGTAACTATTCTGTATGTACAAATCTAAAGCAGAACACACAGCATCAGTACATAAATAAAAACAAAGAAAAAATCAGGGGTGCATCAGATAATTTCAGACAAAACTATGGGTGCTCCAGAGAGAGAACAAAATATCAAAATTAAAAAAGTGGATCATGTTGCAAAAAAGCAAAAACAAAAAACATCTACATATTAACCAAAGTAAAAAGCCTTTATTCTAAGACAGGGCTACATATTAAAAAAAAAAAAAAAAAAGACAATGCGTATCAGCCCAAGAAGGCCTTTGTTAACACCCTGGCTTTTTACTTTGCTTACTATGTGAGTGCCTGGATGTGGATATTTATTTATTTATTTATTTATTTAGCAACAGGATCACTTTTCAATTAAGCCTTTTTAACAGATCTGAACGGAGTACAAATGATGATTCTCAAACTTCATGTGTCTCATCATAAAGGTCTGTTTAAGAGCTGCTACTAAAGAGTCTTAACTGTACGTGTCAAAGCTGCTGCATGTGTCTCTATATGTGGAGTGGAAACTTGACATTATATTCTAGAAATGTTACCCAGCGGTTTTATTTCCTGTGTTCATCATGACCTCAGATAAACTGAGCTGACAAACTATTTTAAACATGTGAAAGAAGCAACATGAGCAGCAGCACAAACTTTAAAGTGTCTCATTATTCACACACTGAACTGAACTACTCTGATCAAAAAACAACAACAAAAAAACAAACATACATTTCAACATTAAATTATGAATTCTGAGGACATTTTTATTAATGAACTGTGAATGAAAATAAATATAAAAAACAGTATGTTTTTAAAATACTGTTGGAAACGTGATGATCTGTGATCTGTTATAGTTAGTTGAGTCTCATGCAGTGACTTGGGAGTAATCAGAGTGAATCTCATCCTTACTGAATCTGACTGTAGCGTCGCTGAGAGACTCTTCACGCTTCTGGAAACTGACAGCAGCGTACAGGAGCCCATCAGAGGGGCTTGTACGTGAATCATTATGACTGTTAGTTTGGGCTAATCCAGGATCTGAGAGAGAATCACGTCTGCTGTCTGCACATGATGACTGAACATAGAGATAAAAAAGAGAGAAATTGCACATTTAAATGAGGAATGGCAGCTGGTAGGGGGAGTTTCGAGAAGGCTTTGGTACTTGTAGCTATCACAAAAACTGTACATGGATAAAAACTTATAATCTTTCTCATCACCAAATTATTGGAACAAATCACACAGCTTTACCTACAATCAATTTTGAGTAATTATTTAAGGAGGCATCAGCATCACTTGCCGCCTCTGATGAGCCGCTACTGAATAGGAGCAAATGTACTGTATAATCACACATAAATATGTACAAAACACTGTAACTCACCATTGTATTTTTCTTTCTCTTTCTCTTGCCTGATGTCGAGGTTCTTCCTGATTAACCCAACACAAAACAAATCACTCAGACAGAGAAGTAGATCAACATCAACCCACATAGCAATTGATATTTGGCCCAGCTCTGGGCTAAGCAAGGAGTTACACTTGGCCCAAGTGCAGGAAAGAATTCCGGCCCTTGTTTGGCCCAGATCTGGACTACAGACATGAGTCACACATGAGCCATAACTGGCCCAAATCTCAGCCATATAGTAACTTATAACCAGCCCTGAACTGAGCCAGAAGAAGTTTTATTAGTGCTACCCCCAAGCAACCATTGAATCAATGTTAAAAGTAGTTGATTTGTCAATGTTAATGACATTGCATTAATATAACTTTTGCTCCTACTAATAATGTTGAAAAAAAAAAAAAATTTCAACAAACCACCATTGTTGTGATCAGTGATCGCTTTAGTTGGGCTCTTGACTCTTTGCACTTAAACATTAGATTTTCTTTGTCTATTGTAACATTGTGTGAAAACATGTTATTTGAGACAATGAAAACTAAGATCTGCTGAGATTAGATAATGGTGATGACTGTAACTACTATAAGATTATTTAGTGAATTGTTCACAAGTGTGTTGGGCTTTTGAATGATGGTGTGATACTGCAATGTGAGTAAAGTTCAATAAAACCACTATCATGCTTTTATGAACTAACAGAGAATATTAAAAAAAAAAAGTCTTTAAATCACTGAACCAGTTAGTCATCAAGAATCAGCGTATGAAACTCAACAATGGTGACAATTAGCAAAAGAAAATTCTATGCAGAAATGCATGCTGGGTATCAATATAGTAAAAAGTCATTCATGATTCCCAGCATGCATTGCAGTTGATCTGTTTATCTGAATTAGTTTGGTGATTGTCACCATTGTTGCGATTTGTATGTTGAGTGTTTATGTCTAAATCTTTTTATTGGCGATCACAGATTTTTTTTTTTTTTTGCATTTGTGGTACAGATGATTTAGGTCAGTACTGACATTCATCAATGTTATTTAGAATTGTTTCTCAACTGTATTGCCAGCTGCCACCCATTGCAAAAAGTAATCTACTTTCATTTCATTTTAAAACATCTCTTTTCAATAGTTTAAGTGTTTATATTGAAACACCAGTATAGCACAGAGAAAGAGTTGACATAATGAAAAGCAAGAATCAAGAACCCAACTAAAGCAATCACTGATCACAGTAATGGTGGTTTGTTGAAATGTCAACATTTTTTCAACATCAATTGTTTTAATGACATTAACATTGACAAATCAACTATTTTTAACATTGGTTCAATGGTTTTCACCTGCTCTCTTGCTATCTGGGACCCAATCAAGCCTTCAGTAAACCACATAGAGTCCAGTCTTTAACTAGAAACCCCAAAACTGAGCCTAAAAAAGGAAAACAAAAACCAACTCAGCCATGGATCCATCAATAAGCAGTAAAACACAGTTACACCTTTAGACATGGCTCAGTTTTGGGGCTTCTGGTTTAAGACTGGTCTCTATGTGGTTTACTGAAGCCTGAGATTGTGTAGCACTATTAAAACTTGTTCTGGCTCACTTCAGGGCTGGTTATAAGTTACTGTTTGGCTGAGAGTTATGGCTCATGTGTGGCTCATGTCTGTAGTCCAGATCTGGGCCAAACAAGGGCCGTAATTCTTTGCTGCACTTGGGCCGAGTGTAAATCCTTGCTTGGCCCAGAGCTGGGCCAGATGTCAGTTGCTATGTGGGAAATGTCAGCAGCATCTGAGACAGAAACTCATTGAGTGAGAGATTTTACTCCTGCTCAGAGATGCTAATATATAACTTTAATTAAAATTAAACCAAGTGTCACCTCGTCTCTCGTGTCTTAATTTCCACACAGCCAGACTGAATCCACTGATCAGCAGCAGACTCGCACACAAACTGATAATGATGATCATGGAGAAATCTGAGAATAAAACAAACACACAGTCCAGAGATGAATGACATAACATTTATGATGTTCCTACTCTTTTCCACCATTCTAAGTGAAAATATTTTATATGCATTAAATATTTTGTAATCTTTGATGACCTGTGATCTCTGTCATAAATGGACTAGTTATAGTCTCAACAGATTCTCCTTCATGTCTCACTGGAAGCACAAAAAACAACAACAAAAACACACACATTTAATTACAAATTATTCTGAATAGACTGTATTTACTACAGTGAAATCATCTGAATTGACTCACTGGTGATGTTGAGCTGAATTTTACTAGTCAGGGAGATGAAAGTCAAATATGTGTCTCTGGTTTCTGCTCCACACCAGTAAACTCCAGCATCTCTCACACTCACATTACTGATGATCACTGTAAAAACTCTCTCTTCATTTCTCTCAGATGAACCATTCATTTGTGTCACTTTAGATGAGCTGATGTTTTGGCAGATGTGATTATCATCCTCTTTGCAGAAATGAACGTTATGTTCCTCTGGGATCTGACAGGTGATGGAGACTTTACCAGGATAAGCAGTTTCAGTCACATCCATTGGATATTTTGCATCTATAAACCAAGACAAGTTTACATAAAGACAAGAAAAATTACTTTATATATACAAGATAAAGTATTTGATGTTCCTCACCGTGTTTGACGCTTAGCTGAAGTTCAGTGAAGCTCTCAGTATAGTGAGATACATTCACTCCACACCTGTATGTTCCAGCATCTGCAGCTTTCAGCTCTCTAAAAAACACCATCAAGACTCCTGCTCTGGTGTCGTCATATAAAGAAACATCTCCATTCTCCATCCATTCATCCTGAACTCCTGGATTCTTCCTCTCTGAACATCCATCTGATTCTTTACAGATGTATTTTGGTTTGGTTTTGTATTGAGGATGTTCACACTTGATCATCAAACCACCTCCTGAGTAGCCGCTCACTCTAGACACGCCCACTTTAGCTGTCAATCACAAATATCATATCTAATCATAATCAAATCTGACACAAACACAGACTGTAAAAACCTCAATTTGATTTAGTTTTACTCACTAATGATATGTAGTTGAACAGTATTAGTAATAGAGTAACTGTACGGGTGTGTGTTGATCCAAACGGCACATAAATAAACTCCTCCGTCATCTGGTGTCACAGCAGTGATTCTCACACTGAAGAAGTTCAATCTGTTATCATAAATGCTCAGTCTTTCTTTCTGATACCATTTGTCATTAGTGGAGATCACCTCATCAGTGATGTTGTTTCTTGTTCTGAATATGATCTTCCTAAAATACCTTTGATCCTCTGAATATTCACAGCTGAAAGCAGAGGTTTCTCCTCTATTTACTCTTACTGTCTTTGATTCCCCACAACATGAATCTGTCAACATTCAAAGTTTTATTTGTGATCTGAGAGAACTACATAAAAATATGAATCAAAGCATTGAATTGATAGTATTACTCACCCATAATATGCAGATGAACTGTATTAATAATAGAGTAATTGTATGATTGTCTGTCGATCCAAACTCCACATAAATAAACTCCTCCATCATTTGGTGTCACAGCAGTAATTCTCACACTGAAGATGTTTTTATGTTTGTCACCAGAAATACTGAATCTTCTGTTCATCTTCCACCTGCTGTAAATCGTCTCAATGAAGTCTTTTTCTTCTTTGAATATGATCTTGGGATCATTAATATGATTCTGTGAATATTCACAGCTGAAACTGGCAGATTCTGCAATATTCACCATCACTCTATTTGATCCTTTACAACATGAATCTGTCATTGACATAAAGAAATATATATATATATATAGAAGCTTTGAAATGATTAGTAGTTTAACTACACAACTTTTGATCTTAAAACTGACCATCTTTCACATTTAAAGTCATATCAATGGACCACTGGCCATGATGTCTAATCTGGTATTTTCCAGCATCATTATGGTTCAAATCTCTGATGAAGATCATGAGGTTTCCCACATTGTTTCGGAACAGTGTGAATCTTCCTTCATTAATCCATTTATCATGTTTATTATCATTTATTATTGCTCTCCACTCAGGTAACTTCAACATGTTTTTAACATAGTCATTGAACCAAAGTTTCCCAGAATCAATAAGAACGCTTCCTCCAGAATATCCAGTGACACTGAAGCATCTCACTGCACCTGTCGATCAGATTGATACTGTGATCAGAAAGCTGATGAACAGAAAACAGCATCATTACTGCAGTGATGAAAGAGAAAAGCTCTGACCTGAGATCAGGTAGAAAGTGAAGAAGATGAGGAGGATCTTCATTGTGAGTTGAGTTCAGTCTTCTTTATGCTGAATGATCTCTGTGTGAATCTCTCTGTCTCTACATCTGTCTGCTTTAGTTACTTCCTCTTTATTCAGCTCTTCATCAGTAATGAGCAGCTTTACTGGCTCCTCCCACCATCACCATTGACTGAATATCACATTAATCACACTGAAAGAGCGCCACCTAGTGGAGGTTACAGTGTCTGATACTGAGAGCTCATACAGGTTTCATGTTCTATATATAAGGACAAATGACACCTAAATTAATTTCATTATTTAAAGGTTCCACTAGAGGGCGTTAGTAAAATGAACACATACATTCACTGAGTTCATGGCCAATACAAGGAACTCCTGGAAATGAATGCATCTCAGTTGTAAAAAAATAAAAATAAAATAAAATAAATAAAAATAAAAATAAATAAAAAATAATAATAAATAAAAAAAAAAAACAAAAAAAAAAAAAAAAAAAAAAACATTAGCAGCCTTTTAGAGTCAAACAGACCAGATCTGACTAACATATGTCTGGATTTGTTTGAACACTTTTTTGCATACAAGAGGTGTCCAGATTAGTGACATTTACAACTCTTCAAACCAGAACAGATTATCAACTATCATACAACCACATAAAGCTCATTTTAGTGAACAAAGAATTATAATGTTTAGTATATAATGTTTAAAATAGGTTTAGTCAAAGAATTGTAAGATCAGGTCGTATTTGCCACTAGATGGAGCCAGAGATTTTGTGTTTACAATCTTTACCATGTAAGTGCTCTCACATTATGTGGGGTCAACATTTGCAATGCAAGAAGTCAGAGTGTTACAGTCGCCCCTTGGTGGGGGCGAATGTAACACGGAAAACACGCCATATTAAACCACTGTATCTCAAATAGAAGTCTACCTCAAAGTAATCACTTTACTGCTGTAGTAACTAGTAATGTTACTTAAGATATTATTTATATGGTTCAAATGATTTTAGATGTAATACATCATATGTTTTAAGTTGATATGATTCTTTAGGGTCTTAATGAAATGTCTATAATATACTTTGGTTAAAAATTCTCAATGGTTGAGTAAAACAACATACTTTTTACCTTGCCAAAATTAGCTCTGCAAAATTCATCCTGTTCTGGTCGAGGTTGCTTTAAATGTTAATGAGCTCTGCTCGCCCCGCCCCTCTCTTCTCTCTGTGGAGTGAGGAGCTGTGCTCTGAGAGATTGTTTACTTTAGCCACATTTAGCACGTTTAGCCACTGAACTTGCTAACTGGCAAGTTATTAGGAAAGGTGATTGCAGATACTCATAAAAGAAAAACCCTTATACTCACTGCTGTAGGTGAAGCTGGATCACGAATGATTTGAGCGAAACAGACGCATTTATGTAGATCAGGAGCTGCATTCCCTTCACAAACAAATGTAATCCACTGCATCTTCAGCTGCTCAGATGTCACAAGTAAATTATGACCACTATGTTCATTATTACTTCCAGCAACACAACACCTCAATCGCTCAATCGGAGATATTCTTCTCCAACTTACATCCCTGCTCTGGCATCGAAACAATGGCGGTTGGACTGTTACAGCTTATCTGTGCTAAGACGCTCATGTCAATCAACTATTGTGGGAGTGGCCTCTGTTGGTGTGCATCTGAGAATAACTTGATTTGAAAAAGGGGATTTTATTTTTACAGATTAATTAAAAACCACTGCATGGATTTTTATCATTATAGGGTAGATGTGTACATACACTGCCAACACACATTAATGTTCAAACAACATGGAAAAATAAACTTTGCATCTGATGACCCCTTTTAACTAGACTAGCTGATGAGTCAAGAACAATCTTTAACCAAACTTTATTGAAATGGTAGACATATTAACAGAATAACTCAATAAGATAATGTGGAGATAGTATGCATTGTATTTAAAAAGATTTAAAAGCAACACATTGTTTAATGTGTAACACTAATAATCTTTAAATGTAATAATACATTTAAATATGTTCATTTTCCAACAGACAAACAAAGGTGCTTACACTGGGCCATGTGGCTTGCATACAATACATCGGGGGCATAATAAAAGAATAAAAATAAAACAAGTAAATAGAGAATAACAATATACAAATTGACAATTTAAGTATGTGTGTTAGATAAAGAAATGTATACAGTAAGTGTGTAAATAGTGTTGTGTTCCACAATTAAGTGTTCATAAGATGGATTTCCTGAGGGAAGAAACTGTTCCTGTACCTGGCCGTTCTGGTGCTCAATGCTCTATAGCAGGGGTGGCGAACTCCGGTCCTGGAGAGCTGCAGCCCTGCAGAGTTCAGCTCCAACCCTAATTAAAACTCACCTGCCTGTAGCTTTCTAGTAACCCTTCAGACCTTGATTAGTTTGTTCAGGTGCGTTTGATTAGGGTTGAAACAAAACTCTGCGGGGCTGCGGCTCTCTAGGACTGACGTTTGCCACCCCTGCTCTATAGTGTCGACCGGATGGCAACAGTTCAAAGAGGGAATGTGCTGGATGTGAGGGGTCCAGAGTGATTTTGCTAGCCCTTTTCCTCACTTTGGATAAGTACAGTTCTTGGAGAGTGGGGAGGGTTGTACCAGTGATTCGCTCAGCAGTCCAAACTATCCAACGTAGTCTTCTGTGCTCAGATTTGGTAGATGAGCTGAACTACACAGTTATTGAAGTGCAGACGGATTCAATGATGGTGGAGTAGAACTGTTTCAGCAGCTCCTGTGGCAGGTTGAACTTTCCCTGCTGGGCCTTTTAACGATGATTTTTTGAACAATGAGAGATTGTCCCATCCAGGTTCTGAGAGATGGTGGTGACCAGAAACTTGAATGACTTCAATGTCGTTACAGTGCTGTTCATGATGGTGAGTGGGGGGAGTGCAGGAGAGTTCCACCTGAAGTCTACGATCATCTCCACTGTTTTGAACATGTTTAGCTCCAGGTTGTTAAGACTGCACCAGACAGCCAGCTCTTTAACCTCCTGTCTGTAAGCAGACTCATCACTGTCCGGAATGACGCCGATACGTCTGGTATTGTCTGCAAACTTCAGGAGCTTGACAGAGGGGTCCTCTGAAGAGCAATCATTTGTGTAGAGGAATAAGAGCAGTGGGTAGTGAACACAACCATGGGGGGCACCAGTGCTGATCAGGCGTGTGCCGATGAGAATTTTTCCAGCTTTACTAGCTGTTGCCTGTCTGTCAGGAAGCTGGTGATCCACTGACAGATGGGTCTGAATTTGGGGTTTCACTTTATTTTGATGGCCAACACATTTTGTTGACTATAAGTAAGATTGCACCTATATGTCCACTAACTCTCATTAGTAGAGTATTAGTAGACTGGTAGGGTTAGGGTTAGAATAAGTTGACATGTACTTGCATAGTTACTTATAGTCAGTAGAATGTCTGTTGGGAGACCATCACAATAAAGTTAGCAGATAATAAGCAGACAGTCTACTAATACTCTAATGAGAGTTAGTTGATATTTAGGTGCAACATTACTTACTGTCAACAGAATGTTCAAAAGGGATCATCAAAATATGTTACCGAATTTGGGCAGGAGGAGGTTTGGGATGATAGTGTTAAAAGCCAAGCCGAAGTCCACAAACAGGACCCTAACAAAAGTCCCTGGTCTGTCTAGATGTTGCAGAACATAATGCAGTCCCATGTTGACTGCATCGTCCACAGACCTGTTTGTTCTGTAGGCAAACTGAAGAGGATCCAGCAAGGTTCCAGTAATGTTAATAATGCTAATATTAGCATAGGTTGTTCATCTTCATTTTTTATCAATAACGTAGAGATAAAATCTATATAAGTTTAAATTCACAGTCATCTAATCGTTAGACAGCAAAAGGAAAATACTGTACATCCAAAAAGTTAAAAAAATTCTGCTGAGGTGAAATGATTGTGCTCATTTTTTCACAGGCAGAGAGAAAATCCTACTGAGCATGTGCAGATCAAGTGCCATCACTTTAGCTTGTTTCTGATGTTACAATTACCCCCTGTTAAAATTGCCTCTGGTCTCTCCTACTACAGGTATGTGCCAAAAATTTAGAATATCGAGGGAAAGTCCATTTATTTAAATAATTTGTTTCAAATAGTGAAACTTGTATTCGCACCGTGGTGTGTACTTGCAAGTCCTCTGAAGACATAAAACAGCTCTGTGTGAAGAACAGGTCTGAAATTAATTGATTACTCACAGAAATCTTACTCCGTCTCATCTGCCTGTTCATATGACGATTTACCCACAAACTTTGTTTTCATTCAAATGGACGTGCAGTGCTCAGGGCCATATAAAGAGAAAAGGGAGGAGTCGAAACAGTGCTTAAACCTCATTGGTTCCCATGTGTGTTTTTGCGCATATTTGAAAATGTGAACGGGCATTTTAGCATCTGAAAAGTTCAAATTCTGTAACACACCCTTACTCATGACTGCACCTGGTAGGATTTGTAAGCAAAATCAGTTTTTTTTTTTTTTCTGTGATGTTGTAAAGGCATTTCTTGTTTTTAGCAGGTTACTGAAGGGCATCTTGGTTTGACCAAAATAATCTAAATGCAAGAGCAAATGAAAAGGCAGAATGCTGATTGATCTTTTTAAGCAGCACATGTTGGTTCTCTTTATCACACTGACCACAGTGTTCAACAACCCTGCAAATGCAAAACACTGAGCCATTTACAAGCAAATCTCTTTAATAACCTAGTAAAAACCTGTATTACAAAACCAGTATAACTAAACCTGGAGATGCTGCTTCTTTACATGACATTAAAATAAAATTACTAAAATTAGCAATACAAATGTAAAACATGTACAGCATTTTAAAGACATTCTGTGATTTGTGGACATACATTTTTCTTATTATAAAAGTAATTCTGTCAAATCACACATGGACATTCAACATTTCATATAATTCAACATTTTCAGTAAGTGAGCTGAATGAGCAGCTCTTAGTCTTTCATGTCTTTTGCTCACGATAGATGTTCATCTTCTGTTTGTTCAGTCTCATGTGTCTCACTGTGGGTTTCCTGAATAATGTCTGTTTACTGTTCACTGTCTGTTTAATCATCACAGTCAAACTAAACTTAGACCCTGAACTGTCAAACTGTTTTCTGTGGCTTTGAGCTGGACAGAAAACAGCCTGTTCATCATGCAAACACGCACACAAAAAAACACAGTTAATGTTTATGAGAAACTTTAAGACAAAATCAGAATAAAACATTTTCAAGTCTTTTAATTCCTGTTGCTAAATATTTGTTTGTTTGTTTGTTTGTTTGTTTGTTTGTTTATTTATTTTGTATTTTGCAACAGGATCCACTTTTCAATTAAGCCATTTTAACAGATCTGAACAGAGTACAAATGATGATTCTCAAACTTCATGTGTCTCATCATAAAGGTCTGTTTAAGAGCTGCTACTAAAGAGTCTTAACTGTACGTGTCAAAGCTGCTGCATGTGTCTCTATATGTGGAGTGGAAACTTGACATTATATTCTAGAAATGTTACCCAGCGGTTTTATTTCCTGTGTTCATCATGACCTCAGATAAACTGAGCTGACAAACTATTTTAAACATGTGAAAGAAGCAACATGAGCAGCAGCACAAACTTTAAATTGTCTCATTATTCACACACTGAACTGAACTACTCTGATCAAAAAACAACAAAAAACAAACATACGTTTCAACATTAAATTATGAATTCTGAGGACATTTTTATTGATGAACTATGAATGAAAACGAATATAAAAAACAGTATGTTTTTAAAATACTGTTGGAAACGTGATGATCTGTGATCTGTTATAGTTAGTTGAGTCTCATGCAGTGACTTTGGTGTAATCAGAGTGAATCTCATCCTTACTGAATCTGACTGTAGTGTCACTGAGAGACTCTTCACGCTTCTGGAAACTGACAGCAGTGTAAGGGAGCTCATCAGAAGGGACTGTAGGTGGATCATCATTGTGACTGTTAGTTTGGGCTAATCCAGGATCTGAGAGAGAATCACGTCTGCTGTCTGCACATGATGACTGAACACAGAGATAAAATAGAGAGAAAATGCACATTTAAATGAGGGATGGGAGCTGGTAGGGGGAGTTTCAAGAAAGATGAGGTGTAAATTAAAACTGATCATTAGCTGAGATACTTAGTTATCACAAAAACTGTACATGGATAAAAACTTAAATATAATCTTTCTGATCACCAAATGTAGTGCAACAAATCACACAGCTTTACCTACAATCAATTTTGAGTAATTATTTAAAGGAGACATCAGCATCACTCGCTGCCTTTGATGACCAAACAAACATATAATCACACAGAAATATGCACAAAACACTGTAACTCACCATTGTATTTTTCTCTCTCTTTCTCTTGCTTGATGTCGAGGTTCTTCCTGATTAACCCAACACAAAACAAATCACTCAGACAGAGAAACAGATCAACATCAAATGTCAGCAGCATCTGAGACAGAAACTCATTGAGTGAGAGATTTCACTGCTGCTCAGAGACGCTAATATAACTTAAATTAAAAAGTTTAAACCGATAATTGGTCAAATGAAGCATCACCTCGTCTCTCATGTCTTAATTTCCACACAGCCAGAGTGAATCCACTGATCAGCAGCAGATTCACACACACACTCATAATGATGAGCATAAAGAAATCTGAGAATAAAACACAAAAACAGTCCAGAGATGAATGACATAATATGTATGATGTTCCTACTCTTTTCTATTGCAACATCAATGTCTGTTTTAACATTTATGGGTTATAAACTCATTTTATAAAATCATTGCAAGTGAAAACATTTTATATGCATTAACTATTTATAGAACTCAGTTTGTAATCTTTGATGACCTGTGATCTCTGTCATAAAAGCACTAGTTGTAGTCTCTCTCATAAAGGAACTAGTTGTAGTCTCAACAGATTCTCCTTCATGTCTCACTACTGGAGGCACTTCAAACAAACAAACACATACATTTAACACAAATGATTCTGAATAGACTGTATTTACTATAGTTAAATAATTGGAATTGACTCACTGATCACAACGAGCTGAACTTTAGTGGTCAGGGAGATGAAAGTCAAATATGCGTCTCTGGTTTCTGCTCCACACCAGTAAACTCCAGCATCTCTCACGCTCACAATACTGATGATCACTGTAAAAACTCTCTCTTCATTTCTCTCAAATGAACCCTTCATTTGTGTCACTTTAGATGAGCTGATGTTTTGGCAGATGTGATTATCATCCTCTTTGCAGAAATGAACTACATGCTCCTCTGGGATCTGACAGGTGATGTTGACTTCTTCATCAAGATGAGCAGATTCTGTCACTGTCTTAGGATATTTTGCATCTATAAACCAAAACAAATGACATAAAATCAGAGCAGATACTCCAAACATGCAAGATAAAGTATTTGATGTTCCTCACCGTGTTTGACATTCAGCTGAAGTTCAGTGAATCTCTCAGTATAGTGAGATACATTCACTCCACACCTGTATGTTCCAGCATCTGCAGCTTTCAGCTCTCTAAAAAACACCATCAAGACTCCTGCTCTGGTGTCGTCATATAAAGAAGCGTCTCCATTCTCCATCCATTCATCTTGAACTCCTGGATTCATCCTCTCTGAACATCCATCTGATTCTTTACAGATGTATTTTGGCCTGGTTTTGTATTGAGGATGTTCACACTTGATCATCAAACCACCTCCTGAGTAGCCGCTCACTCTATATGTAGCCAATTTATCTGTCACAACACAAATATCACTAAATCTGTTTCAAACACAGACTGTTTTCTTCCAGATTTGATTGACTTTGTTCTACTTACTAATAATATGCAGGTGAACAGCAGTAATAATGGAGTAACTGTACAAGGGTCTGTTGATCCAAACTCCACATAAATAAACTCCTTCATCATCTGGTGTCACAGCAGTAATTCTCACATGGAAGATGTTTTTATGTTTGTCATTGGAAACGCTAATTCTTCCTTCTTTTTTCCATTTGCTGTAAATCATCTCAATGGAGTCTTTTCCTTCTTTGAATATGATCTTGGGATCATTAATATGACTCTGTGAATATTCACAGCTGAAGGTGGCAGTTTCTCCAATATTCACCATCACTTTCTTTGACACTTTACAACATGAATCTGTGATAGTTTACAAAGATAACATATTTAGAAATCACTAGTTTTTTTTTTTTGTTTGTTTGTTTGATTGTAAAATGACTGACCTTCTTCTACATTCAGAGACATATATATATATATATATATATATATATATATATATATATATATATATATATATATATATATATATATATATATATATACACGCTGGTTGTGAAAAACGTCAATTGCGTATCTTCCAGCATCATGTTGAATAAGTTCTCTGATGTAGATCATGAGGTTTCCCTCATTGTTTTGGAACAGTGTGAATCTTCCTTCATTAACCCATTTATCATGTTTTGTATCATTTATTATTATGCTCCACCCAGGTAATTTGGCCATATATTTACAGTCGCTGAACCAAAGTTTCTCAGAATCAACAAGAACACTTCCTCCAGAATATCTGGTCACATCAATGTCTTTTACTGCACCTGTCAATCAGATTGATACTGTGATCAGAAAGCTGATGAACAGAAAACAGCATCATTACTGCAGTGATGAAAGAGAAAAGCTCTGACCTGAGATCAGGTAGAAAGTGAAGAAGATGAGGAGGATCTTCATTGTGAGTTGAGTTCAGTCTTCTTTATGCTGAATGATCTCTGTGTGAATCTCTCTGTCTCTACATCTGTCTGCTTTAGTTACTTCCTCTTTATTCAGCTCTTCATCAGTAATGAGCAGCTTTACTGGCTCCTCCCACCATCACCATCACATTAATCACACTGAAAGAGCGCCACCTAGTGGAGGTTACAGTATCTGATACTGAGAGTTCATACGGAAAATACATGGGAGTCACTGAAAACAGTCATGGATTCAGCACCATGGACAGTGGCTGTCAACCAAGCCTCAGCTTCAGTAAGGACTGTTTAACAACACCATTTGAATGTTGAATTAATTTAGATTTATAATAAAAACAGAACAAAGTATAAAATCTATCAACTCTATCAATTAACCTACAGTACAACTATATAAAGTCTAATAACACCAAGAACTTTACCAGACATTCGTTCATATTTGCCACTAGAGGGAGCCAGAGGTTTCAATAACACATCTGGTTGCTTGTTTACTGTAGGCACGAGAAGGGTGTTCCTGCACAACTGGAGGCTGCAGTTTCAGGACCGCATTTCTAGGACCCTATAGTTTTTTTTTTTTTTTTTGCGTTATTTTATTTATTTATTGTATATATGTATGTATTAGCTTCTCATACTATTTAATAGTGCTTGTTATTCAATTCTGTATGTTATTATATTTTAAAGAAATATGTAGTTGTTTAACTGTATACACTTAACTCCTAACCCAACATACCCTTAACATTGGTAACCCGATTGAAACATTTAACCTAATTTATTTCAATATATTCTATATAATATTCTGGTTTTAAATTCAGTTTTCTTGTAAAGAAAGACTTGTATCTTTGCGAGACTTCAGTTCATTAGCCGCAGCACAGCGATTCACGTCTGATGTGTGACACGCATAAAGTGCAGTAAACGGTAAAACAATTGCGCTACAAATTAGTGTGTTTATTAGTACATTAATAGATGTAAGATAATTTGAATACAAATGCTAGTTTATAACATTCAGCAGAACAATGAGCTGTTTTGCACAGCTAAATAGGCTAAATGGAGATTGCTAACACCACCTTGTTCTTCACTTTAATGTACTTCACTTTCATTAAAGTCATTCTGTCAAGCTGCTGAATTTTGCAGATGACACCATATCGTTCAGAATGGTGACAAGTCTGTTTACAGACAGGAGGTTAAAAGTGCTGGCTGTCTGCTGCAGTCTTAACAACCTGGAGCTCAAAACACTCAAAACAGTGGAGATGTTTATAGACTTTAGGAGATACCCTGCTGCTGTCCCCCACTCATCATGAACAGCACTGTAATGACAGTGAAGACGTTCCTGGGGACCACAATCTCTCAGAACATGAAATGTCACATTGACTCTATTATTTAAAAGGCACTGAGCACCACAATAATTGGGAAACACAACACTATTCGTACACTTATACATTTATTTATCTAACTCACATACTTGGGTTACATTTCGAATTTGTACATTATAAACATTACACATTACACATTCGTATGAGATGACCAATATATATATATATATATATATATTTTTTTTTTTTTTTTTTACACAAATGTACATGTTGAAGTGCCATTTCCATTTTGTATCACAAACCATTTCCTGTTTGTATCACATATGTGGGTGGCTGAAGTGCTTTGGTTTGACTCACAAAGAGCAAAAGAAAACCACAAGCTGAAAAGCATCTTCAGTGTAGATCTTTAGCACACTGACCACCGACTTCAAAAACCCTGCAAACACAAAGCACTGAGACTTTTACATGTAAGTCTGTTCAACCCAGTATAAACACTGGCTTCGAGAGCGTTTATTTAAAAATTATTCTTTAGATTGTACAGGACTTTGGTATTCAAATGCAACATAAGTAAACTGTCTGTTCTTTAAATTATTCATGTATACTTACAAAAACATCACCATGAGAGAACTAGTTTAGTTTTGTGTTGTTATTGATCGTGGTGTAATTAGAGTAAATCTCATTCTTACTGAATGTGATTGTAGCATCACTAAGAGATCTGCACACATTCTAATACGTCAATCTCTTTCTGTCTGTGTGCAGTCTGTGTCTCACAGTGGGTTTCCTGAATGCATCTGTTTAATGTTCAGAAGCAAACTAAACTGAGACCCTAAACCTATTTGTTGTTTTCTGTGGTTTTGAGCTGGATGGAAAAAGAGCAACCTGTTTATCACACACACACACACACACACACACACACACACACACACACACACACACACATACACACACACAAAAACCTACAGAGAAACTTTCAGATGAAAAGATAATCAGACAGGGCCTAAAATGAACTTTTTGCCAAACGGCCGGTGATGTGATTAAATTTACTGGCCAATTATTATTATTATTATTATTATTATTATTATTATTATTATTATTAGTATTATTTTTATTTATTTATTTTTACTGACCAGAGTGATGTTATTATTCCGAAATGAAGCAGCAATATCTTCTCAGATAGGGACAAGCTGGCCATCACACTGCTCTGACCTTATCAGCTATTTGTATTCCATTATTTGATTTGCTGTTGTCACTTATGACAGAACAGCTAATCACGATGATCTTGTGTTGTGACCTGATCATCTGTAAATAATTAATTTATTCCTATTCCAACAAATTTCTTCCTTACATCTAACTGAATTTAAATAAATCTAGTGGGATGCTGAAAGTCTCAAAATAAATATGCGTATTTAGGGATTATATTAACATGTGAACTCTTATGCAGTTCTGTTTTTCTTGAATCTAGTAATCTTGATTTCATCAGTAAGAAAACTGGAATCAATCATTCTGAGTAATATTGTTTTATTTAATCTCATTCCATGACAAAGTATGACATTTCAACTACAATGTAAAAAAATATATATCCTGAAATTCTAAGACCTGAAATAACCCATATTTGTATAATAATCAGAAAATGGTGGCACAACAAATATTTTTCAAATAAAATATCAAGAAGTAATATAATCTAATTTCTTCAGTTAAAGACACTTTACACAGAGTGTAACAACATATTTCTAAAATAGACTAGCAATGTTTAAAATATATTTTTATTTGTAAAAATTACTGAACATAATTTTTCTATATTTTTTCTTCAAACACACACACACACACACACACACACACGCAAACATGGAAACAGACTTTTTTTCCTTCTTTTGCAGTTAGAAAAAAAAGATTAAAATAACATGTGCTATGGTCTCCCAGAGACTTTTACCCTACACTATTCTAATAGTAAAATCGTACTCAGAAAGATAAAATGATAAAGACTGGATGAACTCGTGTCTGTTTTAGAGCTGCTACTAAGGATACTTATATCTGCGAAACAATGCTTTCTCTACATTTGAAGTGGAAAATTTGCTGTACATTTTGTGTTTCTATTTCCTGTTTATACCACAACAGAATCAGTTTCTTACAAGTGTCCTACACTCTTTATCTGATCTAACATCCAGTTAAAAAGTGCCAGTATACTTTCTTGTACACTAGCTTGCATATGCATATCCCAGAAACTTACACTTGTACCAGCTACATCAGGGAAGTGGGCACTTCAAGCACTGCGGTTAACACTAAACTATATAAATTATATACAGACACGCATGTAATGATTTCTGATCACTGTTATTAGTAAGTTACTTCAGCCTCATGCGGTGACTGACTGCAGCATAATCAGAGTGAATCTCATCCTTACTGAATCTGACTGTAGCGTCACTGAGAGACTCTTCATGCTTCTGGAAACTGACAGCAGCGTACAGGAGCCCATCAGAGGGAATTGTGGGTAAGTGTGAGTGAACGTCACCTCGTCTCTTGTGCCTTAATTTCCACACAGTCAGAGTGAATCCACTGATCAGCAGCAGAATCACACACACACTGATAATGATGATCATGGAGAAATCTGAGAATAAAACACAGGGTAATAATTAAAGAGAAACCCATAGATATGCATTTTAGTCTTACACAGTACTGCAAGTTCTACTGCATCTGTTTCGGTCTGTTAAATGTCATGTGCTGTAAACTGAGACTAAACCAAACTGAGATTCTTCTCATTTCTATCATTTTCATCTGATATAAAATAATACCTTATTGCAGTGCAACACAAAACATCTCCTGCATGTAAAACATTTTGTGGAAAAGAGAAACTCAAAGACTTATATTTAAAAACAAAGAGATAACAATATATATTTTTTATGCAATTTACTTATTTTACTGTAAAAAACTGACTGATCTGTTAATTGCTATTTTTTTCTGAATATTTAAATTAAATAATTGAAGTGATTATTTTGATTAAATGGTTTTACCCCTTGTGACATTTAAATGCACTTTCCTGATGACTTGAGCTCCGCACCAGTATATCCCAGAATCCTCTTCTCTCAGATCAGTGATGTTCACAGTAAAGACTCCAGTAGATGCTTCATCACTGAAAGAGAATCGATCATCTCTGATCATCTCCAATGAAACTCCATCCTTCACACACATGGAGGCTTCATGTGCTTTGCAGAAGCTTTTCTGATCTTCATCCTGATGTTTGCACTGGATTGACTCTGGAAATGTTCAATACAAGAACATCAATTCACAGCCGTAGTTTCACATATTCAGATGAATAAACCTTCCTCACCCTCGTTCATGATGACGATCAGATGAGTGTAAAGATAATTGAGGTCTCTTTCTAATGTCACTGCACACCAGTATTTCCCAGCATCCTCTGCTGTCAGTCCAGTGATGGTCCCAGTGAAGACACTTGCAGTGACGTCATCATTCAGAGTCAATCTGTCAGTCTTGGTCTCTTTCTCTTCTCTCACAGTCTCATTGAGAGTATTTCTGTCTCTAGTGGAGCACTTCCCCTTACAGAGAGACTTTGGCTTTGATTTATAGATTGAATCATAAGGGCAGATGATCTCAGCAGATTCTCCTTCATGTCTCACTACTGGAGGCACTAAAAACAAACAAACAGACATTTAAAACACATGTTTCTGAATAGACTGCAATTACTACAGTGAAATCATCTGAATTGACTCACTGATGATGCTGAGCTGAATTTTAGTGTTCAGGGAGATGAAAGTCAAATATGTGTCTCTGGTTTCTGCTCCACACCAGTAAACTCCAGCATCTCTCACGCTCACATTACTGATGATCACTGTAAAAACTCTCTCTTCATTTCTCTCAGATGAACCATTCATTTGTGTCACTTTAGATAAACTGATGTTTTGACAGATGTGATTATCATCCTCTTTGCAGAAATGAACTTCATGTTCCTCTGGGATCTGACAGGTGATGTTGACTTCTTTGCCAAGATGAACAAATTCAGTCACACTCTTTGGATATTTTGCATCTATAAACCAAAAGTAATTACATAAAACAGCTCAGAACAAATACTCCAAACATGGAAGATAAAGTATCTGATGTTCCTCACCATGTTTGACGCTCAGCTGAAGTTCAGTGAATCTCTCAGTATAGTGAGATACATTCACTCCACACCTGTATGTTCCAGCATCTGCAGCTTTCAGCTCTCTAAAAAACACCATCAAGACTCCTGCTCTGGTGTCGTCATATAAAGAAACATCTCCATTCTCCATCCATTCATCCTGAACTCCTGGATTCTTCCTCTCTGAACATCCATCTGATTCTTTGTATTGAGGATGTTCACACTTGATCATCAAACCACCTCCTGAGTAGCCGCTCACTTGATACACATTCAGTTTATCTGTCACAACACAAATATCACTAAATCTGTTTGACTCTTTTTTTTTTTTTTGACAGATTTGATTGACTTTGATTTACTTACTAATAATATGTAGCTGAACAGTAGTAATAATGTAGTAACTGTACGAGTGTCTGTTGATCCAAACTCCACATAAATAAACTCCTTCATCATCTGGTGTCACAGCAGTAATTCTCACACTGAAGATGTTTTTATGTTTGTCAGAAATATTGAATCTTCCTTCTTTTTTTCCATGTGCTGTAAAACGTCTCAATAGAGTCTTTTTCTTCTTTGAAAATAATCTTGTGATCATTAATATAAATCTGTGAATATTCACAGCTGAAGATGGCAGTTTCTCCAATTTTCACCATCACGTTTTTTGACTTCTTACAACATGCATCTGTGATAGTTTGCAAACATAAAAAAAAAAAAAAAAAATAGAAAACACTAGTTTTATTAAAAAAAGACATTGATTTTAAAAGGACTGATCTTCTTCTACATTCAAAGTCATATAAATCCGCTCATTGTGAAAAACATCAATTGCGTATCTTCCAGCATCATGGTGATTGAAATCTCTGATGTAGATCATGAGTTTTCCTTTATTGTTTTGGAACAGTGTGAATCTTCCTTCATTAATCCATTTATCATGTTTTGTATCATTTATTATTGTTCTCCGCTCTGGTAGTTTGGCCATATATTTAGCAGAGTCAATAAACCAAAGTTTTCCAGTATCAACAAGAACACTTCCTCCAGAATATCCAGTCACATCAATGTCTTTTACTGCACCTGTCAATCAGATTGATACTGTGATCAGAAAGCTGATGAATAGAAAACAGCGTCATTACTGCAGTCCCTGTTAAAAAACAAAAAACAAGATGGTTTAAGATGTTCCTTAGCTGCACATGTGCTGGTCCTAAGCAACTAGCTCCTGCTCAGGACCAGCTAATGACCTTCTAAGGCCCAGCTTAAACCAGCTCAAACCAGCAGCCGCTTTTTAAACCATGCTGTTAAGGTGATGAAAGAGAAAAGCTCTGACCTGAGATCAGGTAGAAAGTGAAGAAGATGAGGAGGATCTTCATTGTGAGTTGAGTTCAGTCTTCTTTATGCTGTGAATCTCTCTGTCTCTACATCTGTCTGCTTTAGTTACTTCCTCTTTATTCAGCTCTTCATCAGTAATGAGCAGCTTTACTGGCTCCTCCCACCATCACCATTGACTGAATATCACATTAATCACACTGAAAGAGCGCCACCTAGTGGAGGTTACAGTGTCTGACACTGAGAGCTCATACAGGTTTCATGTTCTTTATGTAAGGACAAATGACACTCAAGTAATGAAATTCATTATTTAAAGGTTACACTAGAGGGCGTTATAAACTGCACATTTAAGCTCACTGAGGTCATGTGGAGCAGTGGTTCTCAGGGACCCCCTGCCAGTGCCGGCCTTTAGGGTTGTGGGGCCCTAGGCAAGATAATGAAAAAGGACCCCACTAGTGTAAAAACTGTCATAGCAATCTGATGAGTGAGGAGAAAGCACATAAAATGACAATTTCAACAGTTAAGCACAAATGACAAATGTCTATTTAGTGTAACACATCCAATATGAAATAATTTGAAATAATTAATACATATGAAAAAATTAAAATAGACAGAAATAGACAGATTAAAAAAAGAGGAGTGTGATTGAGCTAGAAAGATGAAAGTAAAAACATGAAACACAAAAAAATAAAATATAAATAAATTATACACCAAAACTAAATAAAATAATCAGAGCATAAACAATATGGTATACAAATAAGCATAAATGACTAGACATACAGGCTATTCTGTTTGTTTTTAAGGCCTGATTGGTGATCACAACAAAAAAAGTATTGCATTAGACAATGAATGGTGGAATTCATCTGCAAGAGGAAGAGACCTGTTTATTTATTTATTTATTTATTTATTTTGGCAAAGGGAATGGGAGGGATACACATGACGTCACCGTCGACTGGGCGGCAGCATTGGTTTCAGAACGAATGCTACGACAGAACGTGCAAAACACATCTAAAACGAAAAAGAGCTTTGCGATTCACTGCACAAAGAGATTTGACAAGAAATCTGAGGTATATTTTTACAGACTGCTGAAAGCTACAGAAAAGAGATGCAAATTGATCGTTGTAATTTAAAGAAACATATGGTCTCCAGGCAGCGAAACATGGATTTGCCGTATTCATTTCTATATATGTTTTTCAGCTGGACGATAGGACGATGTATATAACATTGATATAAATGATCACTGGGGTTTAGACCAACCTATTTTGTATTTACAAAATGAGTTCACCGGCAAATTTACTTTATTTCCCTGGCGTCAAAATCAGACACATATATATGTTAGAAAACACGATTCCTGGCTGTATCAAAATCCATTGACCACTGGAAATTTGTTAAGTTGTTAGGAACATTATATCAAGTTCTTTATTAAACTGATTATCGTTTGTTTTACTCGCGTTTTCACAGCTTCCCTATTAAATCCATTCAAGGTGAAGACTCTTTTGCCACTCAGTCCAGCTGAGGGGGCCTGTCCCTGCGGTAAAGTGACGTCAATGCATACCCTCCATTATTCAGGCCCAGTGTTAGAGGGTGCTAAGCACCCCGACGTTGTAAAACCTTTTGGAGGAAAAGCTGAGATATACAATTTTTCAAATATTACACACACTCATAGCATGTTTGTATGGAGAGGATAATTTGTGTTCATGGATACACTTCTTAACACACCTGCATGTTACTAAAGAACATCTTGATTTGATCAAAATAATTTCAATGCAAGAGCAAAAGAAAACCCAAGGCAGCATGTTGATTGATCTTTGAAGCTGCACATGTTGGTTATCTTTATCACACTGACCACAGTGTTCAACAACCCTGCAAATACAAAACACTGAGCCATTGCAAGTCTCTTTAATGACCTAGTAAAAACCTGTATTACAGCAAACCTGGAGATGCTGCTTGTTTAAGTGACATTATTATAAAATGACTAAATGGAACAATACAAATGTATGACATGTAAAGCATTTTATAGACATTCTGTGATCTGTAGACTCACATTTAAAATTTCTTATTACAGAAGTAAAAGGGTCAAAACATGGACAATTTGTTAATCATAAACATTTTTTCAGTCTTTTTTCTCAATGTTGAAGGTGAATTACTGAATGAGCAGCTCTTTGATGTCTTTTTCTCACAATGGATGTTCATCTTCTGTCTGTCTGTTCTCACTGTGGGTTTCCTGAATACTCTTCACTTTCTGTTCACTGTCTGTTTAATCGTCACAGTCAAACTAAACTTAGATCCTGATCTATCAAGTTGTTTTCTGTGGCTTCAAGTTGGACAGAAAAACAGCCTGTTTATCATGCACAGAAAACAAAAAGAAAACAAAAGAAAAGAAAAAAACAAAAACACCTCAAATGTTCATGAGAAACTTTGAGGCAAAATCAGATTAAACTTAGTCATTTTAAAAAGTCTTTGAATATGACAGTAATTACAAATCATTTTTGAAAAAATTGAAAAAAGTTAATTAATACAGTTAATAAATAAAATTACCTGATTGCTGGTAGTTTGTCAATATTTAAATTTATATTGAACATGATATAAAATAACATTCATGAAATTACAATTTACGATATATTGCACTTTTTCCTGTGCACAAACTATGAATCTTTCTCACAGTCTTTCATCACAATAATCAGATAATTATACTTATTATACTTATACTGTATGGGATCTGATATTTCATCAGTATGAAAACTAGATTCACTCACTGCCTTTGCACTGCTGTTAATGCTATCATCTCTGAGTATCTATTTTGTATGTACAAATCTAAGGCAGGACAAACAGCATCAGTATATTCAAAGAGATGAAAACATGCATTTTAACAGTTCTGAACGGAGTACAAATGATGATTCTGAAACTGCATGTGTCTCATCATAAAGGTCTGTTTAAGAGCTGCTACTAAAGTGTCTTAACTGTACGTGTCAAAGCTGCTGCATGTGTCTCTATATGTGGAGTGGAAACTTGTCAGTATATTCTAGAAATGTTTCTCAGGGGTTTTATTTCCTGTGTTCATCATAACCTCAGATAAACTGAGCTGACAAACTATTCTGAACGTGTGAAAGAAGCAACATGAGCAGCAGCGCAAACTTTAAAGTGTCTCATTATTCACACACTGAACTGAACTACTCTGATCAATAAAAACATTTCAACATTAAATTAGGAATTCTGAGGAGATTTTAATCAAAGAATTGTGAATGTAAACAAATGAAAAATAATAAAAAAAAAACATACAGTGTCTGTTTCTAAAATACTCTTGGCAACATGATGATCTGTGATCTGTTATAGTTAGTTGAGTCTCATGTGGTGACTGACTGTGGCGTACTGTGAGCGAATCTCATTCTTACTGAATCTGACTGTAGCATCACTGAGAGACTCTTCACGCTTCTGGAAATTGACAGCAGCGTACAGGAGCCCATCAGAGGGGATTGTGGGTAACTGTGAGTGAACTGGACCGTGTGTGTGAGTGTCACCTCGTCTCTCATGTATTAATTTCCACACAGTCAGAACAAATCCACCGATCAGCAGCAGAATCACACAGACACTAATAATGATGATCATGGAGAAATCTGAGAATAAAACACAAACACACAGTCCAGAGATAAATTATATATAAATAAAAGTCTAACATGTATGGGTTATAAGCACATTTTTATAGAATAACTGCAAATGAAAACATTTTATATACATTAAATATTAACTATATTGAATGATAAATATTAATATAAATATTAAATAGAACTCAGTTTGTAATGATTGATGACCTCTGTCATAAAGGGACTAGGATTCCTTCATGTATCACTACTGAAGCCACTGTGAACAAACATACATTTAACACAAATATTTCTAAATAGACTGTATTTACTACAATTAAATAATCTGAATTGACTCACTGATCACGATGAGCTGAATTTTAGTGGTCAGGGAGATAAAAGTCAAATATGTGTCTCTGGTTTCTGCTCACCAGTGAACTCAGTGAATCACAGATTTAAAAATGCTCAGGTCTATGAAAAAAAACCTGTTTTGAACAATAAAATGATTACTTTTCAGACTTCAGATCATTACTTTTCATCATGTATCTGGTTTGTAAACTGGTAAAGTAGTGTTGTCTGTGAAAAATAAAAACATGACTGGACAAAATATTTAGAAAACATGGAAAAATAAATAAGTTTATAAATAAATTATTTGTGCAACCTTTCTGGGCTTGACATAATAACATATATTCAGCCAAGACAGTGGGATTCTTTGAAACATGTTCTATTTAATGATTCAAAAAACACAACTGCATAAAATAGTTTTTTCCTCAGATTACAAAGTTATGAAAGTAAATTATATATATATATATATATATATATATATATATATATATATATATATATATATATATATATATGATATGCAAATAAACATTATCTGACTAACTCTTGTTAAATGCTTCGGGTAATTTTTATTTGTACTGTATATTGCTTGTACAATTATTGCTGATCCAAAGCAGCTTTAGAAAAAAATCATCTGCTAATGTCAGTCTGCATTACACTCCCACTCTGCATATCAGTCTGCATATGCTAAATATTATATGTTTACACAGCACTTGTCTAATTTGATGCTCAATGTTAGGTTTGGACTCATTGTGAATGATCCACATTTTTAAATGCATCGGTTTATAACACATTCTTTGCTGTGGCTCGTCAATCAGTGAGATAACTGACAGCAGTGTATTCACTGCAATCCTGATTATTCCTCAAACTGACACTGTCAGGACAGTCCGTTTTGTTCTGGAAATTCACCACGGAGTATATCAGATCCTCAGCGGATGTGATGAAGTTCTGAGAGTCACGACTGCCTTTCTGAACTGTATCAGACAAACATCTTTTTGCAATCACAGTAATTTTTGCTCATCTTTACTTGCAGGTAAAGTTTTTTTTTTTTTTTTTTTTTTTAAGAAAAGAAAAGAAAAAAAGAAAAAATAAAGAAAAGAAAAGAAAAGAAAGGAAAAGAAAGAAGCACACTAAAAACATCACTATGACTAATAATATGTCAGTTTGAGCAATGTAGAAAAATAGCAAATGTTATTTAAAGAAAGTAAAAGTGTGTAAGTGTGTAAAGGAGCAAGAGTTTTACTGTGTGACTGACGGCTCCTCCAGAGAGTCACGATCACTAACAGAATCACAGTGATGACCAGAAGCAGAAGCACAGACACACTGATGATCAGAGAAGAGCCTGAAAACACCACAGATTCACTCAATCACTCTGAAGAGTCAAAACTGACCGACTGACAGAAATCAGTGAGTTTGTACCTGTTACAGGAGATGCAGATGTGATCAGTGGAGATTCACTTGATGTTGTTTGATGTTCATTTCTCTCTGAAACACAGTAAAGCCAGTACTAAAGGTAAATAAAGTGTCTTCAGCTCACAGAAAATTACTTCTCTGTTCTCACAGATGCTGATGCCTTTCACACATTATTGAAACATTAGACATGTTTCACAAATACAAAACCACAAACTGCCAACTTCTAAGCATCTTGAAACTCTTATAAGGACTTAAAGTCTGAATAAAACATAACAGAGACTGACATCAAATGGCACGATGACTATAATAAGAGTGTTATGTGTTGATTTACATACATTTATTCACAATCTCTGTTATCAGCAAAACAATGATTAATAAATGTCACATTTGTCATGTTTTTTGGTCCATGTTTGCTCTGCACTCTTAAAAATAAAGGTTTTTTATTAACGTCAAGGGTTCATCAATTCCATTAAACAGAAGGTTCTTTATAGAAGGGAGTTCTCTGTTATTACTGTCATTATGTGAGTTGATGTTCTGTAGATCATCATGGGTTTGAGGGTTTCAGTTACTCACCTGTTACAACGTTCAGCTTCACTTCAGCGTAGGAATCTTTTTTTGTAGTTCTGTCAACTCTACACTGGTACGTCCCAGAATCCTGTTCACTCAGATCTCTGATGGTCACAGTGAAAACTGCTGCTCTTGTGTCGTCATACAGAGAGAATCTTCCATCATCAACTCATTTATCTTCCTCATTCAGAACACCATTCACCCCTTGGTTTCCCTGGCTTCTTTCCTCTACAAAAAATACTTTGCATTTGCTGTATTATATTTGCATGTGATGGTGACTTCACTTCCTGAATATCCTGTCACACTGATGGAACTCATGACACCTACAATAAATCAGCATTAATACAGCATTTACATATAATACAATATTTGTGTGACTGAATGAAGATGAATTTTCACATTTACATAGGCTGCTGTTTCTGGTTCAACAACATGAAGTAAAGTTGCTGTTCAACTAAAGTGATTTACTGTGAGTTCAGATTCTTACCAGGAATCATCAGCAGAGTGAAAGTCCAGATGATCTTCATTCTTCTCTCTTATTCAATGATCTTCTCTGTTGTTAGTAGATTTAGTTCTTCTGAAGCTCTCAATGTGTGTCCAGATTAGCTCTGAGTGTTTCTTTCTTCTTCTGCTAAATGTGACGGAGACGCCCACTTCCTCTGTATATGGCACACAGAGAAAAAGAGAGCAAGAGAGAGAGATAGAAGATGGAAGTAAAACTAATACTCCACACAGGCTTCAGTTCACAGTGACATCTGATGGATACACATGCAAACAGCAGCGGTTTCTAAGCTAACTGTATAAGTGCAGGTTTGTGACTGATCACTGATCAGTGTGTCAGTTAGTCAAGACTTTATTACACTGTAAGGAAAGACAGCATGAATTTGGGTGAATAGTGTAAAACTGATTAATTAACCCAGTTGATTAAAAACTACAATAAGATAATATTTTGTATTACAAGTTTTCTAAAATGTTATTTTTAAGTATGCAGCTGAGGTACTATATAATCACATATGCACACATTTGCATACATTTTCAGAACAGAAATCTGAACATTCAATATCTGTCCAGATGAACTGTTCTCATCGACATGATATTACACTTCATTAATGTCTTTTGGCAGATGAAAACACATTAAAAAGTATACCTGGACCATGGTAACCACAAATTAACCATGGTTTTGCTACACTAAACATGGTATTTGTAGTAAATCTGTGGTTATACAAATGGTAATCAATACTCTAAAAAAAAAAAAAAATAGTTACTACACTTTTACTATAAAACCAGGTTTTTAGGGTACACATACAAGGTAGCTTCAATTATTAAAATAATGCAAAACAGAGGGTTTAAATACAGTCCCATAACAAAAAAAGGCTAAAGATACAAAATATAGCGTGGATGAATATACCATATATTCAGACAGTTAGAGGCTTCATCAGCTGAATTATGTGTGTTTTTGGTGAATTTAACAGGCAGCTGTTGACAGTTTAACAACACAAATTGGACAAAGTTTCATTCCTTCAGACTGACTCTTATTTAGTACAGTAGAATTAAAATAAACCCCCTACCTTGTAAAACACCATACAATGTAACTAAAGCTCCTTGTAATAGAACCAAGAAATATGACATTAACTCAGATTTGCCACCAGATGGAGCCAAAGGGTTCAATTAGACGTTTACTCGCACATGAGTCATGAACGGGAAATAACCATCTCTAGAAAGATAAAAAAAAAAAGAGACAGATTCAATAATAAAGACTAATTTAATAACTAAATGATGTTTGATAACAAAGTTCGGGAGGAGCACGATCGGATTTGGCACAGGTGCAACTCGTCTAGCTAATCATCCAAACTAGCACAAGTCATATATATGCACACAGCCGACTTACCTCCGTCATTCGACTGTTTTTCGGCATCCCCGACTCCACCCCAACTCCTCACACTTAATCTATCCTCATCCTATCTACCTTATTTTTCCCATAAGAGTGGGTGCAACCATTTGTACAATTTTTGTGTCTAGCTTCCGCTCTCATCCACTTCCAGCTATATTTAGCTGCACAAAAAGCTCGTTTTAGTGCTTGATAATGCAAACTGGTGTGTCTTCCCATATTGTTTTAATGTATTATCTTAATTATGAACACACTGGTTTGTAGTGCAAACTGTTTTATCGTTTACTGCACTTCGATATATTCTTCTCGTCATTTTCCTATGGCGGATTATGAACCGGACGTCTAATACATTATCAGAAAACAGCTTACTTCCGCATTGAAAAATAAGGTGGATACTTGGGAGAGAGGGCGGGGTGGGTTCTCTGGGTTCGGGCCATGTTCCGGGCTCGGCGCCCTCCCCCAGGACAGCACGCCAAAATATGCTTACTGTTTACTCAACCAGATTAGATGTAAGGGTGAATTCGTGAAAGACAAATTTGATTAATCACCAGTGAATTATTCATGTGTAGTGAGAGGAACTGTATAATAATAAGCGAAGTATGAGTTGTCCAATCACATAGCTTTGGTGGGTATATATATATGAGGGAATTGTACGACACCAGTGGTGTGTTCAAGCACCGGTTGTGCGTCACTGCCTGAGGTTCGCCAGTTCCGCGTTTGCCCCTACCGCTCTCACAGTTTTATTATGGAGAGCATCAGTTGTGGTTCCTTGTACGGCGGCCGTTCTCTCTCGCTGCCTTAAAGTTCTCCCTCTGTAATCCCGTGCGGGATCGGCGCTTTGATGTCCTTTCATGTTTGCGGCTGTATGTGAGTGGATGCGTAGGAATGATCATAACGAGAAGAATAGCTTGATCTGGGTCCATCGCACGTAACAGAGCCTGCAGGGTGACATTTGTTGATGCTGCTGTTTTGTCGGCGTGATTTCCTGGATGCTGCACTGGTCCTCCGATGTGTAGCTGTACCATTCTTTTGGTTTCTTTATTGATCCTGCCCTAACGAGTATTGGTTGTTCATTCTGGTTGCGGAAGTGGTTTAATTGTTTTGTTTTACGTTTATGTGGTACATTTTTGATTATTTGATTAATTATTTGTCAGTGGTTTTGTTTGTTTTGTTTGTTCTAAATTGGTTTCAGTTTGTATTTTTGCTGCTTTTGCTTTATTTGTAAAGTTTATTTAACTTTGTTGGTCTTGCTTAGCAGCATTTAATTTTGTTTTGTTGATATTTGTTTTTTGTATTTGTATTGTTTTCATTCGTGGTGTAAATATCTGCCACCCTTTGATGTAGATCTTAGTATTATACTAGGTCTGTGTTTAACCAACCATGAATATTTTGTTTTTTTGTATTTTCCTTTTTGTGTAAGAGCTAGTTTGTTATTATTTCTTTGGATTGTTTGTTAATTGTGTTGCAGGATCAAGGATTCCGGACAGGTTACTAGTTGGCCCTCGTGTGTGGTGGTGGGATTCGAGTGTGTTCACATTGACTTGATTGTGTGTGTGTGTGTGTGTGTGTGTGTGTGTGTGTGGTGTGACCTGTGGTAAGATTTTTGAGACATAGCGATTACATTTAATGATTAGATTACCTGTCTTCGGTAAGCCTCGGTCTCATTGTTTCTATTTGTTTTCAACTGTCTTCCATGTCATTACAGCTTGGCTCCTGTGTCTTTTATTGACTTTTAGAATTCATATTTTGTAAAATAAACTTTGTACTTTTTGGTATCCACGTCTCAATTACTTTCTTTGAAACTAAGTTCCTGTGTGTCGTTTTTTTTTTAGTGAACTATTCATATTTAGTGAGATTTTCCCTGGCGTAGTCTGCATATGTGGTTATCGATCATAGGTGCCTGCTACACATGCATTGAGAGAAAATAGTCCAAACATGCTGACATAATAGCGACCATTTGAAAAGCAAGCAGCCATTTTGCAATACACACTGACTGCAGTTAGTAACAAATACAGTTTTGGGCTTGTTCCTCCTTATGATGTTGTAAAAACTGTGAACTTATTCTACATGAAACAGAAGCATTGAGACCTCTACAATTTAAAATGGCCTAAATAAAACTATACAAAGAACAACTGCATTACACTATAAATACTATTATATTAGATACACAGCATCTCTTTATGGAGTGGAAAGTTTGCATCCTTTGCTGCTTAAGAAACCCTCTGGGTTTGACCAGAAGAATATAAATAGCAACAGTGAAAAAAAACCACAAGCACAAGAGCCTGTCACGCTAGTTTCAGCACACTGACCTGCAAAACCCTGCAAACACCCAGTGGTTTTACACGAGCATGTACTACTCACATTTTAGATCATAAAAATAACTCTTGGATCATGAAAACCTTACCTTCTGCTCTGCCCCTTAACTTTATGATTTATCTCTGAACTTGGTTTCCATTTATTCGTTACTCTTCTAAAGCAGTATTAACACAAATATAGTTCAACATTACAGATGATGACGTATAGCGATTTGATTAAAGTGATTTTTTTTTTTTTTATGTAAGTAAAAAAGCAAGTGTTACTGCTTTTTTAAGACTTGAAAACATATATTTGAATTAAGGATAATCTTATATAATAACAAACAAATATCAGTCTTTGTCTTCACCCTCAAACAATGTTCAGCATCTCTGGGTTTCCTGTACCTTTCTATCACCTGGTTTCTGTGGCTTTGAGCTGGACAGAAAAACTGCCTCTTTATCACGCAAACACAAAATCACCTCCAGAATTCATGAGAGACTCTGAGACCAAAAAGATTTTCAAGGACTCAACTCATATGTATATGTGATGCTTTATTTTCAAATTTTAAATGATGAAGGTTAAAAGTTCATCAGTTTGTTTGTGACCTGCATCTGACGAAACACCCTTTGAGGACATTTTGGACATCCTCATTTGGAAGGAAGGCTATTTATAAACAGGTAAGTCTGTAGTAGCTATAGTCAGCTTGAAGTCTGTGTATGTTCTATTTAAACATTTGTCTATGTGTAACGGAGGTCAGCTGGTAGGTGCTGTGCACATTAACCTCACTCCCCTGCTCTCAAGTGGTGCTCTAGTGACTGACGTGTTGGAAATTTTTCTTAAAGACCAGGAGACGTTTTGGATATCTTGAAGCAGAAGTTTCTCTTTATTCAGATACTCGCTGCGTGGCGCTGCAGTCGTCAAAAAGTCGTCTGACAAAATCTCAGCACAGCAGAGTATATAGGTTTCAAGGGGGAGGAGTACATAGAGATGGAATCAATCTAAACAAAGCATGCAAACGTGGTATAGGAAATCAGCCCAGTAACAGGTTTTTCCCAGCCTTGATCTATTTAGCACACAAGTGTCATTCAAATGCATAGATGCTAAAGCAAAAGGCACCATTGTACCTTGAGCTTAGAATTCACACTTAACTTGGGAAAACCTGCCAGATGTTCAGGAACTGCATAAACACAAAAGGTTACTGTCTCAGGGCCTGGGCTGCCTGCTCTTAGAATGTCACAATATACATAACTTTTTCAGTTCATGTTGTTATATTGGAACCTAGCATAGGATCAGCATATTTTAAACAGATTCTTAAATTTGTAATCCTTCAGACGCTAGAGGCCGCAGTCTTTAGACTCCTTGTTAGTGCGCCCGCCTCCCATGCTGGAGACCTGGGTTCAAGACTCGCTCAGAGCGGTGTGTGAGTAGGACCCAGGTGAAGGGGTTATATGTGCTTTTATCTTAATAAACACTCAGCCACAGTGAATCCTCCAATCAGCAGCAGAGTTGAACACAGAGAAATAATGTTGGGTAAAGACAAATCTGAAAACACATAAACATACAGTGATTAGAGAAAAAAAATATGATGTACAAACCAGATTTACATACAATTAAAAGGTAAATATACATAGTTTAAATGAATCAAAGTTCAATTTGAGCTGTTTACAAAGCTGAACATAAGTGTATTCTGTTTTTACCATTGCTGCATCACTGCATCGTTAAAATGAGTAATATAAATCATTAAATACAATTACTGACTAAGAACTGCATAGAGAAAACATTTTACAGCAGTGAAGGAAACTGAAAAACAGCGAAGACTGAGTTGATGAGGGGAATCAGTCTCATCCTGACAGAAAACAACTGTTAAAGGTGAAATAATTCTCTAATCCCAGTTTATTGTCCACTTGCTTTATAAGAGCAAGAACTGTAAATAGGGTTTTAACATTTACCAACATTTAAACATAATTCAGGTGCTGGTGTTTCAGTGCTGACAACATGACAGTCCTGCAAGCTATGAAAATAGAAGTTTTTAAAAGTTGGTGCAGGCTGACAGGTTCAAACTCAATCTGATATAATCACATCATTATTTATATGGTACACCCGATATAGCACCAGCAGTGTAGCAGATTTATTCTGCCATGACCAAACACATTAACATTGCTATGTATATTACCATCTTAAACTTTCCGAGAGCTGCCGTGACAGACCTTCTGGTTCAATACAGTAATGAACATTGTCATAAGAATCATGCAATCTTTTTCTGAAAGTTCTGCAAACAGTAAAATAATCTGCATTTTCATTACAAAATAATACCAAAAAATGATATCTTACCCTTTTTTACAGTGAGATTGACTTTAGTGATGACGTGAGCTCCACACCAGTATATCCCAGAATCCTCTTCTCTCAGATCAGTGATGTTCACAGTAAAGACTCCAGTAGATGCTTCATCACTGAAAGAGAATCGATCATCTCTGATCGTCTCCAATGAAACTCCATCCTTCACACACATGGAGGCTTCATGTGCTTTGCAGAAGCTTTTCTGATCTTCATCCTGATGTTTGCACTGGATTGACACGTCGTCTCCTTCATACTTAGTCAAGTTCAGCTCTGGAAAATTTTACAAATACAAAAACAACAATTCACAGCCGTAGTTTCCAAGTATGTATAACTGCAAACTGGAGATCTCCAAATGGGGGCGGGACCTCCAAAATGGGGAGGGGTCTCATTGCGCAAAGACTTCCACCATTGGCTCTGACTTCAGCCAATTGTTATTGACTTACGTTTCAAAATAAATCTTTATAAATCAAACATTTTTTCTATTTGTTTTAAAATAAAGCTAAATATGCTACATAAATATGCTCAGTGAGAGCAGAGCCCAAAGCTCGTGGCCAGTGGTGTTCGGACTGGAGTTAGAACCACTGCTTAATGATATAAACGGGAATCACCCACGAGCCGTCGCAGCGCAGGGGAAAGGTTTTACTCTAGCGCTTTTTTAAGAAATGGCGGCATCCCGGGACTTGGAATTCGTAGGGTAGGAGAATGTAGTGATGAATGTAGTGATGAATGTAGTTACCCTGTAACCTAAGGTCCCATTGTCCGGTGAAGTACGGTTGGGAAGTTACGGAACAGCCCGGTGATCTTATATCGCATAATTTTATTAACTGTTTATCCACCACGCTATTCAGCACCAATCCCACCATGCAGTCAGTTTCACTGGTTAAGGTTAGGGTCAGGTGTGGGGTAGGTTTAGGGGTTAGCATTTGTTTGTAGCACAGTGTAAGGAAATCAACACTGTGATTGACACAACCAATAAAACCTTTGGAATCAGCTGTGGACCGTAGTTTGCACTGAAGTGGATTGGGTTTGGGGGGGGGGGGGGGTGATTTGCGCATATGTGTCATGTGCCCGTTTGTCAATGGGAGGACGCCATGCCCTATTTTTGAGCTCCCACCCTGTTTTGGAGTTCCCGCCCCCATTTGGAGATCTCCATACTGCAGTTATACCCTTCTAGTAGTTTCACATATTCAGATGAATAAACCTTCACCCTCGTTCATGATGACGATCAAATGAGTGTAAAGATAATTGAGGTCTCTTTCTAATGTCACTGCACACCAGTATTTCCCAGCATCCTCTGCTGTCAGTCCAGTGATGGTCCCAGTGAAGACACTTGCAGTGACGTCATCATTCAGAGTCAATCTGTCAGTCTTGGTCTCTTTCTCTTCTCTCACAGTCTCATTGAGAGTATTTCTGTCTCTAGTGGAGCACTTCCCCTTACAGAGAGACTTTGGCTTTGATTTATAGATTGAATCATAAGGGCAGATGATCTCAGCAGATTCTCCTTCATGTCTCACTACTGGAGGCACTAAAAACAAACAAACACAGACATTTAACACTCATTATTCTGAATAGACTGCATTTACTACAGTGAAATCATCTGTATTGACTCACTAATCACGATGAGCTGAACTTTAGCGGTCAGGGAGATGGAAGTCAAATATGTGTCTCTGGTTTCTGCTCCACACCAGTAAACTCCAGCATCTCTCACACTCACATTACTGATGATCACTGTAAAAACTCTCTCTTCATTTCTCTCAGATGAACCATTCATTTGTGTCACTTTAGATGAGCTGATGTTTTGGCAAATGTGATTATCATCCTCTTTGCAGAAATGAAATTTATGTTTCTCTGGGATCTGACAGGTGATACTAACTTCTTCATCAAAAGCAGCATATTCTGTCAAAATATCTAGATGCAGATATTTTGCATCTATAACCCAAAATAAATTACAAAAAATCTAAGCAAATACTTAAATATATAAACATAATAAAACGTATCTGATGTTCCTCACCATGTCTGATGTTCAGCTGAAGTTCAGTGAAGCTCTCAGTATAGTGAGATACATTCACTCCACACCTGTATGTTCCAGCATCTGCAGCTTTCAGCTCTCTAAAAAACACCATCAAGACTCCTGCTCTGGTGTCGTCATATAAAGAAACATCTCCATTCTCCATCCATTCATCCTGAACTCCTGGATTCTTCCTCTCTGAACATCCATCTGATTCTTTACAGATGTATTTTGGCTTGGTTTTGTATTGAGGATGTTCACACTTGATCATCAAACCACCTCCTGAGTAGCCGCTCACTCTAGACACGCCCACTTTAGCTGTCAAACACAAATATTACGTCAAATACAGTTTTTTGAAACTTCAAACCAGATTTGACTGAGTTTGTTTTACTTACTAATAATATGTAGATGAACATCAGTGATAATGTAGTAACTGTATGAGTGTCTGTAGATCCAAACTCCACATAAATAAACTCCTCCATCATCTGGTGTCACAGCAGTAATTCTCACACTTAAGATGCTTTTATGTCTGTCATCAGAAATCCTAAATCTTTCTTTTTTATTCCATCTGCTGTAGATTGTCTTAACTGAATATTTTTCTTCTTTGAGTATGATCTTGACATCATTAACATGATTCTGTGAATATTCACAGCTGAAGGTGGCAGTTTCTCCGATATTCACCATAACTTTCCTTGACACTTTGCAACATGAATCTGTTTATAGTATATTTTATTAATTTGGAAGCTTTAAAAATATCAACAGTTTTACCTTACAAAGACTTTAATCATGAAATGACTGACCTTCTTTCACATTCAGAGTCATATCAATGGACCATTTGCCTTCAACCCCAATCTTGTAAGTTCCAGAATCTTGTGTGTTCAGTTCTCTAATGTAGATCATGAGGTTTCCATTTTCATTGCAAAACAAACTGAATCTTCCTTCACTAATCCACTGATGATGTTTCTTTTTGTTCATTATTGTTGTACTCTGTAGCTTTTGCATGTATTTAGCATCATCTTGCTGCCAGCGCTCTGAGGACCTAACAAGAACGCTTCCTCCAGAATATCCAGTGATGCTGAAGCATCTCACTGCACCTGTCAATCAGATTGATACTGTGATCAGAAAGCTGATGAACAGAAAACAGCATCATTACTGCAGTGATGAAAGAGAAAAGCTCTGACCTGAGATCAGGTAGAAAGTGAAGAAGATGAGGAGGATCTTCATTGTGAGTTGAGTTCAGTCTTCTTTATGCTGAATGATCTCTGTGTGAATCTCTCTGTCTCTACATCTGTCTGCTTTAGTCACTTCCTCTTTATTCAGCTCTTCATCAGTAATGAGCAGCTTTACTGGCTCCTCCCACTATCACCATTGACTGAATATCACATTAATCACACTGAAAGAGCGCCACCTAATGGAGGTTATAGTGTACTTAGGGCTCATTCAGCTTTAATGCTGACTACCTAAGGCAGTGTTTCCCAACCCTGTTCCTGGAGGCACACCAACACTACACATTTTCCAACTTTTCCTGATCAAACACACCTGAATCAACTCATCATCTCGTTAGTAGAGACTCGAGGAACAGAAATATATTGGTCAGATAAGGGAGACATCCAAAATGTGCACTGTTGGTGTGCCTCCAGGAACAGGGTTGGGAAGCACTGACCTAAGGACAAATGACAGTGCAGTGAATTCATCTGCATAACTGAAATGTCCTACTAGGGGCGACAGTAAACTGAGTGGTCTCTAGTTTAGAACAACCAAGTTACTGCTTTCACAACATCCTTTCACAGACCATAAAAACTTCAGTGTCTTTGGTGTCTCTACTAAAATTACACTATCACTATAGTGTATTTCTACAAATGTAATATTAACAACTGACAATTGTATGGTGGGGCAAGTTTTTTCACATGTTTTTTTTTTTATCTGACAGTGTACAAATCTAGTTTTATTTAGTTTGAAAGGAGTTGCATTTATATCTTAGTTGGAGTTTGGTATTTAATATATTATCTTAGCTATGTTGTCTGAGTTTGTTAAGATATTGTGACGATCCCTGCACTTTCATTTTTGGAGCGTGGTGATTGGTTGCCGACTTAACCTGATGGGCGGTTGATTGGCTGCACCTGACGGAGGCTGGGTCGCTTCTCTTAAAAGAGACTGTTAGCGGGGAGACTTGGGTTTGAGGCTTAGTTTGACTTCTTCATTCTTTTTGGTTTGTTTGTTTGTTTAGGTTTTGCTTTGCCTTTGGCTTCGGCTTCGTTTTGATTCCCCATTTTGTTTATGCTTTGGGTTTTGCTTTGTACATTTTTCGACACCACAACAATACATGTTCATTCAGAGACCCCGCATTATACACTAATGAAACTGAAGCTTACAGAAACATTGTTTTGTTTTATTATTCTCCTATGTTTGGAATTAATTTTTGATTAACAAAATCTTTTCTTTTGAGCTCAGTTATGGTTGTGTGTGTGTGTCTGTTTGTTGCTTTCCTTTGAGCCAGGGGTTGTAAGAATATTGTGACAATCACAAGCCTCAGGATGACAGTCAGTTAAACTACTGATGTCAAGCCATAGACTGTAAAACTCTGCTCATATTGTCTGCGTAATGATGCATTTTAAAAGTTAACGACCAAACGGATGTTTATAAAAGTTCACATTGATGTTGCAGATGAAAAATAACACAGATATATCTGTGACATCTGTGTTATTTTTAGACCTCATTGGCTTGTGCACACCAGCATATGTTGTTGTTGTGCCATATTTGAATATTTACAATCTAAATTACAATAATGATTTGATTTCCCATTTAGTTACATATTATTTCAGGTCTTCTAATTACAAGGTTACTGTACAACAATATAAACAGTCTTAAGCAGCAAGCAGATATGTTATGCACTCTTATTAGGGCAGTTGGTTGGACTAGTTATCAAAAAACTTTTTATTTTTTATTTATTTATTTTATTTCTAGTAAATATTTCATATCCTAAAATATTTTGGAGAAAAACCTGAGACATATTATGATTTTTTTTTTTTTTAATTTATTTATTTTTTTCTGTATACTGCACAAATTCACAGCATCTTTTTATTGAGTGGAAAAAACTGTGGGTACTAAAAAATAATTCCTGTTGATCACAAGTACAAAAGAAAACCACAAGCTGGAGAGCATCTCGTGCTGATGATCTTTAGCACTCTGACCACAAATATACCACTTCACTGTATTTTACCGTGGCATTTCAGTACATCTGTTACATCCCTGTCTAGACTGACGATTATATTTGTATTTTTCTCTGTCTGATTTCAGAAAAACAAATATTATTATTGCCATAAAACGCTAAAAAAGATGAAAAATCTTTAAAATAAAAGACAAATTTTCAGAAAAAACTGTAGACATTGCTTGTATAAAGGTATGTTAGTAGTTCTATCAGTGTACTACAGTAAATGCACTTAAAAATACAAATCTATGACATTTAAAGGATTTTTACAGACAACCTCTGTCATTGAATTGTGGACTTATTGTTTTGGTTTTGTAATCTCTTTTCATCACTTCCAGTACATGTTGAAGGTGAATGAGAAACTCTTAGTATTTATTGTCTTCTGCTCACAAATGATGTTCATCTTTTGTTTGTCTGTGTTCAGTCTCATGTGTCTCGCTGTGGGTTTCCTGAGTAAGTCTGTTTAATCTTCACAGTCAAACTTAAGAGACCCTGAAACTTCATTTGTTTTTTTCTGTGGCTTTGAGATGGATGGAAAAACAGCGTGCTTGACATGCAAATACAAGAAACACCTCCAGCATACGTGAGAAACTCTCTGACAAAAATACCTCAGATCAAAAATGTCAGATTAAAACACAGCTCTGACTTTTGGTTGTTGGCTGAAATGTAAATATTTAAGTCAGTTAAAATGACAGAAAAGAAGAATCAATTAATAAAATTATATTGTTCAAGTTTAAGATTATCTATCTTGTCTTACTGTCTGACTGTATACTTACTGACTGTAAGATTTTAAATAACAGCTTTAGACAATAAACAAGAAATAATAGCACACCAAAAAAAAAAAAAAAACCTTTCATTAATACATTGATTATATTATAAAGAGTTGTTACATCAGAAAAATAAACTAATATCCAAAAGAACAAGAAAAAAATAGAACAAATTGAATTAGTTATTGCAAAAGCAATTCTGAAGTTTTTAATGTGGCAAAATAATGATGTTATCAAAAGTAATTTCTCATTTATATTATCTCTTGTATGTTTTTAGCAGAATCAATATTCAGAGAGACGAGAAAGAGAAAACATTTTGAACAAAATCCAAAGCTGAATTCCTGTCTGTTTACAAGCTGCTATTAAAGAGATTTTATTTAATATTTGTCAATATGTGTGACTGATTGTGGCATAATCAGAGAGAATCTTATTCTTACTGAATCTGACTGTAGCATCACTGAGAGACTCTTCATGCTTCTGGAAACTGACAGCAGCATACAGGAGCCCATCAGAGGGGATTGTGGGTAACTGTGAGCGAACTGGACTGTGTGTGTGAGTGTCACCTCGTCTCTCATGTATTAATTTCCACACAGTCAGAGTGAATCCACTGATCAGCAGCAGAATCACACACACACTAATAATGATGATCATGGAGAAATCTGAAAATAGAAATTGAAAAATTTTTTTTTTGGAGACAATCCCATTTTAATTTCTGACCTTGCACAAAAGTAACAAAAGAAATCAAATTAGAAATAAGTTAATGACTGCATCTGAAGAAGTATGTTATACATTAAGTCACAGGAATGATGTCAGACAATGCACCATCACTTTAATGATTTCCACGCTTTAGAAAAACTGACATGTAGTTTAAATATTTCCAACTGAATCGGTTATTTAATACCACATATAGTGAAACCACAATGTTTTCAGAGACATTACGTATGGTAAAAATCACAAACTTTAATACCGTTGCTGGTGAAGTTGAGCTGAATTTTAGTGGTCAGGGAGATGAAAGTCAAATATGTGTCTCTGGTTTCTGCTCCACACCAGTAAACTCCAGCATCTCTCACGCTCACATTACTGATGATCACTGTAAAAACTCTCTCTTCATTTCTCTCAGATGAACCATTCATTTGTGTCACTTTAGATGAGCTGATGCTCTGGCAGATGTGATTATCATCCTCTTTGCAGAAATGAACTTCATGTTCCTCTGGGATCTGACAGGTGATGTTGACTTCTTCACCAAGATATACAGATTCAGAAACACTCTTTGGATATTTTTCATCTACAAACCAAGATAAGTTTACATAAAAAATCAAAACAAATACTTTATATATACAATATAAAGTATTTTGAGGTTTCTCACTGTGTTTGACGTTCAGCTGAAGTTCAGTGAAGCTCTCAGTATAGTGAGATACATTCACTCCACACCTGTATGTTCCAGCATCTGCAGCTTTCAGCTCTCTAAAAAACACCATCAAGACTCCTGCTCTGGTGTCGTCATATAAAGAAACATCTCCATTCTCCATCCATTCATCCTGAACTCCTGGATTCTTCATCTCTGAACATCCATCTGATTCTTTACAGATGTATTTTGGTTTGGTTTTGTATTGAGGATGTTCACACTTGATCATCAAACCACCTCCTGAGTAGCCGCTCACTTTGTACACTTTCAATTTATCTGTCAAACAAATATCATTAAATCAAATGCATATTTTAGAACGTGATTTGACAGTTTGTTCTACTTACTTATAATGTGTAGATGAACAGTATTAATAATTGAGTAACTGTATGAATATTTGTTGATCCAAACTCCACATAAATAAACTCCTTCATCATCTGGTTTCACAGCAGTAATTCTCACACTGAAGATATTTTTAAGGTTTTCTGAAATACTGAATCTTCCTTCCTTATTCCATGTGCTGTAGATCATCTCAATAGAATATTTTTCTTCTTTAAAAATGATCTTGATATTTTTAATATGATTCTGTGAATATTCACAGCTGAAGTTTGCAGTTTCTCCAATATTCACCATCACTCTCTTTGACACTTTGCAATATGAATCTGTCATTCACACAATAAAAAAAAAAAAAAAAAAAAATAAAAATATATATATATATATATATATATATATATATATATAATATATATATATATTTATAAAAAATCTTTAAACGATCAGTAGTTTTACAAAATATTTGATCATAAAATGACTGACCTTCTTCCACATTTAAATTCATATATATATGCTGGTTGTGAAGAATGCCAATTGCATATCTTCCAGCATCATATTGGTTCAAATCTCTGATGTAGATCATGAGGTTTCCCTCTTTGTTTTGAAACAATGTCACTCTTTGTTCATTAATCCATTTATTATGATTCAGATTATTTATTATTTTTCTCCCCTCAGGTAATTTGGCCATATATTTATAGTCGCTGAACCAAAGTTTCCCAGAATCAACAAGAACACTTCCTCCAGAATATCCAGTCACATCGATGTCTGCACCTGTCAGTCAGATTGATACAGAAACATTGTTTTGATTTCCTGGCAAAAATGTACTCAGGAACTTTGACAGAAACAGAACAGAAACTTTTACAGAAACCTGAAGAAGAGATCATGAGGCAAGGGCACAGAAATCCATTTGCCTAATCTGCCCTGCTCACTAATCCTGAACACCCCTTTCCCACCTCTCTTTCACCAGTTCCAGTCACTAAAAATTCACCAAGAATGTTGATATACTACATATGATGTATCTTGTGAATATATTGAATTTATTACTTTTTCACTTTCATGTTTGGTATCACTGGCCGGATGTGACCCTTGGGACACAGGATCCTGACCACTCAAAAGGTCTTCTTCTGTTTTAGAACTTAGATTTTAAGATTTATTTGATCTGGTCTGGGTATTTAAAGGAAAGTGGAAAAACAGTCATTGGGATTGTGTAATTAGAAACAAACCCTGCACATTGTGTGTGAATCTCCAGAGCTCTGCACCCGGAACACTCACATGCGCTGTGTGTCAAATATGCACCTCTAACTCATCATCTCTGAATTGGATTGTTGTTTAATTATTTGATATGACAGATACTTACCTGTCAGATGAAATGTTATATTTCACTTACTGCATGTATGTGATATTCAAATTAAACAAGTATCTGAATTAATATAACCAATAATTGTGATTTGTTACTAATTAGAAACAGTATATATTTAATGGTCACTTACAATTGGAGTCAGATTAAACACAGAGCAAGAATCAAACTCAAACTGAATCCTAACAAATTAGTTAAACTCTACGGAAGTGCAAGTAAAAAACCTAAACGCATTATACAGCTGCTGGATTCATTGGGCCAATGGGTGGACCCTACAATACCTTGATCAGAAAGCTGATGAATAGAAAACATCATCATTACTGCGGTGATGAAAGAGAAAAGCTCTGACCTGAGATCAGGTAGAAAGTGAAGAAGATGAGGAGGATCTTCATTGTGAGTTGAGTTCAGTCTTCTTTATGCTGAATGATCTCTGTGTGAATCTCTCTGTCTCTACATCTGTCTGCTTTAGTTACTTCCTCTTTATTCAGCTCTTCATCAGTAATGAGCAGCTTTACTGGCTCCTCCCACCATCACCACTGACTGAATATCACATTAATCACACCGTAAGAGCGCCACCTAGTTACAGTGTCTGATACTGAGAGCTCATTGAGTTTTCATGTTCTCTGTCCTGGTGATCTCCACCACTGCATATTTTATATGTCTCCCTCCTCTAACACACCACACTCAACAGATCAGCTCACAAGAAGAAATTCCAAGACCTGTATTGGTTGTGTCCGATATGAGCACAGAGCAAGCACGGCTCTATGCAAGTACAAATGACACAGAAACAAATTGATCAGATTTATTCAAATCTTCCACTAGAGGGCAGCAGTAAAACATACAAGTGAGCGGTCTAGAGGGGCTTCAGTGAATCCTACTTGATGGTTTAATGGTTAAAGTAAATTAAAAAATAAAAGTTTAACATAACAGCAATGAAAATGCTAAAACAACAAGATATATAGGCTAATGCTTCTGACACCATAACAGGAAGCTGTGGATTCAGCACCACAGACAGCAGCTCTCAATCAGACTTCAGAAGCTCTGATGTCATTTGGACAAAACTTTGCTAAGAGTGAAATGCTGGAACTTGAGCTAAAACTGGTTCCTTCATCTCTTGATCATAAAAATATCTGCATAAACAATAAGTTCTCAAAAATTCAACATCAACTCATATTTGCTACTAGGTGAAACAGGAAATCCTAAACAGCTAACAAGATCAAACTTGAAAAAATTTTTTAAAAATTTTAAAAATAAATAGCACTGCAGTTTTGTGTTTTACAGTCTTGACTGTAAACTGTGCTTACTGTTTCAGTTTGCTTAAGCAACAGTTTGGATAATTTTGTTAAGCATTTATTTAACCCTTGTGCGTCAATTAAAAAAAAAAAAGTTCCACATCGGTCCTTAGTGGACCACAATGTCTGAGTCAAAAAATTGTCATAGAAATGTAAAGCTTGGAAGCAAAGAGTTAAGCTTGGATTAATTTTAAAGAAGACCCATGGCAGATTATTTTTGAAGTAGAAAAAGTTTAAAAAGTGAAGAAAAAAAAATAAAAAAGAAAAAAAGTTATTCAGGTTTAAGTTTTTAAGAAAATGCTTTATAAACAATAAATTATTTTAAAATATATATTTTATGAAACATGCTGAACTCTAAACTTGCTAGAAAATCAAAGCCATAAATCTAAACAAGTTGTGTTCCAAATTTGAGGTTGATATCTCAAAAAATGAGCTTTCAGTAAGATTTTGTTTGGGCACAGTACCAGACTTTCCCCATTAGATGCCAGCAAACCTCCACTGGTGCATACAGTGGTTGGACTTGTGATTTGCATTAGAGTTTTTTTCAAATATTATGAGAACACACATGCACACACTCTAAAAAAACTCTAATGCAAATCACAAATACTATGACACACATACAAACCACTCTCTGACAACCATACCAACACATCCACATGATTATAGCTGCATTATTTATTTATCCAATTGGCTCTACAATATGCAGAGGCAGAAAACAGGAATAAATTGAGTATTTGCTTTATAGGCCAAATATGAAAAGAAAAAAAAAAAACCTTGCCAACAGAATGAAAGCCTGTTAACAAAAATTGCATAATTTTACAGTTAGATTGCACTGTGATTAAAAATAGCAGTTTCAATGGGTTTCAATGAGAACATTTTTGTTGTTAAGGTCCTGAGAGAACTATTTTTTGTACCTAGTGCAAAATAGATTTATTAAAGGAAATGGGGGTGAAACTGTAAAATTCCAACAAAACTACAGACCTGTGCAAAAATGTATGCAGCTGGCAATAACACAGACAAAATGATCAAAAAAAAAAAAAAAAAAACACTGAAAAGGACAAAATGTCCAAAAGTTTGCACAAGTGTTAAGTTCACAATTACAGACTAGCAACCACTCCATTGTGGGGATGAGATTTGAACAAGCATGTGCAACAATTCACGTTTCTTTCTGAAAATGCTGAAATTAAGTTACAGTATAGATCTCAGTACGTTTTAGAGTACATTGTTTAATATAATAATATACATACTGTATAGGCATGTTCATAATTTAGCAAAGTCTTATACATTTTTGAGTTGCAAAGATATTGGCATTCATGAGCACTGGCATGTGTTACTGCTTTCCAGCTCCAAAAAAGACCATAAAATCATCACTTTGTGCTCTGTAATTACAAGTTGAAAACAAACAAACAAACAAACGAAAGTTTTGTGTATGGTATAGTTCAACATTTAATCGATTACGCACAGAAAATCATCCTTCTCAGTTCCATCGTTTGAAGTTCAGATACACATGCAAACTTTGTTTTTATTCAAACGAACGAGAGGCGCTGCTTAGCACCATACAAGGAAAAAAGGAGGAGTAGTAACTGTGCTTTAAAAAGGTTCATATCCTTGTAGAACTTGTAAATACAACTTGAAATATTACAACTTGCACCTGGTGACCATTGTACTGACCTCCACAAAACCAGTTTTTAGCCTGAACTTTCTTCTTATAAATATTTCAGATGACCTGAATAAAACTTTTTGAAGGAAATTAATTTATTATAAATAAGAATTTAATTTTTTTTCATATATTACCCCACATAGCAATTGGCATCTGGCCAAGTTGCTATGTGGGACATAGTTCACAGCATCTTTCTATAGAGTAGGACATCTGTTACAAAGGGTATTAAAAAACCTTTTCCTGTTTTGATCACACCTACAGGTGGCTGATTGGCATCTTGCTTTGACCTAAAGAATTTAAATGCAAAAAGAAAACCGCAAGCTGGAGAGCAGCACTCTCCAGCTTGTGGCTTTTCTTTATTACACTTACCACAGGATTAAACAACGCTTTATAAATAACACTTTATTTCAAATTTAGCCAGCCATACTAATAATAATGAAAATGATGCTTGTTTAAAGTAGTATTGATCTAACTTAAACAACAGAAATTATTCACAGGTTAAGCTCTTCAATTTTTATAAACATTCTTTGTTACTGATTTGTGGGCCCATTGCGTTGATTTTATTTGATTTGTTTATAAATTAGTATATTTGTCAAATCACAAATGGATCACCTGGTGATCATTCAGTTTTGAAGACGAATTACTGAATGTCTACAGTCTTGTATTGTCTTTTGCTCACAATCAATGTTCATCTTTGAAGTTTTAAGTGTACAGTATGTGTCAAAAGCTGCATTTGTCTCTGCATTTGGAGTGGAAGCTTGACCATATATTCAAGAGGTGTTTGTATTTCCTGTTTTCATCACACCCTGAGATCAACTGAGCTGATAAATTATTTTAAACATGTGCAAGAAACAACATGAGCACCAGCAGAAACTTTAAAGCGTCTCATTATTCATACACTGAACTGTACTATTCAGATCAATTAAAGAGCACATGTTTCAACATTAAATTATGAATTCTGAGTATATTTTGTCACTGCACTGTGAATGTAAACAAATGTTAAAGGAAAAAAACAACAGTCTGTTTTTAAAATGCTGTTGAAAACGTGATAATCTGTGATCTGTTGTATTTAGTTGAGTCTCATGCGGTGGCTGATCATGGTGTAATCAGAGTGAATCTCATCCTTACTGAATCTGACTGTAACGTCACTGAGAGACTCTTCACGCTTCTGGAAACTGACAGCAGCGTACAGGAGCCCATCAGAGGGGATTGTGAGTAGATCATCATTGCTGTTCATTTGGACTAATCCAGGACCTGCGAGAGAATCACATGAATTAGATAAACATTAAGTGTCAAACCGGAGGTGCAGAGCAGCATCTAAGACAGAAACTTATTGAGTGAGTGAGATTTACTGCTGCTGACAGCAGGACACTCAGAGACACTCAAATATATATATATATATATATATATATATATATGGCAATTCTGTGAAGGACACATAGAGGATCAGACTAAATTAAGTCAATGTGTGTATGTGTTTGTGTGTCACCTTGTCTCTCGTGTCTTAATTTCCACACAGTCAGAGTGAAACCACCGATCAGCAGCAGAATCACACACACACTGATAATGATGATCATGGAGAAATCTGAGAATAAAAGCACACAAACAGAGTGATAATTACAGAGAAACTCAGAGATACACATGATCATGTTAATTCATTTTAAAGCCTTTTCTGTCCAACATTACCATCTATTTTGTAGGTTATAAATACTTTTTACAAATCAAATTAATCTGAATTGACTCACTGATGAGGTTGAGCTGAATTTTAGTGTTCAGGGAGATGAAAGTCAAATATGTGTCTCTGGTTTCTGCTCCACACCAGTAAACTCCAGCATCTCTCACACTCACATTACTGATGATCACTGTAAAAACTCTCTCTTCATTTCTCTCAGATGAACCATTCATTTGCGTCACTTTAGATGAGCTGATGTTTTGACAGATGTGATCATCATCCTCTTTGTAGAAATGAACTTCATGTTTCTCTGTGATCTGACAGGTGATGTTGACTTCTTCACCAAGATGAGCAGATTCAGTCACACTCTTTGGATATTTTGCATCTATAAACCAAAAGAAATTACATAAAACAGCTCAGAACAGATACTCCAAACATGGAAGATAAAGAATCTGAGGTTCCTCACCGTGTTTGACGCTCAGCTGAAGTTCAGTGAAGCTCTCAGTATAGTGAGATACATTCACTCCACACCTGTATGTTCCAGCATCTGCAGCTTTCAGCTCTCTAAAAAACACCATCAAGACTCCTGCTCTGGTGTCGTCATATAAAGAAACATCTCCATTCTCCATCCATTCATCCTGAACTCCTGGATTCTTCCTCTCTGAACATCCATCTGATTCTTTACAGATGTATTTTGGTTTGGTTTTGTATTGAGGATGTTCACACTTGATCATCAAACCACCTCTCGAGAAGCCGCTTACTTTATACACAGCCAGTTTATCTGTCACAACACAAATATCACTAAATCTGTTTCAGACACAGAATGTTTTTTGCCAGATTTGATTGGCTTTGATTTACTTACTAATAATATGTAGATAAACAGTAGTAATAATAGAGTAACTGTACGAGTATCTGTTGATCCAAACTCCACATAAATAAACTCCTCCATCATCTGGTGTCACAGCAGGAATTCTCACACTGAAGATGGTTTTGGGTCTGTCATCAGAAATAGTCTTTTTTTTTCGGACCCCATGTGTCAGTAGTGGAGATCACCTCATAAATGATGTCATTTCCTGTTTTAAATATGACCTTCCTTGCATTCCTTTGATTCCATGAATATTTACAGCTCAAAACAGCAGTTTCTTTAGTATTCACTTTCACTGTCTCTGACTCAGCACAACATGAATCTGTCAGTGTTCAAGGTTTTAAAATTTGTGAACTGTTTACTCTTACTGACATTACAGGATTAACATAACGAAGAAATTATTCACATAACGAAGAATTATATTTTATTTTGCTACCTAGAGAGTTTGATCCAAGTGTAACCCCATGGATATTTGCATTTTTTTTAATGCATTTTATTTTGTTTATTTTATTGGAGAGGTGTATATTTGAATGTATTTCAGTTTTTGTACACACAATGTAGTTTGATTACTAGGTAGAGTGTTTAAAATGCCAACAAGCAGCCAATAAGAAACGGGGGAGGCGGGACTCAAGGGTGTGGGGAGTTGCTTCGCCGGGATTTCTAGTTCGCGAGCTGTGGGTTTAAATAAGGTAGAAAACCGCCTACGTGCATGCTGTTAAAAGTGTTATAGTGGCAGAGACCGGGCCCTGAACAGTATTCAGCATAACCAAGATTTGCTGTGTCCGGGAAGACGGAAAACGAGTGAGTCCTGTTTATGTTAGCCGCTTCAGAAGAGAGGGCTAACGTGTTTATTATTTTCTCGGGACTCCAGGACCCAGAAAATTTGTAGAACTGCATCGGAGTGTTTTCGTGTGATTCTACGGGATCAAAAGAACCTTGTTTCATCGGGAAAGACAGGAGAGGATGTTTCTTTGCGGCACAGATATGCAAATACCCCTCTTCTGCCATCTTCCCTGCTGTGACGCATCTCTTATTTCAACGCTGGACTGTTTTCTCGTTCCGTTTGGGGGAGTTTCCCAAAGGATTCGGAGTGAGTAACGTGTTCGACCGTGTATTGTAAAGCACATTTCCGTTCATCGCTGACTGTTAACGTTAAAGTGTGCACCACCGAATTTGGGCCCCAACGGGAAAAATCCAAGCGCTTGGTGTAGGAACAGTTAAGCATTCATGTAACGTTACACCTTTGAATTTGTCTGATTTTGCTTGTGACTGTACTGACCGTTTGCAATAGAAAAAAGAAGTTGTTTCTCTAAACCTAAATATATGTTTCATTTCCCCCAGGTCTTGAATCTGAAGGGATTTAGTAAGAACAATAAATAAGTTTTATTTGATACGATCTCTGTATATTCATATTCAGTAATCTGCGTACCGTATTTTTCTAAGAGGAAAGACACATCCCAGAAACAGACTTTGAGGAGACTTTATTTTGTTAAGAGTAACACAGAGAACACACATTATTTGTGTTCCTATGGTTTACATTTGTGGGGGCACCAACTTATGTAAGCTTATAATGTTGAAAAAAGGGAAATATAAATAGAGATAATCCAGCAAACTCACGATCAACCAGCTGGAGCCTAGGTCCCGCTGATGTAAGTGCCCTTATATTTTGCCATAGTGTTACACAAAAATGACTGACCTTCTTCCACATTCAAAGTCATATCAATAGACCACTGGTCATTAACCCAGATTAAGTATTTTCCAGAATCATGTTTGTTCAGTTCTCTGATGTAGATCACCAGCCAACCTTTGTATGTGGGGCCCATATGGGTATGAACTGGGCTGAAAAATGGGCCCCATATAGGATTGTCCACGGGTTCCATAATGGCCCCATGTTAACTGCCCACATGGATTTCATATAGGATTGAACTTGTCACAAAGTGGGACCCAACTGGGCAACATGCACAACACCCATCTTGGTCCCAGCTTTAACCCAGCTAACATTTGATTGTGGGGCCCATGTGGGTTTGACATGGGCTGAAAAATGGGCTTTATATGGGATTGTCTGTGGGTTCCATAATGGCCCCATGCCAATTGCCCACATGGATTCCATATGGGATTGCACTTGCCACTTGGTGGGACCCAACTGGGAAACATGTGCAAGACCCATCTCGGTCCCAGCTTTAGGTTTTCCTTATTGTTACGAAATAATTGAATTCCTCGTACCATATCGGTTATATCTATTGTACAACTGTAATTGGCCAGGAGTCACTGAACCAAGGCTTCCCAGTATCAATAAGAACGCTTCCTCCAGAATATCCAGTCACATCAATGTCTGTTTCTGCACCTGTCGATCAGATTGATACTGTGATCAGAAATCTGATGAACAGAAAACAGCATCATTACTGCAGTGATGAAAGAGAAAAGCTCTGACCTGAGATCAGGTAGAAAGTGAAGAAGATGAGGAGGATCTTCATTGTGAGTTGAGTTCAGTCTTCTTTATGCTGAATGATCTCTGTGTGAATCTCTCTGTCTCTACATCTGTCTGCTTTAGTTACTTCCTCTTTATTCAGCTCTTCATCAGTAATGAGCAGCTTTACTGGCTCCTCCCACCATCACCACTGACTGAATATCACATTAATCACACTGAAAGAGCGCCACCTAGTGGAGGTTACAGTGGCTGACACTGAGAACTCATACAGGTTTCATGTTCTCTGTATAAGGACAAATGACACTCAAATTAAATTCATTATTTAAAGGTTTCACTAGAGGGCGTCATAAACTGCATGTGTAAGCTCACTGAGGTCATCTAGTGCAGTGGTACCCTGCTCTGTACATTTTGCATGTCTCCCTAATTTAACACACCTGATTCAGATTGTCAGATCATTAGTAGAGAGATCCATGTACTGAACTGAGTATGGCAGATAAGAGAGACATACAAAATGTGCAGAGTGAGGGCTCTTCAAGACTGGAATTGAGAACTACAGATCTAGAGCTGATACGAGGAACTACTGGAAATGAAAATGCATCTAGACATTTGATCGTTTGACATTTTTTATCAAATGTAAGAAACATTAGCAGCCTTTTAGGAGCATGGACAGCAGCTGTCTGTCAGTCTGACATCATTGATGACAGTTGAACTTGTGTTTATCTGCTTTCTTCAGTTCCTTTTGACTTTATAATAATTATAAATAAATAAATTACATTTGCTTGAATGATGACTCCATGTAATTATCAAATATTAAGCCCTAGATTCATTACTTCAGATTTACTCATTTCAAACACGCAAGAGGTGTGTAACAAAAATATATATGTTTATGTTAAATATCAACTACCATGCAATACAACAACATAAAGCTCATTTTAAGGAAACAAAGAAATATAATATTTAGTACCTATATAATGTTTAAAATATAACCTTTAGTCAGAGAATTGTAACATTAAGTCGTATTTGCCTAGATGGAAATGGAGACTGAAAGAGTTTTTGTGTTTATAGTTTCGACCAAGTTGTGGGGCTGACATTTGCAAGAGCATCAATAACCACATTTCCATCTGAAAATGTACAATCGTTTGACATTGTTTGAAATGAGTCCTTTTTTTGTCTATGCAAGTTTTAGAAAATGGAGTTTAAAGTAATCATGCAATTTCTGCAGAATTAAGCAAGTTTATTATTTATCTTAGTCATATTGTTGTATGTTTGTATGGGAAGTTGTCTCTACTTTTGGAGCTGTGGTGTGTCAATTTTGCTCTTCCTGTTTGAAAGTGTTTTTGTGGTTGAGCACCTACATTGAGCCTTCGGCCTGTTTGATGCACGCACTTTGATTGTAATGTTTGTATTTGTAAAGACATTTTCACAAGCCTCAGCGCTATTAGTTAAACCAGTGCATTCAAGTTGCAAAAAGTACCATTTAATTCATCCATTCATTTTGTGGTGTGTCACTACAAGTCGTCTGAAGACATAAAACAGCTCTGTGTGAGGAACAGGTCTGAAATTAATTACTCACAGAAATCTCATTGTCTCTAATCTGCCTGTTCAGATGACCTGCAAACTTTGTTTTCATTCAAACACACAGAAATTCAGCACCAAAGAAGGAGAAAAGGGAGCAGTCGAAACCGTTGTTACCGTGCCATATTTGAATATTTAGATACACATGATCAGACATAGATAAAAATGTAACTCCTTAGCACATCTGCTACTGAAGTTTTTAAATATCAGAAATTAAGGTGAATGTTTATAAAACAACTAACCTATTGCTACACACAGCAAAGGGGGCTTTTAGCATCTGATGAGTACACATTTTCTAACACACCTTTACTCATGACTGCACTCAGTAGGACTTGTTAGCTTTGACTTTAGTTTTGATTGTGTGCTTCCCTGTGATGTTGTAAATGCCAAACAGAAGCATAACAGAGCATATGTCGGATGACCTGAAGAAAAACGTTTGGGGGAAAAGCTGAGAAATATATATATATTTTTTCAGATGTTACACACACGCATATCATGTTTGTATGGAGAGGATAATTTGTGTTCATGGATACACTTCTTAACACACCTGCATGTTACTAAAGAGCATCTTGACTTGATCAAAATAATTTCAATGCAAGAGCAAACGAAAACCACAAGGCAGCATGTTGATTGATCTTTGAAGCAGCACATGTTGGTTATCTTTATCACACAGTGTTTAACAGTGTTTAACAACCCTGCAAATACAAAATACTGAGACATTTACAAGTAAGTCTCTTTAATAAAAATACTGTATACATTAAACCTGGAAATGCTGTTTAAGTGACATTATTAAAAAATCACTAAATGTAACAATACAAATGTATGACATGTAAAGCATTTTACAGACATTCTGTGATTTGTAGACTCACATTTAATATAAAAGTAAAACAATTTGTTGATCATAAACATTTTTTCAGTCTTTTTATCAATCATTACTTTCAGTAAGTGCTGAAGGTGAATTACTGAATGAGCAGCTCTTAGTCTTTGATGTCTTTTGCTCATGATGGATGTTCATCTTCTGTCTGTCTGTTCTCACTGTGGGTTTCCTGAATAATCTTCACAGTCTGTTCACTGTCTGTTTAATTGTCACAGTCAAACTAAACTTAGATCCTGATCAAACTGTTTTTTGTGGCTTCAAGTTGAGAAAAACAGAAAACAGAAAAACATTCTGTTCATCACACACACACACACACACACACACACACACACACTTGTTTTTGTGAATTGCAGGCTGGTCCCCACAATGTCAAAAATTTCAGGTTTTACTATCCTTGTGGGGACATTTGGTCCCCACAATGTAGCAAAAACAAGTACACACACACACACACAAAACACCTCAAATGTTCATGAGAAACTTTGAGACAAAATCAGATTAAAGTGAGTCTTTTTTAAGGCTTTGAATGTGAAAAAATGAAAAAAAGCAAATTAATGCTGTTCCTAAGTTAAATGACCTGATTGTTGGTAGTTTATGTCAATATTTATCTATTCTAAACATCATATAAAATAAAATTCATGAAATTATATCATTTACGATATAATTCAGACTTTTTCCTTTGAAAAACTATAAATCTTTCTCTCATTCTTGCATGATAATAATCAGATAATTATATTCTTATACTGTATGGGATCTGATATTTCATCAGTATCAGTATATTCAAAGAGATGAAAACATGCTTTTTAACAGATCTGAACAGAGTACAAATGATGATTCTCAAACTTCATGTGTCTCATCATAAAGGTCTGTTTAAGAGCTGCTACTAAAGAGTCTTAACTGTACGTGTCAAAGCTGCTGCATGTGTCTCTATATGTGGTGTGGAAACTAGAAATGTTACCCAGGGGTTTTATTTCCTGTTTTCATCATGACCTCAGGGCTGACAAACTATTCTGAACATGTGAAAGAAGCAACATGAGCAGCAGCGCAAACTTTTAAGTGTCACATTATTCACACACTGAACTGAACTACTCTGATAATATAAACATGTTTCAACATTAAATTATAAATTATGAGGACATTATCATCAAATAATTGTATGAAATGTAAACAAATGAAAAAGAATGTAAAAGATGTATGTAAAATGTAAAAGAGAAAAAAAAAACATATGTCTGTTTCTAAAATACTCTTGGCAACATGATGATCTGTGATCTGTTATAGTTAGTTGAGTCTCATGTGATGACTGACTGTGGCGTACTGTGAGTGAATCTCATTCTTACTGAATCTGACTGTAGCGTCACTGAGAGACTCTTCATGATTCTGGAAACTGATAGCAGCGTACAGGAGCCCATCAGAGGGGATTGTGGGTAACTGTGAGTGAACTGGACTGTGTGTGTGAACTTCACCTCGTTTCTTGTGTCTTAATTTCCACACAGTCAGAACAAATCCACCGATCAGCAGCAGAATCACACACACACTAATAATGATGATCATGGAGAAATCTGAGAATAAAACACAAACACACAGTCCAGAGATAAATTATATAATATTTATGATGTTCCTACTGTTTTCTATTTCAACATAAAAGTCTATTTTAACATTTATGGGTTATAAGCACATTTTTATAGAATAACTGCAAATGAAAACATTTTATATACATTAAATATTTATAGACCTCAGTTTGTAATGTTTGATGACCTGTGATCATAAAGGGACTACTTATAGATTTTCCTTCATGTATGAATACTGAAGCCACTGCGAACAAACACAATTAATACAAATGATTCTGAATGGACTGTATTTATGACAATGAAATCATCTGAATTGACTCACTGGTGATGTTGAGCTGAATTTTAGTGTTCAGGGAGATGAAAGTCAAATATGTGTCTCTGGTTTCTGCTCCACACCAGTAAACTCCAGCATCTCTCACGCTCACATTACTGATGATCACTGTAAAAACTCTCTCTTCATTTCTCTCAGATGAACTATTCATTTGTGTCACTTTAGATGAGCTGATGTTTTGGCAGATGTGATTATCATCCTCTTTGCAGAAATGAACGTTATGTTCCTCTGGGATCTGACAGGTGATGGAGACTTCTTCACCAAGATGAGCAGATTCAGTCACACTCTTTGGAAATTTTGCATCTATAAACCAAAGAAAGTACATAAAACATTTCAGAACAGATACTCCAAACATGCAAGATAAAATATCTGATGTTCCTCACCGTGTTTGACGTTCAGCTGAAGTTCAGTGAATCTCTCAGTATAGTGAGATACATTCACTCCACACCTGTATGTTCCAGCATCTGCAGCTTTCAGCTCTCTAAAAAACACCATCAAGACTCCTGCTCTGGTGTCGTCATATAAAGAAACATCTCCATTCTCCATCCATTCATCCTGAACTCCTGGATTCTTCCTCTCTGAACATCCATCTGATTCTTTACAGATGTATTTTGGTTTGGTTTTGTATTGAGGATGTTCACACTTGATCATCAAACCACCTCCTGAGTAGCCGCTCACTCTAGACACGCCCACTTTAGCTGTCAATCAAAAAACATCACATATAAGCATAATAAAATCTGACACAAACACAGACCGTAAAAACGTTGATTTGATTTAGTTTTACTCACTAATAATATGTAGCTGAACAGTAGTAAAAATGTAGTAACTGTACGGGTGTGTGTTGATCCAAACGGCACATAAATAAACTCCTCCGTCATCTGGTGTCACAGCAGTGATTCTCACACTGAAGAGGTTCAATCTGTTATCATAAATGCTCAGTCTTTCTTTCTGATACCATTTGTCATTAGTGGAGATCACCTCATCAATGATGTTGTTTCTTGTTCTGAATATGATCTTTCTAAAATACCTTTGATCCTCTGAATATTCACAGCTGAAAGCAGAGGTTTCTCCTCTATTTACTCTTACTGTCTTTGATTCCCCACAACATGAATCTGTCAACATTCAAAGTTATATTTGTGATCTGAGAGAACTACATAAAAAAATTAATCAAAGCATTGAAAAAATGATCCAATTGATAGCATTACTCACCCATGATATGCAGATGAACTGTATTAATAACAGAGTAACTGTATGATTGTCTGTCGATCCAAACTCCACATAAATAAACTCCTCCATCATCTGGTGTCACAGCAGTAATTCTCACACTGAAGATGTTTTTATGTTTGTCATCAGAAATACTGAATCTTCTGTTCATCTTCCACCTGCTGTAAATCGTCTCAATGGAGTCTTTTTCTTCTTTGAATATGATCTTGGGATCATTAATATGATTCTGTGAATATTCACAGCTGAAACTGTCAGTTTCTGAAATATTCACCATCACTCTCTTTGATCCTTTGCAACACAAATCTGTCATTGACATAAAGAAATATATTTCATATATAAAAGCTTTGAAACAATTAGTAGTTTTACCACACGAAAACTTTGATCTTAAAACTGACCGTATTTCACATTCAAAGTCATATCAATGGACCACTGCCCATTATGTCTAATCTGGTATTCTCCAGCATCATTATGGTTCAAATCTCTGATGTAGATCATGAGGTTTCCCACATTGTTTCGGAACAGTGTGAATCTTCCCTCATTAATCCATCTATGTTGTTTTGTATCATTTATTATTGTTCTCCACTCTGGTAATTTGGCCATGTATTTAGCAGAGTCACTGAACCAACTTTTCCCAGAATCAATAAGAACGCTTCTGCCAAAATATCCAGTGACACTGAAGCATCTCACTGCACCTGTCGATCAGATTGATACTGTGATCAAAAAGCTGATGAACAGAAAACAGCATCATTACTGCAGTGATGAAAGAGAAAAGCTCTGACCTGAGATCAGGTAGAAAGTGAAGAAGATGAGGAGGATCTTCATTGTGAGTTGAGTTCAGTCTTCTTTATGCTGAATGATCTCTGTGTGAATCTCTCTGTCTCTACATCTGTCTGCTTTAGTTACTTCCTCTTTATTCAGTTCTTCATCAGTAATGAGCAGCTTTACTGGCTCCTCCCACCATCACCATTGACTGAATATCACATTAATCACACTGAAAGAGCGCCACCTAGTGGAGGTTACAGTGTCTGACACTGAGAGCGCATACAGGTTTCATTTTCTCTGTATAAGGACAAATAACACTCAAATGAAACTCATTTAAAGGTTCCACTAGAAGGCGTTAGTAAACTGCATGTGTAAACTCACTGAGGTCATCTAGTGCAGTGGTTCTCAATAGTGAGGGCTCTTCAAGACTGGAATTGAGAACTACAGATCTAGAGCTGATACAAATAACTCCTGGAAATGAAAATGCATCTGGACTTTTGATTGTTTGACATTTTTTATTATCAAATGTAAGGAACATTAGCAGCCTTTTAGGAGCATGGACAGCAGCTGTCTGACACACTTCAGCATCATTGATGACAGTTGAACTTGTGTTTATCTGCTTCCTTTCATTCCCTTCAACTTTATAATAATTCTATTAAAAAATAAATAAAAACATCTGTTTGAAGGATGACTCCATGTAATTATCAAATATTACACCCAAGATTCATGTCACAGTTGCGGGAAGGAGCAAGGTGCAAGAGTATCGAAAAGAAGTCTTTATTATAATCCACAAAACATAATACAAGGAATCAAGGAGCTGGGGTAACACAACACGTTGATACAAATGCTAGCAGACAAACCAACCAGGGCAGAAACAAGGACATAAATACTAGAGGGGTAGATAGGACCTGTAGAATCGAAACAGGTATGCATGGAAACAAATGAGGAACTGAATCAAGAGACGGGAACACAAGGAGAAACAAAACCAAAACCCAAAGAACATGTGAAAATTCATTACTTCAGATTTACCCATATCAAACATAAAAGAGATATATAACAAAAAAATAAAAAAATATATAAATAAAATAAAATAATAGTACATATATATATATATATATATATATATATATATATATATATATATAATTGTTTAAAATATAAAAATCATTTGACATTGTTTGAAATGAGTCCTTTTGTTGTCTATGGAAGTTTTAGAAAATGGAGTTTAAAGTAATCATGCATATACTGCATAATTAGGCAAGTTTATTATTTATCTTCATAAAGTCATATTGTTGTATGTTTGTATGGGAAGTTGTCTCTACTTTTGGAGCTGTGGTGTGTCAATTTTGCTCTTCCTGTTTAAAATTGTTGTTGTGGTTGAGCACCTACATTGAGCTTTTGGCCTGTTTGATGCACACACTTTGATTGTAATGTTTGTTTTTGTACGGACATTTTCACAAGCCTCAGTGCTATTAGTTAAACCAATGCATTCAAGTTGCAAAAGTACCTTATAATTCATCCATTCATTTTGTGGTGTGTCACTACAAGTCGTCTGAAGACATAAAACAGTTCTGTGTGAGGAACAGGTCTGAAATTAATTACTCACAGAAATCTCATTGTCTCTGATCTGCCTGTTCAGATGACCTGCAAACTTTGTTTTCATTCAAACACACAGAAACTCAGCACCAAAGAAGGAGAAAAGGGAGGAGTCGAAACCGTTGTTACCGTGCCATATTTGAATATTTAGATACACATGATCAGACATAGATAAAAATGTAACTCCTTAGCACATCTGCTACGGATGTTTTTAAATATCAGAAATTGAGGTGAATGCTTATAAAACAACTAACACATTGCTACACACAGCAAAGGGGGTTTTTAGCATCTGATAAGTACACATTTTCTAACACACCCTTACTCATGACTGCACTCAGTAGGACTTGTTAACAAAAACAGCTTTGATTGTGTGAAACAGATA
>CM070007.1:1513118-1716435 GCA_036247105.1 Cirrhinus mrigala
CCACAGAAATGACTCATTAAGACACAAATTCATTCCTTTCAGCAGGCAAGACAAAGCAAGCGCCACCCTCACTGTACTTACTCCACGGGTGATGCTGCTTCAGGTAGCCCAGCATGACTTGGGTGAGCTCTTGCTGCCTCAGCGAAGTCATCTGCTCAGAGACGCTGCTCAGAGCCCCAACGCTACAGTGGAAAGACCGAAGGAAAAGGTAAGGATGCCGTACAAATGTCCTCTCGCCCTCTTCGAGAGCGCTATAATACACGTGTCACAGAGCTGTCTGGCATCTGGGGAGCGCTACGTACATGACGTGGTATGCGTTGCAGTCTGTGTTTGCTGTTACTGTCTGGAGCATCTCTGCAGTCAAGCTGGGGAGGAGAGGAACCAGTTTCCACCGTGAACCAGGAAACCCAGTCGTAGCTCAGGAAGTCGGCAAAATGAAGACTGATGACGGTGAAGGTTCGATTCATCATGATGTCCCTAACCACAGGATTGATGTCCAGATCCTAGAGGAAATGACAAAAAAAAAAAAAAAAAATAAAAACCTCTTCACGTTTGAAATCGTGCCACAGCTATCCTTCGAATGCCAATTATTCCACACAACGGACCACCTGCAATTTTAGTGACGAGAACGCACCTGTGAGGAGCTGCTGAGAGCCTCCAAGAACGCTTCAACGTCCTGGAAGGAGTTGCCGCCCTCTAGGCGGTCAAAGACCATTTCCATCAGGTGCGCGTTGTTCAGCGCTCCGGAGTGTAGTGTCAGCTGAGCAACTTGAGAAGCGCTCAGAAGGTCCAAAGACTCAAACTGGAGGGGGCAGAAAACAACACCGTTTTTTACAAATAACATGGTTGCCCACAGCCGTGGCGGGAGCAATTTTGTTTAGCACGGCGGGCTCCTTACGCTGTCGAAGCCTGTGTTGAGGTCACGCAGGTCTTTGTAATCCACGTAGATGGAGAATTTGCCAAAGCTCTCCTCAAGCCAAGCACTGAGGGCCGCTGGATCCACAGGTGGAGCCTGCAGCAATGATCCACAGAAATGACTCATTAAGACACAAATTCATTCCTTTCAGCAGGCAAGACAAAGCAAGCGCCACCCTCACTGTACTTACTCCACGGGTGATGCTGCTTCAGGTAGCCCAGCATGACTTGGGTGAGCTCTTGCTGCCTCAGCGAAGTCATCTGCTCAGAGACGCTGCTCAGAGCCCCAACGCTACAGTGGAAAGACCGAAGGAAAAGGTAAGGATGCCGTACAAAATGTCCTCTCGCCCTCTTCGAGAGCGCTATAATACACGTGTCACAGAGCTGTCTGGCATCTGGGGAGCGCTACGTACATGACGTGGTATGCGTTGCAGTCTGTGTTTGCTGTTACTGTCTGGAGCATCTCTGCAGTCAAGCTGGGGAGGAGAGGAACCAGTTTCACCGTGAACCAGGAAACCCAGTCGTAGCTCAGGAAGTCGGCAAAATGAAGACTGATGACGGTGAAGGTTCGATTCATCATGATGTCCCTAACCACAGGATTGATGTCCAGATCCTAGAGGAAATGACAAAAAAAAAAAATAAAAAATAAAAAACCTCTTCACGTTTGAAATCGTGCCACAGCTATCCTTCGAATGCCAATTATTCCACACAACGGACCACCTGCAATTTTAGTGACGAGAACGCACCTGTGAGGAGCTGCTGAGAGCCTCCAAGAACGCTTCAACGTCCTGGAAGGAGTTGCCGCCCTCTAGGCGGTCAAAGACCATTTCCATCAGGTGCGCGTTGTTCAGCGCTCCGGAGTGTAGTGTCAGCTGAGCAACTTGAGAAGCGCTCAGAAGGTCCAAAGACTCAAACTGGAGGGGGCAGAAAACAACACCGTTTTTACAAATAACATGGTTGCCCACAGCCGTGGCGGGAGCAATTTTGTTTAGCACGGCGGGCTCCTTACGCTGTCGAAGCCTGTGTTGAGGTCACGCAGGTCTTTGTAATCCACGTAGATGGAGAATTTGCCAAAGCTCTCCTCAAGCCAAGCACTGAGGCCGCTGGATCCACAGGTGGAGCCTGCAGCAATGATCCACAGAAATGACTCATTAAGACACAAATTCATTCCTTTCAGCAGGCAAGACAAAGCAAGCGCCACCCTCACTGTACTTACTCCACGGGTGATGCTGCTTCAGGTAGCCCAGCATGACTTGGGTGAGCTCTTGCTGCCTCAGCGAAGTCATCTGCTCAGAGACGCTGCTCAGAGCCCCAACGCTACAGTGGAAAGACCGAAGGAAAAGGTAAGGATGCCGTACAAATGTCCTCTCGCCCTCTTCGAGAGCGCTATAATACACGTGTCACAGAGCTGTCTGGCATCTGGGGAGCGCTACGTACATGACGTGGTATGCGTTGCAGTCTGTGTTTGCTGTTACTGTCTGGAGCATCTCTGCAGTCAAGCTGGGGAGGAGAGGAACCAGTTTCACCGTGAACCAGGAAACCCAGTCGTAGCTCAGGAAGTCGGCAAAATGAAGACTGATGACGGTGAAGGTTCGATTCATCATGATGTCCCTAACCACAGGATTGATGTCCAGATCCTAGAGGAAATGACAAAAAAAAAAAAAAATAAATAAAAACCTCTTCACGTTTGAAATCGTGCCACAGCTATCCTTCGAATGCCAATTATTCCACACAACGGACCACCTGCAATTTTAGTGACGAGAACGCACCTGTGAGGAGCTGCTGAGAGCCTCCAAGAACGCTTCAACGTCCTGGAAGGAGTTGCCGCCCTCTAGGCGGTCAAAGACCATTTCCATCAGGTGCGCGTTGTTCAGCGCTCCGGAGTGTAGTGTCAGCTGAGCAACTTGAGAAGCGCTCAGAAGGTCCAAAGACTCAAACTGGAGGGGGCAGAAAACAACACCGTTTTTACAAATAACATGGTTGCCCACAGCCGTGGCGGGAGCAATTTTGTTTAGCACGGCGGGCTCCTTACGCTGTCGAAGCCTGTGTTGAGGTCACGCAGGTCTTTGTAATCCACGTAGATGGAGAATTTGCCAAAGCTCTCCTCAAGCCAAGCACTGAGGCCGCTGGATCCACAGGTGGAGCCTGCAGCAATGATCCACAGAAATGACTCATTAAGACACAAATTCATTCCTTTCAGCAGGCAAGACAAAGCAAGCGCCACCCTCACTGTACTTACTCCACGGGTGATGCTGCTTCAGGTAGCCCAGCATGACTTGGGTGAGCTCTTGCTGCCTCAGCGAAGTCATCTGCTCAGAGACGCTGCTCAGAGCCCCAACGCTACAGTGGAAAGACCGAAGGAAAAGGTAAGGATGCCGTACAAATGTCCTCTCGCCCTCTTCGAGAGCGCTATAATACACGTGTCACAGAGCTGTCTGGCATCTGGGGAGCGCTACGTACATGACGTGGTATGCGTTGCAGTCTGTGTTTGCTGTTACTGTCTGGAGCATCTCTGCAGTCAAGCTGGGGAGGAGAGGAACCAGTTTCACCGTGAACCAGGAAACCCAGTCGTAGCTCAGGAAGTCGGCAAAATGAAGACTGATGACGGTGAAGGTTCGATTCATCATGATGTCCCTAACCACAGGATTGATGTCCAGATCCTAGAGGAAATGACAAAAAAAAAAAAATAAATAAATAAAAAACCTCTTCACGTTTGAAATCGTGCCACAGCTATCCTTCGAATGCCAATTATTCCACACAACGGACCACCTGCAATTTTAGTGACGAGAACGCACCTGTGAGGAGCTGCTGAGAGCCTCCAAGAACGCTTCAACGTCCTGGAAGGAGTTGCCGCCCTCTAGGCGGTCAAAGACCATTTCCATCAGGTGCGCGTTGTTCAGCGCTCCGGAGTGTAGTGTCAGCTGAGCAACTTGAGAAGCGCTCAGAAGGTCCAAAGACTCAAACTGGAGGGGGCAGAAAACAACACCGTTTTTACAAATAACATGGTTGCCCACAGCCGTGGCGGGAGCAATTTTGTTTAGCACGGCGGGCTCCTTACGCTGTCGAAGCCTGTGTTGAGGTCACGCAGGTCTTTGTAATCCACGTAGATGGAGAATTTGCCAAAGCTCTCCTCAAGCCAAGCACTGAGGCCGCTGGATCCACAGGTGGAGCCTGCAGCAATGATCCACAGAAATGACTCATTAAGACACAAATTCATTCCTTTCAGCAGGCAAGACAAAGCAAGCGCCACCCTCACTGTACTTACTCCACGGGTGATGCTGCTTCAGGTAGCCCAGCATGACTTGGGTGAGCTCTTGCTGCCTCAGCGAAGTCATCTGCTCAGAGACGCTGCTCAGAGCCCCAACGCTACAGTGGAAAGACCGAAGGAAAAGGTAAGGATGCCGTACAAATGTCCTCTCGCCCTCTTCGAGAGCGCTATAATACACGTGTCACAGAGCTGTCTGGCATCTGGGGAGCGCTACGTACATGACGTGGTATGCGTTGCAGTCTGTGTTTGCTGTTACTGTCTGGAGCATCTCTGCAGTCAAGCTGGGGAGGAGAGGAACCAGTTTCACCGTGAACCAGGAAACCCAGTCGTAGCTCAGGAAGTCGGCAAAATGAAGACTGATGACGGTGAAGGTTCGATTCATCATGATGTCCCTAACCACAGGATTGATGTCCAGATCCTAGAGGAAATGACAAAAAAAAAAAATAAAAAATAAAAAACCTCTTCACGTTTGAAATCGTGCCACAGCTATCCTTCGAATGCCAATTATTCCACACAACGGACCACCTGCAATTTTAGTGACGAGAACGCACCTGTGAGGAGCTGCTGAGAGCCTCCAAGAACGCTTCAACGTCCTGGAAGGAGTTGCCGCCCTCTAGGCGGTCAAAGACCATTTCCATCAGGTGCGCGTTGTTCAGCGCTCCGGAGTGTAGTGTCAGCTGAGCAACTTGAGAAGCGCTCAGAAGGTCCAAAGACTCAAACTGGAGGGGGCAGAAAACAACACCGTTTTTACAAATAACATGGTTGCCCACAGCCGTGGCGGGAGCAATTTTGTTTAGCACGGCGGGCTCCTTACGCTGTCGAAGCCTGTGTTGAGGTCACGCAGGTCTTTGTAATCCACGTAGATGGAGAATTTGCCAAAGCTCTCCTCAAGCCAAGCACTGAGGCCGCTGGATCCACAGGTGGAGCCTGCAGCAATGATCCACAGAAATGACTCATTAAGACACAAATTCATTCCTTTCAGCAGGCAAGACAAAGCAAGCGCCACCCTCACTGTACTTACTCCACGGGTGATGCTGCTTCAGGTAGCCCAGCATGACTTGGGTGAGCTCTTGCTGCCTCAGCGAAGTCATCTGCTCAGAGACGCTGCTCAGAGCCCCAACGCTACAGTGGAAAGACCGAAGGAAAAGGTAAGGATGCCGTACAAATGTCCTCTCGCCCTCTTCGAGAGCGCTATAATACACGTGTCACAGAGCTGTCTGGCATCTGGGGAGCGCTACGTACATGACGTGGTATGCGTTGCAGTCTGTGTTTGCTGTTACTGTCTGGAGCATCTCTGCAGTCAAGCTGGGGAGGAGAGGAACCAGTTTCACCGTGAACCAGGAAACCCAGTCGTAGCTCAGGAAGTCGGCAAAATGAAGACTGATGACGGTGAAGGTTCGATTCATCATGATGTCCCTAACCACAGGATTGATGTCCAGATCCTAGAGGAAATGACAAAAAAAAAAAAAAATAAATAAAAAACCTCTTCACGTTTGAAATCGTGCCACAGCTATCCTTCGAATGCCAATTATTCCACACAACGGACCACCTGCAATTTTAGTGACGAGAACGCACCTGTGAGGAGCTGCTGAGAGCCTCCAAGAACGCTTCAACGTCCTGGAAGGAGTTGCCGCCCTCTAGGCGGTCAAAGACCATTTCCATCAGGTGCGCGTTGTTCAGCGCTCCGGAGTGTAGTGTCAGCTGAGCAACTTGAGAAGCGCTCAGAAGGTCCAAAGACTCAAACTGGAGGGGGCAGAAAACAACACCGTTTTTACAAATAACATGGTTGCCCACAGCCGTGGCGGGAGCAATTTTGTTTAGCACGGCGGGCTCCTTACGCTGTCGAAGCCTGTGTTGAGGTCACGCAGGTCTTTGTAATCCACGTAGATGGAGAATTTGCCAAAGCTCTCCTCAAGCCAAGCACTGAGGCCGCTGGATCCACAGGTGGAGCCTGCAGCAATGATCCACAGAAATGACTCATTAAGACACAAATTCATTCCTTTCAGCAGGCAAGACAAAGCAAGCGCCACCCTCACTGTACTTACTCCACGGGTGATGCTGCTTCAGGTAGCCCAGCATGACTTGGGTGAGCTCTTGCTGCCTCAGCGAAGTCATCTGCTCAGAGACGCTGCTCAGAGCCCCAACGCTACAGTGGAAAGACCGAAGGAAAAGGTAAGGATGCCGTACAAATGTCCTCTCGCCCTCTTCGAGAGCGCTATAATACACGTGTCACAGAGCTGTCTGGCATCTGGGGAGCGCTACGTACATGACGTGGTATGCGTTGCAGTCTGTGTTTGCTGTTACTGTCTGGAGCATCTCTGCAGTCAAGCTGGGGAGGAGAGGAACCAGTTTCACCGTGAACCAGGAAACCCAGTCGTAGCTCAGGAAGTCGGCAAAATGAAGACTGATGACGGTGAAGGTTCGATTCATCATGATGTCCCTAACCACAGGATTGATGTCCAGATCCTAGAGGAAATGACAAAAAAAAAAAATAAATAAATAAAAAACCTCTTCACGTTTGAAATCGTGCCACAGCTATCCTTCGAATGCCAATTATTCCACACAACGGACCACCTGCAATTTTAGTGACGAGAACGCACCTGTGAGGAGCTGCTGAGAGCCTCCAAGAACGCTTCAACGTCCTGGAAGGAGTTGCCGCCCTCTAGGCGGTCAAAGACCATTTCCATCAGGTGCGCGTTGTTCAGCGCTCCGGAGTGTAGTGTCAGCTGAGCAACTTGAGAAGCGCTCAGAAGGTCCAAAGACTCAAACTGGAGGGGGCAGAAAACAACACCGTTTTTACAAATAACATGGTTGCCCACAGCCGTGGCGGGAGCAATTTTGTTTAGCACGGCGGGCTCCTTACGCTGTCGAAGCCTGTGTTGAGGTCACGCAGGTCTTTGTAATCCACGTAGATGGAGAATTTGCCAAAGCTCTCCTCAAGCCAAGCACTGAGGCCGCTGGATCCACAGGTGGAGCCTGCAGCAATGATCCACAGAAATGACTCATTAAGACACAAATTCATTCCTTTCAGCAGGCAAGACAAAGCAAGCGCCACCCTCACTGTACTTACTCCACGGGTGATGCTGCTTCAGGTAGCCCAGCATGACTTGGGTGAGCTCTTGCTGCCTCAGCGAAGTCATCTGCTCAGAGACGCTGCTCAGAGCCCCAACGCTACAGTGGAAAGACCGAAGGAAAAGGTAAGGATGCCGTACAAATGTCCTCTCGCCCTCTTCGAGAGCGCTATAATACACGTGTCACAGAGCTGTCTGGCATCTGGGGAGCGCTACGTACATGACGTGGTATGCGTTGCAGTCTGTGTTTGCTGTTACTGTCTGGAGCATCTCTGCAGTCAAGCTGGGGAGGAGAGGAACCAGTTTCACCGTGAACCAGGAAACCCAGTCGTAGCTCAGGAAGTCGGCAAAATGAAGACTGATGACGGTGAAGGTTCGATTCATCATGATGTCCCTAACCACAGGATTGATGTCCAGATCCTAGAGGAAATGACAAAAAAAAAAAATAAATAAATAAAAAACCTCTTCACGTTTGAAATCGTGCCACAGCTATCCTTCGAATGCCAATTATTCCACACAACGGACCACCTGCAATTTTAGTGACGAGAACGCACCTGTGAGGAGCTGCTGAGAGCCTCCAAGAACGCTTCAACGTCCTGGAAGGAGTTGCCGCCCTCTAGGCGGTCAAAGACCATTTCCATCAGGTGCGCGTTGTTCAGCGCTCCGGAGTGTAGTGTCAGCTGAGCAACTTGAGAAGCGCTCAGAAGGTCCAAAGACTCAAACTGGAGGGGGCAGAAAACAACACCGTTTTTACAAATAACATGGTTGCCCACAGCCGTGGCGGGAGCAATTTTGTTTAGCACGGCGGGCTCCTTACGCTGTCGAAGCCTGTGTTGAGGTCACGCAGGTCTTTGTAATCCACGTAGATGGAGAATTTGCCAAAGCTCTCCTCAAGCCAAGCACTGAGGCCGCTGGATCCACAGGTGGAGCCTGCAGCAATGATCCACAGAAATGACTCATTAAGACACAAATTCATTCCTTTCAGCAGGCAAGACAAAGCAAGCGCCACCCTCACTGTACTTACTCCACGGGTGATGCTGCTTCAGGTAGCCCAGCATGACTTGGGTGAGCTCTTGCTGCCTCAGCGAAGTCATCTGCTCAGAGACGCTGCTCAGAGCCCCAACGCTACAGTGGAAAGACCGAAGGAAAAGGTAAGGATGCCGTACAAATGTCCTCTCGCCCTCTTCGAGAGCGCTATAATACACGTGTCACAGAGCTGTCTGGCATCTGGGGAGCGCTACGTACATGACGTGGTATGCGTTGCAGTCTGTGTTTGCTGTTACTGTCTGGAGCATCTCTGCAGTCAAGCTGGGGAGGAGAGGAACCAGTTTCACCGTGAACCAGGAAACCCAGTCGTAGCTCAGGAAGTCGGCAAAATGAAGACTGATGACGGTGAAGGTTCGATTCATCATGATGTCCCTAACCACAGGATTGATGTCCAGATCCTAGAGGAAATGACAAAAAAAAAAAATAAATAAATAAAAAACCTCTTCACGTTTGAAATCGTGCCACAGCTATCCTTCGAATGCCAATTATTCCACACAACGGACCACCTGCAATTTTAGTGACGAGAACGCACCTGTGAGGAGCTGCTGAGAGCCTCCAAGAACGCTTCAACGTCCTGGAAGGAGTTGCCGCCCTCTAGGCGGTCAAAGACCATTTCCATCAGGTGCGCGTTGTTCAGCGCTCCGGAGTGTAGTGTCAGCTGAGCAACTTGAGAAGCGCTCAGAAGGTCCAAAGACTCAAACTGGAGGGGGCAGAAAACAACACCGTTTTTACAAATAACATGGTTGCCCACAGCCGTGGCGGGAGCAATTTTGTTTAGCACGGCGGGCTCCTTACGCTGTCGAAGCCTGTGTTGAGGTCACGCAGGTCTTTGTAATCCACGTAGATGGAGAATTTGCCAAAGCTCTCCTCAAGCCAAGCACTGAGGCCGCTGGATCCACAGGTGGAGCCTGCAGCAATGATCCACAGAAATGACTCATTAAGACACAAATTCATTCCTTTCAGCAGGCAAGACAAAGCAAGCGCCACCCTCACTGTACTTACTCCACGGGTGATGCTGCTTCAGGTAGCCCAGCATGACTTGGGTGAGCTCTTGCTGCCTCAGCGAAGTCATCTGCTCAGAGACGCTGCTCAGAGCCCCAACGCTACAGTGGAAAGACCGAAGGAAAAGGTAAGGATGCCGTACAAATGTCCTCTCGCCCTCTTCGAGAGCGCTATAATACACGTGTCACAGAGCTGTCTGGCATCTGGGGAGCGCTACGTACATGACGTGGTATGCGTTGCAGTCTGTGTTTGCTGTTACTGTCTGGAGCATCTCTGCAGTCAAGCTGGGGAGGAGAGGAACCAGTTTCACCGTGAACCAGGAAACCCAGTCGTAGCTCAGGAAGTCGGCAAAATGAAGACTGATGACGGTGAAGGTTCGATTCATCATGATGTCCCTAACCACAGGATTGATGTCCAGATCCTAGAGGAAATGACAAAAAAAAAAAATAAAAAATAAAAAACCTCTTCACGTTTGAAATCGTGCCACAGCTATCCTTCGAATGCCAATTATTCCACACAACGGACCACCTGCAATTTTAGTGACGAGAACGCACCTGTGAGGAGCTGCTGAGAGCCTCCAAGAACGCTTCAACGTCCTGGAAGGAGTTGCCGCCCTCTAGGCGGTCAAAGACCATTTCCATCAGGTGCGCGTTGTTCAGCGCTCCGGAGTGTAGTGTCAGCTGAGCAACTTGAGAAGCGCTCAGAAGGTCCAAAGACTCAAACTGGAGGGGGCAGAAAACAACACCGTTTTTACAAATAACATGGTTGCCCACAGCCGTGGCGGGAGCAATTTTGTTTAGCACGGCGGGCTCCTTACGCTGTCGAAGCCTGTGTTGAGGTCACGCAGGTCTTTGTAATCCACGTAGATGGAGAATTTGCCAAAGCTCTCCTCAAGCCAAGCACTGAGGCCGCTGGATCCACAGGTGGAGCCTGCAGCAATGATCCACAGAAATGACTCATTAAGACACAAATTCATTCCTTTCAGCAGGCAAGACAAAGCAAGCGCCACCCTCACTGTACTTACTCCACGGGTGATGCTGCTTCAGGTAGCCCAGCATGACTTGGGTGAGCTCTTGCTGCCTCAGCGAAGTCATCTGCTCAGAGACGCTGCTCAGAGCCCCAACGCTACAGTGGAAAGACCGAAGGAAAAGGTAAGGATGCCGTACAAATGTCCTCTCGCCCTCTTCGAGAGCGCTATAATACACGTGTCACAGAGCTGTCTGGCATCTGGGGAGCGCTACGTACATGACGTGGTATGCGTTGCAGTCTGTGTTTGCTGTTACTGTCTGGAGCATCTCTGCAGTCAAGCTGGGGAGGAGAGGAACCAGTTTCACCGTGAACCAGGAAACCCAGTCGTAGCTCAGGAAGTCGGCAAAATGAAGACTGATGACGGTGAAGGTTCGATTCATCATGATGTCCCTAACCACAGGATTGATGTCCAGATCCTAGAGGAAATGACAAAAAAAAAAAATAAATAAATAAAAAACCTCTTCACGTTTGAAATCGTGCCACAGCTATCCTTCGAATGCCAATTATTCCACACAACGGACCACCTGCAATTTTAGTGACGAGAACGCACCTGTGAGGAGCTGCTGAGAGCCTCCAAGAACGCTTCAACGTCCTGGAAGGAGTTGCCGCCCTCTAGGCGGTCAAAGACCATTTCCATCAGGTGCGCGTTGTTCAGCGCTCCGGAGTGTAGTGTCAGCTGAGCAACTTGAGAAGCGCTCAGAAGGTCCAAAGACTCAAACTGGAGGGGGCAGAAAACAACACCGTTTTTACAAATAACATGGTTGCCCACAGCCGTGGCGGGAGCAATTTTGTTTAGCACGGCGGGCTCCTTACGCTGTCGAAGCCTGTGTTGAGGTCACGCAGGTCTTTGTAATCCACGTAGATGGAGAATTTGCCAAAGCTCTCCTCAAGCCAAGCACTGAGGCCGCTGGATCCACAGGTGGAGCCTGCAGCAATGATCCACAGAAATGACTCATTAAGACACAAATTCATTCCTTTCAGCAGGCAAGACAAAGCAAGCGCCACCCTCACTGTACTTACTCCACGGGTGATGCTGCTTCAGGTAGCCCAGCATGACTTGGGTGAGCTCTTGCTGCCTCAGCGAAGTCATCTGCTCAGAGACGCTGCTCAGAGCCCCAACGCTACAGTGGAAAGACCGAAGGAAAAGGTAAGGATGCCGTACAAATGTCCTCTCGCCCTCTTCGAGAGCGCTATAATACACGTGTCACAGAGCTGTCTGGCATCTGGGGAGCGCTACGTACATGACGTGGTATGCGTTGCAGTCTGTGTTTGCTGTTACTGTCTGGAGCATCTCTGCAGTCAAGCTGGGGAGGAGAGGAACCAGTTTCACCGTGAACCAGGAAACCCAGTCGTAGCTCAGGAAGTCGGCAAAATGAAGACTGATGACGGTGAAGGTTCGATTCATCATGATGTCCCTAACCACAGGATTGATGTCCAGATCCTAGAGGAAATGACAAAAAAAAAAAATAAATAAATAAAAAACCTCTTCACGTTTGAAATCGTGCCACAGCTATCCTTCGAATGCCAATTATTCCACACAACGGACCACCTGCAATTTTAGTGACGAGAACGCACCTGTGAGGAGCTGCTGAGAGCCTCCAAGAACGCTTCAACGTCCTGGAAGGAGTTGCCGCCCTCTAGGCGGTCAAAGACCATTTCCATCAGGTGCGCGTTGTTCAGCGCTCCGGAGTGTAGTGTCAGCTGAGCAACTTGAGAAGCGCTCAGAAGGTCCAAAGACTCAAACTGGAGGGGGCAGAAAACAACACCGTTTTTACAAATAACATGGTTGCCCACAGCCGTGGCGGGAGCAATTTTGTTTAGCACGGCGGGCTCCTTACGCTGTCGAAGCCTGTGTTGAGGTCACGCAGGTCTTTGTAATCCACGTAGATGGAGAATTTGCCAAAGCTCTCCTCAAGCCAAGCACTGAGGCCGCTGGATCCACAGGTGGAGCCTGCAGCAATGATCCACAGAAATGACTCATTAAGACACAAATTCATTCCTTTCAGCAGGCAAGACAAAGCAAGCGCCACCCTCACTGTACTTACTCCACGGGTGATGCTGCTTCAGGTAGCCCAGCATGACTTGGGTGAGCTCTTGCTGCCTCAGCGAAGTCATCTGCTCAGAGACGCTGCTCAGAGCCCCAACGCTACAGTGGAAAGACCGAAGGAAAAGGTAAGGATGCCGTACAAATGTCCTCTCGCCCTCTTCGAGAGCGCTATAATACACGTGTCACAGAGCTGTCTGGCATCTGGGGAGCGCTACGTACATGACGTGGTATGCGTTGCAGTCTGTGTTTGCTGTTACTGTCTGGAGCATCTCTGCAGTCAAGCTGGGGAGGAGAGGAACCAGTTTCACCGTGAACCAGGAAACCCAGTCGTAGCTCAGGAAGTCGGCAAAATGAAGACTGATGACGGTGAAGGTTCGATTCATCATGATGTCCCTAACCACAGGATTGATGTCCAGATCCTAGAGGAAATGACAAAAAAAAAAAAAAATAAATAAAAAACCTCTTCACGTTTGAAATCGTGCCACAGCTATCCTTCGAATGCCAATTATTCCACACAACGGACCACCTGCAATTTTAGTGACGAGAACGCACCTGTGAGGAGCTGCTGAGAGCCTCCAAGAACGCTTCAACGTCCTGGAAGGAGTTGCCGCCCTCTAGGCGGTCAAAGACCATTTCCATCAGGTGCGCGTTGTTCAGCGCTCCGGAGTGTAGTGTCAGCTGAGCAACTTGAGAAGCGCTCAGAAGGTCCAAAGACTCAAACTGGAGGGGGCAGAAAACAACACCGTTTTTACAAATAACATGGTTGCCCACAGCCGTGGCGGGAGCAATTTTGTTTAGCACGGCGGGCTCCTTACGCTGTCGAAGCCTGTGTTGAGGTCACGCAGGTCTTTGTAATCCACGTAGATGGAGAATTTGCCAAAGCTCTCCTCAAGCCAAGCACTGAGGCCGCTGGATCCACAGGTGGAGCCTGCAGCAATGATCCACAGAAATGACTCATTAAGACACAAATTCATTCCTTTCAGCAGGCAAGACAAAGCAAGCGCCACCCTCACTGTACTTACTCCACGGGTGATGCTGCTTCAGGTAGCCCAGCATGACTTGGGTGAGCTCTTGCTGCCTCAGCGAAGTCATCTGCTCAGAGACGCTGCTCAGAGCCCCAACGCTACAGTGGAAAGACCGAAGGAAAAGGTAAGGATGCCGTACAAATGTCCTCTCGCCCTCTTCGAGAGCGCTATAATACACGTGTCACAGAGCTGTCTGGCATCTGGGGAGCGCTACGTACATGACGTGGTATGCGTTGCAGTCTGTGTTTGCTGTTACTGTCTGGAGCATCTCTGCAGTCAAGCTGGGGAGGAGAGGAACCAGTTTCACCGTGAACCAGGAAACCCAGTCGTAGCTCAGGAAGTCGGCAAAATGAAGACTGATGACGGTGAAGGTTCGATTCATCATGATGTCCCTAACCACAGGATTGATGTCCAGATCCTAGAGGAAATGACAAAAAAAAAAAATAAATAAATAAAAAACCTCTTCACGTTTGAAATCGTGCCACAGCTATCCTTCGAATGCCAATTATTCCACACAACGGACCACCTGCAATTTTAGTGACGAGAACGCACCTGTGAGGAGCTGCTGAGAGCCTCCAAGAACGCTTCAACGTCCTGGAAGGAGTTGCCGCCCTCTAGGCGGTCAAAGACCATTTCCATCAGGTGCGCGTTGTTCAGCGCTCCGGAGTGTAGTGTCAGCTGAGCAACTTGAGAAGCGCTCAGAAGGTCCAAAGACTCAAACTGGAGGGGGCAGAAAACAACACCGTTTTTACAAATAACATGGTTGCCCACAGCCGTGGCGGGAGCAATTTTGTTTAGCACGGCGGGCTCCTTACGCTGTCGAAGCCTGTGTTGAGGTCACGCAGGTCTTTGTAATCCACGTAGATGGAGAATTTGCCAAAGCTCTCCTCAAGCCAAGCACTGAGGCCGCTGGATCCACAGGTGGAGCCTGCAGCAATGATCCACAGAAATGACTCATTAAGACACAAATTCATTCCTTTCAGCAGGCAAGACAAAGCAAGCGCCACCCTCACTGTACTTACTCCACGGGTGATGCTGCTTCAGGTAGCCCAGCATGACTTGGGTGAGCTCTTGCTGCCTCAGCGAAGTCATCTGCTCAGAGACGCTGCTCAGAGCCCCAACGCTACAGTGGAAAGACCGAAGGAAAAGGTAAGGATGCCGTACAAATGTCCTCTCGCCCTCTTCGAGAGCGCTATAATACACGTGTCACAGAGCTGTCTGGCATCTGGGGAGCGCTACGTACATGACGTGGTATGCGTTGCAGTCTGTGTTTGCTGTTACTGTCTGGAGCATCTCTGCAGTCAAGCTGGGGAGGAGAGGAACCAGTTTCACCGTGAACCAGGAAACCCAGTCGTAGCTCAGGAAGTCGGCAAAATGAAGACTGATGACGGTGAAGGTTCGATTCATCATGATGTCCCTAACCACAGGATTGATGTCCAGATCCTAGAGGAAATGACAAAAAAAAAAAAAAATAAATAAAAAACCTCTTCACGTTTGAAATCGTGCCACAGCTATCCTTCGAATGCCAATTATTCCACACAACGGACCACCTGCAATTTTAGTGACGAGAACGCACCTGTGAGGAGCTGCTGAGAGCCTCCAAGAACGCTTCAACGTCCTGGAAGGAGTTGCCGCCCTCTAGGCGGTCAAAGACCATTTCCATCAGGTGCGCGTTGTTCAGCGCTCCGGAGTGTAGTGTCAGCTGAGCAACTTGAGAAGCGCTCAGAAGGTCCAAAGACTCAAACTGGAGGGGGCAGAAAACAACACCGTTTTTACAAATAACATGGTTGCCCACAGCCGTGGCGGGAGCAATTTTGTTTAGCACGGCGGGCTCCTTACGCTGTCGAAGCCTGTGTTGAGGTCACGCAGGTCTTTGTAATCCACGTAGATGGAGAATTTGCCAAAGCTCTCCTCAAGCCAAGCACTGAGGCCGCTGGATCCACAGGTGGAGCCTGCAGCAATGATCCACAGAAATGACTCATTAAGACACAAATTCATTCCTTTCAGCAGGCAAGACAAAGCAAGCGCCACCCTCACTGTACTTACTCCACGGGTGATGCTGCTTCAGGTAGCCCAGCATGACTTGGGTGAGCTCTTGCTGCCTCAGCGAAGTCATCTGCTCAGAGACGCTGCTCAGAGCCCCAACGCTACAGTGGAAAGACCGAAGGAAAAGGTAAGGATGCCGTACAAATGTCCTCTCGCCCTCTTCGAGAGCGCTATAATACACGTGTCACAGAGCTGTCTGGCATCTGGGGAGCGCTACGTACATGACGTGGTATGCGTTGCAGTCTGTGTTTGCTGTTACTGTCTGGAGCATCTCTGCAGTCAAGCTGGGGAGGAGAGGAACCAGTTTCACCGTGAACCAGGAAACCCAGTCGTAGCTCAGGAAGTCGGCAAAATGAAGACTGATGACGGTGAAGGTTCGATTCATCATGATGTCCCTAACCACAGGATTGATGTCCAGATCCTAGAGGAAATGACAAAAAAAAAAAAAAATAAATAAAAAACCTCTTCACGTTTGAAATCGTGCCACAGCTATCCTTCGAATGCCAATTATTCCACACAACGGACCACCTGCAATTTTAGTGACGAGAACGCACCTGTGAGGAGCTGCTGAGAGCCTCCAAGAACGCTTCAACGTCCTGGAAGGAGTTGCCGCCCTCTAGGCGGTCAAAGACCATTTCCATCAGGTGCGCGTTGTTCAGCGCTCCGGAGTGTAGTGTCAGCTGAGCAACTTGAGAAGCGCTCAGAAGGTCCAAAGACTCAAACTGGAGGGGGCAGAAAACAACACCGTTTTTACAAATAACATGGTTGCCCACAGCCGTGGCGGGAGCAATTTTGTTTAGCACGGCGGGCTCCTTACGCTGTCGAAGCCTGTGTTGAGGTCACGCAGGTCTTTGTAATCCACGTAGATGGAGAATTTGCCAAAGCTCTCCTCAAGCCAAGCACTGAGGCCGCTGGATCCACAGGTGGAGCCTGCAGCAATGATCCACAGAAATGACTCATTAAGACACAAATTCATTCCTTTCAGCAGGCAAGACAAAGCAAGCGCCACCCTCACTGTACTTACTCCACGGGTGATGCTGCTTCAGGTAGCCCAGCATGACTTGGGTGAGCTCTTGCTGCCTCAGCGAAGTCATCTGCTCAGAGACGCTGCTCAGAGCCCCAACGCTACAGTGGAAAGACCGAAGGAAAAGGTAAGGATGCCGTACAAATGTCCTCTCGCCCTCTTCGAGAGCGCTATAATACACGTGTCACAGAGCTGTCTGGCATCTGGGGAGCGCTACGTACATGACGTGGTATGCGTTGCAGTCTGTGTTTGCTGTTACTGTCTGGAGCATCTCTGCAGTCAAGCTGGGGAGGAGAGGAACCAGTTTCACCGTGAACCAGGAAACCCAGTCGTAGCTCAGGAAGTCGGCAAAATGAAGACTGATGACGGTGAAGGTTCGATTCATCATGATGTCCCTAACCACAGGATTGATGTCCAGATCCTAGAGGAAATGACAAAAAAAAAAAAAATAAATAAAAAACCTCTTCACGTTTGAAATCGTGCCACAGCTATCCTTCGAATGCCAATTATTCCACACAACGGACCACCTGCAATTTTAGTGACGAGAACGCACCTGTGAGGAGCTGCTGAGAGCCTCCAAGAACGCTTCAACGTCCTGGAAGGAGTTGCCGCCCTCTAGGCGGTCAAAGACCATTTCCATCAGGTGCGCGTTGTTCAGCGCTCCGGAGTGTAGTGTCAGCTGAGCAACTTGAGAAGCGCTCAGAAGGTCCAAAGACTCAAACTGGAGGGGGCAGAAAACAACACCGTTTTTACAAATAACATGGTTGCCCACAGCCGTGGCGGGAGCAATTTTGTTTAGCACGGCGGGCTCCTTACGCTGTCGAAGCCTGTGTTGAGGTCACGCAGGTCTTTGTAATCCACGTAGATGGAGAATTTGCCAAAGCTCTCCTCAAGCCAAGCACTGAGGCCGCTGGATCCACAGGTGGAGCCTGCAGCAATGATCCACAGAAATGACTCATTAAGACACAAATTCATTCCTTTCAGCAGGCAAGACAAAGCAAGCGCCACCCTCACTGTACTTACTCCACGGGTGATGCTGCTTCAGGTAGCCCAGCATGACTTGGGTGAGCTCTTGCTGCCTCAGCGAAGTCATCTGCTCAGAGACGCTGCTCAGAGCCCCAACGCTACAGTGGAAAGACCGAAGGAAAAGGTAAGGATGCCGTACAAATGTCCTCTCGCCCTCTTCGAGAGCGCTATAATACACGTGTCACAGAGCTGTCTGGCATCTGGGGAGCGCTACGTACATGACGTGGTATGCGTTGCAGTCTGTGTTTGCTGTTACTGTCTGGAGCATCTCTGCAGTCAAGCTGGGGAGGAGAGGAACCAGTTTCACCGTGAACCAGGAAACCCAGTCGTAGCTCAGGAAGTCGGCAAAATGAAGACTGATGACGGTGAAGGTTCGATTCATCATGATGTCCCTAACCACAGGATTGATGTCCAGATCCTAGAGGAAATGACAAAAAAAAAAAAAATAAAATAAAAAACCTCTTCACGTTTGAAATCGTGCCACAGCTATCCTTCGAATGCCAATTATTCCACACAACGGACCACCTGCAATTTTAGTGACGAGAACGCACCTGTGAGGAGCTGCTGAGAGCCTCCAAGAACGCTTCAACGTCCTGGAAGGAGTTGCCGCCCTCTAGGCGGTCAAAGACCATTTCCATCAGGTGCGCGTTGTTCAGCGCTCCGGAGTGTAGTGTCAGCTGAGCAACTTGAGAAGCGCTCAGAAGGTCCAAAGACTCAAACTGGAGGGGGCAGAAAACAACACCGTTTTTACAAATAACATGGTTGCCCACAGCCGTGGCGGGAGCAATTTTGTTTAGCACGGCGGGCTCCTTACGCTGTCGAAGCCTGTGTTGAGGTCACGCAGGTCTTTGTAATCCACGTAGATGGAGAATTTGCCAAAGCTCTCCTCAAGCCAAGCACTGAGGCCGCTGGATCCACAGGTGGAGCCTGCAGCAATGATCCACAGAAATGACTCATTAAGACACAAATTCATTCCTTTCAGCAGGCAAGACAAAGCAAGCGCCACCCTCACTGTACTTACTCCACGGGTGATGCTGCTTCAGGTAGCCCAGCATGACTTGGGTGAGCTCTTGCTGCCTCAGCGAAGTCATCTGCTCAGAGACGCTGCTCAGAGCCCCAACGCTACAGTGGAAAGACCGAAGGAAAAGGTAAGGATGCCGTACAAATGTCCTCTCGCCCTCTTCGAGAGCGCTATAATACACGTGTCACAGAGCTGTCTGGCATCTGGGGAGCGCTACGTACATGACGTGGTATGCGTTGCAGTCTGTGTTTGCTGTTACTGTCTGGAGCATCTCTGCAGTCAAGCTGGGGAGGAGAGGAACCAGTTTCACCGTGAACCAGGAAACCCAGTCGTAGCTCAGGAAGTCGGCAAAATGAAGACTGATGACGGTGAAGGTTCGATTCATCATGATGTCCCTAACCACAGGATTGATGTCCAGATCCTAGAGGAAATGACAAAAAAAAAAAAAATAAATAAAAAACCTCTTCACGTTTGAAATCGTGCCACAGCTATCCTTCGAATGCCAATTATTCCACACAACGGACCACCTGCAATTTTAGTGACGAGAACGCACCTGTGAGGAGCTGCTGAGAGCCTCCAAGAACGCTTCAACGTCCTGGAAGGAGTTGCCGCCCTCTAGGCGGTCAAAGACCATTTCCATCAGGTGCGCGTTGTTCAGCGCTCCGGAGTGTAGTGTCAGCTGAGCAACTTGAGAAGCGCTCAGAAGGTCCAAAGACTCAAACTGGAGGGGGCAGAAAACAACACCGTTTTTACAAATAACATGGTTGCCCACAGCCGTGGCGGGAGCAATTTTGTTTAGCACGGCGGGCTCCTTACGCTGTCGAAGCCTGTGTTGAGGTCACGCAGGTCTTTGTAATCCACGTAGATGGAGAATTTGCCAAAGCTCTCCTCAAGCCAAGCACTGAGGCCGCTGGATCCACAGGTGGAGCCTGCAGCAATGATCCACAGAAATGACTCATTAAGACACAAATTCATTCCTTTCAGCAGGCAAGACAAAGCAAGCGCCACCCTCACTGTACTTACTCCACGGGTGATGCTGCTTCAGGTAGCCCAGCATGACTTGGGTGAGCTCTTGCTGCCTCAGCGAAGTCATCTGCTCAGAGACGCTGCTCAGAGCCCCAACGCTACAGTGGAAAGACCGAAGGAAAAGGTAAGGATGCCGTACAAATGTCCTCTCGCCCTCTTCGAGAGCGCTATAATACACGTGTCACAGAGCTGTCTGGCATCTGGGGAGCGCTACGTACATGACGTGGTATGCGTTGCAGTCTGTGTTTGCTGTTACTGTCTGGAGCATCTCTGCAGTCAAGCTGGGGAGGAGAGGAACCAGTTTCACCGTGAACCAGGAAACCCAGTCGTAGCTCAGGAAGTCGGCAAAATGAAGACTGATGACGGTGAAGGTTCGATTCATCATGATGTCCCTAACCACAGGATTGATGTCCAGATCCTAGAGGAAATGACAAAAAAAAAAAAAATAAATAAAAACCTCTTCACGTTTGAAATCGTGCCACAGCTATCCTTCGAATGCCAATTATTCCACACAACGGACCACCTGCAATTTTAGTGACGAGAACGCACCTGTGAGGAGCTGCTGAGAGCCTCCAAGAACGCTTCAACGTCCTGGAAGGAGTTGCCGCCCTCTAGGCGGTCAAAGACCATTTCCATCAGGTGCGCGTTGTTCAGCGCTCCGGAGTGTAGTGTCAGCTGAGCAACTTGAGAAGCGCTCAGAAGGTCCAAAGACTCAAACTGGAGGGGGCAGAAAACAACACCGTTTTTACAAATAACATGGTTGCCCACAGCCGTGGCGGGAGCAATTTTGTTTAGCACGGCGGGCTCCTTACGCTGTCGAAGCCTGTGTTGAGGTCACGCAGGTCTTTGTAATCCACGTAGATGGAGAATTTGCCAAAGCTCTCCTCAAGCCAAGCACTGAGGCCGCTGGATCCACAGGTGGAGCCTGCAGCAATGATCCACAGAAATGACTCATTAAGACACAAATTCATTCCTTTCAGCAGGCAAGACAAAGCAAGCGCCACCCTCACTGTACTTACTCCACGGGTGATGCTGCTTCAGGTAGCCCAGCATGACTTGGGTGAGCTCTTGCTGCCTCAGCGAAGTCATCTGCTCAGAGACGCTGCTCAGAGCCCCAACGCTACAGTGGAAAGACCGAAGGAAAAGGTAAGGATGCCGTACAAATGTCCTCTCGCCCTCTTCGAGAGCGCTATAATACACGTGTCACAGAGCTGTCTGGCATCTGGGGAGCGCTACGTACATGACGTGGTATGCGTTGCAGTCTGTGTTTGCTGTTACTGTCTGGAGCATCTCTGCAGTCAAGCTGGGGAGGAGAGGAACCAGTTTCACCGTGAACCAGGAAACCCAGTCGTAGCTCAGGAAGTCGGCAAAATGAAGACTGATGACGGTGAAGGTTCGATTCATCATGATGTCCCTAACCACAGGATTGATGTCCAGATCCTAGAGGAAATGACAAAAAAAAAAAAAATAAATAAAAAACCTCTTCACGTTTGAAATCGTGCCACAGCTATCCTTCGAATGCCAATTATTCCACACAACGGACCACCTGCAATTTTAGTGACGAGAACGCACCTGTGAGGAGCTGCTGAGAGCCTCCAAGAACGCTTCAACGTCCTGGAAGGAGTTGCCGCCCTCTAGGCGGTCAAAGACCATTTCCATCAGGTGCGCGTTGTTCAGCGCTCCGGAGTGTAGTGTCAGCTGAGCAACTTGAGAAGCGCTCAGAAGGTCCAAAGACTCAAACTGGAGGGGGCAGAAAACAACACCGTTTTTACAAATAACATGGTTGCCCACAGCCGTGGCGGGAGCAATTTTGTTTAGCACGGCGGGCTCCTTACGCTGTCGAAGCCTGTGTTGAGGTCACGCAGGTCTTTGTAATCCACGTAGATGGAGAATTTGCCAAAGCTCTCCTCAAGCCAAGCACTGAGGCCGCTGGATCCACAGGTGGAGCCTGCAGCAATGATCCACAGAAATGACTCATTAAGACACAAATTCATTCCTTTCAGCAGGCAAGACAAAGCAAGCGCCACCCTCACTGTACTTACTCCACGGGTGATGCTGCTTCAGGTAGCCCAGCATGACTTGGGTGAGCTCTTGCTGCCTCAGCGAAGTCATCTGCTCAGAGACGCTGCTCAGAGCCCCAACGCTACAGTGGAAAGACCGAAGGAAAAGGTAAGGATGCCGTACAAATGTCCTCTCGCCCTCTTCGAGAGCGCTATAATACACGTGTCACAGAGCTGTCTGGCATCTGGGGAGCGCTACGTACATGACGTGGTATGCGTTGCAGTCTGTGTTTGCTGTTACTGTCTGGAGCATCTCTGCAGTCAAGCTGGGGAGGAGAGGAACCAGTTTCACCGTGAACCAGGAAACCCAGTCGTAGCTCAGGAAGTCGGCAAAATGAAGACTGATGACGGTGAAGGTTCGATTCATCATGATGTCCCTAACCACAGGATTGATGTCCAGATCCTAGAGGAAATGACAAAAAAAAAAAAAATAAATAAAAACCTCTTCACGTTTGAAATCGTGCCACAGCTATCCTTCGAATGCCAATTATTCCACACAACGGACCACCTGCAATTTTAGTGACGAGAACGCACCTGTGAGGAGCTGCTGAGAGCCTCCAAGAACGCTTCAACGTCCTGGAAGGAGTTGCCGCCCTCTAGGCGGTCAAAGACCATTTCCATCAGGTGCGCGTTGTTCAGCGCTCCGGAGTGTAGTGTCAGCTGAGCAACTTGAGAAGCGCTCAGAAGGTCCAAAGACTCAAACTGGAGGGGGCAGAAAACAACACCGTTTTTACAAATAACATGGTTGCCCACAGCCGTGGCGGGAGCAATTTTGTTTAGCACGGCGGGCTCCTTACGCTGTCGAAGCCTGTGTTGAGGTCACGCAGGTCTTTGTAATCCACGTAGATGGAGAATTTGCCAAAGCTCTCCTCAAGCCAAGCACTGAGGCCGCTGGATCCACAGGTGGAGCCTGCAGCAATGATCCACAGAAATGACTCATTAAGACACAAATTCATTCCTTTCAGCAGGCAAGACAAAGCAAGCGCCACCCTCACTGTACTTACTCCACGGGTGATGCTGCTTCAGGTAGCCCAGCATGACTTGGGTGAGCTCTTGCTGCCTCAGCGAAGTCATCTGCTCAGAGACGCTGCTCAGAGCCCCAACGCTACAGTGGAAAGACCGAAGGAAAAGGTAAGGATGCCGTACAAATGTCCTCTCGCCCTCTTCGAGAGCGCTATAATACACGTGTCACAGAGCTGTCTGGCATCTGGGGAGCGCTACGTACATGACGTGGTATGCGTTGCAGTCTGTGTTTGCTGTTACTGTCTGGAGCATCTCTGCAGTCAAGCTGGGGAGGAGAGGAACCAGTTTCACCGTGAACCAGGAAACCCAGTCGTAGCTCAGGAAGTCGGCAAAATGAAGACTGATGACGGTGAAGGTTCGATTCATCATGATGTCCCTAACCACAGGATTGATGTCCAGATCCTAGAGGAAATGACAAAAAAAAAAAAAATAAATAAAAACCTCTTCACGTTTGAAATCGTGCCACAGCTATCCTTCGAATGCCAATTATTCCACACAACGGACCACCTGCAATTTTAGTGACGAGAACGCACCTGTGAGGAGCTGCTGAGAGCCTCCAAGAACGCTTCAACGTCCTGGAAGGAGTTGCCGCCCTCTAGGCGGTCAAAGACCATTTCCATCAGGTGCGCGTTGTTCAGCGCTCCGGAGTGTAGTGTCAGCTGAGCAACTTGAGAAGCGCTCAGAAGGTCCAAAGACTCAAACTGGAGGGGGCAGAAAACAACACCGTTTTTACAAATAACATGGTTGCCCACAGCCGTGGCGGGAGCAATTTTGTTTAGCACGGCGGGCTCCTTACGCTGTCGAAGCCTGTGTTGAGGTCACGCAGGTCTTTGTAATCCACGTAGATGGAGAATTTGCCAAAGCTCTCCTCAAGCCAAGCACTGAGGCCGCTGGATCCACAGGTGGAGCCTGCAGCAATGATCCACAGAAATGACTCATTAAGACACAAATTCATTCCTTTCAGCAGGCAAGACAAAGCAAGCGCCACCCTCACTGTACTTACTCCACGGGTGATGCTGCTTCAGGTAGCCCAGCATGACTTGGGTGAGCTCTTGCTGCCTCAGCGAAGTCATCTGCTCAGAGACGCTGCTCAGAGCCCCAACGCTACAGTGGAAAGACCGAAGGAAAAGGTAAGGATGCCGTACAAATGTCCTCTCGCCCTCTTCGAGAGCGCTATAATACACGTGTCACAGAGCTGTCTGGCATCTGGGGAGCGCTACGTACATGACGTGGTATGCGTTGCAGTCTGTGTTTGCTGTTACTGTCTGGAGCATCTCTGCAGTCAAGCTGGGGAGGAGAGGAACCAGTTTCACCGTGAACCAGGAAACCCAGTCGTAGCTCAGGAAGTCGGCAAAATGAAGACTGATGACGGTGAAGGTTCGATTCATCATGATGTCCCTAACCACAGGATTGATGTCCAGATCCTAGAGGAAATGACAAAAAAAAAAAAAATAAATAAAAAACCTCTTCACGTTTGAAATCGTGCCACAGCTATCCTTCGAATGCCAATTATTCCACACAACGGACCACCTGCAATTTTAGTGACGAGAACGCACCTGTGAGGAGCTGCTGAGAGCCTCCAAGAACGCTTCAACGTCCTGGAAGGAGTTGCCGCCCTCTAGGCGGTCAAAGACCATTTCCATCAGGTGCGCGTTGTTCAGCGCTCCGGAGTGTAGTGTCAGCTGAGCAACTTGAGAAGCGCTCAGAAGGTCCAAAGACTCAAACTGGAGGGGGCAGAAAACAACACCGTTTTTACAAATAACATGGTTGCCCACAGCCGTGGCGGGAGCAATTTTGTTTAGCACGGCGGGCTCCTTACGCTGTCGAAGCCTGTGTTGAGGTCACGCAGGTCTTTGTAATCCACGTAGATGGAGAATTTGCCAAAGCTCTCCTCAAGCCAAGCACTGAGGCCGCTGGATCCACAGGTGGAGCCTGCAGCAATGATCCACAGAAATGACTCATTAAGACACAAATTCATTCCTTTCAGCAGGCAAGACAAAGCAAGCGCCACCCTCACTGTACTTACTCCACGGGTGATGCTGCTTCAGGTAGCCCAGCATGACTTGGGTGAGCTCTTGCTGCCTCAGCGAAGTCATCTGCTCAGAGACGCTGCTCAGAGCCCCAACGCTACAGTGGAAAGACCGAAGGAAAAGGTAAGGATGCCGTACAAATGTCCTCTCGCCCTCTTCGAGAGCGCTATAATACACGTGTCACAGAGCTGTCTGGCATCTGGGGAGCGCTACGTACATGACGTGGTATGCGTTGCAGTCTGTGTTTGCTGTTACTGTCTGGAGCATCTCTGCAGTCAAGCTGGGGAGGAGAGGAACCAGTTTCACCGTGAACCAGGAAACCCAGTCGTAGCTCAGGAAGTCGGCAAAATGAAGACTGATGACGGTGAAGGTTCGATTCATCATGATGTCCCTAACCACAGGATTGATGTCCAGATCCTAGAGGAAATGACAAAAAAAAAAAAAATAAATAAAAACCTCTTCACGTTTGAAATCGTGCCACAGCTATCCTTCGAATGCCAATTATTCCACACAACGGACCACCTGCAATTTTAGTGACGAGAACGCACCTGTGAGGAGCTGCTGAGAGCCTCCAAGAACGCTTCAACGTCCTGGAAGGAGTTGCCGCCCTCTAGGCGGTCAAAGACCATTTCCATCAGGTGCGCGTTGTTCAGCGCTCCGGAGTGTAGTGTCAGCTGAGCAACTTGAGAAGCGCTCAGAAGGTCCAAAGACTCAAACTGGAGGGGGCAGAAAACAACACCGTTTTTACAAATAACATGGTTGCCCACAGCCGTGGCGGGAGCAATTTTGTTTAGCACGGCGGGCTCCTTACGCTGTCGAAGCCTGTGTTGAGGTCACGCAGGTCTTTGTAATCCACGTAGATGGAGAATTTGCCAAAGCTCTCCTCAAGCCAAGCACTGAGGCCGCTGGATCCACAGGTGGAGCCTGCAGCAATGATCCACAGAAATGACTCATTAAGACACAAATTCATTCCTTTCAGCAGGCAAGACAAAGCAAGCGCCACCCTCACTGTACTTACTCCACGGGTGATGCTGCTTCAGGTAGCCCAGCATGACTTGGGTGAGCTCTTGCTGCCTCAGCGAAGTCATCTGCTCAGAGACGCTGCTCAGAGCCCCAACGCTACAGTGGAAAGACCGAAGGAAAAGGTAAGGATGCCGTACAAATGTCCTCTCGCCCTCTTCGAGAGCGCTATAATACACGTGTCACAGAGCTGTCTGGCATCTGGGGAGCGCTACGTACATGACGTGGTATGCGTTGCAGTCTGTGTTTGCTGTTACTGTCTGGAGCATCTCTGCAGTCAAGCTGGGGAGGAGAGGAACCAGTTTCACCGTGAACCAGGAAACCCAGTCGTAGCTCAGGAAGTCGGCAAAATGAAGACTGATGACGGTGAAGGTTCGATTCATCATGATGTCCCTAACCACAGGATTGATGTCCAGATCCTAGAGGAAATGACAAAAAAAAAAAAAAATAAATAAAAACCTCTTCACGTTTGAAATCGTGCCACAGCTATCCTTCGAATGCCAATTATTCCACACAACGGACCACCTGCAATTTTAGTGACGAGAACGCACCTGTGAGGAGCTGCTGAGAGCCTCCAAGAACGCTTCAACGTCCTGGAAGGAGTTGCCGCCCTCTAGGCGGTCAAAGACCATTTCCATCAGGTGCGCGTTGTTCAGCGCTCCGGAGTGTAGTGTCAGCTGAGCAACTTGAGAAGCGCTCAGAAGGTCCAAAGACTCAAACTGGAGGGGGCAGAAAACAACACCGTTTTTACAAATAACATGGTTGCCCACAGCCGTGGCGGGAGCAATTTTGTTTAGCACGGCGGGCTCCTTACGCTGTCGAAGCCTGTGTTGAGGTCACGCAGGTCTTTGTAATCCACGTAGATGGAGAATTTGCCAAAGCTCTCCTCAAGCCAAGCACTGAGGCCGCTGGATCCACAGGTGGAGCCTGCAGCAATGATCCACAGAAATGACTCATTAAGACACAAATTCATTCCTTTCAGCAGGCAAGACAAAGCAAGCGCCACCCTCACTGTACTTACTCCACGGGTGATGCTGCTTCAGGTAGCCCAGCATGACTTGGGTGAGCTCTTGCTGCCTCAGCGAAGTCATCTGCTCAGAGACGCTGCTCAGAGCCCCAACGCTACAGTGGAAAGACCGAAGGAAAAGGTAAGGATGCCGTACAAATGTCCTCTCGCCCTCTTCGAGAGCGCTATAATACACGTGTCACAGAGCTGTCTGGCATCTGGGGAGCGCTACGTACATGACGTGGTATGCGTTGCAGTCTGTGTTTGCTGTTACTGTCTGGAGCATCTCTGCAGTCAAGCTGGGGAGGAGAGGAACCAGTTTCACCGTGAACCAGGAAACCCAGTCGTAGCTCAGGAAGTCGGCAAAATGAAGACTGATGACGGTGAAGGTTCGATTCATCATGATGTCCCTAACCACAGGATTGATGTCCAGATCCTAGAGGAAATGACAAAAAAAAAAAAAATAAATAAAAACCTCTTCACGTTTGAAATCGTGCCACAGCTATCCTTCGAATGCCAATTATTCCACACAACGGACCACCTGCAATTTTAGTGACGAGAACGCACCTGTGAGGAGCTGCTGAGAGCCTCCAAGAACGCTTCAACGTCCTGGAAGGAGTTGCCGCCCTCTAGGCGGTCAAAGACCATTTCCATCAGGTGCGCGTTGTTCAGCGCTCCGGAGTGTAGTGTCAGCTGAGCAACTTGAGAAGCGCTCAGAAGGTCCAAAGACTCAAACTGGAGGGGGCAGAAAACAACACCGTTTTTACAAATAACATGGTTGCCCACAGCCGTGGCGGGAGCAATTTTGTTTAGCACGGCGGGCTCCTTACGCTGTCGAAGCCTGTGTTGAGGTCACGCAGGTCTTTGTAATCCACGTAGATGGAGAATTTGCCAAAGCTCTCCTCAAGCCAAGCACTGAGGCCGCTGGATCCACAGGTGGAGCCTGCAGCAATGATCCACAGAAATGACTCATTAAGACACAAATTCATTCCTTTCAGCAGGCAAGACAAAGCAAGCGCCACCCTCACTGTACTTACTCCACGGGTGATGCTGCTTCAGGTAGCCCAGCATGACTTGGGTGAGCTCTTGCTGCCTCAGCGAAGTCATCTGCTCAGAGACGCTGCTCAGAGCCCCAACGCTACAGTGGAAAGACCGAAGGAAAAGGTAAGGATGCCGTACAAATGTCCTCTCGCCCTCTTCGAGAGCGCTATAATACACGTGTCACAGAGCTGTCTGGCATCTGGGGAGCGCTACGTACATGACGTGGTATGCGTTGCAGTCTGTGTTTGCTGTTACTGTCTGGAGCATCTCTGCAGTCAAGCTGGGGAGGAGAGGAACCAGTTTCACCGTGAACCAGGAAACCCAGTCGTAGCTCAGGAAGTCGGCAAAATGAAGACTGATGACGGTGAAGGTTCGATTCATCATGATGTCCCTAACCACAGGATTGATGTCCAGATCCTAGAGGAAATGACAAAAAAAAAAAAAATAAATAAAAACCTCTTCACGTTTGAAATCGTGCCACAGCTATCCTTCGAATGCCAATTATTCCACACAACGGACCACCTGCAATTTTAGTGACGAGAACGCACCTGTGAGGAGCTGCTGAGAGCCTCCAAGAACGCTTCAACGTCCTGGAAGGAGTTGCCGCCCTCTAGGCGGTCAAAGACCATTTCCATCAGGTGCGCGTTGTTCAGCGCTCCGGAGTGTAGTGTCAGCTGAGCAACTTGAGAAGCGCTCAGAAGGTCCAAAGACTCAAACTGGAGGGGGCAGAAAACAACACCGTTTTTACAAATAACATGGTTGCCCACAGCCGTGGCGGGAGCAATTTTGTTTAGCACGGCGGGCTCCTTACGCTGTCGAAGCCTGTGTTGAGGTCACGCAGGTCTTTGTAATCCACGTAGATGGAGAATTTGCCAAAGCTCTCCTCAAGCCAAGCACTGAGGCCGCTGGATCCACAGGTGGAGCCTGCAGCAATGATCCACAGAAATGACTCATTAAGACACAAATTCATTCCTTTCAGCAGGCAAGACAAAGCAAGCGCCACCCTCACTGTACTTACTCCACGGGTGATGCTGCTTCAGGTAGCCCAGCATGACTTGGGTGAGCTCTTGCTGCCTCAGCGAAGTCATCTGCTCAGAGACGCTGCTCAGAGCCCCAACGCTACAGTGGAAAGACCGAAGGAAAAGGTAAGGATGCCGTACAAATGTCCTCTCGCCCTCTTCGAGAGCGCTATAATACACGTGTCACAGAGCTGTCTGGCATCTGGGGAGCGCTACGTACATGACGTGGTATGCGTTGCAGTCTGTGTTTGCTGTTACTGTCTGGAGCATCTCTGCAGTCAAGCTGGGGAGGAGAGGAACCAGTTTCACCGTGAACCAGGAAACCCAGTCGTAGCTCAGGAAGTCGGCAAAATGAAGACTGATGACGGTGAAGGTTCGATTCATCATGATGTCCCTAACCACAGGATTGATGTCCAGATCCTAGAGGAAATGACAAAAAAAAAAAAAAATAAATAAAAACCTCTTCACGTTTGAAATCGTGCCACAGCTATCCTTCGAATGCCAATTATTCCACACAACGGACCACCTGCAATTTTAGTGACGAGAACGCACCTGTGAGGAGCTGCTGAGAGCCTCCAAGAACGCTTCAACGTCCTGGAAGGAGTTGCCGCCCTCTAGGCGGTCAAAGACCATTTCCATCAGGTGCGCGTTGTTCAGCGCTCCGGAGTGTAGTGTCAGCTGAGCAACTTGAGAAGCGCTCAGAAGGTCCAAAGACTCAAACTGGAGGGGGCAGAAAACAACACCGTTTTTACAAATAACATGGTTGCCCACAGCCGTGGCGGGAGCAATTTTGTTTAGCACGGCGGGCTCCTTACGCTGTCGAAGCCTGTGTTGAGGTCACGCAGGTCTTTGTAATCCACGTAGATGGAGAATTTGCCAAAGCTCTCCTCAAGCCAAGCACTGAGGCCGCTGGATCCACAGGTGGAGCCTGCAGCAATGATCCACAGAAATGACTCATTAAGACACAAATTCATTCCTTTCAGCAGGCAAGACAAAGCAAGCGCCACCCTCACTGTACTTACTCCACGGGTGATGCTGCTTCAGGTAGCCCAGCATGACTTGGGTGAGCTCTTGCTGCCTCAGCGAAGTCATCTGCTCAGAGACGCTGCTCAGAGCCCCAACGCTACAGTGGAAAGACCGAAGGAAAAGGTAAGGATGCCGTACAAATGTCCTCTCGCCCTCTTCGAGAGCGCTATAATACACGTGTCACAGAGCTGTCTGGCATCTGGGGAGCGCTACGTACATGACGTGGTATGCGTTGCAGTCTGTGTTTGCTGTTACTGTCTGGAGCATCTCTGCAGTCAAGCTGGGGAGGAGAGGAACCAGTTTCACCGTGAACCAGGAAACCCAGTCGTAGCTCAGGAAGTCGGCAAAATGAAGACTGATGACGGTGAAGGTTCGATTCATCATGATGTCCCTAACCACAGGATTGATGTCCAGATCCTAGAGGAAATGACAAAAAAAAAAAAAAATAAATAAAAAACCTCTTCACGTTTGAAATCGTGCCACAGCTATCCTTCGAATGCCAATTATTCCACACAACGGACCACCTGCAATTTTAGTGACGAGAACGCACCTGTGAGGAGCTGCTGAGAGCCTCCAAGAACGCTTCAACGTCCTGGAAGGAGTTGCCGCCCTCTAGGCGGTCAAAGACCATTTCCATCAGGTGCGCGTTGTTCAGCGCTCCGGAGTGTAGTGTCAGCTGAGCAACTTGAGAAGCGCTCAGAAGGTCCAAAGACTCAAACTGGAGGGGGCAGAAAACAACACCGTTTTTACAAATAACATGGTTGCCCACAGCCGTGGCGGGAGCAATTTTGTTTAGCACGGCGGGCTCCTTACGCTGTCGAAGCCTGTGTTGAGGTCACGCAGGTCTTTGTAATCCACGTAGATGGAGAATTTGCCAAAGCTCTCCTCAAGCCAAGCACTGAGGCCGCTGGATCCACAGGTGGAGCCTGCAGCAATGATCCACAGAAATGACTCATTAAGACACAAATTCATTCCTTTCAGCAGGCAAGACAAAGCAAGCGCCACCCTCACTGTACTTACTCCACGGGTGATGCTGCTTCAGGTAGCCCAGCATGACTTGGGTGAGCTCTTGCTGCCTCAGCGAAGTCATCTGCTCAGAGACGCTGCTCAGAGCCCCAACGCTACAGTGGAAAGACCGAAGGAAAAGGTAAGGATGCCGTACAAATGTCCTCTCGCCCTCTTCGAGAGCGCTATAATACACGTGTCACAGAGCTGTCTGGCATCTGGGGAGCGCTACGTACATGACGTGGTATGCGTTGCAGTCTGTGTTTGCTGTTACTGTCTGGAGCATCTCTGCAGTCAAGCTGGGGAGGAGAGGAACCAGTTTCACCGTGAACCAGGAAACCCAGTCGTAGCTCAGGAAGTCGGCAAAATGAAGACTGATGACGGTGAAGGTTCGATTCATCATGATGTCCCTAACCACAGGATTGATGTCCAGATCCTAGAGGAAATGACAAAAAAAAAAAAAAATAAATAAAAACCTCTTCACGTTTGAAATCGTGCCACAGCTATCCTTCGAATGCCAATTATTCCACACAACGGACCACCTGCAATTTTAGTGACGAGAACGCACCTGTGAGGAGCTGCTGAGAGCCTCCAAGAACGCTTCAACGTCCTGGAAGGAGTTGCCGCCCTCTAGGCGGTCAAAGACCATTTCCATCAGGTGCGCGTTGTTCAGCGCTCCGGAGTGTAGTGTCAGCTGAGCAACTTGAGAAGCGCTCAGAAGGTCCAAAGACTCAAACTGGAGGGGGCAGAAAACAACACCGTTTTTACAAATAACATGGTTGCCCACAGCCGTGGCGGGAGCAATTTTGTTTAGCACGGCGGGCTCCTTACGCTGTCGAAGCCTGTGTTGAGGTCACGCAGGTCTTTGTAATCCACGTAGATGGAGAATTTGCCAAAGCTCTCCTCAAGCCAAGCACTGAGGCCGCTGGATCCACAGGTGGAGCCTGCAGCAATGATCCACAGAAATGACTCATTAAGACACAAATTCATTCCTTTCAGCAGGCAAGACAAAGCAAGCGCCACCCTCACTGTACTTACTCCACGGGTGATGCTGCTTCAGGTAGCCCAGCATGACTTGGGTGAGCTCTTGCTGCCTCAGCGAAGTCATCTGCTCAGAGACGCTGCTCAGAGCCCCAACGCTACAGTGGAAAGACCGAAGGAAAAGGTAAGGATGCCGTACAAATGTCCTCTCGCCCTCTTCGAGAGCGCTATAATACACGTGTCACAGAGCTGTCTGGCATCTGGGGAGCGCTACGTACATGACGTGGTATGCGTTGCAGTCTGTGTTTGCTGTTACTGTCTGGAGCATCTCTGCAGTCAAGCTGGGGAGGAGAGGAACCAGTTTCACCGTGAACCAGGAAACCCAGTCGTAGCTCAGGAAGTCGGCAAAATGAAGACTGATGACGGTGAAGGTTCGATTCATCATGATGTCCCTAACCACAGGATTGATGTCCAGATCCTAGAGGAAATGACAAAAAAAAAAAAATAAAAAATAAAAAACCTCTTCACGTTTGAAATCGTGCCACAGCTATCCTTCGAATGCCAATTATTCCACACAACGGACCACCTGCAATTTTAGTGACGAGAACGCACCTGTGAGGAGCTGCTGAGAGCCTCCAAGAACGCTTCAACGTCCTGGAAGGAGTTGCCGCCCTCTAGGCGGTCAAAGACCATTTCCATCAGGTGCGCGTTGTTCAGCGCTCCGGAGTGTAGTGTCAGCTGAGCAACTTGAGAAGCGCTCAGAAGGTCCAAAGACTCAAACTGGAGGGGGCAGAAAACAACACCGTTTTTACAAATAACATGGTTGCCCACAGCCGTGGCGGGAGCAATTTTGTTTAGCACGGCGGGCTCCTTACGCTGTCGAAGCCTGTGTTGAGGTCACGCAGGTCTTTGTAATCCACGTAGATGGAGAATTTGCCAAAGCTCTCCTCAAGCCAAGCACTGAGGCCGCTGGATCCACAGGTGGAGCCTGCAGCAATGATCCACAGAAATGACTCATTAAGACACAAATTCATTCCTTTCAGCAGGCAAGACAAAGCAAGCGCCACCCTCACTGTACTTACTCCACGGGTGATGCTGCTTCAGGTAGCCCAGCATGACTTGGGTGAGCTCTTGCTGCCTCAGCGAAGTCATCTGCTCAGAGACGCTGCTCAGAGCCCCAACGCTACAGTGGAAAGACCGAAGGAAAAGGTAAGGATGCCGTACAAATGTCCTCTCGCCCTCTTCGAGAGCGCTATAATACACGTGTCACAGAGCTGTCTGGCATCTGGGGAGCGCTACGTACATGACGTGGTATGCGTTGCAGTCTGTGTTTGCTGTTACTGTCTGGAGCATCTCTGCAGTCAAGCTGGGGAGGAGAGGAACCAGTTTCACCGTGAACCAGGAAACCCAGTCGTAGCTCAGGAAGTCGGCAAAATGAAGACTGATGACGGTGAAGGTTCGATTCATCATGATGTCCCTAACCACAGGATTGATGTCCAGATCCTAGAGGAAATGACAAAAAAATAAAAAATAAAAAAACCTCTTCACGTTTGAAATCGTGCCACAGCTATCCTTCGAATGCCAATTATTCCACACAACGGACCACCTGCAATTTTAGTGACGAGAACGCACCTGTGAGGAGCTGCTGAGAGCCTCCAAGAACGCTTCAACGTCCTGGAAGGAGTTGCCGCCCTCTAGGCGGTCAAAGACCATTTCCATCAGGTGCGCGTTGTTCAGCGCTCCGGAGTGTAGTGTCAGCTGAGCAACTTGAGAAGCGCTCAGAAGGTCCAAAGACTCAAACTGGAGGGGGCAGAAAACAACACCGTTTTTACAAATAACATGGTTGCCCACAGCCGTGGCGGGAGCAATTTTGTTTAGCACGGCGGGCTCCTTACGCTGTCGAAGCCTGTGTTGAGGTCACGCAGGTCTTTGTAATCCACGTAGATGGAGAATTTGCCAAAGCTCTCCTCAAGCCAAGCACTGAGGCCGCTGGATCCACAGGTGGAGCCTGCAGCAATGATCCACAGAAATGACTCATTAAGACACAAATTCATTCCTTTCAGCAGGCAAGACAAAGCAAGCGCCACCCTCACTGTACTTACTCCACGGGTGATGCTGCTTCAGGTAGCCCAGCATGACTTGGGTGAGCTCTTGCTGCCTCAGCGAAGTCATCTGCTCAGAGACGCTGCTCAGAGCCCCAACGCTACAGTGGAAAGACCGAAGGAAAAGGTAAGGATGCCGTACAAATGTCCTCTCGCCCTCTTCGAGAGCGCTATAATACACGTGTCACAGAGCTGTCTGGCATCTGGGGAGCGCTACGTACATGACGTGGTATGCGTTGCAGTCTGTGTTTGCTGTTACTGTCTGGAGCATCTCTGCAGTCAAGCTGGGGAGGAGAGGAACCAGTTTCACCGTGAACCAGGAAACCCAGTCGTAGCTCAGGAAGTCGGCAAAATGAAGACTGATGACGGTGAAGGTTCGATTCATCATGATGTCCCTAACCACAGGATTGATGTCCAGATCCTAGAGGAAATGACAAAAAAAAAAAAAAATAAATAAAAACCTCTTCACGTTTGAAATCGTGCCACAGCTATCCTTCGAATGCCAATTATTCCACACAACGGACCACCTGCAATTTTAGTGACGAGAACGCACCTGTGAGGAGCTGCTGAGAGCCTCCAAGAACGCTTCAACGTCCTGGAAGGAGTTGCCGCCCTCTAGGCGGTCAAAGACCATTTCCATCAGGTGCGCGTTGTTCAGCGCTCCGGAGTGTAGTGTCAGCTGAGCAACTTGAGAAGCGCTCAGAAGGTCCAAAGACTCAAACTGGAGGGGGCAGAAAACAACACCGTTTTTACAAATAACATGGTTGCCCACAGCCGTGGCGGGAGCAATTTTGTTTAGCACGGCGGGCTCCTTACGCTGTCGAAGCCTGTGTTGAGGTCACGCAGGTCTTTGTAATCCACGTAGATGGAGAATTTGCCAAAGCTCTCCTCAAGCCAAGCACTGAGGCCGCTGGATCCACAGGTGGAGCCTGCAGCAATGATCCACAGAAATGACTCATTAAGACACAAATTCATTCCTTTCAGCAGGCAAGACAAAGCAAGCGCCACCCTCACTGTACTTACTCCACGGGTGATGCTGCTTCAGGTAGCCCAGCATGACTTGGGTGAGCTCTTGCTGCCTCAGCGAAGTCATCTGCTCAGAGACGCTGCTCAGAGCCCCAACGCTACAGTGGAAAGACCGAAGGAAAAGGTAAGGATGCCGTACAAATGTCCTCTCGCCCTCTTCGAGAGCGCTATAATACACGTGTCACAGAGCTGTCTGGCATCTGGGGAGCGCTACGTACATGACGTGGTATGCGTTGCAGTCTGTGTTTGCTGTTACTGTCTGGAGCATCTCTGCAGTCAAGCTGGGGAGGAGAGGAACCAGTTTCACCGTGAACCAGGAAACCCAGTCGTAGCTCAGGAAGTCGGCAAAATGAAGACTGATGACGGTGAAGGTTCGATTCATCATGATGTCCCTAACCACAGGATTGATGTCCAGATCCTAGAGGAAATGACAAAAAAAAAAAAAAATAAATAAAAACCTCTTCACGTTTGAAATCGTGCCACAGCTATCCTTCGAATGCCAATTATTCCACACAACGGACCACCTGCAATTTTAGTGACGAGAACGCACCTGTGAGGAGCTGCTGAGAGCCTCCAAGAACGCTTCAACGTCCTGGAAGGAGTTGCCGCCCTCTAGGCGGTCAAAGACCATTTCCATCAGGTGCGCGTTGTTCAGCGCTCCGGAGTGTAGTGTCAGCTGAGCAACTTGAGAAGCGCTCAGAAGGTCCAAAGACTCAAACTGGAGGGGGCAGAAAACAACACCGTTTTTACAAATAACATGGTTGCCCACAGCCGTGGCGGGAGCAATTTTGTTTAGCACGGCGGGCTCCTTACGCTGTCGAAGCCTGTGTTGAGGTCACGCAGGTCTTTGTAATCCACGTAGATGGAGAATTTGCCAAAGCTCTCCTCAAGCCAAGCACTGAGGCCGCTGGATCCACAGGTGGAGCCTGCAGCAATGATCCACAGAAATGACTCATTAAGACACAAATTCATTCCTTTCAGCAGGCAAGACAAAGCAAGCGCCACCCTCACTGTACTTACTCCACGGGTGATGCTGCTTCAGGTAGCCCAGCATGACTTGGGTGAGCTCTTGCTGCCTCAGCGAAGTCATCTGCTCAGAGACGCTGCTCAGAGCCCCAACGCTACAGTGGAAAGACCGAAGGAAAAGGTAAGGATGCCGTACAAATGTCCTCTCGCCCTCTTCGAGAGCGCTATAATACACGTGTCACAGAGCTGTCTGGCATCTGGGGAGCGCTACGTACATGACGTGGTATGCGTTGCAGTCTGTGTTTGCTGTTACTGTCTGGAGCATCTCTGCAGTCAAGCTGGGGAGGAGAGGAACCAGTTTCACCGTGAACCAGGAAACCCAGTCGTAGCTCAGGAAGTCGGCAAAATGAAGACTGATGACGGTGAAGGTTCGATTCATCATGATGTCCCTAACCACAGGATTGATGTCCAGATCCTAGAGGAAATGACAAAAAAAAAAAAAAAAAAATAAAAAACCTCTTCACGTTTGAAATCGTGCCACAGCTATCCTTCGAATGCCAATTATTCCACACAACGGACCACCTGCAATTTTAGTGACGAGAACGCACCTGTGAGGAGCTGCTGAGAGCCTCCAAGAACGCTTCAACGTCCTGGAAGGAGTTGCCGCCCTCTAGGCGGTCAAAGACCATTTCCATCAGGTGCGCGTTGTTCAGCGCTCCGGAGTGTAGTGTCAGCTGAGCAACTTGAGAAGCGCTCAGAAGGTCCAAAGACTCAAACTGGAGGGGGCAGAAAACAACACCGTTTTTACAAATAACATGGTTGCCCACAGCCGTGGCGGGAGCAATTTTGTTTAGCACGGCGGGCTCCTTACGCTGTCGAAGCCTGTGTTGAGGTCACGCAGGTCTTTGTAATCCACGTAGATGGAGAATTTGCCAAAGCTCTCCTCAAGCCAAGCACTGAGGCCGCTGGATCCACAGGTGGAGCCTGCAGCAATGATCCACAGAAATGACTCATTAAGACACAAATTCATTCCTTTCAGCAGGCAAGACAAAGCAAGCGCCACCCTCACTGTACTTACTCCACGGGTGATGCTGCTTCAGGTAGCCCAGCATGACTTGGGTGAGCTCTTGCTGCCTCAGCGAAGTCATCTGCTCAGAGACGCTGCTCAGAGCCCCAACGCTACAGTGGAAAGACCGAAGGAAAAGGTAAGGATGCCGTACAAATGTCCTCTCGCCCTCTTCGAGAGCGCTATAATACACGTGTCACAGAGCTGTCTGGCATCTGGGGAGCGCTACGTACATGACGTGGTATGCGTTGCAGTCTGTGTTTGCTGTTACTGTCTGGAGCATCTCTGCAGTCAAGCTGGGGAGGAGAGGAACCAGTTTCACCGTGAACCAGGAAACCCAGTCGTAGCTCAGGAAGTCGGCAAAATGAAGACTGATGACGGTGAAGGTTCGATTCATCATGATGTCCCTAACCACAGGATTGATGTCCAGATCCTAGAGGAAATGACAAAAAAAAAAAAATAAAAAATAAAAAACCTCTTCACGTTTGAAATCGTGCCACAGCTATCCTTCGAATGCCAATTATTCCACACAACGGACCACCTGCAATTTTAGTGACGAGAACGCACCTGTGAGGAGCTGCTGAGAGCCTCCAAGAACGCTTCAACGTCCTGGAAGGAGTTGCCGCCCTCTAGGCGGTCAAAGACCATTTCCATCAGGTGCGCGTTGTTCAGCGCTCCGGAGTGTAGTGTCAGCTGAGCAACTTGAGAAGCGCTCAGAAGGTCCAAAGACTCAAACTGGAGGGGGCAGAAAACAACACCGTTTTTACAAATAACATGGTTGCCCACAGCCGTGGCGGGAGCAATTTTGTTTAGCACGGCGGGCTCCTTACGCTGTCGAAGCCTGTGTTGAGGTCACGCAGGTCTTTGTAATCCACGTAGATGGAGAATTTGCCAAAGCTCTCCTCAAGCCAAGCACTGAGGCCGCTGGATCCACAGGTGGAGCCTGCAGCAATGATCCACAGAAATGACTCATTAAGACACAAATTCATTCCTTTCAGCAGGCAAGACAAAGCAAGCGCCACCCTCACTGTACTTACTCCACGGGTGATGCTGCTTCAGGTAGCCCAGCATGACTTGGGTGAGCTCTTGCTGCCTCAGCGAAGTCATCTGCTCAGAGACGCTGCTCAGAGCCCCAACGCTACAGTGGAAAGACCGAAGGAAAAGGTAAGGATGCCGTACAAATGTCCTCTCGCCCTCTTCGAGAGCGCTATAATACACGTGTCACAGAGCTGTCTGGCATCTGGGGAGCGCTACGTACATGACGTGGTATGCGTTGCAGTCTGTGTTTGCTGTTACTGTCTGGAGCATCTCTGCAGTCAAGCTGGGGAGGAGAGGAACCAGTTTCACCGTGAACCAGGAAACCCAGTCGTAGCTCAGGAAGTCGGCAAAATGAAGACTGATGACGGTGAAGGTTCGATTCATCATGATGTCCCTAACCACAGGATTGATGTCCAGATCCTAGAGGAAATGACAAAAAAAAAAAAAATAAATAAAAAACCTCTTCACGTTTGAAATCGTGCCACAGCTATCCTTCGAATGCCAATTATTCCACACAACGGACCACCTGCAATTTTAGTGACGAGAACGCACCTGTGAGGAGCTGCTGAGAGCCTCCAAGAACGCTTCAACGTCCTGGAAGGAGTTGCCGCCCTCTAGGCGGTCAAAGACCATTTCCATCAGGTGCGCGTTGTTCAGCGCTCCGGAGTGTAGTGTCAGCTGAGCAACTTGAGAAGCGCTCAGAAGGTCCAAAGACTCAAACTGGAGGGGGCAGAAAACAACACCGTTTTTACAAATAACATGGTTGCCCACAGCCGTGGCGGGAGCAATTTTGTTTAGCACGGCGGGCTCCTTACGCTGTCGAAGCCTGTGTTGAGGTCACGCAGGTCTTTGTAATCCACGTAGATGGAGAATTTGCCAAAGCTCTCCTCAAGCCAAGCACTGAGGCCGCTGGATCCACAGGTGGAGCCTGCAGCAATGATCCACAGAAATGACTCATTAAGACACAAATTCATTCCTTTCAGCAGGCAAGACAAAGCAAGCGCCACCCTCACTGTACTTACTCCACGGGTGATGCTGCTTCAGGTAGCCCAGCATGACTTGGGTGAGCTCTTGCTGCCTCAGCGAAGTCATCTGCTCAGAGACGCTGCTCAGAGCCCCAACGCTACAGTGGAAAGACCGAAGGAAAAGGTAAGGATGCCGTACAAATGTCCTCTCGCCCTCTTCGAGAGCGCTATAATACACGTGTCACAGAGCTGTCTGGCATCTGGGGAGCGCTACGTACATGACGTGGTATGCGTTGCAGTCTGTGTTTGCTGTTACTGTCTGGAGCATCTCTGCAGTCAAGCTGGGGAGGAGAGGAACCAGTTTCACCGTGAACCAGGAAACCCAGTCGTAGCTCAGGAAGTCGGCAAAATGAAGACTGATGACGGTGAAGGTTCGATTCATCATGATGTCCCTAACCACAGGATTGATGTCCAGATCCTAGAGGAAATGACAAAAAAAAAAAAAAATAAATAAAAAACCTCTTCACGTTTGAAATCGTGCCACAGCTATCCTTCGAATGCCAATTATTCCACACAACGGACCACCTGCAATTTTAGTGACGAGAACGCACCTGTGAGGAGCTGCTGAGAGCCTCCAAGAACGCTTCAACGTCCTGGAAGGAGTTGCCGCCCTCTAGGCGGTCAAAGACCATTTCCATCAGGTGCGCGTTGTTCAGCGCTCCGGAGTGTAGTGTCAGCTGAGCAACTTGAGAAGCGCTCAGAAGGTCCAAAGACTCAAACTGGAGGGGGCAGAAAACAACACCGTTTTTACAAATAACATGGTTGCCCACAGCCGTGGCGGGAGCAATTTTGTTTAGCACGGCGGGCTCCTTACGCTGTCGAAGCCTGTGTTGAGGTCACGCAGGTCTTTGTAATCCACGTAGATGGAGAATTTGCCAAAGCTCTCCTCAAGCCAAGCACTGAGGCCGCTGGATCCACAGGTGGAGCCTGCAGCAATGATCCACAGAAATGACTCATTAAGACACAAATTCATTCCTTTCAGCAGGCAAGACAAAGCAAGCGCCACCCTCACTGTACTTACTCCACGGGTGATGCTGCTTCAGGTAGCCCAGCATGACTTGGGTGAGCTCTTGCTGCCTCAGCGAAGTCATCTGCTCAGAGACGCTGCTCAGAGCCCCAACGCTACAGTGGAAAGACCGAAGGAAAAGGTAAGGATGCCGTACAAATGTCCTCTCGCCCTCTTCGAGAGCGCTATAATACACGTGTCACAGAGCTGTCTGGCATCTGGGGAGCGCTACGTACATGACGTGGTATGCGTTGCAGTCTGTGTTTGCTGTTACTGTCTGGAGCATCTCTGCAGTCAAGCTGGGGAGGAGAGGAACCAGTTTCACCGTGAACCAGGAAACCCAGTCGTAGCTCAGGAAGTCGGCAAAATGAAGACTGATGACGGTGAAGGTTCGATTCATCATGATGTCCCTAACCACAGGATTGATGTCCAGATCCTAGAGGAAATGACAAAAAAAAAAAAAATAAATAAAAAACCTCTTCACGTTTGAAATCGTGCCACAGCTATCCTTCGAATGCCAATTATTCCACACAACGGACCACCTGCAATTTTAGTGACGAGAACGCACCTGTGAGGAGCTGCTGAGAGCCTCCAAGAACGCTTCAACGTCCTGGAAGGAGTTGCCGCCCTCTAGGCGGTCAAAGACCATTTCCATCAGGTGCGCGTTGTTCAGCGCTCCGGAGTGTAGTGTCAGCTGAGCAACTTGAGAAGCGCTCAGAAGGTCCAAAGACTCAAACTGGAGGGGGCAGAAAACAACACCGTTTTTACAAATAACATGGTTGCCCACAGCCGTGGCGGGAGCAATTTTGTTTAGCACGGCGGGCTCCTTACGCTGTCGAAGCCTGTGTTGAGGTCACGCAGGTCTTTGTAATCCACGTAGATGGAGAATTTGCCAAAGCTCTCCTCAAGCCAAGCACTGAGGCCGCTGGATCCACAGGTGGAGCCTGCAGCAATGATCCACAGAAATGACTCATTAAGACACAAATTCATTCCTTTCAGCAGGCAAGACAAAGCAAGCGCCACCCTCACTGTACTTACTCCACGGGTGATGCTGCTTCAGGTAGCCCAGCATGACTTGGGTGAGCTCTTGCTGCCTCAGCGAAGTCATCTGCTCAGAGACGCTGCTCAGAGCCCCAACGCTACAGTGGAAAGACCGAAGGAAAAGGTAAGGATGCCGTACAAATGTCCTCTCGCCCTCTTCGAGAGCGCTATAATACACGTGTCACAGAGCTGTCTGGCATCTGGGGAGCGCTACGTACATGACGTGGTATGCGTTGCAGTCTGTGTTTGCTGTTACTGTCTGGAGCATCTCTGCAGTCAAGCTGGGGAGGAGAGGAACCAGTTTCACCGTGAACCAGGAAACCCAGTCGTAGCTCAGGAAGTCGGCAAAATGAAGACTGATGACGGTGAAGGTTCGATTCATCATGATGTCCCTAACCACAGGATTAATGTCCAGATTCTAGAAGAAATTGTGAAAAGAAATAAAATTCACCTGTCTTATATTCAGGAACCAGTCTACAGCTATACACATCTGCACAATTTCATATCAAGTCAATAGCCCTCAAGGGTTTTACCATTTTTTGTCAAGTAAATCTTATCAGTAGTCATTCACCAAATTCCACAGAATGCACATCTAATTACTTACAACTAGTGACAAGTGGAGTATAAGGTCTTAGTTATACAGTGAAAGAACTTTAGTAAAGTAAGTTACAAGTGATGAACATGACATTAAGACACTGAGAGACTTAAATGAAAACTGGAGAAAAACTTATGGATTTGCATGTACTTCATGCAGTGACCATTGTGGAGTGCTATAAACACATGTAATGTATTTTGTAAGCTGAGTTGCTATCAAACAGAAAACTCTAATTATGCCTCACAGCATTAACAGAACTGATGATGTTCCAGTAAATTCCTAATATGTACAAAGGCATCCAGCTATCACTTTCACTGAATAAAAAGAAAACAGAAATGCTTTAACTGATCAAACACAAAGACAATAAACATATGACTGTGACAACATATAGTTTATCTTTTCCTCAAGCCATCTCGTAACATATTTTCAGCCACATTCTATAAGAAGCCACATCAGATCACAAAAGTATTTATTACAAACATTAGACTGAAGTTATGAAGGGAGTTTGGTGCAAAAATATGTTGTTCAATGCGTATCCTGTTGGACAACATTTTTATAAATGTTCTCATCACTGCGGTGTGCATTAATTGGCTGTCAGAGAGAATAGACAGTGAGAAAGAGCAGCTGGTATCAGTGTATCAGTACTGCGAAATAGATAATTTAGTATCAATAAACATCAGAAAAATCAATATTTTTGGCAACACTAAGTGAATTCAATTCAGGACATGAGATTGGAAGTGTGGGTTGTACTTGTCCTCAAAGGTACACAAACTTTGGTTACTGACATATCTGGTCTTCTCAAGAAAGGCTAGCTAGTGTGTGACCCATGTCTTGATCACAAAACTCTCACAGGACCTTACGGATACCACAGGACCCTGGCTGTTCATGAATCTGCAGTATGCAACCCTGTCTATGCATGTAGAAAAATTGGAACTGCTGCTACTCTCTTTTAAAGCACAATAGGCAATGCTGAAAGAAAACACTGATCAAGAATGATGTTCATGAAGGGACAAAACAAAAGAAACCAAAGAGATTTTATATATACCTCAGATGGAATTAGTGTCCAGAAAAATTCCTCAGTGTTCTGGAAAGCATCACCTTCGTCTAGACGGTCAAAAATGATGTTGATCATGTTCACATTGTTCAGTGCTCCAGAGGTCACAGTCAACTCGGCTAGTTGAGATGGACTCAATAACTCTAACAAATCAAACTACAGAATACATCATTAGCTGGAGTTCATTTGCATCATAAAAGTTGTTCAATCATTATTTTTCAGAACTCAGCTCACCTCAGTGAAATGGCTACTGAGTGTTTGCAGTTGTCTGAGTGTTGCATATTTAGAGAAGATCCCAAAATTCTTCTTTAGCCATTCATGGTTATCGGTCATGTTGGAGTGGCAGCCTGGATCTGAAATTGAACATTTGGCATCTGTGACTTCCAGTCCTCCATAAAAATCCTTTCAATACACTTGTTGGTTAATGTCTGAGTACCTGCTGTATCTGTTCTGGACAGGTAAGAGTAAATGAGATGAGAGAAGATCAGCTTCTGCTGCCTGTCTGTGATCAGCGATTCCTCCCTGCTGAGAACTTCCACACTGTCCGTTCAGAAAAGAACATTGCTTTATTAGCACTTATGCTTCGGAGGTGAAATATGTCTTTTGTGTTCTTTCATGTAATTTCACATACATGATGTGGAAGGCTCCACAGGTGAAGTTCATCCGGCTCAGTCTTGTTGCAAACTCCCCATTCGTATATGACAGAACAGGCAGAAACTTCCAATACAGCCAGTTCTCAACAAACGGTAGATCGCGGACTGTTGTTTCAGTGAGATCGTCCAAAGAAGCGAAGAGAGCAGCCACACTGACATTTGTCTGCGAGTCCTGTAAAAGACAGGAAACTGTGACTCATCGAACAGAGATAGCTGGATAAGAGATGGAGCTGGACTCGTGTGTTGTGTGAGTTACGGACCACCTTGGCAGAGAAATTCAGCTCTATGACAGAGCTGCATGTTTATTACTGGAGACGTTTCCGTCTAAATTATTGTCTAATGTATTACTGATTTAAATGTCATATGTACTGCTGACTTGTTTCTTCAACATGTACACGGAGCTGGATATATTAACAGCTGTTTGAGGTGGTATTTTAGGTTCAGGCCTTTTGTGGGCAGATGGCCTTACCACTGAGGTGGTGTAGTTCACCTCCGCTGAGTTGTATGTTTGCATTGAGACATTCACAGTCCTGTTTGGGAACAAGAGAAATCCCTTTTTAAAGTGCAGCAAATTTAGGAGAGCAGGGATCAACATATAGCTGCTAAAATGTGTCCGTTTAGACAAAGCAACTATTCTGACCTGTTCTCTGACTCAGCCTGCTGAATCTCTGCTGGGAAAGACAATGTACAGTGGCAGACAGCTCAGCTTCAACAGCTACGGTATTCTTTTTAATCTAACTAGAATTATTTTGAAGTATCATTGTCATGTATACATTTATTTGGATCAATGTAACTATGTTCCAACTTACCATTAAAATGATTTGTGACATACTACAGACAAAACAAAACACAACAATTTAAGAGCAACATATTTGGAGGCGAGTCCAGCATATCCAGACCAGTGGTGCATCATCAAATATATTATCAGTAGAAATAAGTGAAGAGCTGTAAACATGTTCCATTTGAAAAGGACTGTACAGAATTCCAAATCACGAAAGGCGCCAACAAGTGTCACCGGATATTTGCAACAAAATGTACAATACATGTGATAACTTTTCTTTTCTTTCCTTTTTCTGAAAAGGTTGTCATGTTATGCACAAAATCAAATATTGTATACAAATGTATGCATTAATAATGAAAATGAAAAAAAAAAAAAAATGTTTTAAAAGCTATTTTAAATAATGTTATGTTAAATCAGAGGAAAGCAACCAAGGCAAAAGTATAGATCCATAGAAGAACAGTGGCAATTCTGTAAGATGCTGGAATGACCTAAATTATCTTAAAAACTGTGGGCAAGTATACAGAGTGATCATGCTAAATACTGAATTAATTAATATTATTATAATTTAAAAAAAAAAAAAAAAAAAAAAAAAAAAAGAAAAAGTCATTGCATTATTAAAAAAAAAGAAACATCTTCCCTTCACTGTAATTAGTGCCTATTGCTTTTGGTTATTCCAGCATCACAGAGACGTTTTCACAGTTCCATGGATTTGGAACAGGGGTTTCCAGTGCTGTTTCTGGAGATCTGCTTACCTGCGGAGTTGGAGCTGAACTTTGCAGGAAGGCAGATCTCGAGGAACAGGACTGGGCAGCCCTGATTTAGACAATATCTTTATCATTACTATTAGTTGTGTGTATTTGTTCTACTTACCTGTCCATGCAGCACTGAAGTAAAGTAGCCTAAGGAAAAGATCAAATAAATAAATTTCATGCATTCATTCATTTAATACATTCATTGATTTGTTTTAGCTGAGGCAGTAGAAACCAGGAATCTTGGGAAATTCCCTTTCTTCTGACTGTCTTGTTTGTTCATGTGCCCTTTGCTGTTTTTACCCCAGTTTATTTTAGCTCATTTTGTCTGTGGTATAAAGTTTCATTACAGCTTCCAAACTCTCCCTGACACTGCGCTTTTTGTCACGGATCCTTGTTTGTGTCTGTTGGTTAATGCTGAGCAACAGAGGGCCGTGCATCTTACATAGCAGATGCTAACAGCCTGTGAAACACATCAAGCAAGGCTCAGGCAAAGAGATTTCGAAGCAGTGTTGAATTCTCTCTTTTTCTTTCTTAATCTGAGGTCACCGTAGCCACCAAATCTAGTCTGTATCCAGATCAGATGGTCACTGCAGTCCCCCGGATCCAGTCCGTACCCAGCCCAGATGGTGGATCAGCACCTGAGGACGACCTCTACAGCCCTGAACGTCAGCAGAGACCACGTCAACTAGATGAGCCCCGGAGATGGATCCCCAGTGAAGACCTCGTCACCTAGACGGCCGTCGGCACAAGACCACGGGAACCAGATGAGTCCTCTGTTCATTTGGACTTTGTTGCAGCCTAGAATTAAACTGCTGGTTTTGTAGGGCCAGAGGAGAACGGAACACTATTTTTGACACACTGTTTCCTTGTTTCCCCGTTTCCAATCTGCGTTGTAAAAAACGCTACATAAATAATGTTGATTTGACTTGACATTCCAATATGTGATTGTTTTTCATTCTGTAATGAATTGACCTTTTTCATTTTTTAACACAGCCATGTTTCTACAGGCTACTAATGAAAAGCATGTCACTGTGCATTTAATTGAACAATGACCCCTGTAATGCCTGCATTTCACTTTTGGGTGAACTACTCCTGTCATAGGAAGCCTCTGCCAATGAGCACGACTACACGAGACTCTGATGAAGGCAAACTATTTTCAAAAATAACAGATAATACTTGAGTATGTCCTTTGCTGGTATTTTTTGAGAATTTATCATCCTTGTTAGTATTTCGACATCATCTCATGAGAGAGTTGCAAATTGACACACCCGTGAAAGGAGGAATTCCTATAGATAGATCTGTTGAACAGACCACTTCAAAACGAGATGTGAAAGCAGGCCTATAGAGGGAACAATAATGAAACATGCCACCCACAGGCACTTTCAGGAGGCATCAGCAAAGATGTCAGCAGAGAGCGTTAATGAAACCCTAATAGGCACAATCCTCAGTGCTTTTACAGACACATCTATAGAGAAAGAGATGTCTAACACCATGTAAGGTGCGCTAGATGTCTCCCTCATCTAACACACCTGATTCAGATCATACACACATCACACCGGTGCTTTCAGAGTTGCACTAGCTTCCCATTAATGCTAGAATTGATCTTCTAATTTTAACATATAAGGCATTATATGGGTCTGTATCTCAGTGATCTCATTAGTCCATATACCCTACAGCCTATAAACTTAAGACCTTAAAAGGCTTTTTCATTTAAAGCTTAAAGTTATGGAATGTGTGTCCCTTCACTATTAGAAATGCTTCAACTTTGGAACATTTAAAAAAAATAATAATAATAATTATTAAGATAATAATTAATGTACATTAAGACTAATATTTCTTTAAGGATGTTTTTAAATTAATTGTTTAGGTTTTTTTATGATTATTATTATTATTATTATTATTTACGATTGCTTCCTTTTTTATTTCACCGTAGACCTTTTGGTTCAGAAAAGCACTTTACAAATAAAAGACATTTTTTATATAATTTCCACAGTGAAAATCCGATATCAACACGACCAGTTCAAAATATTGTTTTAACGTTAAAAAACATCTAAATACCGGAGGATGGTAATGTACATATGTACATAATGCATCCATGTGGATTTATATAAATATAAATACCTTCTTATTAAATTATTACAAATTGTCATATCTGAAGGTACTAAATTGAGGGACAAATGTCTGCTGTGATGTTTAATATGAAAATAAATGTAATTTAGTTACATGAAATGTGTCTTTAATCCTAATGAACCTTATTCATCACAGTTGCAACCACTTTGTTCCCGCAAAGAGCCGTGTTTGAATCATACATTGGACTAATTAAAATAAGGCAGGGGCCTTAAATCCTTTCAGCACCTGTATTTTCTTTAAACTTCATTATTTACGATGGGGCTGAAGACTGTAGACGTGTTTTTGTAGGCCAAAACCCCCTTTAGCACATCCAGTTCCATCGTCCTGAAGTCAAGTGGGTTTTTGGATTTAGTTTTTAGTTAAATGCCTGAAATAAGATCTGTGGTGAACACAAGCTCAATCTTCTGTTTATTCTTCTTTATTTTATGACATAAAATACATCAGTTTAACCTCCCTGTGAAACTTTTACTCGTCTTGAAAAAGGAAGTTGCTATCAAGGGTTGACATAAAAATATAGAGTTTGTTAGGACATTAAACGTCATCAGGCCGAACAGGTAAACTCATCTACTCACTAGTTGCTTTCACAGATTACAATCAAGCTCATGCAAACTATTAAAACTCACACTTTCAGTGAGAATGTCTTTAAATGAAGACTAAGATAACTGTCAGAAGCATAATGGTGTCGACGTTAAAGTCGTGTCACTTAGTTCATGTCCTGTTTCTTTGTGAAGATTATCAAGATAAACAAAACTTTTGAGAGTAGCAGATCTTATTTTCTGCAATTATCCACAATTCAATGGGGAAAAAAAAAAAAAAAAAAAAAAGGATTTTTCAGAGTGGGCATAGGGTAGGAAAAAAAATATATATACATACACATACACATATATACACATATATATATATATATATATATATATATATATATATATATATATACGTATACATATATATATATATATATTCATCGTCATTGCAATACAGTTTCATTACTTTGTAATACAGCAGAGTTTGTGGAGCTCACCAGAGAAGAGAACAAACACTATAAGGATTTTGTTGCTGAGCAGTTTTTTCCTCGTTGTTGCCATCATTATCATCATCTCAAAACATGGTGTTAATATCTGGAAGGACACATCAGATACAGAGTCAGCATTTAAAGAATCAGTGGCTAGCTGACATGACATGTCTTACTGTCCTAAAACATTTCTATACAACCATTTTCTAAAGGATGTACAATATATTACTATGATACATACATAATATTATATATATATATATATATATATATATATATATATATATATATATATATATATATATATATATATATTATATTATATTATATTATATTATATTATATTATATTATATATATATATATATATATATATATATATATACACACAGTCAGTTCCACTTCTTGAGCATTGACGTAAAAATTACATTTTCAAATTAAATGGTTCTAAATATGAAATTCTTTGAAGCACAGACTAAAGGGGTTAGTTCACCCAAATACGAAAATTAGCTGCTACTATACTCTCCCTCAGTAAATCCAAGATTCAGGTGACTTTTTTTATTTATTAGAACAGTAAAGTAGTAAAAAGAAACCGCGCTCCTTGCCGATTCATAAAAGTCAATGGCTACCAGCACTACCAGAGAGTCAAAAAGCATATCAGACCTGAGCCCTTGAATAAGGGGGGTGAAATTAAAGTTTTTATGATTTCTCATGGTTTATGTAAACAGGTGAGCTGATGAAGACTAGTTTATTCACTTAATACACTTTAGACATGTAAAACATCATTGCATGCAATTATAATATAATTGTGTATGTGTTATGCCATTGCGTGATCAAATAAGCGAACTAATGAACTGAATCAGTTCATTGAAATGAACTGTCTGAAAGAACCAATTCACAGAAAAGAATCAGATTTCCCTGTTTGCCTGAGGCTCTGGATTACGGGTAATAATGCCATAAATAACGTTCGGTTTCCTGCACATTATGATCGCTTTGCTTCATAAGACCTCAATATATTGTCAGGAGCCACCAGTGGGATTCCTTAAAATGCATATTTTTAGTTTTAAAAACAGGCAGCCACTGACTTGCATTTTATGAACCACCAAAAAAAAAAGCCACCTACATCTTGGATGGCCTGAGGGTGAGTAAATTACCAGAGAATTTTTATTTTTGGTTGACCTATCCCTTTAAAGAGCAGGTCATATGGGTTTTCAAAAAAATACCTCTTTTGCAGTTTGTAATGTAAACAGTCATTATACATAAAGGTATTGTCTTTCAAAAGAAGGAGTCGGCTCCGAATGGCCTTAACGAGTCGTTATATTTACAAATCTTCTGCCTGTTACCGATCTACGTCACTTGGTAACACATTAGCATAATCCCCACCTGCCTCGAAATACAAACAGTCTGACCTGCCCACAAACACTTAGTTAGTGCTAGTTAGTGCGGTTACATCATGTCAAGAAGACGCTGTATTACGCGCTGTGAAAGCAATCTGGTTTTCATTGCCGAAAGATGATGATGATGTGAAGAATCAGTGGTTAAAATTATTACTTTTTTTTTTTTTTCAGGATACCACCCGCTATTTCCTAAGAATGTGTCGATTAATGTAGACTGTCGTTGTTCAAACACGGCACCGGAAGTTATAAGGTTAATGCAGGGAGTAAAAGACCTGGAGGAGATGAGCGAGTTAGGCTGGTGAGTCTTTAAACTGTATTGTTTCATCAGTTAGTCACGTTAGCACTCGGCTAACGTATTCACCATTATTGTTTTGTGAAGTCTTTACAGTTTACAGTTTGTTTTTACTACTCAAAACTAACCCAATCGAATTTCGAGGGGTGGTCTCCCATCAAAAATCACGTCTTGGAGTGTAAAATGTATGCTTTTTTTTCCCCTGGTAAATTATTGGGGTCGCTTCAACTCGCGACATCAAAAACAACCACAGACTAGGCAACACAGATGGTAGCGCTCCTAACTTGCTAAGGTACTCCTCTCACAACAGGCTTGGCCAGCTGACCAATCAGAGAAGAGTAGGCTTATGGAAGGGAGGGGTTTACAGACATTACCTCGAAACAGATTTAAACGAACTGATTCAAAATCATGGACAAATGACCCTATGTATAATTGCATATTCTGGGAAAATTACAATGTTTTCTGATCTTAGATGCATTTAAACCTGTTTTAGGGGACTATTTTAGGACACTTAAAAAAAAAAAAAACATGACCTTTAAGTTTTGTTTTTGGCAGATTATTGTAGAAGTGAAAAAGTTATAAAAAAGTAAATAAAAAAAGTTGAAGTTCCAAAAAAAAAAAAAAAAAAAAAAAAAAAACTAAACTTATTTGTATATTTTTATGTGTATGTTTTATTTGTATTAGGGATGCTCATTTTAACCGGTTAACCGTTAACCGACAAAAAATTTTGACTGGTTAATACAATCAATTAAACGGTTTAAAAGGCCATTTAATTTTTTTTCAATAATTTATCAAAATATTTTAAAATGTTTGTTGAACGGTTAAAATAATATAAAATTGCATTTTTGAGAGAGAGAGTAAAAAAAAAAAAAAAAAAAAGATAAATCATGTAGGCCTACAACATTAAGTCGCATTAAGTCGCATATTATTATTACATTCAGAAACAGATCTTTTTTTTTCAGTTCTAAATAAATTAAATCAATCTGAATACTTTCAGTTTAACAGTATTCAAAAAAAGAAACAAGAATGAAAAATATAAGAAGCTAGGCTATATTAACGACAAGCCAAAACGAATTTATTTAGGCTAATGCGAAACTGAAACTAACGTTGGGTCTCTCATACGACACAAATCCAAATGTTTCCGTATTCGAGATGTATTTGAATGCCAAAATATTATTTATTATGTAAACCTTTGTTTGTGCTTCACTTGCATTCCAATATCCACATAAAACAAATTGTTTGGCATAATATTACGGCAGTACGCTGATAACGATTAGGCAGTGTGATTTTTCCATATATTTGGCTGACTGTATTTTATTATGTTAATGGAAAAGTTGCATTGTCAAGTTAGCAATGCTTAACTGTCTGTCTGTGTGTGTGTGTGCGCGCGGCGCCGGTGCAGTTGATTTTTTTTTTTTCCTTCTAACAGTGGAAACGACTCCTTCTAGTCATACAGATAATCAGAACTAAACGGTTTGTTTTTATTTGTGTACATTCACAATAAAAACAAATCTTTGTGCTTTTGTAAAAATAAAAATAAAAAATAGGATGCCGTTTTCAGCCGTCTTCCTTTTGCGCAGCGAAACCAAAACTCTGCATCCTAGCTACTTGTTGCACAGTTTTTTCTTTTGCTTTAAGTAAAAATGTTTATCGTATAAGCCTATTCATTCATTATATATAGCCTAGCCTAGCTTTGTTATGTCTTTCTCCGTTCGCATGCAGAACGCTGCAGGTGCGTGATGTGATGTGTCCATGTAAATCCCATGGTAAATCCTCATGTTCTGTTGTTTGCTGCTTTTTGCGCATGTAAAATTAATCCCTGGAAAACAAATTTTGGTATTTTTAATGGGTCACAGACACTTATCCTTTCTAAAATAATTAAATTCTAGTTTGAAATAATCTTGTCTGTTAATGGTTAATAATCGGTTAACGAGCGTCGGCTGTCGGTTAGGAAAAATAACCGAAATGAACATCCCTAATTTGTATATTTCACAAATCCAGCTGAACTCTAAAGCTGCAGGAAAATCAAAACCTAAATCAAATCTACAAGTTGTGCTCCAAATTTGAGGTAGACAAGTAATATTTGCAAATGTATTGCTAATTCATACATATCACACCACAAGTTTAAATTTAATAAAAGTTTAGGCTGACAATTTAAAGCATATATAAAGCATACATATAGATATATACCCTACTGTTCATGTATTTGGAATTGTTGTTTTTTTTTTTTTTTTGTTTGTTTTTTGTTTTTAAGAATTTTTTTCTCTTATTCAAGGACACACTAAACTGATCAAAAGACAATAAAGACATTTATAATGTTACAAAGATTTCTATTTCAAATAAATGCTGTTCTTTTGAACTTTCTATTCATCTCTTTATCCTGAAAAATAAAATCAGTTTCCACTAAAATATCTGGCAGCACAACTGTTAACATTGCTAATAATCAGAATGATTTCTGAAGGATCATGTGACACTGAAGACTGGAGTAATGATGGTGAAAATTCAGCTTTGATCACAGGAATAAATTACATTTTATTCAGATATTCACATAGAAACAGCTATTTTATATTGTAATTTATATTGTAATTTGTATCAATCAAATAAGTTAAATCTTGAACACAATCTTCAATTAAAAACAACAAAACAAACAAACAAACAAACAAAAAAAAAAAAAACAATCTTTCTGATCCCAAATATTTCCAAAATAGTTAACTCACTACAAACATAATCTTTGGAAAAGAGCGCTTACCCGTAAGCTGTGTGTGAGTAAGTGTGTGTGTTTGCGGGCGGGAGGTCGTCCTCTCTGAGTTCCTCAGGTATACGGTCTGACCTGCAGGCATCATCTCATAAATATTTAGTTTCTTCTGTCATCTGAGCACTGTCACACCCAAGAGTGACTGACTGACAGATGATTAGATGAAGAGTCCTGCTTCACAGATTCTGAATGGAGTTCTAGTAGTGACCCTCTTTCAGGATCCCACTGGCACCAGAAAAGACTGATTTAATGATGAACAGATTCAATAAAAAGTGAAGGCTTGTCTACAGGGTTGCAGATAAACTATAATTTCAGACATCATATGTTATAGGGTGAAATGTGATCGGTTCTCTAAAGGAATGACAGGAATGCAGAATTCAGCTAGACTGGGTTCAACCTGTTCTCTCTGTTTGTACATCATGTTTTTGACATCTACCGTCTCATCAGGTGATAGAGTGTCATGAGTCCATTAAACGAATCTCCTTCAGAAATGCAGTCTTAGATTCTTCCAGAAAATAAAGCTGATGTGAACTGCTACAATCCATCACAACCGACCAGATGGACTATATTCAGAGAGTCTGAGCAATTCCTTAGGGGCTTTCTTTCAGCTGTCAAACTGCTATGTAATCAAGTCTATGTTTCTTTTTTATAATAAAAAAAAAGAATTGAGATAATATTTTTTATGCATAATACAGTAGAGAAAAGCTAGAGTGTCTATCTCTACACAGATTCGCCTTTAGAATGTGCTGACAGAGCCAATGGTTCTTTTTTTTTTTTTATTGCGGTCTGTGATTAATAGCTTTCGAATGCAGGGTGTGCCTGAGAACAACAGGATATGTTTTTTTAATGATGAATATTTGTGTATTGATTGTTTATTTGGCATTATTCATTGTCACTGTATTTTTTATATTTCATTAGTCGTTGCATCACTGTTTCTAAATACTTTTGTTCATTAAATGTCTGTCCTACATAACATATGTGCTAGATGTCAGCTGTTGATTTTAGCTGAAAAACACAAGATGAATTGATTCCAGGGTCACAACTTAATTTCTGGCAATATTGTCCGCTTGATTGCACATTTTGGAAGAGAGCTGAGCTGGACGATGACGCCGCTGAATCAATGATGAACCGACTTGACCTGAAAAACTGATTGTTTGATGTGGTGCTCTTGCATTAGCGACACACTATTTTCCTGTTTGACACTGTAAAGATGCTTTGACACAAACTGTATTGTAAAAATGCGGTATCTAAATATAGGTGACTTGACAGCTTTTTTGAGTAATCAAACACAAAATTTGGGTTTATGTTTTAAAATAAGTTGAACAAAAACTATATTTAACATTAGAAGCTGCCATCATTCAAAAAGATTGCCAGTTGTGTTATTTTTTTGAATGGGTTTGAATGAACACGAGACTACTTTCCTTGCAGCTTTAAGTCACTGGGATGTTTCTGCTTACTGTCAGAGAGCTGTGTTTTTTTTTTTTTTTTTTCCTCCACATTGTTTTGAAGAGACAAATCACATGCTGAACATTCATCTTGCAGTGAACAGGCCGTAGCCTCCGCAGGTAGATGTGCATCACACATGTCCCGATCTCGCTCCTCTGGCTCCCATAGCCGCTCAAATCAAGTAGAGTACTAGAGTACTAGTTTACTAATGTATGTCCGTCTCTCCAGCAGAGCTTTCCACAACTTTCACCCACTCCACTCCACTGGAAAGAGTCTTAAACTTGAGCACACATGAGCACAAGAAACGGCTAAAGACGTCCACAGCCACTAACTAACAACCTAACCAGGACACTCAGTGGTGGAAATGGATGAGATTTGCTGCTTATTTATTAATCATGCTTTATACTAAACCTAACGTTATGTGCTATGAATAATGCTTTTATTGCTGTTGCTTTTCTTATTCTGTGTAATTTTCAGTGTCAACGGCCCGTGTATGTTAGGCAATGTGACACAGTGTTGGTTGCACGGTGTGAAAACCTCCATCAATACAGAAGGTTGAGGAAAAACACTCACATAGAGAAACTATGGAGGGAAGCTGAACCACCTGCGCTTGGGTCGTAAAAACTGATATTCTTGATGACATTGTTCCCATTTTTTATTATCAGAGCGTGTGAAATTTATCAGATCAAATAATTTTTCAGAATTAAAACGTCATTTGTGTGCTCTTATGTGCTCGTATTACTTAATGGCTTACCTAAAACACCGGTCGAGTCGGTTTGCGGAGACTACGCTTGGCATAGTCTGGGTTCCCCTGAGCCATCCTCTCCCTTTCTCGCTTTCTACGGCTCCACGGTTGCTGCTTGTTCTTCTGAGCATTAAACACTGGAATAAATGTTAGTCTGGTCACGGCTTTTATTGGTGTTGGGTTAAATGCATGTTGGTTAAGAGCAGAGCTGACAATGAGTCACTTAGAATATAAATGTGATCATAGTCATTTAATTCATAGGTGCTTATATATATCAAATTAGTATCAGATTATTTAAGTCACAGCCTGAAGGCAATTACTCTAATCACAAATATGGTGTGACATTAAAGACGCACACACACACACACACACACACACACAAGTTATTGCTGAGTTTGAAAGCGGTGGAATGTGGTTTGGTCTCTTCTGTCATTGCCTTTGGGAAAATGAGTCACGCCAAACTAAATCATGATGCTAAACATCACAAAAGAAGTAATTCCAATAATGAATCTCTTGATAATACGAGCCAGACAGGTTTTGAGAAATTCACCTTCATGGATGGTGCTCTTTTAGAGTATCTAGAGATAATCTTGTTATTTTCAGCAGTTCAGAATTACAAAGAAAGTGAAATTCTTTACTGCATTTTGTGTTAAATTAGTTTTAAATATCAAGCTTTTGCATGTCTTCAAAACTACTGAAAGCCTCAAGGAATTACTTTTTATTGAGAACTGGCAGTCATAAACACCTCGTTCATATATGGGTTAGAGAATCAGAACCAGAGTTTTATCTGACGGCTCCAGTGGCATTCCTCATTTCAGACACTCTTTGCCTTGGTTTTAGATATATCGTTGAGAAATAGACAGTGACTGTCTTACATGTTGAACACATGACTGAAAGTTTAATTATATCATATCGCTCACACTTTGCCAATATACAGCTTATGTTACACACTTAAAAATAAAGGTGCTTGAAAAGGTTCTTTACAGCAATGCCATAGAAGAACCATTCAGTCACAGTTTCTTGAAAGAACCATCTCTTTCTTACCTTTTTATAATCTGAGAACCTTCTTTCACGCAAAGAACCTTTTCTAAAACAGAAAGGTTCTTCAGATGTTAAAGGTTCTCTATAGAACCATTTAGAAAAAAAAAGGTTCTTCTATGGCATCGTGAAGCACCTTTATTTTTAAGAGCGTAGTTAACCTTGGCAACCGTTTTTACAGTATTCAATAAATGAATTGAATACTTAATTGTTGTTAATTGTTCATCCATGTTCATTCGTAACAGTCACGTTACTTTGTACATGTATGACCGAGTCTATTTGATTTCCATATAGGGTTTCTCGATGCATTTTGGCTCACGTAGATGCGATGTGATGTGCTTGGCTATGCGATTTCTCCCCTGTCCATCCCGAGGTCTGAGCTCACTCCGTTCCTTCAGCCGCACTGTAAAGACAGGCGAGTTCGTTTCCAACGACAGATGAGACTTTAACGGCATTTTCGATGGTGATTTTCAGTGTAAGTGGTGTTTTATAAATAAGCATGTGAAATGTTGCATTCATAACACACCCCAAAAAAATCACGGGTATTTTGCTGTTCCGGACGCATCACCTCCAGCAGTGACGTAAGCAGCTGTTTATGTATTTCTTTGTGTTGTGACTGACAGGTTCACATGAACACCCTCAAGTTTCCTTGAAACAATCTGGCAGATGTTCTCACTTACAAACCCAGAGGCGTAAATTTTGCTTTCCCGCATAGTTACATTTACGTTATTCAGCACGTAGTTCAGTAATTCAGCAGTCCATCTGCAGTTATTCCCCTTTTATATTGTATATATTCCTGCGGTGTTGAGGATGCGCCGCTTGACCTCAGCTCTAGAATCGACAGGCTAAGTCATCAGCAGGCGTATCATCCTTTCAAGGATTGTCGTTTTGATAGAGAAGGACTCCAGTATGAAGTTTCTCCAGAACCACAAGGAAAGTGAAGTTAACATGACCCTGAAACCCGGCGTAACACCGTGTGTCGAGTTCACCCGCGGATGCTGGACGGGGAGCGCATTTGACCCGCTAATCGGGTCACACTTGTCCACATGAAACACCATGTGCAAAAGCACAGAAACCATATTGGAGCCCATTGGCTTTCAGGGACAGAAAAAAGACTGCAATATTTGTTTTGTTAAACAAATTCCTTTGTTTTGTTAAGAGGAAAGGAACAGGTATGGTTTTGCAGCAACTTGAGAGTGATAAAATAATGACAGAATAATTATTTTGGGGTTTAATTCTTCTCTAGTCAGATTTTTTGTGTGTGACTCATGAAAACGATTCCCAATTCTGTTTGTGAATCACAAGCTCGCTTGCGTGTGTGCGCTGGAAAAATACATTCAGTAAAACAGAATGGAAAGAATTCTGGCTTCTTTGACAAAAATATCTTTTGCACAATAAAGTTGTTGAAGTGTCCTAGTAAATTACACATTTACTGAGTGAAATCATTTCACCCAGCTGCTCCTTTTGTCATCAGTTTGATGAAACAATTATTCGCTTCCTTTGGAACTGCGTTCATTACAAAGTGTGTTTGCTATGTTTGAAACCAGACCCTTTTTGATAAAGTTCCTTTATAATTCCTTTTTTTTTTTTTTTTTGCAAAATTTCGCATTTATTTGTCAAAGAAAATATCCAAGTAAGACAGCCCTGCTTGGACTCTCGAAGAAACTAAAAGTCTAATTGCCTGTAATGGTGTAATAAATACAAGCTAACATAATATGCTTTAGTAGAACTTCATGTATTGTAACCATAGACTGTAAAAAATAGGGACGTAGTGTCCGTGACGTCGCCCGTAGGTTTCTGAAGAGCATTTTTGAAGCTCTTTGTGGCCGGGAGTCGGCCGTCGCCATCTTGGAATCGCGTCACTGCACGTCACTCCCGATTAATCGGAAATGGGCAAAGAGGCAGGACGTGGGTGGAGCTGGTTGCTGAAACTACACCCGCCGAGCGCGACGGTGGTGACATACAGCGGCAATCCACCTGTCACTCAAGTGGCCACGCCCTAAATTATGCAGAACTTTAAGACTTAATATAAATTAAACGGATGAGTTATAAAAAAAATTCACCCCCCCTCACAAGGGCAAAATTAGCTATATAGACCAAAACCACCTTTTGTACTAGGCTGTAAACATATTTTTCTGCTGTAAAGTTGGGCATTTTAACATGGGGAGTCTATGGGATTGACTCCCTTTTGCTGCCAGCCTCTAGCGGCCAGTCGATGAATTGCAGTTTTAGTCACTTTCGTGTTGGCTTCAAGAGGGAGACCTGGAGGTTGCCGCTTGATTGTGACCCTCGTTTTTAATTGTATTGTGCTTGTAAACGTCATATTGTTTTTTGCATAATATTGAAGTCTTTGTGAGCCGCAGCGCCCTCTAGAGGAGCAGACAGGAATCAGTTATTGTTAGTGACAACAGGCAGGACTTTAGCTCGCTTTGCAGTGACATTGGCATCAAATGCGTAAAAACATTTACGTAAGATGCTGTAATCCGAAGCAGACCCCGTTACTGTGCGTACATGCGTCTCTGTGTCTCTATGCACACGTGAATATGTTTTATGGCCAGCGGTGCGTGTGACATTAGAGAGACTTTTGTTTTAACTGTCGTGAAACAGGAAGTGAAGCAGCGGATATTCTCCGGTAGTCTGTGCTGTCTGAGAGCGAGTCTTCGGTATGGACGCGTGAAAATGTTCGGCCGTGTTTTAAGGAAAATATGCTGGAAGAGAAACGGAGCGCGCAGAGGCGTGTGCACGAGACAGCCCGCGCCGCGCGTCCGATTCGCTCCGAGTCCCACAGGTAAAACAAAACACAGGCAATACAAAAACAGCAGACGAAAGAAACGTGCAAAATGCTTAAATAGAATGAATGACCTATGCAAACACACCGGCGTGAAATCCCGGTGAAGGGAACCACGCTGCTCCGAACGTCTCGTGTTGGTGGTGACGTTTTCTTTGAAACCCGGTTAACTGTTCTCGTGTCGTGATGATGTTCAGGGTTTCTGCATCTCGGAGGTCTCCGCACGGCTCTCTATAACTACCTGTTCGCCAAGCAGCGCGGCGGCGCGTTTATCCTGCGGCTGGAGGACACGGACCGGACGCGGTTAGTACCGGGAGCCGCTGATGCCATAGAAGACATGCTGGAGTGGGCAGGTGGGTGTGGGTGTGCACACTTGTTTATGCTACATTGCGGGGACCAAATGTTCCCACAAACAGGGGCGGACTGGGAAAAAAATTCAGGCCGGAAAATCTCACACGCATCCAGGTCAAATTTTGAAATCACGGACCAAAATATTTTTGTATGGTCATCATTATCACATTTAAAAAAAAAAAAAAAAGTTTAAATCCCTATAGGTTGGGGCCGTGCAAGTATTACATTCGGACCATGTGTTATTGTTTTATCTTGCCTAAATGTCAAAATTAGCACAATAATAGCTACATCTCGAATATATGTTTATAGAAAAATCTTAAAACTGAACATGTTTTGTCCTAAAATATTAACCATGGTATTACTAGGCCTAAGGTAAAAGTATAGTAACCGTGTTTTTTGGCAGATTGATTACTATTTGTATAACCAGAGTTTTACTACAAATACCATGGTGAAACTATATAGTGTAGCAAAACCATTGTTAACTTGTGGTTACCATAGTGTAATCATAGTAACCATGTGTTTTATTTTTAGTAAAACCACGGTTAACTTTTGTAAGGGATGTGTTGTTGTCTGCCTTAGCTCCTCCAAACCCGTTTTTAAACGATGTGAATATTTGTCTGCTAAGTTCCTACTCTTTACCATAGTAATGATGTCCTTTTGTTGGTTTTTCAGTAAATGACTGCTACTGCTAACTTTTGCTAGGAGTTTAATGCTTAACTAAAGTAAACAAAGACAAAAGTACAATAGTCAATTTACAGATGTAACTGACCGACCTGCACTTGAAATCCTAAACAGGACAGTTTTGTCTCTCTTAGGTTTTATTATTAAATGGCAAATTCGAAAATAAATCACTTAAGTACATTTGGAAGGTAAAAAAAAAACAAAAAAAAAACAACAACAACAAAATATAAATAAATGAAAATAAATTGTAGGGCAGCGGGTCAATTGACTGCCAAGCCACCAGGAATTCTCCCGGTGCTCCCGATGGCCAGTTCTCCCCTGGTCACAAGGATAGTAAAACCTGAAATTTTTGACATTTGACACGAGGGAAATAAATTATTAAAAATAGTAAATTATATTTATCTGAAAGTGTAACAATTAAAACCGGATTTCTGTAAGGGATAGGTTTAGGGTTAGGGTTGAGTTAGGGCATAGAAAATATTGTTTGGTCAGTATAAAGGTAATAGAAGTCCGTGTGTACGTGTGTGTGTGTGTGTGTGTGTGTGTGTGTGTCTCCGTCCTCACTGATGTAGTGAAGCTTCAGTCCAGATAGGAGCTGTTGTCCGTCTCTGCTGGAGATTGTTGATTTGTGTACTAGTTACACTTCTGCACACTGCGGTGATTCTGCAAGATACAGGAACAGCAGGGCTGTCGTAGTGAAGGAACTTCCTGCGCGGTAATTTTGAGTGGTTTAATGTCGAGACGTGCGGTATGGACCCTTTTCACAAGACTGTGATGATGCGTTTTAACGGTCATCAGCATCGAAATTTTTTTTATATATATTTTTAAATGTATTGATATAATGTATGTTAAGTACATAACATGAATAATGGATGCACATAAACACAATACTTTGTATTATATTACCTTTGCATCAACAAAAAAAACTAGTTAAATGCTAATGCGAGGGTGTTTCTAATGCAGTGTCTGTGGTAGCAGCGGTAAATTTGGCATCGCTCTCTCTTCCGACCGCCGGGATCAGTCTCTCTCAATCTTTTTTCTGTTTTGGAATGCAAATGGGAATGCAAAAATATGTTTGTGATACTCCCCCATTCACTGCTTTCGAGGTTTACCCAACTCTGACAACTTCCGTGTTGCCAAAAGAGACAAGACTGTGGTGGTTAAACCATTAAAACTAATTTAATAGCATAACGCACAGGGTCCTGCAAGTCATCTGTAGGACATAAAGTCTCTCAATAAGCGTTCTCCTCCCGTAGAAAACCATTAACACTTAATATGGCGTAATGTACTAAGATGCAATTAAAGTGCAATTAAAAGATCAAATTCAATATACAGTTTATTAATATAATGTATATGTAGGCTATATAGTGTATAATCTCTACAGCCCTTTCATATCATTGTGTTTTATTTATATTGAGTTTCTGCGGGAGAAGAACGCGCAATTTAACGCATTGCGTTCTGGGCTCGTCCGCTTGCCTATACAGGGTTGGTCCTTTTAATATCACATAATGCCTTTCTTATGGCGCGTTCGTATCTGCTGGTATATCGTGTGACAACAGTAAGGTTTATACTGAATTTGGTCTTTATCATCTTAGTCCGTTTTGCCACATTACGTGTTTGTTGGGCAAGTAGGCATAAAAGTGAAAGTTTGCGCATTGCGTTCATGGTCATATGCTTGCCTTGAAGTACATTAAATTAATAAACTATATTACATATTTGATCTTTTAATGGCACTTAATGTTTCTTAATACATTAAGCCATATCAAGTGTTAATGGTTTTCTATGGGAGGAAAAAGCTTAACGAGAGACTTTGGCCACGGATTTGCAGGTCTTGTCTCCTACAGGTGACTCGCAGGACCCTGTGCATTACGCAGTTAGATTAGTTTTAACCGTTTAACCACCGCAGCGTCATTTTACTACACGTTCAAAAAGTTGATTAAGGTTTCACTTTCCTTGAACATGACAACCACAGAACAGCAGAATATGAACGCAATGCGCAAAGTCTCTGGTTCAGCTTTTTCCTCCCGTAGAAAACCATTAATACTTGATATGGCTTAATGTATTAAGATACATTAAGTGCCATTTAACGATCAATTTTGTAATACAGTTTATTAATTTAATGTACTTCAAGGCAAGCATATGAATGCGCAAACTTTCACTTTTATACTTGCCCAGCAAACGCTTAATGTGGCAAAACGGACTAAATGATAAAGACCAAATTCAATATAAACCTTACTGTTGTCAAACGATATACCAGCAGATATGAACGCGCCATAAGAAAGGCATTATGCGATATTAAAAGGACCGACTCTGTATAGGCAAGCAGACGTGAACGCAATGCATTAAATACACGTTTTCCTCCCGTAGAAAACCAATATAAACAAAAGACAATGATATAAAACAGCTGTAGAGATTATTCTTTATGGGAAAACGCGAATGTACGCGGCGGTGCGTTTATTCTGGGCTCACCTGCTTGTGTGTAGTTGTTTTAATAATGAATAGGAGCATATTGGGTTTAGTCTTTATCATCTTAATCCGTTATGCCACGTTTTGCGATTTAAAACACTATATAGCCTACATATGCATTATATTAATAAACTGTATATCGAATTTCATTTTTTAATTGCATCTTAATACATTAAGCCATATCAAGTGTTAATGGTTTTCTACGGGAGGAAAAAGCTTAGCGAGAGACTTTGCGCATTGCGTTCATATTCTGCTGTTCTGTGGCCACGGATTTGCAGGTCTTGTTTTTATCTCCTACAGATGATTTGCAGGACCCTGTATGTTATGCTATTAAATTAGTTTTAATCGTTTAACCACCACAGCGTCTTGTCTCCACTGGCAACACGCACCATTTGTGTGGATTGCGTGTGACGTCGCAGGTAGCTGAGAGTGCAGGTGGCGATTGCGAGTGATATTGTAATTTAGTTTATTTTTTCTTGTCTTCACCACCTGACTACTGTTGTAAAATGTTGAGAGATTTGATTAAAAAAAATAATAAATATATAAAATAAAGTAAAAAATAAAATAGACTGCAAATGACGTCACTTGTGGAAGTGCAGGCGCGTGTCTGTAGCCAGACCCTATTGGAAAACACCGCGAGCGTCACGTGTATGAGTGTAGTAAACAAAACAGCGTCTCCGCCATTCACTAACATAGACACGCAGGAATATGCCTCTTGTTAAAACGCATTCTTAAAGTACCGGTACTAGTAAAATGCGGAGTCGTACCGGTTTTAAAAGCAGGATATCGCGATACTTTTTAAGCGCCGGTATATCGTGCCACACTCGGACAGACGCAGGTAATCGCTTCGCTCGGTCGATCTCTCTCTCTCATTGCCTGTCTGTTTAGGCTTGTTAAATACAAATGTACAAACCTCTGTACAAATCAGCATAGTACACATTATGTTATCATTACATACTTATTTCATATTCGGTACACGTGCACAAAGTGTAAAACGAGAAAGGCATAACCTCATGGAAAAAGAAAGCGTGGAAATGTCGCGGTTGCTGTGGTTCTCGCATTCCTCTGCGGTTGTGAATATCAGGAGGGGCCCAAACCCACCGACTACCAACTTTACTGCTTTAAAAGTCTTAGGGTTTCTCCCAGTACTGAAATAATGTTTGTATACCTTTATTTAAATTAAACTGAGTTTTAGATAAACTAATATATGTACACAAGAATGAATTGATGGAAAGCCAGTACAGTAACTCACATCTATAAACACACAGATGGTCTGCAAAATAATGTGAATTAATACCCCAAAAAGATCTTATCTGATCAGTTCAGAGTCATAGTTGAGTGATTCTTTGGGTAAGTACAGAATTACTGCAATTAAAGTTAAAAGTAACATTTAAAAAGTTCATCTTCAAACAAAAACCTAGCTTTAAATAGAAAGCCCACACTTAAATTATGCAGATCAAGTAAAAGCAAATGCACAAAAGAACACGAGGAGAAGCGAAACTTACATGACTGAACCGGAGGTGTTATGCTGCTGCTTCTTTGTTGTTTTAACAGCGGTCCGCATCCAGCGTTAGGGTGCATTTAATGCCATGCTTCCCTCTTACAAACAAATCAAAGTTCTTCTTCTTTTGATTAGCAGTTGACGACCAACTTTAAAGGTGCGTTAGCGCCACCTACCAGACTGGAAGGTAGAGCAGTATATGACAAAACAAGGGAACTTGGGAAATAAATTATACGCTTTCCATCAATCCTGTGTTTTTAAGGTAAATCATGAGATGTTTAACAACATTCCAAGGACTTCCTTCTAAAAGATTCTGAACATTAACATTCTTCTACTCTACTACCTGGTTAAATTCCTTGGGGGTTTGGCACTCAAGCGCCCCCCAGAGGAGAGTAGGAAAAAAACAAGAGTAACAGTGTGGGTATTCGTATTATACGATGAGGAAAGACACAATCGAGCCGCTGAGACTTACTGTAAAGTATATATCGTGAGAGTATGTGTGTATGTGGATAAAGCTGAATGTAGAGTTTGTGAAAACACAGTTTACATTTTGTGCCTGTTCATTCAATTCATTATTCTTCTGTGAAAAGTTGTAGGTGGAGAGCACGCTTCGGCAATCGAGGACTCTAAATTGTCCCCGGACGTGAGCGTGAGACAAGACGCGTGTGTATGGATTAAGCCATAGATGCTGGAATGATGCTAAGAAGGAAATAAACAAACATGCCTCGACTATTTGAAGACGCAGCAGCAGAGCAGGCGGGGTACAGAAATAAAAGCCAAGCTCAGCTCGTGCGAATCCTCCGACCTCCGTGTGTGTTTTGCAGGGATCCCGCCGGACGAAAGCAGCCGCAGAGGAGGGGATTACGGGCCGTACGTTCAGTCCGAACGGCTGCCGCTCTACTCGCAGGCGGCGGCGTCTCTGCTGCAGACGGGACACGCCTACTACTGCTTCTGCTCCAATCAGAGGCTGGATCTGCTGAAGAGAGAGGCGCAGCGGAGCGGACACGTACCGCGGTAAACACGCGCACTCAGATTATCGCCCGAGAGCGACTTCGGTCAGAAAGTCTGTCTTACAAAAAAAAAATCTCTCGGCCTCAGGTACGACAACCGGTGTCGACAGCTGCGGCCGGAGCAGGTCCAGCAGAAACTGGCTCAGGGAGTCCCTCACGCGGTCCGCTTCAAGCTGGACGCCGGCGCCGAGCCCTTCCGGGACGCGATCTTCGGCTGGACGCGGCACGAGGTGGCGGCGGTGGAGGGAGATCCGGTCATCCTGAAGGCCGACGGCTTCCCCACGTACCACCTGGCCAACGTGGTGGACGACCATCACATGCGCGTCAGTCACGTGCTGCGCGGCTCCGAGTGGCTGATCTCCACCGCCAAACACCTGCAGCTGTTCCGCGCGCTGCGCTGGACGCCGCCCGCCTACGCGCACCTGCCGCTGCTGCTGAACCGCGACGGCAGCAAACTGTCCAAACGGCAGGGCGACATCTTCGTCCGGCGCTTCAGAGAGCAGGGCGTCCTGCCCGAGGCCCTGCTGGACATCGTCACTCACGCCGGCTCCGGCTTCGACGGTGAGTGCAGTGTAGACGGAGGCGCCCGGATTGGCGCACGCTCAGTCTGGTCGCTAGATTAGCGCGTGCTCAATGACACGTTCCCGGAGAATGTAGATGGGGACGAGGTCAGTGAAAATAAGCGTTTGTTGTACACTCAGTCATTTCAGGGTTTTGTTTCTGCAGATAATCGGATCGGTCGTCGTCTGGATGAGCTTGTTCGTGAGTTTAACATTTCCAAGGTCACAACGCACTCGGCCTTGCTGGATCTGGACAAACTGGACGAGTTCAACAGGTTTCGTTCTTAGTTAAAGCGGTCATACATACGGATGAACCGAATCCCAGCATGCTGCATATTGTATGTAATCAGTGTGCTGCTCTCAGGTCAAACGCTGCCTGGTCACTATGAAGTCTTTTATGGCCAGAAAAACATCAGCTAATCTCAGCACAGCACAGATACTGGGATTCAGTGTTTCAGTGCTGAGCTCAATGTGCTTCTGTGTGTGTGTGTGTAGGGTTCATCTACAGCACAGGATCGAGGATGAGGAGAAGTGCGCTGCGCTGCGGGACGAGCTGCGTCAGCATGTTCTTCACACACACGGCTCTCAGATCAGCGACCGCGCCGTCCTGGAGCCCCAGTACATACAGAGAGTCCTGCAGCTCCGCAAGGTAACAGAACAGCAGATCAGCCGCCATTAGGGCTCATTAGGGCCGCAGACCGACACAAACCCGACCGAACGCCACTCACTGCACTTTGAGCGAGTCGTGTCTGTTTGAACTCTTCTGTCGCTGAATGAACACGTGTGTGTGTGTGTTTCAGGGTCACGTCTGTTCGCTGCGAGAGCTGCTGAATCACACGTATGCGTACCTGTGGATCCGTCCTCCAGTCACGCGGCAGCAGCTGCAGGAAGTGAGCGCAGAGGCGGAAAACATCGCAGCGGCGGTCATACGGTGAGTCGCACGCGTGCACACGTTGCCCGTTATTGGCGTGTTCGCGCGTGTCGTGACGTGTCTGCGTTTGTCCTCAGACTGATGACGTCCGGCGGCTCGTTCGAATCCACAGAGCGTCTAAACGCGGAGCTAAAAATGATCGCCAGCAGACTGAACAACACGAAATACAGCGGCGTGATGAGAGTACTGAGACTCGCTCTGAGTGCGCAACAGGTAACACACACACACACACACACACACATACAGTATATACTCTCTCTCACACACACACACACACACACACACACACACACATACAGTATATACTCACACACACACACACATACAGTATATACCCTCTCTCACACTCTCTCTCACACACACACACACACACACACACACACACACACATACAGTATATACTCTCTCTCACACACACACACACACACACACATACAGTATATACTCTCTCTCACACTCTCTCTCACACACACACACACACACACACACACACATACAGTATATACTCTCTCTCACACACACACACACACACACACATACAGTATATACTCTCTCTCACACACACACACACACAAACACACACAGTATATACTCTCTCTCACACACACACACACACATATACCGTATATACTCACACACACACACACACATACAGTATATACTCTCTCTCACACACACACACACACACACACACACATACAGTATATACTCTCTCTCACACACACACACACACACACACATACAGTATATACTCTCTCTCACACACACACACACACACACAAACACACACAGTATATACTCTCTCTCACACACACACACACACATATACCGTATATACTCACACACACACACACACACATACAGTATATACTCTCTCTCACACACACACACACACACACACACATACAGTATATACTCTCTCTCACACACACACACACACACACACACACATACAGTATATACTCTCTCTCACACACACACACACACATATACCGTATATACTCACACACACACACACACATACAGTATATACTCTCTCTCACACACACACACACACACACACACACATACAGTATATACTCTCTCTCACACACACACACACACACACACACACACACACACATACAGTATATACTCTCTCTCACACACACACACACACACACACATACCGTATATACTCACACACACACACACACACACACATGTCTGGTTTATTATCCTTGTGGGGACTCTCCATAGGTGCAATGGTTTTTATACTCTCCACACTGTATTTTCTATCCCCTTACCCTAACCCTACCCCTAAACCTAACCCTTACAGAAAACTTTCTGCATTTTTACTTTCTCAAAAAAACTCGTTCTGTATGATTTATAAGCTTGTTTCCCCATGGGGACCTCAATTTAGGTCCCCACGGTGACACGAGTCCCCATGAGCCTGTGTGTATTTAGGTTTAGGTCCCCACCAAGATATAAAAACAAGACCACACACACACACACACAGTATATACTCTCTCTCACACACACACACACACACACACACACACATACAGTATATACTCTCTCTCACACACACACACACACACACACACACACACACACATACAGTATATACTCTCTCTCACACACACACACACACACACACACACACACACACACACATACAGTATATACTCTCTCTCACACACACACACACACACACATACAGTATATACTCTCTCTCACACACACACACACACACACACACACACATACCGTATATACTCACACACACACACACACACATACAGTATATACACTCTCTCTCACACACACACACACACACACACACACACATACAGTATATACTCTCTCTCACACACACACACACACACACACATACAGTATATACTCTCACACACACACACACACACATACAGTATATACTCTCTCTCACACACACACGCACACACATACAGTATATACTCTCTCTCTCTCACACACACACACACACACACACACATACAGTATATACTCTCTCTCACACACACACACACACACACACACACACACATACCGTATATACTCACACACACACACACACACATACAGTATATACTCTCTCTCACACACACACACACACACATATACCGTATATACTCACACACACACACACACACTCACACACACACACAGTATATACTCACACACACACACACACACACAAGTCAAGTCAAGTCAAGTCACCTTTATTTATATACCGCCTTTAACAATACAGAATTGTGACAAGGCGGCTGTACAGTATTAGATAGGAAACAGTACATCAACAATGCCAAAGGCAACAGTAAACACTCACATTTTAGGTAAAGGTAGTTAATCAAAAACAATAAAATAAAATGCAATATTGTGTTGAGAGAAAGTGTCCCCAACTAAGCAAGCCAGAGGCGACAGCGGCAAGGAACCAAAACTCCATCGGTGACAAATGGAGAAAAAAAACCTTGGGAGAAACCAGGCTCAGTCGGGGGGCCAGTTCTCCTCTGGCCAAAGGTCCCGTGGTCTTGTGCCGACAGCCGTCTAGGTGACGAGGTCTTCACTGTGGATCCGTCTCTGGGGCTCATCTAGTTGATGTGGACTCCGATGACATTCAGGGCTGTAGAGGTCGTCACTAGGTGCTGATCCACCATCTGGGCTGGGTTCGGACTGGATCCGGGGGACTGCAGTGACCATCTGATCTGGATACGGACTGGATCTGGTGGTTAATGTGACCTCGGGATAAGAGAGAAACAGACTAATATTAGCGTAGATGCCATTCTTCTGACGATGCACTGAGTACATCGGGTGTTATGGGAAGTGTTCCCGGTTCCGGTTGACCTAATTAATGCAGCCTAACAATCCTTTAACGGATTTGAATTATAAGAATATGTTGATGTGTTATGTGTAAGCAAGGTTAAAGAGGTGGGTCTTTAATCTAGATTTAAACTGACAGAGTGTGTCTGCGTCCCGAACATTGTAGGGTAGATTGTTCCAGAGTTTGGGCGCTAGATAAGAAAATGATCTCCCGCCCGCGGTTGATTTTGATATTCTAGGTATTATCAAATTGCCAGAGTTTTGAGAACGCAGCGGACGTGAGGGACTATAATGCGATAAGAGCTCACTCAGGTACTGGGGAGCTAAACCATTAAGGGCTTTGTAAGTAATTAGCAAGATTTTAAAATCTATACGATGTTTAATAGGGAGCCAGTGCAGTGTAGACAGAACCGGGCTAATATGATCATACTTTTTGGTTCTAGTAAGAACTCTAGCTGCTGCATTTTGGACCAGCTGGAGTTTGTTTATTAAGCGAGCAGAACAACCACCCAATAAAGCATTACAATAATCTAACCTTGAGGTCATAAATGCATGAATTAATGTTTCAGCATTTGACATTGATAGCATAGGTCGTAGTTTAGATATATTTTTGAGATGGAAAAATGCAGTTTTGCAAATACTAGAGATGTGGTTTTCAAAGGAAAGATTACCATCAAATAGCACACCTAGGTTCCTAACTGATGACGAAGAATTGACAGAGCAGCCATCCAGTATTAGACAGTGTTGTAGGTTATTACACGCTGAGGTTTTAGGCCCAATAATTAACACCTCTGTTTTTTCAGAATTTAGCAGTAAGAAATTACTTGTCATCCAATTTTTTAACTCAACTACACAATCCATTAGTTTTTCAAATTGGTACGTTTCGCCGGGCCGCGAAGAAATATAGAGCTGGGTATCATCAGCGTAGCAGTGAAAGCTAACACCATATTTCCTGATGATATCACCCAGGGGTAACATGTAAAGCGTAAAGAGTAATGGCCCTAGTACTGAGCCTTGCGGTACTCCATACTGCGCTTGTGATCGATATGATACCTTTTCATTTACTACCACGAATTGATGGCGGTCAGATAGGTACGACACACACACACACACACATATACCGTATATACTCACACACACACACACACACACACACACTAACACACACACACACACACAGTATATACTCTCACACACACACACACACACACACACACACACACACACATACAGTATATATATTCACACACACACACATACCGTATATACTCACACACACTCACACACACTCACACACACACACACACACACACACACACATACAGTATATATATTCACACACACACACATACCGTATATACTCACACACACTAACGGTCCGCTCTGTGCGTCTGCAGCAGGGTCCCAGTGTGGCAGAGATGATGCTTTCTCTGGGAGGACAGGAGGTGTGTGTTCGTCTTCAGAAAGCTCTGGAACGTTGACTGGAACAAACACGGATGACTCGACCTGTGTTTAATAAAGTGGATGTAAATATTGATCTGTGGTTCGTGTGTTTTAATCAGAACTTCTGCTGTTATAAAGGAGCGATAAGACAATTGTTGAGGCTCTTACGGTTTTCCGCGTTTTGGCTCAGAATTATCTGCTCTGGATGCACAGAATCAGATAATAATGCACTGAACAAGAAGAAAAAAAAAAGACGAATGTCGTCTAATGCCTTAAAAGAATCGCACAGGGTTTCCGTGGGTCCTTAGAAATAAGTCTTAAATTTAGTATCAAATTTAATGCCATAAAAAGTCAAGAAAGTCTTAATTATGATTTCAAGAGGTCTTGAATGTGGGGACGGAAAGACCAGAATTGCGATATGGCTGAATGTGACGATTACACATTAAAAGCTATAATTTCAATAAATAAACATGAGCGCTGCATGTTTTAAAGTCAGGTGCTGCTACTTTGTGTGCTGCTGTTACCAGGGAAACTGTTACATTTCTGCCAAAAGCGACACCTGCTGGCAGAGAATTAATGTAAGTTTAGGTTAAATTGGTGCACGTGCGCATTTAGAGCGCACTCTTTCGCCGCACGATTCAATCTATTAACCCTTGTATGGTGTTCGGGTCTGTGGGACCCGTTTTCACTTTTTGACAGAATAAAAATGATACGATTAATTATTTTTTCAAGCTCATACTCGTTGGCCTTGGCTCATTTTCTATGAAGAACATATATCAGAGCAAATTTTCAGTGACCGCTCACTGTACACCCCCACACACACTTATGTTACATACAGGATGTTCAGGTCCACTGGACCCGGGGCTAATAAAATAGTGGACATTTTAGGTTCTGTGTAACTTCATTCTGTCCCCCTGTTGTCTAGGCCTACAATTAGTGTGTGTGTGTGTGTGTGTGAGAGAGAGAGAGAGTCTGAGAGAGTGTGAGTGTAAGTGTGAGTTGTGTGCTTCTGCCACTGCCATTCCCGCACAAGGCTGTAGCAGTTTAATTCATGAATGTGATCCAACAAAGGAAAAGGGCAAATATCAACCATACATGCTGTTTATATTGCTTGTAATTGGGATGAACTAAACATCTGTTGAGTATTTTAACAATTTTTTTTAATTGTGTCGAATTAAAAACCCAAAAATGCAGCGGGTCCACCAGACCCACGAACACTGGCTGAGTAACAAAAATATGAACACCATACAAGGGTTAAAACAGAGGTCTTCAACCCTGTTCCTGGGGACCCACTATCCTGAAGAGTTTAGCTACAACCCTAATCAAACACACCTGAAGCGACCAATCAAGCTCATCAAGACGTCTTGAAAATTGCATGCAGGTGTGCTGAAACAGGTTGGAAATAAATTGTCCAGGAGAGTGGGTCCCCAGGAGCAGGGTTGAAGACCTCTGTATTAAAATGCATTTAGAATGATCACATAATTCAAGATATGGGGCAGAAAATGTATATATTTATATACTTTCATATAGTTAATATCACACGAAGAGTGCCATTTTTTTTCTCCTAAAGTCAGCATGATTAGAAATGTGATATTGATTTAATACAACCGTTCAATAAACAAGAAGTTAATATTAAAGACACTTGCGTTTAGACACATTTCCTGTTTTTGCTCTATTTCGCCAACAAAAATCATGACGGTGTTTTGTTCCTGAATGAATCAACCGTTTAAATGATTGGGTTCAATCGCAACGACTCACATAACCAGGGGTGCCCAGACTCGGTCCTGGAGGGCCGATGTCCTGCAGAGTTTAGCTCCAACCTCAGCTAATCACACCTGAACCAGCTAATCAAGCTCTTACTAGACATAATAGAAACCTCCCGGCAGGCGTGTTGAGGAAAGTTGGAAGCTAAACTCTGCAGGACACCGGCGCTCCAGGACTGAGTTTGGGCACCCCTGAACTTAAAGGGTTACCCCACCCCAAAATGAAAATTTAGTCATTAATCACTTACCCCCATGTCTTCCCAAACCCGTAAAAGCCGCATTCGTCTTCAGTCGCAACACACGGTTACGTTGTTTTCGTTCGGATCAAAGCTTAAAATTAAAAATTATATTTATGTATTTGTAACTGCAGGTCAAAACATTTCATGTTCCTCTGAGCTGCATTAAACAGTGTGTAAATACATCTAAAAAAAATGCCACTTCAGATGCAACTTCTGTGTTTCCTTTGCATTGCAAAGATGAATTTTGTTTATACTGATTTAATTTGCTTCGCAACTGCCCAAATGTAAGAATTTGACTCAAAAGATGTTGCACACCTTTCGAAAAATAGCTTTATAAAGGTATAAATGCCCTTAAAAGCTAAAAACGTAAACTTATTAAATGTAAACTTATTGGACAAAATTGATTTCTATCACTGCTGTGAACTGACCACACAGAATATGAAGAATATCAAAAAAAAAAAAAAAAAGTCAGGAATCAGCTGTCCATGGTAGTCCTTAAGATACCAGCACAATAACACACTCAGCAAAATATCGTCTAATTATCGTTATTGATAAAATCCCAGAAAATATCGAGATGATTTTTTTTCTTTTTTTTTTGTCAATATCGCCGGCCCGTAATTTAATTTAATTTAATAGTATAAATGAATACAATAATACTGTTGACTCATCCATTTTCTTAAAAATGGTTTGGAACTAAAATGTGAACTTTACACTTTAAAAATTTATTTTTGTGAAAACTTCTATCGGAACTGTAAATTGTGCTTTTTACAGATTAACATGTTGTTACAGACATTGCACTACCCTGCACATATGGTATTAACTTTATTTGTGCGGGTCTTAAAAAGTCTTAAATTTGAGCTTAAAAATCCTGCAGAAACCAGCTCATAAACAAAAGACATCCCATAATAAAAACTGTATTTAGATTTCAACCGGGTTCTGTAATACTTAATATTAGTAAGTCTGCTTACTAATTTATAACATGCTCTTTTTTTCAAAGTTGCATCGCATTTATTTCTATTGCACTTTACACAGTCCAGGTTGTGTCAAAGCCGCTTCACAGAGACCGAGACAGATTCTATGGAAAGGGTCGTAAATTGACTATACAGCTGAAGACCTTAAAGGAGAAGTCCAAAACAAAGATTCACAGATAATGTACTCACCCCCTTGTCATCCAAGATGTTCATGTCTTTCTTTCTTCAGCCATAAAGAAATTAGGTTTTTTGAGGAAAACATTTCAGCATTTTTCTCCATATAATGGACTGATATGGTGCCCCGAGTTTGAACTTACAAAATGCAGTTTAAATGCGGCTTCAAACGATCCCAAATGTGGTTGTAAACGATCCCAGCCGAGGAAGAAGGGTCTTATCTAGCGTAACGATCGGTTAATTTCAGAAAAAATATTACAATTTATATACTTTATTGTAAAACACTCGTCTTGTCTTGCTCTCCCTGAACTCTGTGTATTGTGGTTCAAGACAGTTAGGGTATGTCGAAAAACTTCTTATTTTCTCCTTCAACTTTGGAAATCATTTCAAAATCATCCTACACAGTGTTTGCAAAGTGAACATGCAAAGAAGATCAAACACCCTTAACAAAAAAAGTAAAATATAGGGTGATTTTGAAGTAAAAGTTGAGGGAGAACATGAGATTGGAGTTTTCGACACACCCTAACTGACATGAATCAGAATACACAGAGTTCAGGACAAGACGAGCGTTTGACATTAAAAAAAGTATATACATTGTATTATTTTTCTGAAAATAACCAATCGCTTCGCTAGATAAGACCCTTCTTCCTCAGCTGGGATCGTTTACAACAATCGTTTCAAAATCGGGGCACCCTATCAGTCCATTATCTGGAGAAAAATGCTGAAACATTTTCCTCAAAAAACATAGGTGCAGTTAATGTATTGACATAGCACTCATTTTTAACGTGATAGTTTTATTCCTACATGTACAATAATAATAATAATAATAATAACAACATGTATTATTAGCCCCGAGATAATTCATGTCAGTGAATAAATACGCAAGATACGCATGAATTATTTCTATTCCCAAACAGTGTTGTGGTAGAATTTTCGTCAGGCGTGTTAAAGGTTTTGGGTTCTAATCTGCCCTCACATATTTTTTTCCCAAATCAGTTCATCAGAGATCCTCTATATCAAGAGGAGGGACACGTTCGTGTGTATTTTGTTTTATGTATATATATACATTTATATAAATACATTATTATTATTATTATTATTATTATACATAAGTAGTGTTATTTCTATTCCAGCATCGATGTGGCTTTCCTTCTTCAAGGGTCTGTTTGGTTGATTTTGAAAGCAGATATTAAAAACGGACACGTTTCCACCATTATCTGGTCATTACTGCAGCTGGAGGATCAGGAGACACGCGTGTTATAATCAGACTCAGATTTCCCAGCGGCCCACAACTTTATTCTGATACAAACCGAACATACGGCACTAACAGAACAGTGAATAATATGAACGAAAAGAGACGAAACCAGGATCCAACGACTAAATCAGTTCATTATTAGTATTCATCTGGACTGTCTCCACTATCTATAATACTGCAGATCTTCATTGGTCTGTGAGTAACGGCCAATCAAACCCAAAACACACAATCTAGCTTTAGCTGAGCTGGAGGATGGTGTACGAAAGCAGAAGCGCTGAAAGTGAGTCTACAGCCGACTGCATAAATAACAAACAGCGATAATGAGAGAACAAAGGAAGAGAGAGACGTGCTCAGGATCGTGACCCCGTGGGCCCCCGCCTCAGCGTCTTCAGCACTCTTTGGGGTCGAAGTCCGGATCTGCTTTGGCCTGAGGGCGGGGTCAGGGGTCAGGGGTCAGGGGTCGTGGGTCGCGCTCAGGGCGGGCGTGTGGACGGTCACTGATCTTCTTTCTTCACTTCCTCATACTGCGGCTCATCGCCTTCCTCTTTATCTTTATCTCCCTCTTCGTCCCCTCGTGCGTTCGGGACCCACAGACCCGAGTCGATGCAGCGCTTCATGTGGTATTTGGCCACCTGCAAGAGACGACACGTCATCAGACTAGCGTCAACGCGACCGCGGGCCGTCGGGCGTCACGCGGCGCTCACACTGACCGTCGGGTCCATTTTGCTGATGGCGTCCTGCAGCATCTGAATGTCCTTCTCGTCGAAGCACTTCTGCATTTCCTGCAGGGACGAAGGAAGACACTTTACCAAAACATCACTAGCACGTTTAAGTTCTTTATCTGATGCCATTAAACAAGCCGTCACGTATCGTCATCTTATGCTAACAAGCCGCACTGTTGCGTTCGTCTCACCGAAGGCAGCGTCTCGTACACCTCCACCGGATCCAGTCCGCCGGGACCCAGGCGCTTCTGCCGCTCCTCCTCCTCGTACTCTTTCATGGCTTTCTCGATGCGGATCTTGGCTCGTCCGCGCACCCGCTCCTTAAAGGACTCCAGCTCGTCGTTAAACGCGTCCTGATACTGCTGGTCTGCGGTCTGAGCACACAGGACGAAGGACGTTTGTGATATCGGACAGGAAGAGCATTTTCTCACCCGTGCATGATTCTGTGCATCAGCTGTATCTCTCCAACGCGTCACACACTTTCAGCATCGAGCACGCATACGACGGAACGACATCTCTGCCGGCACGCGCTTTATATGAGCGCTGTGATCAAGCCGTCTACCCCAGGGACAGGCGACGTTTAGCTCCAATCCTAAAAAAAAAAAAAAAACTCACCTGGCTGTAGCCTTAGTGATTCTGGAGACCCTGATTAACTCGTTCAGGTGTTTGATTAGGACAGGGGCTAAACTCCGCAGAACAGTGGCACTCCAGGACCGACGTCGCCTATCCCTGCTCTACACACTGACCACGAGAAACACACACACACCTTGATTTTGGCAAAGAACTGGCGGAAGCAGCCACGCGGATCGACCTTCAGACTCTTGGCGAGCTCCAGGATGAACTGCATGACGATGGTCTGATGGGCCACCTGCTCCATGAGAGCGTGTTTCTGACACACACAAACGGGTCAGTTACAGATCTCACACATAAAACACATGGCTCAATCAACAGATAACACCACACACACACGGCGTTACCTCCTCCACCTCCAGATCGATGCACATGATGACCAGATAATTCGCCGTTTCCTCGCAGACCAGGTGAGGATTGTCAGACAGGTACTTCTGAGAGTCGTCCCAGCGCCGCAGCATCCCTGCACGCACACACACACACACACACACACACACACACACACACACACGTCTGGTTTATTATCCTTGTGGGGACTCTCCATAGGCGCAATGGTTTGTATACTGTCCACACTGTATTTTCTATCCCCTTACCCTAACCCTACCCCTAAACCTAACCCTTACAGAAAACTTTCTGCATTTTTACTTTCTCAAAAAAACTCATTCTGTATGATTTATAAGCTTGTTTCCCCATGGGGACCTCAATTTAGGTCCCCACGGTGACACGAGTCCCCATGAGCCTGTGTGTATTCAGGTTTAGGTCCCCACCAAGATATAAAAACAAGACCACACACACACACACACACACACACACGTCATGAGGACTGCAGTAAATGTGAAGTACGTGCGACTTATTTTGCATCAGTCCTGAAACGCTGCGGTCAAAACTCTTGTTCATTCATCCTGATGCTAACTCGTAAAGCTGTTTGCACTACAAACCAGTGTGCTCATAATTAAGGTAATACATTAAAATAATATGGTAAGACACACCGATTTGCAGTATCAAGTTTGTACAGCTAAAAATAGCTGGACGTGGATGAGACCGGAAGCCAGAGCCGTAAAATTTACAAATGGCTGCACCCGCTCTTACGGGAAGAAAAAGGTGGATAAGAAAAGAATTTTTTGTGTGTGTGTGTGTGTATGGGCCTGTATGATGTTATAAAGGGTGGGATTCCTCGAATGGGCACTTCTCCAGGAGCACGAGCTCGCTCATCAACGCGCTTCTCAAACCAGAGAAGGTGAACAAGCTGGTATTCTTGTGGAAAAAAAAAAAACAAACAAAAAAAAAAAACATGCAAGTGCTGTCACCGACAGCCAGTTCATTTTTACTTTTTGTTTTCATTTTGAAAAGCGCGTTATCTTTGCCGTTTACCTCACGTTACGCTATGGAGGCTCTTTTTTAATTCTTTTATTTATTTGATTCTTTCTGTACTTAGTCGTTCTGTAATGTATTAGTATATAATACAGCTCGTGGTCTATGCCATGCCTCATCTTATTTGTTTCTGTTAATAAACATTATGTAAGCTAGTTTGTCATTGTAGCCCACTGTTTTATCGTTTTTGTGCTTTTTAATTAAGAATAGCAATGAACTCATCTTTTATTTTTGTCTTAAAAAGTGAAAGGTGTGTAGGGCTAATTCCATATAAAAGTCAACCTTACCATGAAAAAATTAAGTTTTTACCAAAGGTTTTTACTAGACTGATAGCACAGATGTCAACATTTGGTTCTTCAAATACCCATGTGAGGTCTCTCTTAAAGTTTGAAAGCATTTTTTTTTTTTAGTGCATAGTCTGGTAAGTGCTATTTACAGGCTTGTCACATCCACAACAGTACATATTCCTCATAAATAGACGCATCAAAATTATATGTTCTGTGAAGAGCCATCGCTTCTCTATTTGTTGGGTATTATTGCGCGTTTTGTGCAGAAATCCTACACAGTATGTCGTCTCTCAAAAACGGTGTCCTTTTTTGTCATATTCATAACGCCTGATTATTTCCCTTTTTTAACATACAAAACCTGTGCGTAGACTGATATTTTTCTGATGTTTAGACTCCATCCTCAAGGGCTTATTAAAATATAAACAGATGGTGTCGGTTTATTGGTAACACACACATTCTCTAAGCATTTATCGGTCACATCCATAACGCTGGAACTGCCCATAGATATAAGCAAAACAGAAAAACTTTTTATCTTTTCTTTTAAAACGTGACAAAATCACAAATTTAAAAGCAGCATCCGAACTTCCATTCACAAAATTCAAATCACAAATAATACTACTGATGAAATAGAACAGGCTGAATGTTAACCACTTCTGTTACCATATAACTATAAACTATGATAAAAGTTCATCAGCATGCATTGATTAATCCCATGTTGTAGCAAAGAAAAAAAAAAAGTGACCAAATGATGTGCTCTTGCGACCAACCACGAGGAGGTTAGACGCAAAAGAGCGACCGCAGTGGGTAGAAAGAGTCTAGAGCCCTGAATTTAAGTCCATCAAGTTTTCGTCCCCGTTTTATTTATGTCGACGTCACAACATGCAGACGATCAGAGTTCACTGATCACACGAAGAGACCGAAAGATGCGCTTCGGGTGCATACGAGCGAGGCAAAGATGGCGGATGATTTGGTTTTTTAAAAGAAATGTAAAAGCGAAAAAAAGGCTGCTTCTTCAACCAGAGAGGGTGAGCATGTTGGTTTTCTTGGCAAAAAACATGCAAGCACTGCAGGGTTGGCAGGTTCTCACAACAAACCCCGCTACCCAAAACTAGCCCAACGGCATTTCAAGGGGGTCCCCTTAATAATCGTGTTACGGGGGGGAAAATACACGTTTTTTGGTGGAGTTCCCCTGGTAAAATTTGCATTCCAGGGGAGAAATATCACGTTATTTGGGGTCGCTTCAATTCACGGACATGGAAAAACAACCTGCTGTGTTACAACAGTGTTAAAGTAGTCCGATGAAGCACCGTCACGACAGCCAGTTTAGTTTTTACTTTTCTTTTTGTTTTGATTTTCGAAAAGCCTGTTGTCTTTGGCGATCACGTCACATTGCGCTACAGACGCTTTTTTTATTTATTTGACTCGCCGTTTGCTAAACCTTTTAGAATTTATTCAGCAATATATAATACAACATGACTTGTCTTATTTTTGTTAATAAACATACGTGTTAGGGATGTGACGAGATCTCGCGAGATCCGATATACATATCAAGATCAGATATGTATGGTGACAATTTCCTCGCAAAACATTTTGCAGTGTTTACATTAGAGCTGCATGATTAATCGTTAAAAGATCGCAAACTCTATTCAAACACCCACGCAATCTTATTCCTAAGTGACAGCGATTCAGCAGTGTCTATTACGACTGTTTCACATCGCGCTGCCCACACATTGACTCTTACATGTGAAAAGACATTAAAACTGGATCTGATCCAAAAAAGGCAAAACAAACAGTCTTTTCAACCACATAATGATCATTATTTCTGTTACAGACATTTAAATACCAGAAGTACTGGGCTAAAAGTTTATAGTTTGAGTATAAACACTTCTTGTCTACAGTAGCGATCAAAGCGAAAGTATCTTAACACTCGTATGTTTTGTAATGATTATTCACTTCCGCCAGGTGGCGACAACTGCCCGTTTTAAAAAGTATTTATCATTGAATCATTCATTCAGGAGATTCCAATAGTGAAACGATTATTAATTGAGACACTGACTCCTTCATTTTTTTTTAAGCATTTTTTTAAGAACATTTTGTCTGAGCCACAAGTAAATTATGTTTTGTTTGTTTGTTTGTTCAGATTAATCTAATCTTTCTTTTCTTCAAAATCATGAGAATTGTGATCTCTAATTTATAAAAAAAAATTGTGATTTTCAATTTATCCAGAATCATGTACTGTAGCTTTAGTTTACATGTTTATTACTGTATATAATTCATTAAAACAGAAGTTTAACGTCATAAAGTTCAAGTTCACATCCAAATGCAAATGCATTTTGAGTTTTTCAGTTGAATAAGATATTATTTTTCCCTACATTTCATAATTCAGGGTTTCTTTAAAAAAATTTTTAAAATCTTGTCTCGTCTCGTCTCGTGGGATAAGCGTCTCATCACACCCCTAATACGAGTATAATAATCTAGTTTGCTGGTGGCGCCCAACAATCAGCCAACGGTGCGGAACAAACCGAAGAAACTAAAGCCGAGCGACGCTCAAAAACCACCCGACCGTCGACAGCAGCTCACCGAAGTGTTTGATCTGTTTCTCGTATTTCTCCACAAAGGTTTTGTGTTTCTCCTCTTTCTCCTCCTCCGTCTCCTCCTTTTCCGGCTTGATGTTGACGACGCTCTGAAAGACAAACGTAAGAGCGTTAGACGCGCGCATCTTTGGAGTGCCAGCGTGTCGCCGTCAACGTGACGCACCTTGCTGAAGCCCTCCTTGCTGAGCGTGTCCACGTTCCAGGGCATCTTCTTCTCCTCACTGCGATGCTCCTCCATCTTCTTCTCCCATGATCTCTCCTCCTTCTTTAGCTGCTTCTCTTCCTCCTGGGCTTTGGCCAGATCGGCTTTGGCCTCTGGCGTGGACGCCGAGAGGAGCTCCCGCACCCGCCGCTGCGCCTCCGCCAGCTTCCTCCGGCTCTCCGTCAGGCTCTTCTCGAGCTCCTCGCCCTTCTTCATGAACACCTCCATCCGCTCCACCCGCGCCTGACACCAGAGCGAGACACGCACGTGAGATCGGCTAATGTTTTGACGGCCAACACACGTGACCGTCACACACAAACATCTGTAATTCCAGCTGTAATTAAAAGAAAAGACCACTTCCAGAACAAAGATGCACATTTAATGTGCTCACCCCTTGTCATCAAAGATGTTCAAGTGTTTCTTTCTTCAGCCATAAAGAAATTGATATGATCCCTTCAAAATCGTTTGAAGCCGCATTTAAACTGCATTTTGGAAGTTCAAACTTGGGGCACCATATCAGTCCATTATATGGAGAAAAATGCTGAAATGTTTTCCTCTAAACACACAATTTCTTTATGGCTGAAGAAAGAAAGACATGAACATCTTGGATGACAAGGGGGTGAGTACATTATCTGTAAATTTTTGTTCTGGAAGTGGACTTCTCCTTTAATGTCTGAGAATCCATTCCAACTGACTCTAAGTTAATTAGTTTTGTGTTCCTGATCACTAAACCAGCGCACGCGCACACACCACAGAAAAACTAGACGAACTAACTCAATATACAACAAGTCTTCAGCCGTTAGTAAACGTGTTAGTTGATGTGACGCTGATCTCCTGAATAATGTGTGTGTGTGTGTGTGTGTGTGAGAGAGAGAGAGAGAGAGATCAGCTGCAGTTTGCACAATGTCTTATGTCTGTTAAACTTTCCTCCAGCTTGTTTGGTAGTAGCCCATCTACTGACCAAACGTGAATAAATGCAATAAAGGACTGGAAACACAAACAGACACGATATTAGAACATTAAAAGATGAAAAAATCTGATTAAACATTAAAAAGATGAAAAAAACATTAAAAGATGAAAAAAGCTGATGCGATGAGTGTCATTTCATCGTTTTCTGTCTCATCTCAATGTGCGGTCGTTATAGTTCAGTGCTTCAAAAACTCAATCACTTTGATTTATAATGGAGAAATTTTCAGATTCTGAACAAAGAACAATCATTACAGCTGAACACATACGCACGCTCTGTAACACTGTTTATCTGTATTATATGATCGGTGCAAATCATGTATTCGAGTCATTAATGTGTGTCTGTTTGTGTACCTGATGTCTCCAGCGGAATAGACTCGGTGTGTCGATGTTTGGATGTGTATCGTCTTCATCATCGGACACCTCGATATGATCCCACACACTGTAATCGATGGTCGTCATGACGGACAGTCAATAATCGATGATGGTGATTCTGTCAGTTAAGTTGCGCGTCTGCCTCCGTTATAAAGCCGCGTACAATCGCTCGGTTTCGTTGTTGTTAATACTACTATTATAAGACTTCTTATTGCTGCATTCCTGTGTGTTCGCGTCTCGGGCACCCGCCGCTCTTTCTGGAACTCTCCTTCACTTCCGCTTACAGTGACGTCATCACCGAGCGCCGGGTGTCAGCGGGACGTCACTGTCTGGAGCCAAACTCACGCCTGTCCTGTTTATTATTATTATTATTATTATTATTATTATTATTATTATTATTATGAATCACCCCAAGCCGCCTTTGACCCGTTCAGATACAGACATTCCGATTTAAGCTGCTCTGCTGCAACACTCAAACCTCCTTTGGTTCTGCATCTGATTCAAGATTCAAAAACATTATTGGCACGGTAAAGGCACCTGTTACATTGCCAACGCGTTAATAACACCATACATACAAATTAACAACAAATACACACATACACAAAAAAGAAAGGACCCCTGCATGTCTGGCAGGAGTTGTGTAGTGATGGGCGCTTTCGAAGCACTGCTTCATAAAGCTTCGAAACTTTTCAGAGTCTATTGTGAATCTATGGTTCGGAGCTTGTCGCGAACTGCCAAAGTCACGTGATGTAGTTCAGTAAACGAGGCTTCATTGCGTCATAGCTGTTTCGAAACGTTTCGCAATTCAATGGTTTGCCGTTGCGGGGTTTATTGAGATCGCCCCATTGAAGCATTGAACCAGCGTCATCAATTTGTAGACATTTTAAACGAGATATTTAACTCTTGCTGGCCTCTACATACAATCTCACCATAAAACAAGCAAAACAAGCCCTGCAAAATAATATGCAATATTTTTTAAAAAAACACATATTATACAGAGGCTTCATATTTAATGGTATTTTATTATTTTTATTGTAGTTAATGTACTATATACTTTAAATAAAACATTTGCAACGAGGTTTTAAAAGCTGTTTTTATGCATGTTTTAGCCTGAGTTTTTGTTGCGTGCATTTACACGCTTGTGACCAGCAGGCGTCACTGGCGCGTGGTGTTTCGAGCGCTCCGAAACAGTGAATCATTTTGCAAAGCAATTGGTTCATTTGATTCGAAGCTTGGAAAAGGTTCGTTTCTCCCATCACTACTAGGAGGTCTAGATGCTGCTGTAGAGCCTCTTAAGTGGGTGACAGAAGCACCAGATCATCAGCGAACACAAGGCATTTGATCTCAGTGTCTAGCAGAGTGAAGTCAACAAAACATGAGAAAAGCTTACTTTCTTATTGGTTGATTTGCTTATCAATTAAGGCACGGAGAGAGGTGTATACTGTATGTGTCAGGGCTCCTCAAATCTTGCCCTGGAGGGCCAATGCGCTGCAGAGTTTAGCTCCAACCCTGATCAAACTCACCTACCTGTGACCTTCTAATGATCTAGAAGACACTGACTAGCATGTTCGGGTGTGTTCGATTGGGCTTACAGGTAAACGCTGCAGGTAATTGGATCTCGTGGGCCAGATTTTAGGATCCCAGGTATATATGGTCTGATGTGTGATTTTTTGGTTGGAAGCCAATTTGACATTTGCTCAGGACATGATGACAAAATGCGCTAATCTGCTGTTTATGATGTTGCGGAAAAGTTTACCCACAGGTTACCCATGGATTGGGTTAAAAAGATCAGATTTGTTCCAGATGTTGGGGAATATGCCTGATCTAAGGGCTCGAGGATGGCTCATTTGAATTTGTGGTCTTGTGTATTTTACAAGTTCATTTAGGAAGCCATCAACACCACAGGCTTTTCAGGGTTTCAGGGTTTGTATTATGTCTAATAGTGTCATTTGAGAATCTAGAGGGGTTCTATTAGTCTTTGACGGTTGATTCTAAAGATCGCTGATTCTGATTGTTTTTCACTTTACTAAAAAGGTTAGAGAAGTGGTTTATCCAAACATATCCAGTTCTAGATGGTAAGATTTGTCGAGTGAATTCCAGTGTTCCAAGAACTGGTTTGATTCTAAGGATTCTTCAGTTTCCCTGAGCTGATTTTTTGTGTTTTGTTTTGTTTTTTTCTTTCGTAGAATAGTGTTTCGCGATTTAGTTGACGGATGTTCTCATCGTCAGCATCTCTGTGTTTCTGGTTGGACAGAATTCTTTACTGAGTGTTTTACAGTCATTGTCGAACCGTTTCTCAGTGCCGTGCGGTCTATCTGTTTTTTTTTTTTGTTTTTTTTTGGTTTAAATTGGATAATGTTGCTGATAGCTCGGATATTCTGTTCAGCTCGTCTGCTGCTCGGTTTGTACCTTCACTGTTGTGCTGGAAAGGAGTAGCGAGGAATTGATCTAATACGGCTTGAATTTTTGTTTGACTCATTGTACTTAGATATTTATCCTGGCTGTTTCGTTTCCATCTATATGTGTTTCTAAGGGAAGTAGAGCTGGGTTTGTTCGGATGCTTCTTGGTTGGGCTTTGCCCTGTTTAAGTAGAGGGGATATTCTACTGTGGTCCGATAGTGGCTTCCGTGGGCTGACTGTGCTACGCTTTCGTTTGTTGTTTTATCATAATTGTGTCTTTGTATGTGTACAGGTGGGGGGAGGACGTCACCTCCAGGCAGGTGTTTGACCTCCTGAGGGTTAAGTGTGTCTGGTTCTTCGCCTGTTCTGGCATTTAGGTCTCCACAGACCAGTTCACTGCCCTGTGACTGCAAGTAATTAATGTCTTCTTCAAGGATGGAGAAACTGTTTGCATTATGCGCGTTCAAGCTCAAACCGGTGCGCAACGTTTTTGTTTCCTGGAAACGGTGTGCAACGGGGTTGGAGATACATTTTCTCTCGTTTGGTGGGTGCGTCAAAAATGTCAGTCCGATCAGCAGCAACATGTATATAAACCACGCGGTATTAAAGAGACACCGATTGATGTAACATAAAAATACTAGACATATTTATATATTTTGCTATTGTATTGTGGAGTGACACTTTAATAAACTTTTCTATACTCCTCTGATTTTATAATGGTAAATATTACAGTATTGTAGCACGACAACAGTGATCAGCAATTATGACAAGCCTTATACTCACAATAAAAATAATAAGGTCATATATCATCACACAGTCTCAGAGGTAAGAAGTGCATTATCCTTCACCTGAAATGTCTGTGAGGCAAATGTTGGCAAGACTTGTGTGGTTTATTGTCTAGCTTCCGTTGAGTTTGAGTTGTAGAAAGTGTTTATTAAAAACAAGAGTCTTTATTTGTTTATTTATTTAAAAGTGAATCCAGAACTGGATAAGGATGCTCACCTAGTCATCAGCTCTGTTGGGGTGTGAGTACGGAACAAGAGGTCATCACTATCTGCCTGTCCTCCCAGACTTAACAATTAAATATGAAGAACTACAAAATAATATCTAAAAGAAAACATCTATCCCTTTTTTTTTTTTTTTATTGAAATAATTTTCCTGTAATTATTACATAAATGGACTTAACCTCAGTTCAATAAAAGCGTAATTGTCTGAGAGCCAGCAGATGGCGCTCTGGATCACGGGAGTCCCTGCGGATCTACTGAGGAACCGCAGACTAGTTTTGACCGGAGGTTACCGACCTCGGCCGTGATCCTCCGAAGCGCTTCTGCTCCGACACACCTGAACACCTGGACTAGCTGCTGCAGGTGTGTTTAATCAGAGCTAGACCATTTGAAGCTCCTGTTTCATCCTGTCCATTCACCATACCAAATCATAAAGCCCTGTTACAATGAATTTGCGTGTTCGAGTCTCAGGTCCGGCAGGGATTGTCGGTGAGGGGAAGGAATAACCAGCGCTCTCTGCACCCTCACCGAACCTCCAACTGCTCCCCGGACGCGCGGCATTGGCTGCCCACTGCTCCGGGTGTGTGTGTGTGCGTGTGTGTGTGTGCTTGGATGGGTGAAATGCAGAGCACAAATTCCGAGTATGAAACACCATACTTGGTCACACATCATTTTCTTTTCTTTTCCCAAATAGCTGTGTTAAGTTAGTCAGTGCTCTTACATATGTTTGATTTATGCATCTGTGAAAGTGACGGACATGAACGCGCTGCACAGCCAATCCACGATGACCGTTAGCGGCACACGGAAACCACGCGTCAGCAGGGACGTTCTCCGGCTCACGGGGACCAGCGCTCATCTCGGCGTCGGCAGGGTTTATGAGAACAGAGGCGCCCAGCTGGAGTCCTCTACTATTTTGATAAATACTGATAGCATATGAGATGAAGATCAAGTTATGAGACGCTTCACAGGAGCTCTAAAGTCACAGATGAACATCACAGTCCATCTCATCCCGTCTCACGCGGGCGGCCTGAGCCTCTGATAAATATCTGATAATGCTCTTCGTCGTGAGATCAGACCGCCGTCGCGTGAGGAGGAGCCGCTCGTGATCAATGGCAGCTTCAGATCTTACAGCTGCGGCTTCATTCAGAACCGACAAAAAGATAAAAATAGACCTGTGTGCACATATGATGTGTTTCTGTTTCTCCCTCACACGGACTGTAGAGGTTGCTTTAATGAAGCCCTCTGGGTTTCCAGCAGAGGAGCTGCAGTCTGAGAAACACACGCACACTCTTGACTTCAGTTATTATATAAAGCTTGTATTTCAGATCAATAACAACGCATTAATGCTGAAACATTGTTGCTTTGTTTATCTTGTGTGTAAATGACTTTTTCTTCTCAATGGACACTTCAAGATCATCTACAAAACTGCATAAAGTGATTTTCTCATTCAGTTTTTTGTCTGGTTTTCCAGTTCAAATATGTAAACATCTTTAAATCAAGATACATTTACTGGAGAAGCACAACGACATGAGATATTAAATCCGTATGAAAATGTAAAAATGTTCAAAATGAGAAAAAATATCTGCCAGTGGGGTCTGAAAACTCAACCTGATTTAAAACCAAAATAAAGTTAACGAGCAATACTATCTTAAGTCATTTCAATGTTCCAAGAGGCGCATCTTGATCTTAAGACGTTTGTGCTGGAAAACAGACCAAAATACTGAGGAAGAGCAGCGCTTTACGGCGGATAATAATTTAAACTCCAATCGATGCGTTGTCCATGGTTTTCTTTATTTGAGTAGCCATTATTTTGAGATAATGACTGCATGTTATCCCTCACACGCATGTAATCAAACACATCTGATGGAATATATATTCGATCGAAGGTGTCCCGACCGGTTCGTTACGTATATGCAGTCGAGTGCGCGCGTTCACCGTTAGAAACCCTCTGCATTCATAGAAATATAAGAGATCAAAGGCCTTATTTGTATTCAGAAGCTACACGGCAGTGTCACGTCCTTCCCATCTGACAAACACAATCTCCAGCGATCAGATCTTCAGCAGTTTCCATCCTCACGTGGATCTGAACATCACAGTCACTGAAGAGCAGAAGATGCCGGAGAACGCGAGACGTACGACGAACGGCTGACACAACAGAAGATACGGACCATCGGAGGAACCGAGAGGAACGTCTTGAGCGTAATATAAACGACAGGGTCGGTTTGTATGTGAAGTGTGCTGACGAATGTTTAGAGCGAGCGCCGCTGCAGTCTCATACTCGCAAATGAACAACAATAATACAGACCGAGCAGACGTACATATGAATATACAGGGAAGGTTTACAGCAGGGATCCTCAAATCTGGCCCACGAGATCCACTTTCCTGCAGAGTTTAGCTCTAACCCTAATCAAACACACCTGAGCATCCCCGATAGCACACGTACATCTCGGAGACGTCTATTTGACAGCTGCATTTACATCTGCAAGACGTAGTTTGCTCATCTGCAATACGTCTATTGGACGTTTCCTATCAGATGTCAAATAGACGTCTATTAGATGTCTTAAAGATGTTTATGATTTAGAATGTATGTAAAACTGACGTCTTACAGACGTCTGCACACAGCAGATGCTTTCCAGATCAAGAGATCTTTAACAGACATCTTGCAGACGTACGTGTACTATCTGGGATGCTAACCGATGTCTTCAGGATCATAGGAAAATCACAGGTAGGTCAATTTGAAACTCTGCAGCACAAGATTTGTGGAGCCTGGTTTACCGTCATGAGTGCATGAAGGAAGAGTTTACGGCAAGACGTCTTTATATGTCTGTCAGGTGATTAGATCAAGACTCCAGAGTTTCTCGCCTGAACATGTTCAGGTGTGTCAAACGCACCTCTGTACTGTAGAAATGTACATTACAATTAGCCGAATCAGGAGCTTGGTGTTGACAGTTTGTCGTCATCGTGACAATTTACCCCATATAGTTAGAGATGCCCCCGTATGCCATTGTGTGTTCAGTGAACTGCATCTTTTGTCCTTTACAGAAAATGTTCAATAACACCGTTTTAAAGGTTTACGCCTATACATGGCTATATACGAAAAACAATCAATACATGATAGTGTTGCAATAATATAGAGTTCAATGTATCGTTTATCATGTATTTAAGAACTACAATGATATAAATGACAGCTGAGCAATGTCCAGTGATAATTCTAGTTTGATAATTGTCATAATTGGATGTTTGATGAAGAGGATTGTCCTGCTGTCAGTGGAGCATGAGTGTTTCTCTCGGCGTGTTTGCTGTGATTGGTGGGATTAAATGAGGAAGCCCCGCCCACAGGTTCATTAATAGTGTGAACGAAGGGAAGCACGCAGACATTCGCTGTAATGTGTGAGAGCTGCTCCTGCCAGCAGACGCTCTCTGAAGCTGTGCTCCGTCATTCTCAGTCCCGTGAGTCTCTCTCTCCCTCTCTCTCACACACACACACACACACATCAGACACGTGCGGGTCAGCGCAAGCAGAGGTAGAGCTGGGCGAGGCCGAGCAGCTGGGCGGCGTAGCGGCTGACGGAGGGCGCGGCGCGGGACGTTGCTCTCCGCTTGTGTCTCGGGCCATTGCAGAGCGGCGTGTTGCAGCAGGTGATGCAGACGGAGTTCAGCTTTCCCGTGCAGAACTGCTGATAGCCCGACGACGCGATCAGACACGCCCCTGACGACGCACACGACTTCCTGTAGTGAATTCCTGCGCAAACACACGGTCACAACAGTGAACATGGAGGCGCCACAGACGGCAGCTCATATATTCTCACGATATTGCATCGACACTCCTGGGGTGAATCTCAGGAATAACAGGAATGCAAAGTATTTGGATTTTGCAGAAATAACATTTTTAAGAGCATTAACATTTTTTTTCCCCCAAATTGTTCTAATTGACAAATATGATAATATTTGTTTTTTCTGCCTTTAATTTATGCTGTCTGAAATCTCAATATCATTGCAGCACTGTATTTTTACAGAAAAGGAATCAATCAACAATTACAAACTCCACAGTAAATGTCCAGACGCATTTTATGGTAATGAGAATCTTGAGAATGGCATGAAAACAATGTTGTCTTAAAAGTAGGCTTAATTTTCTTTATGGATAATTTTCAAAATTGACTTCTATATTCATTCATCATTTCCTTCAGTTTAAGCATCAACTCTGAAAAAAGACACGGCGATAGAGTTTAGCCACTGCTTTTTTTTTAATCGCCAGTCCACTAGAGGGCACAACATATAAATATAAACCACACTGCACTTACTTTAGTTGACAAAAGTAATATTTTGGTTGACAAATAAGATCAATAAGATCAAATTAAATCCATTATTTAAACACATTAATTTGAACTTGAATACCATTACCATACCATTTTAGTGAGAGGAAAACAGGTAAGGGATAATCAACGGTTTTGGCGTGCATTAAAGGATTTTAAATGCACGACATGGAGGCTAAGAACGCCTGACGCAAAGTGCACTTAAAATCCTTTAATGCACGACAAGCCGTCGATTATCCCGCCTATTCCATGGCCATTTGCAAATTTATAGACAAGTTAAAACTAGTATTGCTCTTTGCAGCACAATATTTGATCGAATGGGTAAAAATGACAATTATTTTCGTCCGTTATGGCACATTATCTCTAGCATTCTGCCAGCATCAAATCAGACACAGAGATGAAATAGTGCTGTAAGATCACATTTATTTGAAAGAATTATAGCATTTATTTTAATAAATTATCTATCGATTGAGAGTGAGAGAGAGAGATGACAGTTGTGTGTGTTACCTGCATGCTGCGTGTCTGCGCGGCTCTCTCTAAAAACAACTTATTTATTCAAAAACAGTGGTTTTACCACCTCATTGCTGAGGAATATAATGAAGTGATCTAGTATCCAGGATATTTTATTAATAAGAATTGCGTGAGGTGTTGACAAGAGATTTATGTATGTGCGCAGCGCAATGCGATCTCCGACCTCTCTGTATGTGTGTGTGTGTTTGTTTGTGTGCATCAGTTAAAGCAGCACATTAAAATATAACGGTGATTAAACTGACTTGGAACTACCTGTGCATTAACCGGATTCACTGCATGCCTGCCAGCCAATCAGAATCCAGTATTCAGACAGACCATGGAATAAACTACAATTATTTAACCTGATATGATAAAATATTGAGTGTATTTTTATCAAATAACAAAAACTATGAGCACAACAGAAAACTGTATAAAATGAACACTGGAACCAGACTGAAAGCCTCGATTAAATCCTTTGATTTTATCATCTGATGCACTTGAGCTGAACTCAGATCAGCATCTGAAGGAGTATCAAGTGAGCAGCAGCCGAACTCCAGCTTAAGGCTCACTAACACACAGCTTAAGGCTTTCATCAGAGTCTCCAGTGCTCACATGGAGGAGCAGATGAAGGAGCAGAGAGAAGCAGATAAAGGAGCAGTGAGGAGCAGATGAAGGAGTAGTGAGAAGCAGATGAAGGAGCAGATAAAGGAACAGTGAAGAGCACATGAAGGAGCATCAGATGAAGAAGCAGTGAACAGCAGATAAAGGAGCAGAGAGGAGCACATGAAGAAGCAGTGAGTATCAAATGAAGGAGCAGAAAAAGGAGCAGATGAAGGAGCAGTGAGGAGAATCAGATGAAGATGCATATAAAGGAGCAGTGAGAAGCGGATGAAGGAGCAGTGAGGAGCAGATAAAGGAGCAGTGAGAAGAAGATGACGGAGCAGTGAGGAGCAGATGAAGGAGCAGTGAGGAGCATCAGATGAAGATGCATATAAAGGAGCAGTGAGAAGCGGATGAAGGAGCAGTGAGAAGCAGATGAAGGAGCAGCGAGGAGCATCAGATGAAGATGCATATAAAGGAGCAGTGAGAATCGGATGAAGGAGCAGTGAGGAGCATCAGACGAAGATGCATATAAAGGAGCAGTGAGAAGCGGATAAAGGAGCAGTGAGAAGCAGATGAAGGAGCAGTGAGGAGCATCAGATGAAGATGCATATAAAGGAGCAGTGAGAAGCGGATAAAGGAGCAGTGAGGAGCAGTGAGGAGCAGATGATGGAGCATCAGATGAAGAAGCAGTGAACAGCAGATAAAGGAGCAGAGAGGAGCACATGAAGAAGCAGTGAATATCAAATGAAAGAGCAGATAAAGGAGCAGATGAAGGAGTAGTGAGAAGCAGATAAAGGAGCAGTGAGGAGCATCAGATGAAGATGCAGATAAAGGAGCAGTGAAGAGCACATGAAAGAGCATCAGATGAAGAAGCAGTGAACAGCAGATGAAGGAGCACTGAGGAGCAGATGAAGAAGCAGTAAATAGCAAATGAAGGAGCAGATGAAGAAGCAGTGAATAGCAAATGAAAGCAGATGACGGAGCAGTGAGGAGCAGATGAAGGAGCAGTGAGGAGCATCAGATGAAGATGCAGATAAAGGAGCAGTAAATGGCACATGAAGGAGCATCAAATGAAGAAGCAGTGAACAGCAGATAAAGGAGCAGAGAGGAGCAGATGAAGGAGCAGTGAGGAGCATCAGATGAAGATGCAGTGAATAGCAAATGAAGGAGCAGATGAAGGAGCAGTGAGGAACAGATGAAGGAGTAGTGAGAAGCAGATAAAGGAGCAGATGATGGAGGAGTGAGGAGCAGATGAAGGAGCAGTGAGGAGCATCAGATGAAGATGCAGATAAAGGAGCAGTGAAGAGCACATGAAGGAGCATCAGATGAAGAAGCAGTGAATAGCCGATAAAGGAGCAGAGAGGGGCACATGAAGAAGCAGTGAATAGCAAATGAAGGAGCAGATAGAGGAGCAGTGAGGAGCAGATGAAGGAGCAGTGAGGAGCAGATGAAGAAGCAGTGACTAGCAAATGAAGAAGCAGTGACTAGCAAATGAAGGAGCAGATTAAGGACCAGTGAGGAGCAGATGAAGGAGCAGTGAGAAGCAGATGAAGGAGCATATGAAGAAGCAGTGAATAGCAAATGAAGGAGCAGATGAAGGAGCAGTGAGAAGCAAATGAAGAAGCAGTGAATAGCAAATGAAGGAGCAGATGAAGGAGCAGTGAGGAGCAGATAAAGGAGCAGTGAGGAGCACATGAAGAAGCAGTGAATAGCAAATGAAGGAGCAGATGATGGAGCAGTGAGAAGCAAATGAAGGAGCACATGAAGAAGCAGTGAACAACAAATGAAGGAGCAGATGAAGGAGCAGTGAGGAGCAAACGAAGAAGCAGTGAATAGCAAATGAAGGAGCAGATAAAGGAGCAGTGAGGAGCAGATGAAGGAACAGTGAGGAGCACATGAAGAAGCAGTGAATAGCAAATGAAGAATCAAATGAAGGAGCAGATGGAATAGTGAGAAGCAGATGAAGAAGCAGTGAGGAGCATCAGATGAAGATGCAGATAAAGGAGCAGCGAAGAGCACATGAAAGAGCATCACATGAAGAAGCAGTGAACAGCAGATGAAGGAGCAGAGAGGAGCAGACGAAGGAGCAGTGAGGAGCAGATGAAGGAGCACATGAAGAAGCAGTGAATAGCAAATGAAGAAGCAGATGAAGGAGCAGTGAGGAGCAGATAAAGGAGCAGTGAGGAGCACATGAAGAAGCAGTGAATAGCAAATGAAGGAGCAGATTAAGGAGCAGTGAGAAGCAAATGAAGGAGCACATGAAGAAGCAGTGAATAGCAAATGAAGAAGCAGATGAAGGAGCAGTGAGGAGCAGATAAAGGAGCAGTGAGGAGCATCAGATGAAGATGTAGATAAAGGAGCAGTAAACAGCACATGAAGGAGCATCAGATGAAGAAGCAGTGAACAGCAGATAAAGGAGCAGAGAGGAGCAGATGAAGGAGCAGTGAGGAGCATCAGATGAAGATGCAGTGAATAGCAAATGAAGGAGCAGATGAAGGAGCAATGAGGAGCAGATGAAGGAGCAGTGAGGAGCACATGAAGCAGTGAATAGCAGATTAAGGAGCAGATGACGGAGCATTGAGGAACAGATGAAGAAGCAGTGAACAGCAAATGAAGGAGCAGATGAAAGAGCAGTGAGGAGCAGATGAAAGAGCAGTGAGAAGCAGATGAAGGAGCAATGAGGAGCAGATAAAGGAATAGTGAGGAGCAGATGTAGGAGTAGTGAGAAGCAGATGAAGGAGCAGTGAGAAGCAGATGAAAGAGCAGTGAGGAGCAGATTAAGGAGCAATGAGAAGCAGATGAAGGAGCAGTGAGTAGCAGATGAAGGAGCAGTGAGGAACATCAGATGAAGATGCATATAAAGGAGCAGTAAGGAGCAGATGAATGAGCAGTGAGAAGCAGATGAAAGCGCAGTGAGGAGCAGATTAAGGAGCAATGAGAAGCAGATGACGGAGCAGTGAGGAGCAGATGAAGGAGCAGTGAGGAGCATCAGATGAAGATGCATATAAAGGAGCAGTGAGGAGCAGATGAAGGAGCAGTGAGAAGCAGATGAAGGAGCAGCGAGGAGCATCAGATGAAGATGCATATAAAGGAGCAGTGAGAAGCGGATGAAGGAGCAGTGAGGAGCAGATAAAGGAGCAGCGAGGAGCATCAGATGAAGATGCATATAAAGGAGCAGTGAGGAGCAGATGAAGGAGCAGTGAGAAGCAGATGAAGGAGCAGTGAGGAGCATCAGATGAAGATGCATATAAAGGAGCAGTGAGGAGCACATGAAGAAGCAGTAAATATCAAATGAAGGAGCAGATAAAGGAACAGTGAAGAGCACATGAAGGAGCATCAGATGAAGAAGCAGTGAATAGCAAATGAAGGAGCAGTGAGGAGCACATGAAGAAGCAGTGAGTATCAAATGAAGGAGCAGATAAAGGAGCAGATGAAGGAGTAGTGAGAAGCAGATGAAGGAGCAGTGAGGAGAATCAGATGAAGATGCATATAAAGGAGCAGTGAGAAGCGGATGAAGGAGCAGTGAGGAGCAGATAAAGGAGCAGTGAGAAGAAGATGACGGAGCAGATGAAGGAGCAATGAGGAGCATCAGATGAAGATGCATATAAAGGAGCAGTGAGAAGCGGATGAAGGAGCAGCGAGGAGCATCAGATGAAGATGCATATAAAGGCGCAGTGAGAAGCGGATGAAGGAGCAGTGAGGAGCAGATAAAGGAGCAGTGAGGAGCATCAGATGAAGATGCATATAAAGGAGCAGTGAGGAGCAGATGAAGGAGCAGTGAGAAGCAGATGAAGGAGCAGTGAGGAGCATCAGATGAAGATGCATATAAAGGAGCAGTGAGAAGCGGATAAAGGAGCAGTGAGGAGCAGATAAAGGAGCAGTGAGGAGCAGATGAAGGAGCATCAGATGAAGAAGCAGTGAACAGCAGATAAAGGAGCAGAGAGGAGCACATGAAGAAGCAGTGAATATCAAATGAAAGAGCAGATAAAGGAGCAGATGAAGGAGTAGTGAGAAGCAGATAAAGGAGCAGTGAGGAGCATCAGATGAAGATGCAGATAAAGGAGCAGTGAAGAGCACATGAAAGAGCATCAGACGAAGAAGCAGTGAACAGCAGATGAAGGAGCAGTGAGGAGCAGATGAAGAAGCAGTGAGGAGCATCAGAAGGAGATGCAGATAAAGGAGCAGTAAATGGCACATGAAGGAGCATCAAATGAAGAAGCAGTGAACAGCAGATAAAGGAGCAGAGAGGAGCAGATGAAGGAGCAGTGAGGAGCATCAGATGAAGATGCAGTAAATAGCAAATGAAGGAGCAGATAAAGGAGCAGAGAGGAGCAGATGAAGGAGTAGCGAGAAGCAGATAAAGGAGCAGATGATGGAGGAGTGAGGAGCAGATGAAGGAGCAGTGAGGAGCATCAGATGAAGATGCAGATAAAGGAGCAGTGAAGAGCACATGAAGGAGCATCAGATGAAGAAGCAGTGAATAGCCGATAAAGGAGCAGAGAGGGGCACATGAAGAAGCAGTGAATAGCAAATGAAGGAGCAGATAGAGGAGCAGTGAGGAGCAGATGAAGGAGCAGTGAGGAGCAGATGAAGAAGCAGTGACTAGCAAATGAAGAAGCAGTGACTAGCAAATGAAGGAGCAGATTAAGGACCAGTGAGGAGCAGATGAAGGAGCAATGAGAAGCAGATGAAGGAGCACATGAAGAAGCAGTGAATAGCAAACGAAGGAGCAGATGAAGGAGCAGTGAGAAGCAAATGAAGAAGCAGTGAATAGCAAATGAAGGAGCAGTGAGGAGCAGATAAAGGAGCAGTGAGGAGCACATGAAGAAGCAGTGAATAGCAAATGAAGGAGCAGATAGAGGAGCAGTGAGGAGCAGATGAAGGAGCAGTGAGGAGCAGATGAAGAAGCAGTGACTAGCAAATGAAGAAGCAGTGACTAGCAAATGAAGGAGCAGATTAAGGACCAGTGAGGAGCAGATGAAGGAGCAATGAGAAGCAGATGAAGGAGCACATGAAGAAGCAGTGAATAGCAAATGAAGGAGCAGATGAAGGAGCAGTGAGAAGCAAATGAAGAAGCAGTGAATAGCAAATGAAGGAGCAGTGAGGAGCAGATAAAGGAGCAGTGAGGAGCACATGAAGAAGCAGTGAATAGCAAATGAAGGAGCAGATGATGGAGCAGTGAGAAGCAAATGAAGGAGCACATGAAGAAGCAGTGAGGAGCAAACGAAGGAGCAGTGAATAGCAAATGAAGGAGCAGATAAAGGAGCAGTGAGGAGCAGATGAAGGAACAGTGAGGAGCACATGAAGAAGCAGTGAATAGCAAATGAAGGAGCAGATGATGGAGCAGTGAACAGCAAATGAAGGAGCAGATGAAGGAGCAGTGAGGAGCAAACGAAGAAGCAGTGAATAGCAAATGAAGGAGCAGATAAAGGAGCAGTGAGGAGCAGATGAAGGAACAGTGAGGAGCACATGAAGAAGCAGTGAATAGCAAATGAAGAATCAGATGAAGGAGCAGATGGAGTAGTGAGAAGCAGATGAAGAAGTAGTGAAGAGCAATAGATGAAGATGCAGATAAAGGAGCAGTGAAGAGCACATGAAAGAGCATCACATAAAGAAGCAGTGAACAGTAGATGAAGGAGCAGTGAGGAGCAGATAAAGGAGCAGTGAGGAGCACATGAAGAAGCAGTGAATAGCAAATGAAGGAGCAGATGAAGGAGCAGTGAGAAGCAAATGAAGGAGCACATGAAGAAGCAGTGAATAGCAAATGAAGGAGCAGATGACAGAGCAGTGAGGAGCAGATTAAGGAGCAGCGAGGAGCATCAGATGAAGATGTAGATGAAGGAGCAGTAAACAGCACATAAAGGAGCATCAGATGAAGAAGCAGTGAACAGCAGATAAAGGAGCAGAGAGGAGCAGATGAAGGAGCAGTGAGGAGCATCAGATGAAGATGCAGTGAATAGCAAATGAAGGAGCAGATGAAGGAGCAGTGAGGAGCAGATGAAGGAACAGTGAGGAGCATCAGATGAAGATGCAGATAAAAGAGCAGTGAAGAGCACATAAAGGAGCATCAAATGAAGAAACAGTGAATAGCAAATGAAGGAGCATATAGAGGAGCAGTGAGGAGCAGATGGAGTAGTGAGAAGCAGATGAAGGAGCAGTGAGGAGCAGATGAAGGAGTAGTGAGAAGCAAATGAAGGAGCAGATGAAGGAGCAGTGAGAAGCAAATGAAGAAGCAGTGAATAGCAAATGAAGGAGCAGTGAGGAGCAGATAAAGGAGCAGTGAGGAGCACATGAAGAAGCAGTGAATAGCAAATGAAGGAGCAGATGATGGAGCAGTGAGAAGCAAATGAAGGAGCACATGAAGAAGCAGTGAACAGCAAATGAAGGAGCAGATGAAGAAGCAGTGAACAGCAAATGAAGGAGCAGATGAAGGAGCAGTGAGGAGCAGATGAAAGAGCAGTGAGAAGCAGATGAAGGAGCAATGAGGAGCAGATAAAGGAGTAGTGAGGAGCAGATGAAGGAGTAGTGAGAAGCAGATGAAGGAGCAGTGAGAAGCAGATGAAAGAGCAGTGAGGAGCAGATAAAATCCCCCTGTCTGTCTGAAACCAGCTCATTTTGTTCAGGAATACTGTTTGTGTGAATTGTTTGTGTAGAAACACAGCAGAACGAGAGCATCTCCAATCCTGGAAATATGCCTTCAGACTGAAGAACTGCCTGTCAGTCAGTCACTCTTCTGACATTATGGGACGAGTGATGGCAGCCCATGTTAGCCTCTCGTTAATCTCACTCTCGTTTTTCTCTCTTTTTCTAGTCATTAATTATTTCACTAATACAATGTAGTGATTTTCTACCAGCACAGCAGCATTCCCTGCTCATACAAACACCATCATCACCATCACCACCATCGATCAGCTACCAAGACTAGCGCTCCACCATAGCAACAGGCAGCACAGGAAGTGATGCAGCTTCCTTACCGTCCTCCATGACTAGCACTTCCTTCTGACACATGTCCTGCACGTTGACGGTGCAGTTGACGATGAACTCTGGTGAGGAGCAGTCGTCCTGTCGAACGTCTTCACACTGATAGCACTGGATCTGCAGCGCCGCGCTCACGCCTGCACACACACACACACACACACACACACACACACACACACATTCATCTTCACCATCATCAACATTATTATCGGTTGTGATTTCTGCACACACTCAGCTTTGTGTCGCCTTTAACTTTCATACAGAGTCTTTTATTTCAACAGTGAATTCTGTTTAACAACACCGGCAGATAGTGTAGGGAAACTCTATTTGTTTAATGGTCAATCGATGAAAAAATATAACAAATATGTTTCCTTCATATTTCCTAAAATTAGGGTTAGTTTACTTGTAATCACTAGAATTCATTGCATTTCTTAATACAAATCCATGGTTCGTACTAGAGTTTCTTTAAAATGGGATGTAACTGTATCATGATGTAATGTTCTAAAATCACGATTTTGGCCTTTTACACTCAATGAGCGCAATTCTTAATTAAATATATATATATATATATATATATATATATATATATATATATAATCTCGCAATATTTCTCAAAAATTACTTTAACAGGAAAAATTATATTACTGAATTTAAGTATTTACTCATCATTTATTCATCATAGTAGTCTGTTTGTTGTAGTCTTAATTTATGCTGATTTGAACTACTTTTTATGTTGTTGTTTTTTTTTATTTTTTTTAATGTATTATTTTTTTTAGGTATTATTTTTGATGATTATGTTTTTGTCCGGACAAAATTATCTTGAATGCATTAGTGTAGTTTAATCTAATCTAACAAACTCCAAAGTAAATGGGGAAAAAATGTGTTTAAATGTAAAGAAAATAATAGAAAAAATAGATTTCTATATTATATTAAAATATTTTATTATTTAGAAGGTGAAATGTGAGCCAGACTGGCGAGTGTTTTATCATCTCTTTTGAATCTGCTGTGAATACTGAAGACATCGCATTAATAGTTATTTAAATAGAAAAAAAAAAAAAAATCATTAACACTTTCCAATTTACAAGTGAATCACACATTATCTGACAGAAACGGAACACAGAATTGACAGCAATTAAGAACAGCTTTAAAAAACAAAAAAAAAAAAAATGGAAAATCAATATTTTACGGTATCAGTCATTACCTAGAAATGCATTATTTTCCATATGCCATGCTAATTTTAAATAAATAAATAAATAAATACATAAATAAAAATAAAACAAAAAACAAATCATTTTTTGAAAATGGAATGAATGAACAATTAATCATCGTTAATAAGTATTACAGTCTCAGAATTTTCTTCTTTTCAGCGCTGAATACAGGGAAAACACTCGTACAAGCGGAACTAAAACTCAGCCATTTAACTGTACTAATTCAAATGAGGCTTTAATTGTTGTTTTATTTCAGCGCGTAAAATTGCCATAAGATTAAAGCTCATTAAAATCACAGGCCATTCATTATAATTCAGTCATCTATATAATCTAACTCGCTGCGGCTGTTTTTCGGCATTAAGCGCCTCAAAGCGAATGTCAGTCATTTAATCATGAGCGGCTGTGGCGCGTGTGTGAATGTGTGTGATTATATGCACTCACCCGCCGTCAGTACGATCAGCAGTAAAGTCACACACCGCCGCATCACGGAGCCGCTGCCGCTCACCGCCGCTCCGACGCTTCCATCCCACCGACGGCCACACCGCGCGCGCGCGCCAGACTGACCGCTACAGACTGAGCGCGCGATTCTGATTTCTGCTGCCTGAACTCGGAGCACGTGACGCGCGCGCGTCGCGCGACTGACTTTGCCGGGCGTGACTCGCGTCTGAATGGAGAGAGAGAGAGAGAGAGAGACTCAGACAGACACAGCTGGATGCTAAACACAGTCTGCTCTTAATTGCACACATCAGAGAAACATTTCTCGCAAATATAACAATAATTCTTCAATCAGTAATTCTTTTTACTGTGCAAATGTCACGTGTATACTTAGTTCTGTTTCCCTCCACTAGTTTGGTTATTAATTAGCACACACCTGTTCCGTTTCTCCCTGATTTCTTCCGCCTAGTAGCCTATTTGTGTTCTGCTCGGTTCTTTTGTCTCCTATTGTTTTGTGACCCTGTGGAATTATTAAGATTACTTTCTTGGACTCCACTGCTTTGTCACGCACCACACCACCTAAATACACTCAATAACAACCGCATGAATAACGGAAATGATTAAATGTAAGTAATAACGGAAGTATGGACATGACACTCGGGCCCTTCTGTGCCAATTCCGTTGTCCCATCAAACTTATAAAAACTATAGGGTTTACTCTACAAATCCAAAACTGTGAATATGTCCGCAAACAGACACAAACCACCTTCATATTCGACTTGACAGTCACGGATCACTATTTTCCAATTAGATCAACATGCTATAGATGATGAGAAAAGCCCTTCAATGAAATAAAATATTTCCCTCTATATCTTCTCAGTGTGATAGATGCGATTTGGCGGGACACTGGCACATTTATTTTGGTTTATTTTGGTTTTGTCTTGTCTTGATTTTATTCTGTATGTTTTCTGGTCTAAAATTTTCGAATTGTTTTTTTACAAAATTAATCTTCAACCTAACCATAGTCTGGCTATTTTTGGCTATTCTGATGTGATGGACGCGCTCCCTCGTACTCACCAACAGGCTCTACTGGTTGGCATGATTGGAAATCTCCACAATCCCTTTGTTTTCAGAGATGCTCTACATTATCCAAATGGAACAATTACGTTTTGGTGAGCTTTCCTCACAGAAAAGATTTGAAGCCATATGGGGACCTATCTTGAGACTCTTGGAAATTTAGCTTCTGTATTCCGTAAGCCTCCCCTTCTATTGTATTATTATTATTATTATTTAATATATATTTCTGTACTGTTGGATTTATAAAACAATTATGAATATTGTCATTTATGTTTATATTTTTAACAATTATGTTGTGTAAATTTGTTCATTGAGGCGGTCTAGTTTTTTTCTTTTTTTTTTTGTCTTGTTATTTTGTTATACTATGTTGGTTACTGTTTTTTGCATTTGTGTTTGTTAATAAAACTTCTAAAATAGATGTCTTCTTCTTCTTGCTGGTATTTTATTCAAGCTTTTACATGCGTGTGTCGGTAATGAAAAGTTATTGCTGTGGGAATGTGAATCTGTGACACAATGTGACAGACATGGTCATTAACGGCTTCCTCAGTTTATTTTATTTGGATTTTCTGATGCGCGGCCATTACGGCGATACTCGTATGTAAACAGCAGCATTGTTGCAGTTAATGTACCGCTGAAGACGTTGTTCTACTAATTTATGCTGTCTAAACCACGCATAGAGAAGGACTTGGTAAGCAGGACAGGGCGTTATATTTTGACAAACTACAGTACGATCGGCCTTCTTTGTGGCGGACTGACGACCTGACAATTCTTCCTTCTGTTTCTTATCCCGACATAATGAATTACTTTCGTTTCTTTGCCAAGCCCATTCACGAGTTCCATTTGGTTCAATGGTATTGTTTACATTCAGTGCCGCCGCAATGGCCAACATCCGGATTGATGACGTAACGTGAAAACGCTCTATTATTATTCTATTAAGATTCTGTCAGAGATGGACAGAAAATCACACACACACACACACACACACACACACATATACACTAATATCATGAGTGAACAGGTCTTAGAGGGTGTCTCCAAATGACTGTGTGTGTGTGTGTGTGTGTGTGTGTGTGTCCGAGTGATGAATGAGGGTGTGTATGTACCGTGAGGATTGTGACAGCAGAGGTGGGAGTTTACGTCTCTTTCCTGAGTGTTTGTGAAAGGTTATTAAACACACTTTAATCTCTCTCTCTCTCTCTCACACACACACACACACACACACACACACACTCTCTCTCTCCTTGTGTTAAGAGTGATTTAGACATTACTGTATTTCAAGAGCTGATGAATGATGAGGCCTGTATGTATAAAACTTCTCAGAAATGCTCTTAAGAATAGTCTTAAACTTTGACTTAAGTGTCAAAAAATTCTTAGTAAAAAGTAGGACTTTTCTAAGAGTAGGAGACTTTTATACAGATGCTAAAAGCAACTTTCATTAAAGTCCAAGACCGATTCTTAAGTGTTGACTGAGAGGACACTTAAAGCCGGGCTCACACTACAGCATTTTTAAAATCTTTGCAGATTATCTTCCCTGAAATCTTGAACATGCACACACTACAAGATTTGAAGATTGTGGCGCATCACACACTGCAAGATATTATTAAGATTATCATGCCGGAGGGAGCGCCTCACGTGATCTCACACAGCAGATCATCGTTTGAGCAACTAATGTTTACGTATGTTAGTTAGCCTGCTAGCAGCTTTATGCGCTCACCCGGTATGTTCAAAACTTCACTTTAGGAGCTTTCCTTGCTCCGTGCGGTTGTGGTATGTTTTCAGCATATTGTACAAACAGTGTTACTACAAAAACATAAGAAGCAGTTTCCTCCATCTCCACTATCCAGTGGACCGTTTGCTTGTTTTGCGGTCGCGCATTGGCTGTTGTGAAAGCACTGACGTAATCATAGCCGTGATCATCCCGATTTAAAATCCTGAATATCAAACACACTTGATGTGATCGGGGCGGCGCCGATTTGTGTGAGAGCAGATCGGGAGGTGTAAGATTCGATCTGTGAACTTCTCACATTACCAGATAACCCGTGCCGAACATCGGGACCGATCGAGGTGCTCGACAAGATTTTTGCTCCGATTCTCGGGAGGGGAAAATCGGGGCAAAATCGGGCTAAAAATCCTGTAGTGTGAGCCCGGCTTAAGTGTTGTGAACTAAGGACTACAATGACGTCAACCCAAAATGGCCGCCCTTGACCTCAGCCGACGGTGAGCCACAGCAGCACAACACCAGTCATTTGATGTAACTACCATAAAAACATTTAATTAAGACACTAATATAATATTTCAATGTTTTTTAAATGCTTTGATTGTGTAAAATTATCACAAATTATTAGTGATGTTTTGAAATCCTTTTCTATGTTTAATGATCAAGTTGGTATTGTTTTATCAATTCCACATCATATAACTCCAATACATCATATGTTCATTGGAAAGTGTGCGTCTCCTCCTCTTTGCTGCCATCTTGTTACTCCTAACTAGGTTAGGAGACGTCTCCAGCTCTCTTAAATAATTAGGAGCTGAGACCTAGTCTTAACACTTAGGAACCTTCATGAATCACTCTTAATCTTAAGTCTAGGAATAAGAGTAAATTATGTCATTCTTGGAATTCTGCCACACTTAAGACTAAAAATTGACTCTGAGTGGCTTTATACATACGGCCCCTGATCAATACATTCTGATTGTTGGGTTGTAAAGAGATTCACAGGACCGGACAGCAGCAAACCCTCTCTGTTTCCCAGCACACGCTTCTCTTGCTTCAGCTGGATTCAGAGGATCTGGCAGAAGGTCAGGACAGCAGCGGATATTACGAAAGCACACGTGGCGGTCAAGATCCCAATGTCAGAATAACACCGTCAAACAGAGACCGTGAACGAGAAAAACGCTGAAACGAATCAACCGCTTACTTTACACAATATTTACTCACAATTCCTTGGGCTGTTAGAAGATTTAGAAACCGATGACTCCTGTGTTAACTAACCGTTATGCCATTACGATGAACTGAAATGATGAACATCAGAAGACACAGAAGTACCATAAAAGCTTCATAAAAGCGTTTCATGTGAAATGTGTTTACGGATAATGTCTTCCTCCAGTGAACCGTTAATCATTGCAACCGAATCACTGATTCAGTGAGCCGAAGACCGGATCAGTCTGACTCACGAACGAATCATTTGTGAACAGGACCATTTCATGAAAGAACTCAAAAATCAGACACACGACTCAGATCTAGTGAATAGCGAATCACCGAAGAACCAAATCAGCTGTTCCTCACACTATGATTGATCGTATAATATTATGATAATAATTCTGTGGTGTTTTTGTGTGTGTGACAGCAATAATGATTCACTTTCATTTAATAGAAATAAAAGCAAAGCTTCAATGTTCCACTGAAGAAAGAAGGTCAAACAGGTTTGGATCAAAATGAGGGTGAATAAATGCTAAATTCATTTTCTTAGCAGCACCTTTTCATCCCACAGTTAAGTGTGTGTGTGTGTGTGTGTGTGTGTGTGTGTGTGTGTTGGTGATTTCACGCTGCTTGCATTTAATCAGTAAGTCGTCCACTGTTAAATACTGGGAAGAAAATATCACATGACACGGCAGGGCAAACCGATCGAAAGCAATTAGACAGAGGAGCAATCTGAATTATAGCGGTGCAGAGATACTGGACCCTCAGGCCAACACACACACACACACACACACACACACACATCGCCTCACACGGCCGTAATCACAAGACAATTAAGTTTAAAACGAGAGTGTATCAGGTAATTATTTTATAACAGAGGAAGACGAGTTCGATCAGGAGAAGGGGAAGACTGACACCGTCAGAAAATCACCTTTATCTCTCATGACTTTTACAGTGGCAAAAATCACAGCACAGCCTTCGGTTCCTGTGCTCCTACAGGACAGAAATGGAGTCCGTGTGTTTGTGAGGAAAAGGACTTTTCATTTAACAGACACTTTAATCCAAAGCCATTCAAAGAACAGAAAGGACAAGAGTGGATGTTAGCAGAGGCGCTTGTCCAAATATCAGCTCTTTTCCAGTGTTTTCCAGTGACCTTCAGTAAGCTTACGCTTTGTTCTTTGGGGATGATTTTGTCATTTATGATTATGTCAGGGGAAAATGAATATAATTTTTAGTTTATAACTGAAGCAATGAGCCCATCATATTCATTCTGAGCACAAACAGCGCAGAAGAGCTAAACACAAGACACGTGGCATCATCATTCAAAGAAACAACGTTCCTCCAGACAACAGAGGATTGAGACTAGACCGCACAAACGAGATGAAATAAAGAAATAAAACACAGGCCCCGTATGCGAGAAATGTTACGAACGATGAATCAGAAATGATGTTCTCGACTGACGGCTCCAACGGCCTGCTTAAAGCGGACAGCTGAACAGTCCATCGGCTCTCGTCTTTGACCGAATAAGACGTTCACGCGTGTCTGCCGTGTGAAATCGGCTCCTTCAATAGTTTAATGTCTAATTTTACAGACGGGACGCTGGCGTCTCTCGTTCGGCCGAACGTGCGTGTGTGTGTGTGTGTGTGTGTGTGTGAGAGAGAGATACAGATGTAGCATCTGTGTGCTTTTGGCAGCGGTGTTTTATTAAAGAGGCTTTTGTTAACTGGAGAGCTCCTGATAACTCCAGCTCTTCTCCATATCTCACATCCACATCAGCCAGATCCTGTTTCTCCCATACAGCAGCTTCAGCCTGTCTCTCTCTCTATCTGTCTCTCTCTCTCTCTCTCTCTTCATCTCTCCTTGACAAGAAAAACCTTCACAAGGGCATACAAGATGAATAGCCTTTCTGCAGAGAGGAAAAAACCCTTTATTATTAGCCGACGGTTCTTTAAACACACACACACACACACACACACACACACTGATGCGAGCCTGCAGCAGCAAATCCAGCAGAGAAAATCAGATCACAAACAGCACCACACCATTACAACTTCAGCACGATTGTGCTGTAATAAAGGCAAAGACAGCGCGAGCGGATAATTGACTGGTGTGTGTGTGAGAGAGAGAACGGTCTGATCCGGTTCACACCAGACTCTGAGAGTGTGTGAGCTGCGCTGAAGTGTGTGTGGATGTGTTTGGTTCCTGTAGGCTCCAGACACACACACGAGTGTGAGTAATGCGGCCGCGTCTGTGATGGAGAGAGTAAACAGACAGAGATCAGACTGATGGATTACATTAACCGTGTGTGTCTCCCTACAGGCGGCTCTCAGCGCAGTCCAATTCCCTCACCTGAGCGTGTGTGTGTGTGTGAGAGAGAGAGATACGCATCAGTCTGCTGAGCTTCTCTATCAATCTGCACTCAGATGCATAATGAGCTGTTTGTTTCCACAGAGATGCCTGACGGCGCAGCTCTCCTCTCTCTCTGTGTGTGTCTAGAAGCGTCTGCAGAGGAACTCACTGCTGCGTCTCTTCAGCTGTTTCTGCTGTTGTTGAGTGTGTGTTTGTGTGACACTCATGAGTCTCTCACACACATGCAACACGTCTCATCTGTCATTTACCGGCGTCACCATGGGAACGTAATGCAAGTGGGGACTCTGTCACTATGGCAACCGCTGAAGCAATCGACAGATTATTTTTAATCGACACTGAAGCACGACTGACACACACACACACACACACACACAGATGGCCCGTATGCCTGCAGGATGCTCCAGGTGTGTTCTCTTCCACTGCTCACAAACAAATACACACACTATACTGTTTCCAGTGTTTAAACAAGCGCACACACAGAGTTTTCGACCTCTTTCATCACTGTCCTCTTCCTGCTTATCACACTCACTTATTTGCTCCTCCTGAGCGTGTGTGTGTGTGTGTGTGTGAGAGAGAGTTTTACCCTAATCTCTGTTTTAAAGGCTTTGCGGAGGTAATGAGAGCAGACGTGCTGCTGCTTTGATAAGTCAGTGAATGTGAGAGAGAAGCAGAATGAAGATATGAAGCAAATGAACGAACACACACACACACACACACACACACACACACACACACACACACACACACACACTCTCTCTCTCTCTCACACACACACACACACTCTCTCTCTCTCTCTCACACACACACACACTCTTTCTCTCTCTCTCTCTCTCTCTCTCTCTCTCTCTCACACACACACACACACACACACATACGGCTCAGCACGCCATACGTGAAACACATACCAGCAAATATTGCGTTACTCGGACGCAGCGCGTCTGTGAATTATTCATGAGATCGGTAATGTCCTACAGTCGCGCGGGATCGATTATTTTCTGGTAATGCGACAGTCATTTCTTTCTTTAAGACAGAATCTGAACTCTCGTGGCCGCGGATCAGATCATCTCCGGCGGGTCTCCATAGTGACCGCGCCTCTCCAGACGCGCGCGCCGGTCGCACCGTATCATTTGGCCAAATTGCTTCGCCTGTGTGTGTGCGTGTGAAGAAAAACAAAGATTTCCATTTCATATATTTCACGTGATTTGAAAGATAATGGAAAGAGCAGCGCCGACGGCCGGTTCCATTACGCGTCCAATGTTTTATTAAGGTTCGTTTCAGTTCATATTCCTACTTTTATGATTGTGCTGAGTAGCGGTTCACAGCACGCTTGACATCTGCTAACAATGAACACTTCCGCTACAGCAACCCTGGCTCGGTTTCTACACACACTAATATGATTTTTTTTTAAACATCTTTAGAGTTCTATATGCTGTTAATCCGGAGTAGGGCTGGCGTCAGGTGTAAACGGAGCAAAAGTTACTCGTATGAGCGCGACTCAGTGCTTCATTTACTGTCACGTTCCTGCTTCTGACAGACGCTTTGATTCAATTTCAAAGCATGAGCTGCAGAAATGCTGCAAACCCTCACCGGTCAGAGCCGGTGCCGGCGGTCGGTGATCCGGGGTCGGAGGTCACGCACGTCTCGCGCGGCGCCGCTGACGGAGGGAGTGTCATCAGTTAACACTAATGAAGGAGAATGGCGGGTAATTGCGTCAGGGAGCAGGGGAGCGCTTTGATATTGCTCTCTCATTTTCAGATTGTATTTTCACATCGACTCTTTTCTTTCTCTGGCGCTCAGAGGAGAGAGCTCAACTAAAATACATTTCCTCATTTTAATTTGTTCCATAATTACCGAGCAGCCCGGCTTCCCCAATCTACTTAACTACAGACGTATGCTAAGCAAACAGCGGCGCTCCTCTCGGCGTCCCGCGGGAACGGCGTCACGCAGTTGGAAAAGAGACTCGAGCTTTTGTTCTCCTGTATCAGTTTCATTTCCACTCTTCCCTTTTTCCCGGATTAAACGCACTTACTGCACTGCAGCCGCTACGGGACCTCAGAGAGCACAGCTCAAAGCAAAGTCACCTTCAGCCGCAAGTAGAGATGGGCCGTAAAGCGGCTCCGCACGGACTCGGAGCGGATCAACCGGAGGAACCGAGCTTGTGCTCGCACGAAGACGGCAGAAGAAGAAAGAGCAAACCTCAGCTTTAGGAAGACTACCAATACTCCCCAGTCTCTAAGACTATTCTCATTTTAAGTCGCTTTATGCAGAGAAGTTTATGCTAAATGGGGAAAAAAAAGTCACTAAAACAGTAATAAAAGCAGAGGAAAAGAAAGACGCAAGGAACCGAACTTAAAGGCACAAAGAAATATTGTGAAAATATCCGGAGGAAAGTGTCATTGTGTTCATGGCGGTTTTGCACATGTAACGTAACTGCTCTCTGCGATCGTAATGACTCTGCACCGCTTGTGTTTACAGATGGAAAATAAATATTTTCACACTCTTCAATTTTCAGTGTCAGATTTACTAAACAAATGAGAGTGAGAGCGCTATAGTCCATGAAAAATTCTGCTCGTCTACTGACAGTTTCCATAATGACCGACGCAATCTAAGACTAGCACAAACCTTAGTAAATGCTTCATTTAAGTGTTCTCCTCACAGAAACGTTGCGTCTGAAAGCGAAACTCTTCCAAATGCACGTGCAATTAGACCAGCCGCAGAAATAACCGAGTCAGGGTTCCCACACCTTGGTTAAATTCAAATTCAAGGCCCTTTCAAGGACTTTGCAGGTCCAACAACCTCCAATTCGAGGACTTAATGTGGGGACACATTTCAAGTGAGAGCAAGGTTACGTCGTGTCACCTTGTAAGATACACTGTTACAGTTTTCATGTGTCAAACTATGCAAATAAGCATTTTTTTGTTGTTTTTATTTTTTTGGCCATATGACAGAGATCCGATACTCTATTTGTCGTATTTCTGTTTCGCATAAAACAGGAATTTTCGGCTCTGCACCTGGCCAAGTGATGCTCCTTTGGATCTCTAGCAAGCCATTTTTTTGTAATCTTCTTTGGTGAGCCAAATATCTTGAAACTTGCATTTTCCAGGCATCACATTCCAGCCTATTTTTAGGCTACATCGTAATACCCAGCAAGCAATAGTCGTGATTTCAACGTCTGGTTTAACTATAGACCCGATATAGTCCGGCTATTTGTAACCCACTTCTAGACCAAATAATCTTGAATTTAGTTACATGTCATTTTTTGGCAAAATACTTGTGAGATGTATGATATTTCATCATGTAAGCAAAGTCAACCGCGTTTACAAGGTGTTTGGTTTTATTTCTATATACTTATATATTCTATATACTAGTCTATTCTAAGGCTATGTTTAGACATCTATTAAATTTTCACTGACAGCCCAATGACAACCTTATTTTAGCCTAGACGTCTGGGCTGTGTTTCAACGGCTAATTTATGTTTTTAGACCAAAAATTGCTTGCTGGGTAGTTTCGTGCACGCGGAACGTCATGGCACTTTCAAGGACCTGTATCCATGTATGTTTATTTTCAAAATCTTTCCAGGGCCCTGAATTTTATTTTTTTCCGGATTCACAAACTTTAAAGGATTTCAAGGGGCCTGAAGGTACCCTGCGAGTCCACGCCCTTTCATCGCTTTAGTCAATTATAAATCTGGCCTTTTGTATGATTTGGTCATGCTATCAAAGCACTTATACTGAAATTGGAAACTGAGTGAGAGAGAGTGAGAGAGAGAGAGAGAGGTAGAGAGAGAGGTAGGCAGGCCTCAGCTGGTCCGGAACATTCTGATCAATGACAGTGAAGTGAGTTCATGACCTGAAACACACACACACGTTTGTTTTTGTGAATTGTGGGGACTTTCCATAGACTTCTATAGTTTTTATACTGACCAAACGATACTGTTTATCCCCTCAACCAACCCTAACCCTAAACCTACCCCTTACAGAAAACATGTTTGCATCCTTACATTTTCAGATAAACATCATTTACTATTTTTAATCATTTTTTTAAACATTGTGGGGACCACAGGTCAGGTTTTACTATCCTTGTGGGGACATCTGGTCCCCACAATGTAGCAAAAACGAGTAAACACATATACACATTTGTCTTGCCACACACTCAACACGCTCATGTTCAGATTCTGTTTTATAAAAGAGTGAATGCATATGAACTCGCAGCAGGACTTTAGTCAGTGTCTCAGTGAGCTCGTGACGGCGTCTCGCGAGAGACAGACGGACGCTCGCTGATCTTATCGGAGTGTACCGGATTACAGCAGGACTCCTCATCAATGATTCAGGCCTTTTATTCTCCGTTCAGAGCAGGACTCGCTTCACACTCGCGCTTTACTGAGAGCGACGCGAAGATCGTTCACTGGAACGCACAAGTTTCACACTGTCTGCAAGAAACGCTTCTTCTGCAGTGTTTTTGTCTTGGTTTCCAGTACAAACATTTAAACATACTTACATAAATACATTTACTGCAGATATTAAGTCTGGCTTTCTGAAAAATGGATTAAAGCAAGAATATCTGTTAGTGAGCTCAGAAAAATCAGCGTGTTTTTCCTTTGAATTCATCTGAACTTTAATCATAAACTCACTTAATTTGGATACGTTTAGTCAGAAAACAAGGCTTCACGTCTGCTGTCACGTATCTCGATTTGAGGCGTCTGCACTGGAAAACAAGACAGACGCACAGAGTGAGCGCGTCACGTTTGGGAAAAGCGGCAAGTCGGCGATTCCCGTCACGTTTGCCACGGTACGACGAAGCGTCTGCCGCTAACGGCAGGTCAAAGGTCAGAGGCACGTGCTCGCAAAGGTCAAATCATCTGAAAGAACTGCGGAGGAGCCCAAAGGTCACACGCGCCCGTGAACTTTAGAGGAGAAGAGGAAGACGAGGCTGATGAGGATGAAGCTGGAGCGTTTATCGATCGCGTGGCTCACGTAACCGAACGCTAGCGGCGTTTCTGTCCGTCGGTCCCTCTGTCCCAACGCTGACTTTCTCCACAAACACAAAGGACTGTGGGATTTGCTCTGCGGCTGGTCGGTAAACAGAATCGTCGTGACACGTGACTCTTTTCACGAATCCCTGAACATCCGCTGACGCTACAGACGCACGCATCCGACGTCCTCAGGTCCACAAACACATTTGACAAATTAAAGCATGTCCGTTTATTTCCTGTAGCCAACCGTTAAAATCATCATTTGGTGTATGATCTGTTGAAATGATAGTCTGTTACTGTAGTGACACAAAGAAACTTTCATCCACACCCAAGAAATGACCAACATTTGATCCCTACCAAGTTATTTTAATCTGCTATATCTGCAGCCGCATCACACGTTCATGTTTAATTTGGATTCCCATTGTAAGTGTGTGAATCTGGTTTAAATGTTTCTTTTTCTGATTCCTCTGAAAGGAGCAAAGCTCTGAATAAACTGATCTGAACATCACTCATCTGACTGCAGTCGTCTGGAGGGTTTCTGTATGTTCCTCCAGCAGTACTTGAGACGCAGATCACACGGACTACATTCATGTGCATGAACACACACACACACGTCCAGATCAATCACATCACTGTCCTTCATGTCTGCAGAATATTGGGCTGATTTTGGTTTCTTTAAATCTACTGGCAGTTTGTCACGTCATCTTAACAAGCTTACAGACTGTTATTAAACGGTTATTGAACCACAATTTTGGCAGCAAATGCTTCGGCAGATGTAAGTCAGCACTCATGTTCACAAACAGACAATTCAAACACCTTCAAGAAAAATGCTGTCATATTTGTGAAGAATTCCTGACATTAAAGTGAAACCAACTACAATCAAACACCTCAGCAGAGCATCACAATCCATACAACGGCAGTCATCGTGATTCAGCTCAACAAACACGCATAAGTGTGTGTGTGTGTGTGTTTTTTTTCTCAGGGCTTCAGGCCGTCGTACACCAGAGCCGTGTCCATCGCTGCTGTCTGCGGATCATAACAACTGACGGCGTCTCCACTGACCACTGGACACAAATCCTGATCACACCACCTAAAACACACACACACACACACACACACACACACACACACACACACACACACACACGTACGTTACACAGGATTCATAACGCATGTTATACACACGATTCATGACACACACACACACACACATACAGTATATACTCACACACACACACACACACACACACACGTACGTTACACAGGATTCATAACGCATGTTATACACACGATTCATGACACACACACACACACACACACACACGTACGTTACACAGGATTCATAACGCATGTTATACACACGATTCATGACACATGCACACACACACACATACAGTATATACTCACACACACACACACACACACACACAGTATATACTCTCACACACACACACACACACACACAGTATATACTCACACACACACACACACACACACACACACAGTATATACTCTCTCACACACACACAGTATATACTCTCTCACACACACACACACACACACACACACACTACACAGGATTCATAACACACGTTATACACACGATCATGACATGCACACACACACACATACAGTATATACTCACACACACACATACAGTATATACTCACACACACACACACACACAGTATATACTCACACACACACACACAGTATATACTCACACACACACACACACACACACACACACACTCACACACACACACACACACACACACACACACAGTATATACTCTCTCACACACACACACACACACACACACACACACACACACACACACACACACACACACACACTACACAGGATTCATAACACACGTTATACACACGATTCATGACATGCACACACACACACACATACAGTATATACTCACACACACACATACAGTATATACTCACACACACACACACACACAGTATATACTCACACACACACACACAGTATATACTCACACACACACACACACACAGTATATACTCTCACACACACACACACATACAGTATATACTCACACACACACACTACACAGGATTCATAACACACGTTATACACACGATTCATGACACATGCACACACACACACATACAGTATATACTCACACACACACACACACACACACACACACAGTATATACTCTCACACACACACACACAGTATATACTCACACACACACACACACACACACACAGTATATACTCTCTCACACACACACAGTATATACTCTCTCACACACACACACACACACACACTACACAGGATTCATAACACACGTTATACACACGATTCATGACATGCACACACACACACACATACAGTATATACTCACCACACACACACACACACAGTATATACTCACACACACACACACACACACAGTATATACTCACACACACACACACACACACAGTATATACTCACACACACACACACACACACACACACACACACACACACACACACACACACAGTATATACTCTCTCACACACACACAGTATATACTCTCTCACACACACACACACTACACAGGATTCATAACACACGTTATACACACGATTCATGACATGCACACACACACACACATACAGTATATACTCACACACACACATACAGTATATACTCACACACACACACACACACAGTATATACTCTCACACACACACACACAGTATATACTCACACACACACACACACACACACACACAGTATATACTCTCACACACACACACATACAGTATATACTCACACACACACACTACACAGGATTCATAACACACGTTATACACACGATTCATGACACATGCACACACACACACATACAGTATATACTCACACACACATACACACATACAGTATATACTCACACACACACACACACACACACACACACACACACACACTACACAGGATTCATAACACACGTTATACACACGATTCATGACATGCACACACACACACATACAGTATATACTCACACACACACACACACACACAGTATATACTCACACACACACACACACACACACACACACACACACACACACACACACACACACACATACAGTATATACTCTCACACACACACACACAGTATATACTCACACACTCACACACACCCACACACACCCACACAAACACACACACACACACACACACACACACACACACACACAGAGTATATACTCACACACCCACACACACACCTGAGAGCGGCGTAGACGTCGGTGTGCGTTGCTTTCTCCCAAGCGGCATGATCCACCAGCAGCGCTCCTGTCACACACACACACACACACACACACACACACACACAGACACTATTCAGATGAAGAACACAGCGTGAAGCGCTCCTACCGAAGCACGCGCCGGTCTGGATGGTAATTAATCGGGCTAATTTACATGAGCGAGTGTGAGAACTGAAGATCACACACACATCAATACTGTCCCGTCTCAAAGCTGCTCACTCACATCTGTACTTCAGATGAACATCTACATTTATATCAAACATTTACATTCGATTGTACAGTGGATGAATGTGAATATTATTGTACAGCTCTATATATCAAGTTGGATATAACTATATCTAAACACATATAGTACACACATGTAAAATGATTAATACTATACAGCAAAGTTAGCGTAAACTATATTATTATCTATAGTACTGTGTTATTCTTATATTATAATATAATTATGTATATTATATTACCAGCCAGCTCTAATCTGCTGAATGCATCAATAAGGCATGAAGATGTTAAAGTGAAAAACATTGTTTTCACTTTGGACTTGTCAGACTATTTTTTTGTCAGACTATTTTTTTTTAAACCCCATCTAAAATACACATTTAAGCGTTTATTTTATCGCTATTTATCTATTTGCGTCTGTAGATTTCAATCTCAAACCACATCTTTAAAGAGTTTTTTTTCCTCTTACAAACACCAGACTTTACAGTTTTATTCCTCTCTATATTATGAAGGTTTGTTCATATTTCATTCACACTGATTTATACAACAATTTACTCCTACGGTGAACATCAGTTTTCTGTCTGTTGACAGTACTTTCTAATTTATGGAGCGATAAACAGAGAAATCCAGATTCCCCACTGGAAAAACCTTGAACTCCACAAGATTCAACCTGGCTTTATACAAAGATGTAAATGACTGCATATGTATAGTATAATGCCTGATTTGCAAACTATAATGTAAAAACTTGCAACACAAAAATTGTTTGCAATTCCTAATGTAGCCAGTCAGCTGGAGAAATATGGTGGGGAAGTACTGCCCGATTCACTTGTGCTGTCTCGTCTTGAACTATTAGAAATATGTGAGAGTCGCTGTAAAGCTGCTCTGAAACAGCAGTGTGTGTGTGTGTTTTACCCATGTAAATGCGTGCGAGGCTGTAGGCCAGGTCTCGCGCTGAGAGCTCCAGAGTTCCCGCGGGTCGAGACGCCGCCGTCTGAGCGAAACGCTTTAAACCGGAGAGCGATGCGCGGAGAGACGCGACGGCCGGACGCAGAGCAGCGGACGCATCGGCCGCCAGCAAACGCTCCTGCAAACACACCAGTCACGCATTCCAGTAATTATAGCATGCTTCACTGATTGAGCAGCTTTTCAGACGTGTCAGATCACATTACAATCGATACCAAAACAGTTATAATAATTTCTGACTGAAACACGAAGCGTTAGCATGTGTTTGTGTTCTCACATGGACGTCGGTGAAGAAGGCCTGCAGAACCGATCCAGACGACTTAGAGATGGAGCGGAGAACATCCAGAGACAAAACATTAGTGGTTCCCTCCCATATACTCAACACCTGCAGACAGAAACACACTCGATTAAACGATTACAGTAAAAAGATTCAAACAAAAATAATGCTTTTCTTTTTAACTTTTATATCCGTGTATTTTAATGAAATGACAATCATCAGTTTCTAACAATTGCATGTTTGTTAGTTTTTATTTATTTGTTGTGGCTCAGTTGAAGGATCTCACCATTTTAAAAAATTTACAGCAATGTTATTTCAATATCATTGATTTAATATTATAGTTTTTATTTCATTTATTTATTTAAACTTGTCTTTTTTAGTTGTTTGTTTTGATCATTTAATTATGTCTTTATAGCTTTCATTCATTTTTCAATTTAGTTTTAGTTACTGTAGTAGTAGTAATCGAGTTAAAATAAACAACAACAAAAAAAGGCATCAAGCTAGAATAAAATACTTTAAAACTTAATTATATTTCATTTCAAGTCATGAAAGTGTTTAGGTCTTGAGTTATAGATTTAGTTACCGATAATAATCTAATTCAGCGTTTCCCTGTAAAACCAGCTCTAGCGTACGACGGATTTCCTGATCCAGGATGGCAAAACATGGGATTTTCTCATTCTGATTCAGATTAAGTTCTGAACAGGAGCAAAGCTTAGATTCATTGTAAATGAGGTGCGGTAACCGTAGTATAAGTGGAGTAACCGACTCCGGTCTGTTGCACTATTAGAAAATAATGCACACCCGAGGTGCAAAGGTCTTTCCCAAATTCTTTTTGCAGATTAAAAAATAAATACAACCTAACATTGTGTCAATAACGTTTACACACAGTCATTAAAAAAAAATGCAAGGACCTCGCGGCCGCATCACCACCTCGGGTGTGCATTATACTCTAATAATTCAATTATTCCTTACATCTGTATATTTTTGGATGTCTGGATTCATCTCCGTTTCAGGTCTTCTCTCTCCGACGCGTTTGTGTGTGCGTTCGGCCTTCAGCGCGGTCGTTCATTCCCGCTGGACGTGAGGCTGCAGCAGATCGATCACGGCCGTCACGTTTATGCCTCGTTAAAACAGAGAGACGCGTGACGGCAGAAACACACCGACCGATCAGTCACGACGTGCGTTCGCTACTGCGGACACGTGTGCCGATCAGCATCATTTCCCAGCATAATCGCACTGACACAGTTTAAGTCATTTAAACTTCACTCTGGTACGTCCTCTGTATGTGTGTCCTGCATTTTGAAACATGCACGTGTGTGTGTGTGTGTGTGTGTGTGTGCGTGCACTTACTTGAGCACAATTTAGGGACACGTTTGTACCTAGAAGTGAACGAAATCTGACAAAACCTCCTTTTGGGGACATCTTCATTTGTAAAAATAGTATTAAACCAAAGGAAATATTTTTTAAAAATATTTAAAAAAAATGCATTCATAGCACTGTAGTACACATAACAATATTATTCTGTGGAACGTCTCCATTCTGATACGTCGGTGTTCGAGTGTGTAATGTGAGTGTAAAGATCACCCGGGAGTGAGTCTGAGGTAGTGTGGTGCGTGTGCTGCCATCTGTTGGGCTGAAGCAGATCTGACCGACAGGAAGCTCATCAGAGCGGATGAACCTCAGGTGAAGATCACACGCGATGACAACAGCACGCACGCACACACACACACACACACAAACACACACACACACACACACACACACACAAACACACACACACACACACACTGACCTGAGCGTCACGCAGCATGGAGGGAAGGCCCGTGTCCTCGATGTAGCCCTGACCGCCGAACGATTCCAACCCCTCAGACACGACACACACCGCCTGATGACAAACACACACACACACACACACACACGTTTGTTTTTGTGAATTGTGGGGACTTTCCATAGACTTCTATAGTTTTTATACTGACCAAACGATACTGTCTATCCCCTCACCTGACCCTAACCCTAAACCTACCCCTTACAGAAAACATGTTTGCATCGTTACATTTTCAGATAAACATCATTTACTATTTTTAATAATTTTTTTACATTCAATGTCAAAAATTTCCGGTTTTCAGGTTATTTTCCTGCTGTGAAGCTGAATCAGTCTGTATTGTAGAAATACAGCACTACTAGGGTTATAAGTGCACCTCAGGAGGCAATGAACATAAAAAAACATTCATGAGCTCTTTACACACTCACCGATACTGTACTGGTTTCTTTAAGTTCATCAGCAGCACTATCACTAGACATATTGTCTAGTAATTACTATCATTATTATTATTTCGAATATGTTTGATATATTTTTGCCATTTTTTTTACTTTCACTTTACCTTGTAAGACATTAAACAACTTTGAGTTTAAATGTCGAAGCAGCTCATGCGTAGAAATTGAATGTAATGGATGACAAAAATCTAGCTAAAAGCGTGTGCGTGACACCTGTTTAGCGGTGTAGAGTTTTGCGACGGGCGTCAGCAGCCGCAGCAGGAGTGCGTCTCTGTCGCTAGTGCTTCCGTTCTCCTCGCGGCCCAGCAGACGACACACTTCCATCGTGAGCAGAAACGCGGCGCGAGTCTCCACCTGACAGCACACGCACGCTCATGAGCGACACTACAGCAAAAACACGCCTGTGTGAGAGTGTGTGTGTGAGTGAGAGAGTGTGTGTGAGAGAGTGTGTGTGTTCACCTCCAGTCTGCTGAGTGTTTGCACATGCAGCGCATGATCCTTCAGCAGCTTCCCAAATGCGGAGCGTTTGCATGCGTATTCCCTGCTCAGATGACTGATCCTAAAACACACACACACACACACACACACACACACACACACACGTGTTCACTGATGTCATCACTGGCGTTGTGTTGATGTGCAGACCAGCGTGCGCTGTAATCACCTCCTCATGGCGCCCACCGCGCACACCGCGTTGTAGATGCGCGTTATAGTCAACATGTTAGCGATGGAGGCGACGCCGCGTCCTTCCTCTGACAGCTGCAGACACACAGAAACCACAATGAAGTCTGAAGGAGCAGCGAACGGAGGAACGGAGGGACGGCGGGTGCGTTTTACCAGCTGAGCGTTCGTGCCGTCCAGCAGAAGTTCGGCTGTCGGCACCTGCCGCGTGCCCAGTTTATCCTTCAGCCGCTGAACCTCGATCCCGTTAGACGAGCCGTCGGCGTCCCGCACCTCAGCCAGGAACAGAGACAGACCGCCGCTGCCCTACGGACAGAGAGACAGACACGGACACGAGCACCACATCAGTATCTGCTGTAGTTTTGTTTCTTCATCAGCTCTGAATATCTGCACCTCACTGACTGAAATTCGTCCTAAGTCACTTACTAGATATGACGTGATTACAAAGAGAAAACAGGAAAATAAAATGTATAAATACACTACTGTTTGAAAATTTGGGGATGCAGAAGCAAAACAAACAGTAACCCTAGTGAAAATCTGTCACGCGTAAACCGTTATGAAGCCGCATTATATCACGTGGGGTCTGTGAGTGCGTGTCTGTACCGCTGCGCTGCGTCCGTGCTGGTCTGCGATGCGGGCCAGCGTGAGCGTCATATCAGCGTCTGTGGCCGACGTGAACCACTTAAAGCCATAAAGCTTGAACCATCCATCCTGCTGTCGCCTGGCAACCGTCTCCGTACCACTGGCTGTCATACACAACTGCAGCATCACATCAGAGACTCAAGCAGCGACCGTATCACAAACGTGTGTGTGTGTGTGTATGTGTGTGTGTGTGTGTGTGTGTCCTCACAGACGTCAGATCCTCCCCTGCGCTCGGTCATCCACTGTCCTGACGTCCAGAACCTCTTCTCGTCGCGTGTGGTCAGGCGCTCAAATGCTTTTCTGACCGGCACTCCTAAAGACTGCAGACACACACACACACCAACGAAGCTCATTGAACTGCTTTTATACACTTCTCATTCCACTGACTTCCATTCATATATATGTGAACGCAGGAAACACAAGCTCATGTTAATCTTATGTGCTTCACAGTTCAAGTTTGTTAAACTCTGACTGTTTCACGTGAAGATCGATACCTGAATGAGCTGAATTAAAAGAATGCAAAACCTCCCTGAAGGTGATGAGACTGTAATAACACAGCGAGTTTTCTGTGAGGGTTAGGTTATGGCACGTCTTTTTCCGGATGAGTGCGTGTTTCACCTCGATGACTTTAGCAGCTCCGTCCGTCATGGCCAGCGGGCAGGTGTAGAGTCCAGCAGACGGTGCGAACAGGTAGATCTTGCTCATCTGATACACACGACTACACACACACACACACACACACAATGTGTGAAGCTGACGCTGTGATAAGAGGAGTTCAACTGATTCAGATGTGCTCTCTGACCTCCACTCCCCGTACGTCCTCTCGTATCCTGCTGCCACCAGGCCTTCCTGTGCAGAGATGCGTTTAAGGAGCGTCCAGGCGTCGCAGGTGAGGATGCGGTCCACGCGTCTCCCCCAGGCGTCGTAGTGCTGCAGGACAGGTGGCTTCAGCTCACACTGCCGGCCCAGCGCGTCGATCTCGGTGACCAGACGCTCGCCGAAGCGCAGGAGATCCTGCTCCACCTCCTGCACACGCACACACACACACACACACACACACGTACGTTTGTTTTTGTGAGTTGTGGAGACTTTCCATAGACTTCTATAGACTTTATACTGACCAAACGATACTGTTTATCCCCTCAACCAACCCTAACCCTCAACCTACCCCTTACAGGAAACATGTTTGCATCCCAACATTTTCAGATAAACACCATTTACTATTTTTAATCATTTTTTAACATTGTGGGCACTGCAGGCCGGTCCCCACAATGTCAAAAATTTCAGGTTTTACTATCCTTGTGGGTACATCTGGTCCCCACAATGTAGCAAAAACAAATACACACACACACACACACACACACACACACACAATTAAACCTCTCACACACCCCTGCATACGTGTGTGAGCCGTACCTGCTCAGGTAGGTGGCGCCGCAGGTAGGCTCGGAGCAGTGCATCCTGGGTAAACGGGTTTGTGAGCAGCGGTCGCTCCTGGAAGAACGTTCCAATGGCGGAGCGGGAAAACAGCGCGCGCGTGTGTGAGTGTGTGAGTGAGTCCAGCTCGCCGACGGACTCGCTGCTGTGAGACACACTCCTACTGAGCATGTGCAAGGTCAAACGGTTACCACGGCAACACACCCGAAGTGCCATCCCTGAGGCTGTAGAAACACACACAGCTGTCTGTTACCCCCAGTTGGTCCTGCAGGTCAAAGGTCATCTCATCATTTACAAAACGCTTTGTTATTATTCAGCTGAAGAGAAAAACATCATGCATTATAGCCGCTGTGGAACTGCTGAAGGACGCTGAACCTTCGACTCGAAACGGAGTGACGTACAGCCGTACGTCTGTGAACTTTCACCCACTAACACTCAACGATCAGCCGTTTCATTCCTCTTTCTGAACGTCTATCCAGAAATTACTTTATGAAAAATAACCCTAAAAACACATCAAACACACAGAAAGAAATCGCACAAAACTTAAAATAGGCGCAGACAACAGACAACTCTCAAGTCTGAACCACCAACTAAACGTCAGGTAAATTTTCGAGATTTGCGCAACATCTGAGCTCATTCGAGCCGTATTTGCCAGAGTTTAGCTGTGTTTGTCTGCTATTTTTAGCGTATTTGAGAAGCTCACCGATCCTGCGTGTTCCGCGTCTCAAAACGGGACAAACAAACTAAAACAACGACTGACTGAAATCTGATTCATTTAAGGAGTCGATTCTCTCTAACTGAGACCAACTACTGAATAATGACGATTCATTGAGGGAGTCGATTCTTCCAAACTGCTCGAGTCAACTGCGAGCGTAGGCGCGCGAACTAGCGCATGCGCAGTTCATCGACTGTAGATGACGGGCTGACCGAAGCCGCGGTCGACGCCACCAAACGGAGGCAGAAATGCCGTTTACACTCTTTCTCTGAAGTGTGCGAGTGCTGTAACGTGAAATATAGCGAAGAGCCCATCAGTCCAGAACCTGAGATCTGGATGAACCCGAACATATTTTCAGGGCGATTCCGTGAGGAGGATAAAGGGTAAACATTAACACGAACGTGACGTCTTTAGTTTCTACTAATGACTGCTTAAAGTACAGCTTTGAAATGAACACAAAGGGGAGATTAAATAACAAGTCCTGCTTACCAATTTAGTCTAGTCATAGTTTTTATGAAAAGAGGTTCATCCTGATTCAGAAATGTTCTACTAAACGCCCAAGACGAGCTGGAAGACACTTCAAGCGTTAACATTTTTCCACCTCGAAGACCCATTTGTGGAATGGAAAGACTCCATGGATGATATAAAGGTTCTTTGTGGAGCCAAACATGCCAGCAGATTCTCGATTAGACTGTAGGCCAGGGGTGTCAAACTCCAGTCATGCAGAGTTTAGATGCAACACTAATTAAACACACCTGATCCAGCTAATCGAGTCCTTCAGGCTTAATTGAAACTGCATAGGGTGTGTGTTGGAGCAAGGTTGGAATAAAACTCTGCAGGGCTGCGGCCCTCCAGGAACTGAGTTTGACACCCCTGCTGTAGGCGCTACAGAGGCGTTATTCAGCCCATTATTGATGTGCTGTTTGCTAATGAAGCGTGCCATTTACAGAATGAACCTATACTAAAGACCTTTAGTTGGTAACAATGGCCTAATCTGAATCGCACTACAGAACCTCGTGTTTAGAAAAAAACATGAATCAGTCTTCACGAATCACGCACCTGCTAGAAAATAGATAAGGAAAGGATAAATGAAGGAGACGACACGTTGGAAAACGTCACAATGCATTTAATGCAGCTTCATGCAGCGTCAAGCGAGCACATGCTAGATACGAAAACCAAAGCAGAGCAGAATATATGATCCTCCCGCACACGCGCAGCATTTAAGCCAGACATAAAACTCTTACATATCGTTTCACCATAAAAATATCGTTAAGATTTATGCATATACTTGATAAAAAAATTTAAAAATGGAGGTTGATGTTGAAATAAAAATGGAGGTAATAAATCCGCTCTGAAGTCTCTTCTGGTCCTGAGGTCATTGTGGTTTCTGATGAGTCCATGAAAACATGTACAAAACAGATTAAACACGTAAAACATTGAAAAAGACGTTAAAGTCCCCGGCGTCACACGCGCAGGACTGTGTGGTTTGCGTTTAGTGTGAGTCGTTTGATGAGGTTTGTGTGTTTTATGAGGTTTTCTGGGTTGAAGAGGCGTCGCCACGCGCCACAGACGCCGCTGCCGAGAGCGAGCGTGTCCGCGCGTTTTGTTTGTGAGTGTGAGCATGTGTTTGTATGTTTGTGTGTACTTGAGTGTGTGTGTGTGTGTGCATATTTTGCTTGTTTGTTTGTCTGTGTGTGTGTTTGTGTTAAAGCTCCTGGGATTCAATCTGATTGTTTCTCCTCTCTCCTGTCGTCCCTGTCTCTAGGAGGCGGAGCCGGGTCCGCTGGCCCCGCCCATCCCGCCGCCACCCTGCTCCATGTGATTGGTGGCCGCTTTGATGGGCGTGGGGTGCTGGTGCTGGAGGGCGTGTCTCTCGAGCAGCGTGCGGTGGGTGAAGGCACGGTGGCACACGCCGCAGGTGAAGGTGCGCTCCACGCGGTGCGTGCGCATGTGCACGTTCAGCGAGCTCTTCTGCGTGAAGCGTTTGCTGCAGACGGAGCACTGGAACGCCCGAACGCCCGTGTGCACCACCATGTGCTTGAGCAGGTAGTCACGCAGCGAGAAAGAGCGCCAGCAGATGCTGCACTGGTGCGGCTTCTGACCTGCACGCACGCACAATGAACAAGTTAAAAAACAAAAACAAATCAAGAGTGAGCAATTCAGAAATTCACTCGAGTCTCAGGGTGACACGCTTATCGTAACGTACCGGAGTGGATGAACATGTGTTTGCTGTAGTTCTTGCGGGAGCGCAGTGACTTTCCGCAGTGGCTGCAGTCGAAGGACGTCTCGGAGCCCTGAGGCGCAAAGCTCGGCCCCGCGACGCACGCTGGGGTGGAGGGGGGTGGAGCTGGGGTCAGAGGAGCAGGAGGCGGAGCCTGCTGGCACGACTCGGCCAAATTGTCGATCACCATGGGTCCGCCCACGAAGAAGGACGGCTGCTGCGATTCGCTGGCGGGAAACTGGAAAAGCATCTGAGGACACAGACAAAGGGACGTTAACGGAGCGCGGCGACGGCGACGCGTATCGCTTAACCGCGACGAGGGCCGTCAGACCTGGTTGCCGAGGTTCTGGGAGGGCGGCGGCGGCGGAGGAGAAAGGGGTTTGCTGACCCGGCCGCGAGGGTTCGAGCCCAGAGACGCCTGCGGATCCGCCTGAGACCAGAAGCTGCCCGAGAACACGGCAGAGTCCTCGTAGAAGCCGCCCTAAAACACACACAAAAAATGTGGTTCTGCCGTCTTCAGCCGCACATATCTGTGTCTGATTTCGAAGGCTGCGTCCTAGATAGTACACAGAGCGTCCTCTACCTACAGCGTACTGCAGAGTTACACGAGACGCCCTTCATAGGACAGACGCGCGGGAAAGGAAGCGCTGTGATCGCGCCCTCACACCTCTCGCAGACCCTGAATGATTTCTGGGCTGCATTTTAGGACAGATGTAAATAGTAAAATAAAAAAGTAAGGTAATGACTAATGTACACCAATTTTTCTTGACAATAACACAAAATGGCATCGTTTATGCTGATGTATCCATTAACATTAGTAAACGTAAAGAAGCGATGAGCAATAAAAGCAGAGTTTAAAATTCACTAAACGCTTATTATCCCGTTCACTACGTCTCTCTGCTGAGGCGAAACAGCTTCACGTGACTTGTAGTGGAGTGTGCAGCTGCCACCGTTTTTACAAACTAGCGTTCACGCCGACGCAAAGAATCGCGGGTTATCTGTAGCGGCTTCACGCGTCCTCCGTATTCCTGTGAATACTTGCTCCCGTCATACTTGCTTTTCTAACATGAGGCCGCTCGTGCCGTACCTGTCCGTAGGCGTTCTGATGCGATGCGTTTCCTCTCTCGTCCATCTCAAATAGACCGTCCCCTTCCTGCACGCCCTCATTCTTCACCACCACCTCCTCTCCGCCCAGCACCTAAACACAGTCATCAACACTCACCAAGTGCAGTTTTTTTTTGGTCAGTCGTGAAACAGATGCGTCGCGCGCTTCCGTTACCTGCAGTCGCAGCGGCTGTCTCTGTTTGCGCGTGTGCGCCGTCTGCCTGTCTCTCTCCGCGTCTCTGTCCGCGTCTCTCTCGTCGTCTTCGCTGAATCGCTCCACCCCGCCCACCAGCTCCTCCCCCACGCCGCCGTACTCCACGCCGCCGCGGCCCATGCCGCTCGGAGATCCCATCTGACCGCGCTCGTTCGCGGCGATGTTCTGCGCGCCCACGTTTGCGCCGCGCTCCGGGTTCAGCATGTAGTTGATCTCCTGCGAGCAGCTCGTGGCCTTCAGCATGGCCCCGCCCCCGGCCACACCCAGGCCCTCCCCCCTACACATGGCCCCGCCTCCGACCTCGCCAAGGGGCATCAGAGAGCCGACTCCGCCCCCCTCCAGCCCGCCGGCCTCCCCCTGAGCGCCGCCCCCCAGAGCGGCCGCCATGTCCGAGCCGCAGTCCCCGGCCATGCCGTAAGCGTAGCCCTGCAGCGCCGCGTTCTCCCGGCCTTTCCCGTCGCCCTCCTCCTGTTTGGGCAGGGCGCTCCCTAGAGGCCCCACCCCTCCGGCCACGGCAGCGCGTCTCTGCGAGATGATCTGCGTGCACTCGTCGATGACGGTCTTGATCTGCAGGATGGAGGCGGCGGTGAGGATGCAGAGCGCCTGCGAGTGAAGCACCACCAGCGAGCCGCTGTACATGAAATCCACCAGCTGCTTCACCGTCTCGGCGGGAACCAGCGGCGGCACCGAGATCTCAGAGTGACCCAGCAGCAGTTTGTCCTGGAAGAAGGGGCTGCCGGCCGCCAGCACGCAGGCGTGAGCCCGCAGCGACGCGTCGTGGATGCGAACGGTGACGTCGCAGAACAGACCTTTGCGTCGCTGAGATCTCAAGGCTTCCAGCACAGACTGACTGGAGTTATGAAGGTGGATGTAGTGGACGGCCTCTGAACCCGACGCCATGACCCGACTGGACACTGTAAACGCACACACACGTTTGTTTTGGTGAATTGTGGGCACTTTCCATAGACTTATATAGTTTTTATACTGACCAAAGGATACCGTTTATCCCCTCACCCAACCCGAACCCTAAACCTACCCCTTACAGAAAACATGTTTGCATCGTTACATTTTCAGATAAACATCATTTACTATTTTTAATCATTGTTTTGCATTGTGGGGACCGTCAAAAATTTCAGGTTTTACTATCGTTGTGGGGACATTTGGTCCCCACAATGTAGCAAAAACAAGTACACACACAAACATGCAAACACATCTTTAGAATCATTTAACACTTAAACTCATATGTGCAACTGAAACTCAGCGTCTGCCGTTTGTCACTTTTAATGAACCCTACATTAATGCAGAATGAATCATTATGCTCATTTGTACTCGACACCGTTGATTATTTACACTGACATCTAAAGTGCTGCTGTACACGGTCACGCTCTCACCTGCAGATGTGTTTAAAGTGCACTAACACGCTGCTGCGCGATCATTACTGCTTTAATACCGATCTCGATTTTATTTGCTTAGATTCGCAACAGACCGAAGCTGCTCTCCGCTCACGGGCCCGATATCCGCAAACAACCCGTCAAAATAAAAGTCTCCAATGGCATATGGCGGCCCGTCAAAATAAAAGTCTCAAACATAATTGTAGGCGCTCGTCAAAATAAAAGACACAAATAGCCCACAGTATGTCAAAAAATAAGCTAATATTTTCCATACAGAATGTTGATCATTTTTGCAGTGCTTGTATAATACTAGTATTTATGTAATATTGGTCAAGATAAATGGTGCTGTTGCATCATAATTTTTGTTGTCAGTATTCTGATTTCTAAAAAAATAAATAAATAAATAAGAGGAAGGAAAGGTGTGATAGGTGCTGTGCATTGTGATGCTCACATGGAGGTCTATAATACCTGGATGAATCTCAATGAAGTGTATGTAATGAAACCATTTGCAAAAACAATATTAATCATTAAAATACACAGTTCTTTTTAATCACTAGAGAAAGGTGCTTTCCTCACATAATTATGCAATCACTGATCAGCAGGGACCGAATGACTAACTGCTGAAACTAACCAGCTAAACTCAGATTCTCTTGGATACTACATTTCACCATAAAAACCAGACACGTCCTTTTAAAACCTCAAAACACTTTGATATTGACAGTTAAATCTAAAAAATGTTCTTCTGCATAAGGCCTTGTTTCTGTCTTTACCAAAGTGGCCAGCAATAGTTACATGTGAGTTAATCAAAAACAACTGATTCTCTAAGTGTCACTTTGTTAGAAGCGAGTCAGACGGAAATCTGTGTCCTCATATTCGTGTTTATGGCGCACACAGTAAAGCAGTTCACTCAGAACAAATGGATAATTACAAAAGTTTATGTATATTTTTTAAAACACAGAAGACATTAGACAGCAGATTTCGTAAACAGGTGAGTTAGTGCTCAGTGGCAGTGTTCAGTGTTTCAGAGCAGCCTTAAATATGCAGATGCCCAAAGGAAGTACATGGAAACACAGTCCCGTAGAGAGGGACGGGAGGAGCGGGCGAGGGTCGCACGCGAGGCTCTTCGCAGAGTTTGTTCCAGCGGCAGCGGACGATGGTTTGGCATCACGCCTGCGTCTCCAGCACCACCGACGGCTCGACTAAACACAGTCCAGCGTCGTGACGGCTTCCGCGCAAACCCCGCGGGGGCTTGCGCTCCGGAGAACGAGAGTAGACGGCCTGCTGGGCCTGACACAGCTTCTGAATGAGGAAACGCTTATCACGACCCTCCTGCGCAGACAGACAGACCAGAGATCATCGGTGTCTTGAGGAAAACATCAAGTCGTGTACACACCAGCAAGTGGAGAGACTCACCATGGCCAGCTGATCTCGGAGCTGTTCGATCACACGCTTGTGAGCTCCAGCCAAGGCGATGACGTAGAACATCCCCAGACTGCAACACACACACACACACACACAGGATTACAGATTCACTGCAGTTCAATACACGGCACTCCTGCCGCGTTTTAAACCGCGACGGAAACGGTTACATTTACACACTTAAAGGATCTCCATGATCAGAAGCGCAGTGGTGTCGGAGTAAAGCGACTGCGTGGAAACGGTCGCTCTACTCGGGTCCTTCACAGGAACCACTGCGCGTTCGTGATCTACGACAGCACGCAGGTGACGTTGCTAGTTTCCTCACCACGTGATGACGAAGAAGGACACGGCGAAGGCCTCGGAGGCGAGCGCCAGCAGGAAGGAGCGCAGACCGTGGGGCAGCTGGGAAATCGCCCGCGGCACCACCTCCCATGACGTGCCGCAGTTGACGAACGGGCCGCACACTCGCGACGAACGGATCCTGAAACACACGAGAATGAAACCAGCGGCCAAGCGTACCACAGCCCGTGTGTTTATCGACACTCACGGACTCACTCTGCAATACTGACGATGACGGGAACGGACGCCAGAGCCAACCCGATCAACAGCACCACCAGGAAGAAGAAGTTGGAGCTGGAAGCTCGGAACGGACGAGTGGTGGGACGACAGTTAGTCACCAGAGACACCTGCGGTAGGGAACGAGCGGCTCGTTAATCACGGAGGACGTTTACAGGCTCAGTGGACAGTCGCGACACGCCTACTAAAAACATTCGAACGGGGTCCTAGCAGTGGACATTTACACTGAGACCTTAAACGAGACAAGTGTTGATGAGGGTTTTACTCAGAAGACCAAAAACAGGCTAGAAAAGCTGGAGTGAATCACAAGAGTGAAACATGAATTAACCCGGGATGCCCATAGCGCATCCGATCAGAACCATCCGTGTTTCTGGCATTGTGACATTTTCATTACACACATTTTCCCCTCAAGACTGCGCTGCGCTAAGTGCCGAGCAGTGACCTTTTTCAGGTAGAAGACGAGGATGTATTTGACCGTGTTAATGGCAGGAAGTAAAGGGCAGTAAAAGGTTCCTATCCAGCAGATGGTTTGTCCGTAAACGATCTCCAGCACGTTCTGTGGGATGGCGAATTCCTGCTGGCCCCACCACTTGGCCAAACCGCAGTCGCAGTGATTCACGACGATCCTGAAACAACAACAACAACAACAACAAAACTCTCAGATCTTCAGCTGAAGCTGGTTCTGAAGAAGATGTGCAAAAACAAGCTTTTCGTACTTCCTTGGAAACTCCACGAAGATGGTGACGGCAGCAACGATCAGGAAGTCGAAGATCACAAGCTTGTACATTTCCTGCCCGACGTGAGTCTCCCAGCACTGCAGAACAGCACGGCGGTCAGAGACGCATCTGCGAACATCAGACATACGTACGTGTGTGTGTGTGTGTGTGTGTGTGTGTGTGTGTGTGTGTGTGTGTGTGTGTGTGTGTGTGTGTGTGTGTGTGTGTGTGTGTGTGTGTGAGACGTACGGGGTAGAGCTGATGGTTGTAGCCGCAGTCTGAACAGTCTGAACTTTCACAGGACGTGATCTGGACCCACAGAGAGAAGAGCAGCACACCGATACTGGCCAAACGCATGAACACACACCTGGGCACGAACACAGAAAAATCACACAGGTCCTGCAGCTTCTCCCTCAGAAACAGTATGCGCACAGAGTAGTATGTCTGAATTCAAAGTATTCATACAACAGTAGGCAAAATACACCCTATTATTTCATCAAAATTCTGAAGTGTGCATCTGACGGACACTTTACTACACTGGGCGTTTTATGAGCAGCTTTTGTTAAACGCTAGTGTGGACGGAGGACATTTTGGAACAAAGTCGTCAATTTCAGTAACGTGTGTGCAGTGTTGTGGCGCTCGAGCAGCACTAGAGGACTCGGAGCGTTTGCAGAGAGCACTTTGCCTCATTAGCGTGAAGCGGATCTCAAACGCAGGCGAATAGTCCTCGAAGGTGATGATGAGGTTGAAGATCAGCGGCGTGATGAAGTTGGCCAGCGTGATGACAATGGAGGGCAGATACTCGACGACCAGCTCCAACAGGAAGTTGCTCTTCTGACCCTAAACACACACACACACACATAAACATAACTGGAAAGAAGATCAGAAATAAAACGGAAATAAATCTAAAGGAGCGCCCACTCGCCTCCGTCGGCTTCGGCTGCGGGAAGACTGTGGCCTCGTAGATGCAGTAGAAACACGCGACCAGGACGCCCATGACGAAGAGATTGAGAGCGGCTCTGAGAGCGTAGATGCGACACTTCTCGCCGCGCGTGCGATTCGCCATCTTGCGCTTGATTCGCTCCTCCTCCAGATCCGTCTGTCACAACGTGAAGAAACAGATTAGTACGCGCGCTCACGCCTCGCCTGTGTCTTGTTCCCGCTGACCGAAAGCAAACGCACCTTGAGCTCGTACAGTAAACTGCTCTGCTTGAGACGCGCCGCGTTCTCGTCGGTGACGCAAAAGTCCCAGCCGGCGAAAACCTTATTGCAGAAGCTCTGGAAGCGGTCCTCGTCTTGTATGAGCTTGCGTTTGAAACCGGCCGCAGACCTAAAGGCGTATACAAACATCACCGGCGAAGCTCTGGACCAACGGTCACGCACGCACTACTGGGAGAAACAAACTGGCATTCGATCGTCTAACTGACCTCTTGACGATCCAGACGAGGCTCAGCAGCAGGTACGAGATGGTGGCCAGCAGATACGCCAGCGGCAGGTTGTAGGTGAAGCGGGAATGAATGAACTCCAGCTTATAGTAACCGTAGAAGAGGTACGTGCGCTCCAGGAAGCCCTACACACACACACACGCACAAAAACACACAGAGTTACACGGTCGTGTGAGCAGATGTCGTATTGAGTCATGTGGGCTGACGGACGCCTCTCACCGTTCCAGACAGCAGGTCTGTGATGTGCTGATGAAACACGACGAGACCCTGGCGAGAGATGGCCGGATACTCGCTGCACGTGCTCGCTGCGCAAAACACACACAGCCTACGTGAGCGCGTGTGCAACAGAGAGGTGTGTGCATCTATAGCATGCGTGTTTGTGCGGTTACCGTTGGCACTGCCGTAGGTGACGTTGTGCGCGCCGTGTGATGTGACAATCACCGGCAGCATCACGAACACAAACATCAGCAGAAACATGATGAAATTCAGAAGCACCAGAAAGCGCAGGAACGAAAAATACGACAGGATTCCCGTCCCAAACATGCCTGAGAGAAACAAACACACACACAAAAACACATGAGCGCGTGTCGCTCTCACCGTTTCAAATTCAGCTGCTTTAACGTCTGGCTCCATCACTGGACCACAAGCCAGACACAAACCCCCTCATCATCTAGAGTATCGGCACACTTAGAGACACTGACCCTCGATGAGATGAATATCTGCCCTCCAGAGCTGCAGAGACGAGAGGACATCCATCCCATCCTCCTTGAGACGTTTCAGAGAGCGATGGACATTGAGCCTCCACAAACCCCAGCCGGTGAGAGCGCCGCCCTGCTGGAGACGTTGCTGCCTGCCCACGCGCGCACACACACACACACACACACACGTATTCCAGTTATAATGAAAGCAAATCACATACGGTCAGATGGTGACTGAGAACTGCTAAACTGTCTCACAGAGATAAATGAGTCAGTATATACATAAAGAGTTACATATACAGCACAATGGTGATATAATATGCTAGTTGCAGCATCCACACAAGCTCACTTCTCCCGCCGTTTGTCCTGCATGCTCTTGGGAAGCTCTCTCACGGGTTTGAGCTCGTCCCCGCTGTGAACAGGTTTCTGCTCCGCCCATTTCCCGCTGTTGATGGACGGCTGTCTGCCCCGCCTCCTGGCGCTGCCGCTGGAGCTGGACTTCCTCCGGTAGAGCAGAGACTGGTAGCTGGGCAGCTGCTCCAGCAGGAGGTGACTGGCAGGAGCCCGTCGGTCCGGAAAGAACACTGATGGACAGAAGCACATTGTCTCTGAGTGCACGAGTGTGTATGTGTATGTGTGTGTGTGTGTTCAGGGCGCTTATTAGAACACTGGCAGGTTGTACGTCTGACCTCAATAATGACTCATATTTTAAAACGTATTTGTGTTTCAGGCTCAGGTTGGTCTGAGCTCACTGGGGGAAAAAAAAACCCCACACATTTCAAGATACACGGACTTACAGAAATTTTGCACATTTTGTTTCCTAGAACGAAAGTGCAAATGCATTTATCAGAACTGATCAATAGTCCACTTTTAAGGATTTTAGAATTAGTGTCTCAGTTGTTTTTTTTTTTTGTTTTTTTTTTAACCTACTGACAGTATTCAGTATTCATCAAAATGTATTTATTTTGTGTGTGTGTGTGTGTGTGTGCGAGAGAGAGAGAGAGAGAGATAATAAACATAAACCTGAAACATAATCCTGTTAGGATCCATTTCAGTTGTAATTGTAACATGATCAGGTGATTATCTGAGGGACAGAAGTCACCGCTCGGCGCTCACAGATATATATATATATATATACAGACACACACACACACTGCACAGTAATGTAATGTACACACTAATGTAACAGCACAAACGGAAGACATCAGATACATTCGGCTGTCATTAGTGTGTTACTCAGCGAATGTAACACTTCAGACGCGTCGAGACTCGCAGCGCCGCATATTTTCGCTTCGACTGTTGGCGAGCAGCAGCGCGACTTACGACGAAACAAAGACAACTTTAGACTCTATAGTCGAACATTATGATCAGCTTCCCACAAAACTAAAACACACTGGCATACTTAAGTGTGGCTGGTTTCATATTTCACGGATACACAAACAAACAAACAATCGTCTCAGTCCCCTAGCGGGACATACACTCGGATCTTCATCGTTTCATCTCATTGTTCATTGTTCAAACTCAGTTGTGTGATGACTGACACGCAAACCTCTCACAGTACGTTACGCGCAACGCATATTATCATAATTATAAACTTTTTCCGAAACTCACCCGCATCGGGCGCGTCCATCCGCTGATCCGGATCAAACTCGAACAATTCCAGCGCGGATCTCCTACGAGCGCTTGTGTCTGTATGTGTTAATACTGAGTTAATTGAGTTATTAGTGGAAGCAAACCGTATTTCATGCTTGTGTTGATGTTTAGGTGTGTTCGACTGCGGGCGGCGCTGCGCAGACCGAACATATATTTACGTATCTATGACACAGACCGAGCCGAGCAGTGTAAGACGGTAAGAAACGATGCAGCGCCACCGTGAGGACGCCATCAAAACACACACACACACACACACACACACAAAGTTGTGTTTCCATGTTTTATGGGGACATTCCATAGGCGTAATGGTTTTTATACTGTACAAACCCTATTTTCTATCGCCCTACACCTAAACCTAGCCCTCACAGGAGACTGTGCACACTTTTACTTTCTCAAAAAAACTCATTCTGCATGATTTATAAGCCTGTTTTTAATATATATATATATATATATATTAAAGAATTCTCTTCCGATCACCAAGCCTGCATTTATTCTATCCAAAGTACAGCAAAAACAATTTCTAAATATTTAAAAAAATATTTTTATTTAAAATAACTGTTCTCTATGTGAATTATTCCTGTGATTTCAAAGCTGAATTTTCAGCATCATTATTCCAGTCTCCAGTGTAATTAGAAATCATTCTAATATGCTGATTTGTTTCTCAAAAAACGTTTATTATTATTATTATTATTATTATTATTATTATTATTATTATATTATGTAGAAAACAGCTGAGTAGATTTTTTTTTTTTTCAGGAGATAAATAGAAAGTTCTGAAGAACAGCTTTTATTTTATTTTTTTTTTGTGACATTAGAAATGTTATTATGATCACTATTGATTATTTATTTATTTATTTGTTTGTTTGTTTATTATTATTATTATTATTATTATTATTATTATTATTATTTTATTTTATTTTATTTATTTTTTTTGAGCAGCAAATCAGCATATCAGAATGATTTCTGAAGGATCATGTAACACTGAAGACTGGAGTAATGATGCTGAAAATCCAGCTTTGATCACAGAAATCAATTACATTTTAAAATATATTCAAAAAGAAAGCAGTTATTTTAAATAGTGAAATATTTCACAATATTACTGATTTTGCTGTATTTTGGATCAAACGAATGCAGGCTTGGTGAGCAGAAGAAACTTCTTTAAAAAACATTAACGCTTGTATGGTGTTCGGGTCTGTGGGACCTGTTTTCACTTTTTGTCAAAAGAAAAATGTTAAAAAGAAAAATTATTTTTTCAAGCTCATACTCGTTGGCCTTGGCTCATTTTCTATGAAGAACATATATCAGAGCAAATTTTCAGTGACCGCTCACTGTACACCCCCACACACACTTATGTTACATACAGGATGTTCAGGTCCACTGGACCCGGGGCTAATAAAATAGTGGACATTTTAGGTTCTGTGTAACTTCATTCTGTCCCCCTGTTGTCTAGGCCTACAATTAGTGTGTGTGTGTGTGAGAGAGAGAGAGAGAGTCTGAGAGAGTGTGAGTGTAAGTGTGAGTTGTGTGCTTCTGCCACTGCCATTCCCGCACAAGGCTGTAGCAGTTTAATTCATGAATGTGATCCAACAAAGGAAAAGGGCAAATATCAGCCAAACATTCTGTTTGTATCGCTTGTAATGGGGATGAAGTAAACATCTGTTGAGTATTTTAACATCATTTTTTAAATTGTGTTGAATTAAAAGCCCAAAAATGCAGCGGGTCCACCAGACCCACAAACACTGGCTGAATAACAAAAATATGAACACCATACAAGGGTTAAAAATCTTGTGCTGTCAAAACTTTTGACTGGTGGTGTACCTGCAGCAACCAGACTCTTCAGTGAACAGGTTCTGCTGAGGCTGTGTGCAGTGCCTGTATGTACAAGAGAGGAAAGGTCAACACAGATTATTTGGAAAACAATCAAATGGATCGGGATTTCATTTTGACTTCAGTGATGCAATAAAACAAACGCTGAATGACAACAAGAGATCTTGTTTGTTGCATGGGAACCTTTTCTGTCGAGGCTCTTTAATGCTCTGAAGGTGTTTCTACGGAATCATTTCTGTTTCTGGCCGACATGCAGAGCTCCAGGCCAGACTCCTCATGCAGCCGAGCACACGTTTTGCGTTCAGCGTGTTTCCACATCAGTAGTGATGCAGAAACGGAGCCTTTGGAAAAGCTCAGTCGTCTGAAGCGGTAGGCTGCTGGACACCAGTCCTCATAAATCAGAGCTGCTTGTTGAATGGAGTGTTTTGAACTCAGGTTTGTGTGAAAGCCCGCTGAATTTGGAGGCCTTTCATTGGTCTCACGCGGAGGGCCGTGACCCGCTCCGTGAGCCGGTCAAAAGTCAGCGGAGGTGTCAGGGCAGCGGTCAGCGAATGAAAGGCCCGGGGCTCCTCAGAGGACAAAGAGACGTGGTCAGATATTGAGCTTGACTTGCTTTCCCAGCGGGCTTTGCATACTAAAGCATGAGAGAGGAGCTGCATCGGCCTCCAGATCATGGGACAAAAGCCTCACCAGCCTTATTGAGGAAAGCCTCCTCCGTGTCAACATCCGTCCCGTCCCGTCCCGTCCTGTCCCGCTGGATTTGGTTCACAGAGGAGATGGTCCAGGATCACGCGGCTCGTGCTTCTTTCATCTCTTAACGACGTTTGTGCAGTTGCTTGCGTTCGTAAAACCCCCCTACGCCCGTTCAGCACAGGACAGATCCGGTTCAGCGTCTTCCTGCGATAGAGACACGCGTCTGGACGTCACACTCATGCGGTTCTCCGGCGCCTCCGGATCTCCTCTCAGACTCCTCTGCTCTCTGCTCCTCATGCGGTTCCGGCCCGTCGCTGCGCTCGCTCCCGCCGCTCCGGATCATCCGGGGGTCTGTCCGAACCACCTGAACTTGAATCTGTGGGTGGACGCGCAGAGCACCTGTGAGAGGGAATGCCAAACCGACCAGGTGAACAGATCGTCACTCAGTCACTGCCTCAGTGACAGCATGAACCACTAGAACTAGCTGTAGTCGAACTGGAGAGCACAAAATGGCAATTCTTTTGAAAGATAAGCAGAGTTTCCTTTTTTGTACCTTAATAGGTTTTCAGTGACCTGTGACTTGTTACATCAGGGTTATGAATACACTGTTCAAAGGCTTGCAGTCAAACAGATTTTTTAATGTTTCTGAAAGAAGTGTCTTCTTCTCACCAAGGCTGTGTTTATTTAATCAACAATACAGTAAAAACAGTGCAATATTATTAGCATTTCAAATGGCTGTTTTCTGTGTGTATATCTGTTGAGCTGTAATTGATTGCTGTGATCAAAGCTGAATTTTCAGCATCATTACTCCAGTCTTCAGTGTCACATGGTCCTTCAGAAATCATTCTATGCTGATTTGCTGCTTAAGAAACATTAAGAAACAGTTGTGCTGCTTCATGAAGTGTGGGAACAGCGCCTGTTTTCAGGTTTTACAGAGTTTGAAGAACAGCATTCGTTTCGTAGTGAGCCCAGTTTTGCTGAGAGCTGCAGGGGGTTTTGTAGCTGTTCTCCTGAATTCACACCCTGCAGTCTACACCCTCGTACATGTTGCACTTTTACGCATAGATTCACACGCAGACAGGAAGTCACTTGCAATTTTGGCTCATTTTAAAACAAGGTTTGCAGTTTGTGAACATATGTCGAGTCGGTGTGTGTTTGCGTTGTTCACAAGAGGAACGTGTGTGTGAGTGTGTGTGTGTGTGTGTGTGTGTGATCTCAGACCAATATTATATACGTGTGGGTGTGTTGCATTTGAGAAGCGCTAAATCTGTCTGTGTGTTTGAAGTACTGTGAAAGGATGTCTGTACTAAACCAAATGCTGGTTGATTCCTTGCTGGCTTTCCAGACTTTCCCTGCAGTGAGTATAAATTGCAGGTACAGAACTCTAGTGCAGCATTTGCACTGTTACAGTGACCTCTGTTGTTGTCTTGTGTTATACTGAAGAAGTTACAACTTTGACAATTTTAGCTGTTCTGTCACAATGATCCATCGTGGCCATGAGTAACTCTTTCTGGCAGCATCCTCCTCTGTTTAATCAAAGTGACAGTTCACCCAAATATGAAAACAGCATCATTTACTCAGCAAACCCATGGATCCGTCATTCATCTTCGGAAAAAAGGAAACATATTTTTTGTGTCATCATTGTGATGTGTAAACAGCAGCATTGATTGCACAGTTGCACAGTATGTACCACTGAAGACGTTGTTCTACTAGTTTATGCTGTCTAAACCACGCATAGAGAAAGACTTGGATATTTTGACAAACTAAAGTTAATACAGGGCTCAACGCTAAGCAGCGATAGTGTTTCATTGGTTACTGCTGTACGCAAAGCTGCGCTAAATGAAAAGATAACGCCATGCAAAGGTTTCTGAAAACAGACTGTTCCCCTCAGAGACACATTCATATAAACTCCTAACACCCAATTCATTCTTTAGGAGTTTCTTTCAATATTTCGTGCATCGTGAACAGTGAGATTGATCTGCCTGCTACAGTAATTTCTCCTCTTTATGTCCGTCTTCAGCGTTTCTTGGCCCTGCTAATGGCCTTTTACAGACTAAATATAACAATAATGTAGTATTTCCACACAAATGACATTTTGGAACATGAATGCAGTGCAGTGAACGTAGCAGTTGCACCGGGCCATAGGGCGGTCCATATCGTCGAGTCCTGTAACGGCTGGTAAATATCCGTACGATCTGCCTCCTTTGTCACGGACTGATGGCCCGACAGTTCTTCCTTCTGTTTCTTATCCCGACAAAATGAATTACTTTCGTTTCTCCGTTTTTTCGCCAAGCCCATACACGAGTTCCGTTAGGTTCAAAGCATTGTTTACGTTCAGTGCCGCCGCAATGACGACTAACGTGAAAACACTCTATACACATTGTTTTAAAGCAGGTTTACATAAAATCATGATGTTAATGTTTATATTATCATCTTCGTGCTCCACCTTTGATCAGACTCACCCACCTGTGTTTTTCTAATGATCCTGAAGCCATTGATTAGCATGCTCAGGTGTGTTTGATTAGGGTTAGAGCAAAACTCTGCAGGAAAGTGGACCTCGAGATCCCTGGCCTATGTGAAGCAACAGGTTCTGAAAAGGTCTCTTTTGGTTTGAGCCATTCCAGTTCAATTGAGTCGTTAAAGAATGGCCAGCCAGTGTTGTTGGGATTCTCCTAGTTGCAATACGGGGCTGCCTACACAAAAAACTGGGCCTGTTTAGGTTTGGTGTGGGCTGGCCCTATCCCAGTGTGCCCATAAAAGCCAGCATGTTTCCAGGGTTATGCTATGTAGTTGCAGCTTGATAGATATTACCCTATGTGAATATGTGTATGAATGAAATTGGTTATACATGTACGATTAGCTGGTAACACTTTATTTTGATGGTCCACTTTAGACACACTTTTGACTGTAAGTAACTACATGCCAACTAGCAGACATTAGAGTATTGTCAGACTGTGTGCATGTTTTGATGGTCCCCCAACAGACGTTCTGCTCACTTCAAACAAGTACACATCAACTTATTCTACTAGCCCCGGTGCTCTAATGAGACTTAGTTGGCATGTCGTTGCAAAGTTACTTATAGCTAGCGGCACGTCTAGAGCGGACGACCAAAACAAAGCATTACCAAGTAGGTAATGAAAACGTGATGCGTGATTGCGGAAAAAAAACTAATACGTGTTTGCGTGTGTGTGTTTCTACAGGATTGCGCTGCCTTTGAGAAGTGCTGTACTAACGTGTGCGGCCTGCTGAGCTGCGTGGCGTCCCGTTTCTCGGACGGCTCCTCCGATGACGGCCAGTCGGGGGCGGGAGTTTCGGCGGGAGGCGTGGCCAGCTGCGACGGGTTTGTGTGCAGCCAGCAGGGGGCGGTGTGCGACGTGTGGGAGGGGCAGCCGGTGTGTAAATGTCAGGACCGCTGCGAGAGCGAGCCCGGCTTCACCTGCGCCTCCGACGGCCTCACGTATTTCAACCGCTGCTACATGGACGCGGAGGCCTGCGTTCAGGGTGTCACGCTCACCGTGGTCACCTGCCGCTATCACCTGTCCGGCCCGGACGCCAGCCCTCTGCCGCAGGACACCACGGCTCAACCCACGTCCGCCGGTGCCGACTCCGAGCCCTTCCCGCCGACGCTCTACTCCAACCCGCAGCACCAGGTCATTTACCCGGGCGGAACGGCGAGCTTCCACTGCGACGTGATCGGACACCCGAAACCGGACGTCACCTGGGAGAAGCAGTCAGAGGGACGCGAGCGAATCGCCATGCGGCCGGACCGGATGTACGGGAACGTCGTCATAACCAACATCGGTCAGCTGGTGGTGTACAATGCCCAGGTGTGGGACACCGGAATCTACACCTGCATTGCGCGAAACGCCGCAGGAGCGCTGCGGGCCGATTACCCGCTCTCCGTCGTGCGGCGCGGCAGTGAGGATTTCTTCGACGACCCGGAGGCGGGTCTGCCGTTAGGACAGCCGTTCTCGCCGGCCGACTGCTTGGCTGCCGTGGAGCGGGGCGAATGCGGCGAGAAGCGAGTGGACTGGTACTACGACGCGGCCCGAGGCTCCTGCCAGGCGTTCGTGCACGGAGGCTGCGAGGGCGGCCGCAATCGCTTCGAGACATACGAGGAGTGCCGGGCGTCGTGTCAGCGCGAGGGGCTCGGCGTGTGCTCGCTTCCGGCCGTTCGGGGACCCTGTAAGCACTGGGAGGCGCGCTGGGCCTACAACGGCCTCACGAAGCAGTGCCTGGCCTTCGTCTACGGCGGCTGCCAGGGCAACGAAAACAACTTCCACACACGTAAAGACTGCGAAGCCAACTGCCCGCAGCCCAAGCGGCGTCCGTGTAAAAACTGCCGGCCGAGAGGAAAGATCGTGGCGAGTCTTTGCCGAAGCGACTTTGCCGTCGTGGGACGGCTCACCGAGCTAATCGAGGAGCTGGACTCGGGCATCGCACGGTTCCGTCTGGAGCAGGTGCTGCGTGACGAGAAGATGGGCCTGCGGCTCTTCGAAACGCAGCACCTGGAGGTGCTGCTGACCCGCATGGACTGGAGCTGCCCGTGCCCCAATATCACGCAGCACCACGAGCTCCCCCTGCTGGTGATGGGCGAGGTGCAGGACGGCACGGCCGTGATCCTGCCGGACAGTTACGTCAGACCCATATCTGACCGACGCCTCAAGAAGATCCAAGAGGTTGTGGGCAAGAAGACTTGTGAGATGCTGCAGAGATTTCAGGACTGATCCAGCATGGATCTGGGGGTGTGGCATGACCCGAGGACGCTACGCTGGTGATCTTTAACCCTGCTCTAGCTCTCATATATCACTCCTCAAATTCCTCAAATCTGTCATGCAGATGATGCAAACGGGCTCAAGTGTCGCAAACTCTCAGTGCGTCATTAACGCGGCACATTCGAATGGCAGAGGAGGTGATTTTCAGTAAACAATGAATAATTCAGTGAATACATTTTAGCCCGTTATAAGCAAAATATAACTTCACGTAATATGTAAAACAGGGACAGGAGTGTAGTGAATCTTTCATGGTGCTTATATGAGCTTTGGAGCTTGACAGTCACAGTGATCATTACACATCGCTTATACACCTGCTTTTGTGCAAGAAATAAAGTCATATGGATGAGCAAATGATGACGGGACTTTTCATTTTTTTGTGGTGATCGGTTCCTTAAATATTGTTCCTGCAGCGAGGTATCACTTTTTTGTTTATTTAATTTCTGTTTCATATCATTTTGTTAATTTCTATAATTTCCTATCAGCTTGTTAGATTTATATAATTAATAATTGTTTATGTGACTATTCATAAGAACAATGTTATTCTGTGCAAAAAGTCTCTCACAGCCAAAAGAAAGAAAAAGCTTGCGTGTCCTTCTCACCACTATTGATATTTTGCTTATTTGTTGATTTACATGTTTTCATTATACAAAATGAGGCAGCAGCGTACTGATCAACGAGGCACAAGAGGGAGTGTGGAAAAAATAAGAGAAAAAGTGCAGATCTGTTTCTGGGAGTAAACATTATCACTCAGCCTTTTCATTGAAAGCATTTTTACCACAATGCTTTGGTTCCCTTTTTCTGATGCAGTGTGTGTGTGTGTGTGTGTGTTTTAAGGTTTGTGTGGATCTATGTTGCACAATGTCCAAGTTTGAGACAAATGGAACTTGCTAAGAAATGTCCGTGTGTGTGTGTTTGTGTGTGTTAAATACACCCTTCCTGTGATGTACACTGATGTTTAGGTCAGATGTATGTTTATCAGTGATGTGTATTATTGAAAACATTGTGATCTTAAACTTGAACACACTGCGGCTGTTAGATCTGTGAGAAACACACACACGCCCCGTGAGAGTGAGAAATACTGTGTTAAGGAGGAAATGAGTTTGTCATGAAGAAATTAACAGGAAGATGTTTGTCATAGACGAGCAGCAGCAGGATGGAGGCGCTCGGCTTGATTCTCTTCATGTGGGGTAAGAGATGCGCTCAAACATTCACACGATTCAGAAACTACATCATTTTGTTCATCTTGTAGATTTTGCATTAGTCTGTAATCATTATAAGTAGATCTTTATAAAACAACAGAAGGCTAATGTGCTCGTTTAGATCTGTGTGTGCATGTGTGTGTGTGTGTGTGTGTGCGTGTGTGTGTGTGTGTGTGAGTGTGTGTGTGTGAGAGAGAGAGAGAGAGACTTACATTCCAAATTTACATTAATATTTAGGTTGAGGTGATGTTCAGCTCAACGCTGTGTGTGTGTGTGTGTGTGTGTGTGTGTGTGTTGGGAACAGGGTGTGGTGGTTTGGTGGCTGTATGTGACAGGAACTCTCTCTCTCTCTCACACACACACAACACACAACACACACACACAACACACACACACACACACACACACACACACCGCTCTTTCCTCTTGATGTTGCAGCACGTTGATGGTTGTGGTCGTTTAATTAGTTCAAGTTCATACTGCAGATGAATGATGCTGATGATGTCTGCGCACATGTCTAGGCAGAGACACGGAGACAGACTGAATTTCCAGAACCAGAATGAATTTCTCAGCTGGTTTCTTCTGGTCATTCAGTTTGGTTGTTGCAGTGCAGTTGGTTGAATCCTGATGGACACCAGCGTCAGACACTTGTGTTAGTTTCAGCATCTTATGAAACGCTGACAAACAGGAAGAGAAACCAAAAAGAATCATTTAGAAAGACAGGCTAAAGTCTCCTGATGTGTCACGGAGCGCTCAACAGTGTCTCTCGCTTCTCCAGCGTCTCTTTCAGGGGCTTTCAACGTCGACACTGAACGTCCAGTGAGATATAACGCCACGCCAGAAGATTTCTTTGGTTACAGCGTTTATCAGACTGAATTTGGAAACAGGAAACGGTGAGTCACACACTGGTCGCTAGGGTGTTGTGAGTGGTCGCTAGGTGTCTTGTATGTCTGATTGATTGTGCGGCTGTTTTTCTCAGGATCATTGTTGGAGCTCCATTACAAGGAAATTCAACAGGACAAATGTACAGCTGCACCGCAGATCTGCGGTCCTGCGAACAGCTGCAGCGGCCAGGTATCGCCATCACAGCCCATCTATCAGTGACTGCTGCTAACACTTTATTTAAGGTGTCCATAATACAGAGTAATTACCTAATTAAGTACTTAGTAGTAGCAGTTGTACTTAATAAAACAAAGTGTACTAATCATGTATCTAAGTTATGGAACACCTGTAATTACAGTTTGTAATTATGTAGATGTAATAGGCAGCTACTGTTACACATATGTATCAGACCGAGTCTGTTACACAGCTACTTGTACACTTAAGTACAATCTTGATACAACTTATGCCTGTGCACTTACATTCTTAATTACATTGTATAAAGTGTGCAACACATATGTAACAGTCTTTTGGTTACGTATGTAGCTGTGTAACAGACTCGGTCTGATACATATGTGTAACAATAGTTGCCTATTACATCTTCATAATTACAAACTGTAATTACAGGTGTTCCATAACTTAGTAACATGGTAAGTACATTTTGTTTCATGTAAGTACAACGACTACTACTGAGTACATAATAGGTAATTACTCTGTATTATGACACCTTCAAATAAAGTGCTACCTTGACTTTCATTGCTTTTGTACTGAGCTGATGATGATATTGTGCTCTCTCTCTGCTGGTGTTTGACAGGTTCAGAGAGCGCCCGCTTCTTCGGCATGTCTGCTGCTGTGTCGTCTGCTGCTGTGACTGTAAGTTCAGTGTCTCTCACAGTCACACCTCCTTCATGACATGTTCATGCTCACAGACCCTTAAAATATGGTATATGGTAAATACAAGAATGAGATTGCACTGGTTTCAGCTGATTTTGTGATTTGCTGAAGCTCCTCGTGTTTCAGATTCCATGTCTCTTCTCTTTCTCAGAGCTGCAGTCCGTATGTTCCTCATGAGTGTGATGGAAACTCGTATCTGAACGGCGTTTGCTACCAGTTCAACAGCGGCTCACAGGCCGTCTCACACTTTACAGCCGCTTACCAAGGTCTGATGAGTCTCACAACCAAGACTTCTAGCACTTGATGCAGTTTAACAATTTTGGCTTTTAATATTGTAAACCATTTGGAGGTATATTCATTAACAACTCAATCAAAGAGTAAAGACATGATATTATGTAATATACTTGGGAAAGCATGGATTTGGTTTGATTGCTAAATGAAGTAAGCACTGAGTTTCTGTGTCTTGTGATCTTTCTGCAGAATGCACCAAGAGAGAAGTCAATCTGGTGTTTCTCTTTGATGGATCCAGCAGTATGAAAACACATGAGTTTCAGATGAACAAAGACTTCATTAAAGATGTTATGAAAAAACTTTCAAACTCATCCATAAAGGTAAAACAATCCATCAACTATTAATATGTAATCAGCATGTAAATGTCCACACGTATTGAGGTGTGAACATGACGTCTAATGATGTTGTTTGTTGTCTTTCTGTGTGTCAGTTTGCTGCTGTCCAGTTTTCATCAGAAATACGAACTGTGTTTGATTTCAACGATTATCAGAACGGCTCCGCTGAAGGGAAACTCATGAAAGAGAAACACATGAAATCTCTCACAAACACATATAATGCAATCAACTACGTTCTGTGAGTGAAATACACTTTATTGACTGAATTTACACTTTAAAAGGAAAAAGCCTAGAAATGAACTATGGTTCATGCTGTAGCTTCTATAAATTAGAAGTTAAAACATATTGGTCTAGAAAGCACAGAAGCACATTGATGCTGAGACTAAGTTTATTTATGATTTATTTATTTATTCATGATTATATCATCAGAAAGAATCTGCTGAATGACGTGTCGTCTGGAGCCAATCCCAACGCTCAGAAAGCTCTGGTGATCATCACAGATGGAGAACCCAGTGATAATGATAATAAAAATGTCCTCAACAGATGTGATGAGCAAAATATCCTGCGTTACGTCATTGGGGTGAGTTTCCTTGAAGCTCAAGCAGGTCATTTACATTGAACGTTCAGACAGTTTGGTGATTTGGTGTCACTAGTCGTGCGGAAATGACACACTACACACTTTTGTTCAGGTGGGAAAGGTTAGTCCAGACACACTCACTCGCCTGGCATCAGAACCGAAAGACAACAACACCTTCTACATTCAAGAGTACAGTGGACTCCAAGGACTTCTTGACAACCTGCAAAAAAAGATCTACAATATTGAAGGTAAAATGCAAATTAAAGGAAAATGGAAGTTTTCAAATAAAGGCAATTAATGCAGAATCCACTGATGATTTTAAGAGTTTTCCTTCTGTGTTTCAGGGTCAAAGGAAGCTCAAGGCAGAGACAGACAGAAAGAGTTATCGCAGAGTGGATTCAGTGTCGTCTTACCTCAGGAGGTAAGAGAATGTCTTATATAAAGTAATCATTAATTATTTAAATTAAGGAATGTTCATGTTCATGTCATTCCATAAAAGTAGTTTATGTGATTTGTACACTTTATTTCAAGTCTTCTAAAGTCATTTGAAAATCTTGCAATCTCAAAATCTCATGAAATGCTGCTGATTTGTCAACTAGCCAGTCGGCAATGATGTTCCCTGGTGCATTGTGGGAATGTTTAGGCAGTTGAATGTGCACTGGAATGATTTCAGTACTGTAGAAAGCACTGCACTGATCTAGCGAGTTGGAGAAACACTCACAGTAATCAATGCTGGGTCACCACTTGATGAAAAATCTGTGTCCTTAAGTAAAACCAGAGTACCACTGATAGATAGATAGATAGATAGATAGATAGATAGATAGATAGATAGATAGATAGATGATTGATTGATTGATTGATTGAGTTTGAATGGCTTAGAAATAGTACATAGAATGTCAGCTTAATAAAGTCTAATGGGTTTCATTGTGTTTAGATTTGAATTTTGACAGTTGGAGTTTGAATAGTCTTGGCTCATTTGAACGTTCCGTCAGGGTAGGTCTATGGGATTTTTATGAAATTTTTTTGTAACCTGTTTTTTTTTTTAACCCTAATGGTGTTTAGTTAGGAATTTTTGATGTCGCCAAGGTCCATTAATGTCCCATGGGGTTCATTTGGCGGCCATCTTGAAATGATGTTGTCGCGAGTGGCAAAAACACACATTTTCATAACTCCTGAACCACACAACATACCAAGACTAATGAACCCTCTTTTTTCATATAATTCTGACACCAGGAATCAAAAGGTCAATGACATCATACAACCACTCTTGGTGAAAAACAGGCAAACAACACATTTTAGGCTCATAACAATGCAACTTTTGTTCCGCAGTAGTTTCTTGCATTGGCCAAATGACACCAGATTTTCTCTTATATCAGTTGCATGGTTATTAAATAGATGGGAAAATATAAGATAAACCAGAAAAAAAAAAATATTACCCATGAAAAAATCCCCACAAATCAAAATATTTGTCACCAATCAGCACAATACAGCAAGAACATTTTACATCTGATATGTATTATATCCCTATTTTTTACAACTGGATATGTGTCACTACATTGATAATATGAGGATATAAATAATGTACAGGTGCTGGTCATATAATTAGAATATCTTCAAAAAGTTGATTTATTTCACTAATTCCATTCAAGAAGTGAAACTTGTATAATGCTTACATTCATTGCACACAGACTGATATATTTCAAGTGTTTATTTCTTTTAATTTTGATGATTATAACTGACAACTAATGAAAACCCCAAATTCAGTATCTCAGAAAATTAGAATATTATGAAAAGGTTCAGTATTGAAGACACCTGATGTCACACTCTAATCAGCTAATTAACTCAAAACACCTGCAAAAGCCTTTAAATGGTCTCTCAGTCTAGTTCTGTAGGCTACACAATCATGGGGAAGACTGCTGATTTGACAGTTGTCCAAAAGACGACCATTGACACCTTGCACAAGGAGGGCAAGACACAAAAGGTCATTGCAAAAGAGGCTGGCTGTTCACAGAGCTCTGTGTCCAAGCACATTAATAGAGAGGTGAAGGGAAGGAAAAGATGTGGTAGAAAAAAGTGTACAAGCAGTAGGGATAACCGCACCCTGGAGAGAATTGTGAAACAAAACCCATTGAAAAATGTGGGGGAGATTTACAAAGAGTGGACTGCAGCTGGAGTCAGTGCTTCAAGAACCACTACGCACAGACGTATGCAAGACATGGGTTTCAGCTGTCGCACTCCTTGTGTCAAGCCACTCTTGAACAACAGACAGCGTCAGAAGCGTCTCGTCTGGGCTAAAGACAAAAAGGACTGGACTGCTGCTGAGTGGTCCAAAGTTATGTTCTCTGCTGAAAGTCAATTTTGCATTTCCTTTGGAAATCAGCGTCCCAGAGTCTGGAGGAAGAGAGGAGAGGCACAGAATCCACGTTGCTTGAGGTCCAGTGTAAAGTTTCCACAGTCAGTGATGGTTTGGGGTGCCATGTCATCTGCTGGTGTTGGTCCACTGTGTTTTCTGAGGTCCAAGGTCAACGCAGCTGTATACCAGGACGTTTTAGAGCACTTCATGCTTCCTGCTACTGACCAACTTTATGGAGATGCAGATTTCATTTTCCAACAGGACTTGGCACCTGCACACAGTGCCAAAGCTACCAGTACCTGGTTTAAGGACCATGGTATCCCTGTTCTTAATTGGCCAGCAAACTCGCCTGACCTTAACCCCATAGAAAATCTATGGAGTATTGTGAAGAGGAAGATGCGATATGCCAGACCCAACAATGCAGAAGAGCTGAAGGCCACTATCAGAGCAACCTGGGCTCTCATAACACCTGAGCAGTGCCACAGACTGATCGACTCCATGCCACGCCACATTGCTGCAGTAATTCAGGCAAAAGGAGCCCCAACTAAGTATTGAGTGCTGTACATGCTCATACTTTTCATGTTCATACTTTTCAGTTGGCCAAGTTTTCTAAAAATCCTTTCTTTGTATTGGTCTTAAGTAATATTCTAATTTTCTGAGATACTGAATTTGGGGTTTTCATTAGTTGTCAGTTATAATCATCAAAATTAAAAGAAATAAACACTTGAAATATATCAGTCTGGGTGGAATGAATGTATACATTATACAAGTTTCACTTCTTGAATGGAATTAGTGAAATAAATCAACTTTTTGAAGATATTCTAATTGTATGACCAGCACCTGTATAGTATCAGCAAATACCATATATGATGTTTTTGGATTGATATTACTGCTGCATTAATGTGTGTTGGATTTTACTGCTGTATACGTTTAAGGTTGAGCTAATTTTAACTACTTTAAGGAAAGGACGAGAAAGGAAAGGAAAGGAAAGGAAAGGAAAGAATCAGAATCAGATTCAGAACAGGTTTTATTGCCAAGTATGCTTACGCATACAAGGAATTTGTTTTGGTGTCACAGGCTTCCAGTGCACAGAGACGACAACAACAACACAGAGAAAATAATATAAGTTGAGAATAAAAAAAATACACATATGTAAATATAAATAGACAAAAATTGCAATATAAGATTTAAGAAAATAAATAAATTGTAAATTGTATAAATTGAAAGGAAAGGAAAGGAAAGGAAAGGACATGTGGCCAAATATGGTGACCCATACTTGGAATTTGTGCTCTGCATTTAACCCATCCAAGTGCACACACACAGCAGTGAGTAGTGAACGAACGAACACACACACACGCACACACACACACAGAGCAGTGGGAAGCAGTTGGGGGTTCTGTTGCTGCTCAAGGGTCTCACCTCAGTCATGGTATTGAGGGTGGAGAGACAATCCCTGCCGGACCTTCGGGTCACAAGTCCAACTCTTTAACCATTAGGCCTCGGCTGCCCCCGTATATACAGTGGGTATGGAAAGTATTCAGACCCCCTTAAATTTTTCACTCTTTGTTATATTGCAGCCATTTGCTAAAATCATTTAAGTTCATTTTTTTCCTCATTAATGTACACACAGCACCCCATATTGACAGAAAAACACAGAATTGTTGACATTTTTGCAGATTTATTAAAAAAGAAAAACTGAAATATCACATGGTCCTAAGTATTCAGACCCTTTGCTGTGACGCTCATATATTTAACTCAGGTGCTGTCCATTTCTTCTGATCATCCTTGAGATGGTTCTACACCTTCATTTGAGTCCAGCTGTGTTTGATTATACTGATTGGACTTGATTAGGAAAGCCACACACCTGTCTATATAAGACCTTACAGCTCACAGTGCATGTCAGAGCAAATGAGAATCATGAGGTCAAAGGAACTGCCTGAAGAGCTCAGAGACAGAATTGTGGCAAGGCACAGATCTGGCCAAGGTTACAAAAAAATTTCTGCTGCACTTAAGGTTCCTAAGAGCACAGTGGCCTCCATAATCCTTAAATGGAAGACGTTTGGGACGACCAGAACCCTTCCTAGAGCTGGCCGTCCGGCCAAACTGAGCTATCGGGGGAGAAGAGCCTTGGTGAGAGAGGTAAAGAAGAACCCAAAGATCACTGTGGCTGAGCTCCAGAGATGCAGTCGGGAGATGGGAGAAAGTTGTAGAAAGTCAACCATCACTGCAGCCCTCCACCAGTCGGGGCTTTATGGCAGAGTGGCCCGACGGAAGCCTCTCCTCAGTGCAAGACACATGAAAGCCCGCATGGACTCCAAGATGGTGAGAAATAAGATTCTCTGGTCTGATGAGACCAAGATAGAACTTTTTGGCCTTAATTCTAAGCGGTATGTGTGGAGACACTCAGGCACTGCTCATCACCTGTCCAATACAGTCCCAACAGTGAAGCATGGTGGTGGCAGCATCATGCTGTGGGGGTGTTTTTCAGCTGCAGGGACAGGACGACTGGTTGCAATCGAGGGAAAGATGAATGAAAGCCCGCATGGTATGTGTACATACCAGGTTTTAGTCCAGGATATCCCAAGTACAGGGATATCCTGGACTAAAGCCTTCTCCAGAGTGCTCAGGACCTCAGACTGGGCCGAAGGTTTACCTTCCAACAAGACAATGACCCTAAGCACACAGCTAAAATATCGAAGGAGTGGCTTCACAACAACTCCGTGACTGTTCTTGAATGGCCCAGCCGGAGCCCTGACTCAAACCCAATTGAGCATCTCTGGAGAGACCTAAAAATGGCTGTCCACCAACGTTTACCATCCAACCTGACGGAACTGGAGAGGATCTGCAAGGAGGAATGGCAGAGGATCCCCAAATCCAGGTGTGAAAAACTTGTTGCATCTTTCCCAAAAAGACTCATGGCTGTATTAGATCAAAAGGGTGCTTCTACTAAATACTGAGCAAAGGGTCTGAATACTTAGGACCATGTGATATTTCAGTTTTTCTTTTTTAATAAATATGCAAAAATGTCAACAATTCTGTGTTTTTCTGTCAATATGGGGTGCTGTGTGTACATTAATGAGGAAAAAAAATGAACTTAAATGATTTTAGCAAATGGCTGCAATATAACAGAGTGAAAATTTTAAGGGGGTCTGAATACTTTCCGTACCCACTGTATACTGTTGGGTAGTATATTCTATAGAAATGCATCATATTCTATAAGATCATTTGTTTGTAGCGTCACTGTCCTGTGAGAACCATGTATCTCTAAAATGTCAACTTTTGATCTTTCAAGATTCATTTTCAAGCTAATCCAAGGTTTTAAATACTTCGTTTAGCTTTTGAAGTAGGAGAATTTTCTCAACCAATAAAGGAACACTTCAGCCTTGAGATCATTACTAAGTAATGCGTTACTGCCCACAAGGGTGTAAATTTCATCTAACAGTAGGGGGGCTATAAACATAACATTTATTAAGAGCAGTTTTTGAAGGGGACACAAATAATTCTGCCAAAATTGTACTTGTAAGGATAGATATGTGTACACAGCATGCTGTTTAAATATGAGTTCGGTTCATAGGTTCATCCTACCCTGTCATATTATAATTGTTGAATTATTTTGCGTCCTCCACATAGTCTTTACACCATATTGAGCAACACCCAACACATCGGTAGGTCTACAATATTAGCCTAATATCAGTTCACATACAGGCTTATCGCCGTGTTAGTTATAGTGGGTGACAAGCTACGGTAAACTAAACTTAGTAACCTTACAATCAGTCATAGAAAAATACATCGAATATCATCATTTTTTGTCATGACTAATTTATTAATGATCCAGCATCATCTGTATTAAAGAGAAAGAATCACTTCACCCTGATGTTTAAAGTGAATAAAATAGCCTTGACAGCCAAACTTACACATAACTACTGAAGAACTTTGCGCACTCCCACCAGACTCGTGTGTGGATCGGTAAAGGAGGCAAAAAGCAGCCAGTGGACCAAACCACTGTTAGGCAAGGCATGGGGGGACATAAAACATTTCCGAACTTAAAAAGTTTTATCGCTTTTATACTGTTTTACTTTTTACTTTTGTTTTACTAGTTATTTTAAGTATCTGTCCATTGTATTATTTACAATACACGGAGTCGCTTATCTGAGGGACAACCCCCTCCCCCCCAAGGGATTTACGCCTATGACTGCCCAGCACTGTCCACCACTGTTATTAAGTAGCTAAGTTAGCTAGCTAACATTAACGATTTGCCAATACTGTGTATTATTTATATACGCTCTTAAAAATAAAGGTGCTTTAAAAGGTTTTTCAAGCAATGCCATAGAAGAACCATTTTTGGTTCCACAAAGAACCATTCTGTCAAAGGTTATTTAAGAACCATCTCTTTCTTACCTTTTTATAATCTGAAGAACCTTCTTTTGCCACAAAGAACCTTTAGTGAAACAGGAAGGTTCTTCAGATGTTAAATGTTCTTTATAGAACCATTTAGACAAAAAAAAGGTTCTTCTATGGAATCGTGAAGCACCTTTATTTTTAAGAGTGTACCCATATTATTAATGTAGTGACATATTTCCAGTTGTAAAAAAAGGAGATAATACATATCAGATGTAAAGTCTTGGTGTATCTTGCTGAGTGATGACGACTGATATCTGAAATATGTAAGTAGCAGTTAAAAGGAAACAATGAGTAGCTATGATGGCAAATGAGGAGTTAGAAAGTAGCAGCATTGGGCTGCTGTTCATGCCAATTTCTACTTTGATTTGTGTAGATTATTTTCAGGGTCATATTATATTTTCCCATCTATTTAAAGGGATAGTTCACCCAAAAATGAAAATTTGATGTTTATCTGCTTACCCCCAGGGCATCCAAGAAGTAGGTAATTGTGTTTCTTCAGTAGAACACAAACAAAGATTTTTAACTCAAACCGTTGCGGTCTGTCAGTCATATAATGGCAGTCAATGGGATCCACAGCTCTGAGAGTCAAAAAAAACAGTCACAGACAAAACCAAATTAAACCCTGCGGCTCGTGACGATACGTTGAGGTCTTAAGACATGAAATAATCAGTCTGTGCAAGAAACCGAACAGTATTTATATATTTTTTTACCTCTGATCCACCTCAATGTCCAGCTGTCCTGAGCACGTTCACAACAGCCGGCGCGTGACGCATCAACGTGCTCTGGCGTAGTAGACGCATGCGCGGAAGCGATCTGTCGCTCGTATACGTCACTCATTGTTTACACAGTGAGATTGTGGGTACGACGGCTACTCAAAATGGTAATTACTTGTGCTTATCGACTGAAGTTACGGTTGCTTGCTCTTGTACATACCGCGCCGGCTGTTGTGGACACGCTCAGGACAGCTGGACGTTGGATCAGAGGTAAAAAATTATATAAATACTGTTCAGTTTCATGCACAGACAAATAATTCGTGTCTTAAGACCTCAATGTAGCACCACGAGCCGCAGGGTTTCATTTGGTTTTGTCTGTGTACGTTTTTTTGACTCTCAGAGCTGTGGATCCCATTGACTGTCATTATATGACTGACAGACTGCACCGGTTTGAGTTAAAAATCTTGTCATCAAAAATCATGTTAAGCAGATAAACATCAAATTTTAATTTTGGGGTGAACTATCCTTTTAACAGCCATGCAACTGATATAAGAGCAAATCTAGTGTCATTTGGCTAATGCAGGAAACTATTGTGGAAGAAAGTAGCAAAAGTTACATTGTTATGAGCCTAAAAGGTGTTATTTGCCTGTTTTTCACCAATAAAGAGTGGTTGTATCATGTCATTGACCTTTCCATTTGATTCCTGGTGTCAGACAGATATAGAATAGGAAAAGATATAACACAGATCAGTCTAAAGATCTGAGCCGAGTTTGGTGGTTATAGGTTGAAAGCTCTAAGACAGGGCTGCCCAACCCTGTTCCTGGAGATGCAGGAAGGTAGATCTCCAGGACCAGGGTTGAGCAGCCCTGCTCTAGGAGGAGTAGGGTATAGTAATTAAAAGTCATCTAAAAAGAAATGTTGTTGTTTAAATAGTGTTATGTGCCCATTGCCCAGTCTAGGGCTGGGAGTGGGAGTAACAGGTTAACTAAAGCTTAAAGAAAATATAAACCAAAAAAAAAAAAAAAAGAAAGAAAAGAAAAATGGAGGAATTACTCCAGTTCTCTGCGCCAGAAATGTAACACATGAATTGGCAAACTTTATTTAGGTTAACAAAAGTCAAATCAGAGTCAAACGTTGAGTACAAAAAAAAAATGTCACCCTCACCCTACAGCTTCCCACTTAAACATAAGGCAAATAAACAAACAAACAAAAAGAATTACAATACCTTTTAATACCTTAACAAAACAAAAAGTAAATTAAAGCAGTCACTCGGCTTGGAGTTTTAACACAACACTGCTTGTCAACAACAATAAGCTTTAGTGTTCAAGGGACATCAATCAGCAGGTAAAAGAGAGAACACACATTGAAAACACAACCGCACCCAAAAGACCTTAATCGTGAATATTAATAGAAATACATCCTCAGGATGTAACAATAGCAATTCTCTTTTTCAAGCCATCGTTAAAACTCCGAACGTCTATTGAATATTCAATGTCACTAACCTCACTTAGTTGAGAGATCCTGGGACGGGTTCTAGCTGTTTGGAATGGCAGTTTTTATCGTTCACCATTATTGTGTGTAAACCACAAAGTGTACTTCGGCCATCCACAACTGTGACGGTCTGCACACTGTCCGGATAACACAGCTTTCATCATCGGAAGTGTCCCAGTTTTTCTGACCACGAATGAAAGTTGAGACAGAAGTCTGCTGGGTGGTACTGTGGATATATCGAGCTCGTCCATCCACAGTTGAGTAAACTTTGAAAGCTGTGGGGATGAGGATGTGTGTGAGACAGAATAGAACACAGAAAGTAAAGCATACTGGGCCTTATTATACCAGTGCTGAGACTGAAACCGAGATGTTGCCGTTTGTTTCAGGACTCTGTGATCGTGGGTTCGGTTGGATCTAATGACTGGCGTGGAGCTCTGTATGAAGTGACGGGATCAGGATCTGAATTCGAAGAGACAGAGATCATCGATCCAGCTGTCAGTAGAGACTCCTACATGGGTATGTTGGAGCTTTTGTTTGTTCCTTGTGTGATGTGAAGAGTTTGTGTGTGTTTTAATGAGGCTGATGATGTTCAGGTTACTCTACCGTGCTGGGAATGAGAGGCGGCGTCCCTCATCTGTTCTCTGGGGCGCCGCGGGCCGAACACACGGGTCTGGTGACCCTCTTCACCAAGAATAAAAGCACATGGACAGTGACGGGGAACATCAGTGGAGAACAAGTCAGTGAAAAAACCCTCAGACACAATACGAGCTCCATCTATTGGTAGACAAAACTAACATGTCCACAAGAAGATCAGCGACCCCTTACAACCACATACACTCTCACGATTTTTAGTATTTCACCAAAAAAAAAACAAACGAGCACTCTACTTACTCTTTACAATGCCATATCTAGCAAGCAAAAGGAGTAAAATAATTTCACAAAGACGTTTTCTAGCCAGTATTGTGTGACACTGAGTTAGTGAATCAGATTGTGTTGTTTTCATATTTCATCTGTGAACATCAGACTATAAAAGCATATGCTAGAATGCAGCTCCATTCATCTTGATTCATTTCTGGCATCAGATTGGCTCATATTTCGGAGCGTCTCTGAGTCTGTTGGATGTGGACTCGGATGGAGACTCAGATTTCCTTCTGGTCGGAGCTCCATTATTCTACCAGTCTCAGCCGAGGACAGAAGGAAGGCTGTACGTCTACGCTTTCTCAGAGCAGGTACGGACAGATTCACAGCTGTTATTATGATGTTCAGGGTAACAGGAAGACTTCTAGTCGTCACCATTGTGTTACTCCATTCCTATGATGTGAAAGTCCTGCACTGGTGCTGGTCATGCTGATGAATAAAGATCCTGTTCACTTTTCTTTCTCTCTCCACAGAATTTTCAGAAAACGCTGAATGTGAGTGAATCAACCACAGGCAGATTTGCTGCATCTTTGGCTTCACTAAAGGACCTGAATGGAGACAGTCTGTCAGATGTGGCGGTCGGGGCGCCGCTGGAGGATGAAGGAGTCGTCTACATCTACCTGGGCGACGGGACGCTTGGCATAAACCCTAAACACGCTCCTCAGGTGAGAGTTTGCCGTGTTTCCCCTTTATCTCAGAAATCCAGATGAGTCGAATGTTCCCAGATAAACAGACAGACACTGCAGGATAAACGCGCACAATGATGAGCCGCTTCGATACACTAGATCTGTTCGTGTGTGTTTAGCGGATCCCAGCGCGGTCGGTTCTGCCCGGTCTGCAGCAGTTCGGAGTGTCTCTGTCCGGTCAGATGGACATGAACGATGATAATCTGACAGACGTCGTGATCGGAGCACAAGGAGGGATCGTCCTGCTCAAGTACATCGTTCTTTAGTTTTTATTATTAATAAACAAACAACCTCTTTACCACATCAGTCTCACTGCCTGCTATCATGAGCTGTTTACTCTTTTCTCAGGGCTCGGCCTGTGATGTCTGTGTCTGCGCAGCTCAGTTTCAGTCCAAAGGAAATCAGCTTGAACTACTTTGAATGTCCGGGTGACAACGCATTTAACGCATTTAATGTGTCTTCATGTTTCGCGGTGACCGAGAGGACCAGCAGCACAGGTAACGTCAGTGGAGTTTCAGAGAGTCTCTCTGTCACGTGAAGAACACGGCCTCCGTGTCTTACCCTCTCATGTCTCTCAGGATCTCTGGAGAAGCAGCTGAATGTTTCTCTGACCCTGAATGTGGATGTGGTGCGAGGACTGAGTCGAGGATTCTTTGATCAGAAGGATTCGTCGTCCAGGACTCTGCAGCGGTCCGTCCTGCTGGATTCTGGGTTCCCCTGTTTCAGCTTCTCCATCTTCATGCTGGTACGTGTCGTCTGTCACAGCTTCAGTCAGTCACAGCAGCTTCGGTCTGACAGCGAACGTTGTGTTTTTTCAGCGCTGCGTTGCAGACACAGTATCTCCTCTGAAGATACGATTTAATTTCTCACAATCTGAGATGTTGTCTGGAAACTCTTCGGCTGTTCTTGACATCCACAGCAGAACGGAGGAGTATGTCGAGGTGAGTCTACAAACATCAGATTTTATTCTGATATTCAGGATCAGTCAAATCTAAGTCTAAATCTAAGTATTTAAGATCCTTCAGCTTTACTGAATAAATTTTCTGTGACACGCAAAAGCTCTGTTAAAGTTTCTCTTTTGTATGCGATCAGGTGCCGTTTCAAAGAAACTGTAATTCAAACAACAGCTGTGTGGCCGATCTGAAGCTGAACTTCAGTTTTACGTGAGAAACGACTGATAAAAATAAATCAGACATGAGATGTGTAATATTGACATTCTTCTTTAGGTTTTGACTGTTTGATCTGCAGGAACGACACGCTAGTGGTGGTGAATCAAGCTCATTTCACCGTCCTCGTATCGCTGGCAAACCCGGGCGACGACTCCTACAACACCAGCATAGTGCTGCATTACCCAGAAGGCCTCTCGTTCTCAATGTTTGAGGTCATCAAGGTACTGCTGCCCACACGTCAAAGTAAAGACTGTCAAAATGGAAAAAAACATCAAAATGGTTTTAGCCAAACTCCCATCAGATTTCATTCTGCTACTTTAATAACTCTTCTTTAATAGATGTACATCTAAATTAGAACCTGTGTCTTCTAGAAAAAGAAATGTTTTCATTTTATTTCCAGCAAAACAGTGATATTAAACAGAGCCGTGTGTCATGCAGCATTAAACTGAGAACACCTTTTAAATTCCAATGGCAAGGTTTGCTTCAAATGTCAGAGAGAATTGTGTTTAGTTAACATATTTCATCATATTTAATAAATTAAGTGTGTGTGTCAAACAAACAGCCGAGTCGGACTCGAAGCGGCTGTGCTGATCGGGACGGCGGTGCTACGAACAGAACAACCTGCAGTATCAATCTACCGGTCTATCGCAGCGGCACCACGGTAAGACAGAATGACATCTGATTGCTATTGTACCTGTCCCCATGTAATGAAAGATAAACATGCATATAGATTCACATCTCTGTCAGCATGAGAAGCTGAATGAATGCAGACGGTCACAATGCAGTGACAGAAATGAACTGAAGATATTCTTTTTATATTAATAGGAATGCAGTTTATACAAAGTATTTTAACCTCAATAAATGTATGTTTTGTAAAATGTATTAATGCAATGAATAATGGCAATTAAATCTTTTAATGTGGTTTAAAGTGCACAATCATAATTGAAGTTGTTTGGCTTTTAGTATGAATATGTTAGCCTTAACTTTATCCATATGCTAGTGTGTTTCAAAACAATGACAAAATTCACATTCACAAGATATGAGCATTCAAAACGTACAGGCTCTCACTTCTGCCCATATAAATCAATGATTTTGATGAGATCACCACACGAGATCATCAAGCGCTCCGTCCAATCAGATGCTCTCTAGAATCCGGCTGCGGCTGCAATCGGTCACTTGTTCACAGAGTTAGTATTTTCTGTATGGTGAAGAGTGCACTATATAGGGCATAGGGAACAATTGCTTTCCGTCGGGGTGAAAGAAGACTGGTTTCGTGTTGTGTCACGCACACTAGTCTCAGCCTCAGACGCCACGCCCCTGGACCCCTGGCTGAACGTCTGATGCATGTGGAGCACAAAACTGGAAACGCTGTAAGAGTTTTGAAGTCGTCGTCAGATTTATGCAGGATTTCTGGGAGACATTTATGTCACTTTCTTTAATGTTTCGATGCCGTGATGCCAAACCCCCTCATGGAAGGACAAAGGCGTCATGTTTACGGCAGTTACTGTGACAGTGGGTGCTCATCAGAATCAACTATACGCTGGATTTTGACATGTATGTGAAATAACGTTCACGACATATACTCTTTGAAATGCGTCCAAGAGTTTTACACACCGATCTCATTTCCACACTCCTAAACATGATGTGGCACAAAATTAAATGTGATTGGTTGTTTTACCTGCTAGTCTCATGACCTTTTGGGCGGTCCTTGGCCAAGGTTCCCAGACCTTCTGCTGTCAGTCTGAAGGTCTGGCGGCGCAAGACCACACGTGAACCGCCGCAGCGCGCACAGTCTGCTCCGGTCCAGAGACACGACAGCACGGAGCTGATCGCATGCGTGAATCGGCGCAGACCACAAAACATAACAGACCCTTTTGAATTCTACAAAGAATGCTATATAGCAATATGAATGAGATTAGGTTAGAAAAACAGCACTGACAAGTAGAAGAGATAACACACTTTTCAAACTACACATGCTCTGCATTATATTGAATCTAAAGGGCTAATCTGTGCCTGTCATGCACTGTCAAATGCATCAAATGTCAAGTTTCGTTCGCCCTATCTTCCTGTTTGAGTTGAAATTACATCAACACATGGAGGTGGCATATGCATTTACACAGCAGTTACAAAGGCATGAATAAAGTTATGAATTAATGTCTTAAAAATAAGATTTTCAATATAGTACGGTATTTAACCAAATTGGAAAAATGAAATTATACTTTTTGAAACTAAATCAACCAGTAGGTGGCGGCAAGTCACTGTCTTTGTCACAAATCTGGTCGGTGTCCTGTTCTCCGCTCACCACCAGACGTCTCTCTCACCTCGTTCTCACACATTGACTATTGCACCACACCCTGGGCTCCATTTCCCATCAGCCACTGCTCTTACCATTTGCACCAATCACGGACAGTATAAATACCCCGGTCTTCCTGTCACCCCTCGCCGAGTATTGAATTGTTTTACCATTCGTACAAAGCGTTTCTCCGTGTTTTCCCGTGTCTTGTTTTCTGGTTTTGCCTTGTTGTTTTTGTTTATTCTGTCTGTCGGAACTTTCGCCCGTCTGACCATTCTCCTGCCTCGCCCATTGGATAACGTACGCCGCTGATCGACCCTCGCCTGTTTATGGACTACTCTCTGCCTAGCCCTTATACACCTGTCTGCTCCTGTCTGACCACGCCTGCCTTGACCATGTCTCTGTCTGTATCCGTAACGTCTAATAAAAGCATGCAAATGGATCCGCTCGTCTCTCGCCTCACTCCCTCCGTGACAGAATACTCGGCCAACAAGGATCCAGCAGCTCAGGACCCTGCGGTACAGATCATGCTCCTCAAGCAAGGTGAGCGATCGGTTGAGGAATACGTTAAGGACTTTCACACATTAACAAATCAGACTTCTATGAGCGATCTGTGTCTGATGATTTTTTTCCGTGGAGGGCTCTCTGAACCTTTCGGCTCCTTAATGCCAATGCATCAGCCCCATTGGACTATAAGCCAATATCTGAACATTGCACTCCAAATCAGCGGTTCCAAGCTCACTGTGGGTGTCGCGGGGGAGCAACGCGACATCGCGGTAACGCCGGCCGTGCAACCCGCCCGTGTAATGGCGGCCGCGTCGGTGCGCGCTCACAAGATGGCGGCCGCGCCGGAGCGCGTCTATGCTATGTCACCGACAGCAGAGCCCGTGCGCAAGATGGCGGACGCGCCGGTGTGCGCTCACAAAAAGGCGGCGACAGCGGTGCCCATTCGCAAAATGGCGGCCGCGTCGGAGCGCGTTCATACCCTGGCGGCGACAACAGAGCCCGTGCACAAAATGGCAGCGACTGCGGTGCCCGTTTGCAAGATGGCGGCGAACACAGAGCTCCGTCACGTCACGACTGCCATACCAGAGCCATTTAAAGTTGCAGCGGCATTTCCTGAGTCAAGTCAAGTTTCCAAATCAAGCCAAGTTGCAGCAGCATTTCCTGCGTCAAGTCAAGTTTCCAAGTCAAGTCAAGCCACAGCTGCTGTTCCTGTGTCGAATCAAGCTGGAGCATCTCTTCCTAAGGCAGGTCAAGTTAAAACTGCGTTTCCTGTGTCAAGCCAAGTCAGAGCCATTGCCCCTGTCGCAAGTCAAATTACAGCCATCTTTCCAAAGCCACTCCACAATGTGGACGCCATTCCAGAACCTGTGGTCAACACCCGGACGCCACCTGTGGTCATGATGGCCCACGTGCTGGATACACCCCTAATGACAGTTTGGGCAGCTAAAGTGGCGCTCCATGTTGCGGCGGCTGCCCCTGGCTCAAGTCAAGACACAGCTGCCGTTCTCCACGAGTCGAGCCAAGTCACAGTTGTTCCCCACGAGCCAAGTTACGCTACAGCTGTCGTTCCTGAGTCAAGCCATGTTGTTCCTGAGTTAAGTCACGCTACAGCTGTTGTTCCTGAGTCAAGCCAGGCTACAGCAGATCCTCATGAGCCAAGTCAAGCTGCTGCTGTTGCTCCAGAGTCAAGTCAGGCTACAGCTCAAGCTTCCAAGTCCAGTCAAGTTTCCAGGTCCAGTCAAGCTTCCGCCATCATCCCTGAGCCCGAGTCTGCACTGCTCAAGAGGGCCGCCACGCCAGTGCTTGACGCAAAGATTACCACTAACGCCACGTCAGCCCAGCCAGCGCCTGCAAACGCCACGTCAGCCCAGCCAGCGCCTGCTAACGCCACGTCAGCCAGGCCACAACCGGTCAAGGTCATGTCTGCCTCTTCTGAACCTGCACCAGCTGCTGTTTCTACTAAGTCAAGCCAAGTCACAGCCAAGTCAAGTCATGTTCCAGCTGTTCCTACCAAGTCAAGTCACGTCACAGCCGTTCAAACCAAGCCAAGCAAGGTCACAGTCGTGGCTCCCGAGTCCAGCAAAGTCACAGCCGTGGTTCCTGAGTCAAGTAAAGTCAATGATCTTCACAAGCCAGTTCAAGCCACCGCTGGTCTTCACGTATCAAATCAAGTCACCGCTGATCTCCAAGAGTCAAGTCAGTTCACTACTGATCTTCACGAATCTGGTCAAGTCACAGCAGCACTCACTAAGCCAAGTCAAGGTATTGCTGTTGTTTCAGAGTCCGGTCACGCCCCGCCTGACGGCCCAGAGTCCGGTCACGTCCCGCCTGACGGCCCAGAGTCCGGTCACGTCCCGCCTGACGGCCCAGAGTCCGGTCACGTCCCGCCTGACGGCCCAGAGTCCGGTCACGCCCCGCCTGACGGCCCAGAGTCCGGTCACGCCCCGCCTGACGGCCCAGAGTCCGGTCACGCCCCGCCTGACGGCCCAGAGTCCGGTCACGCCCCGCCTGACGGCCCAGAGTCCGGTCACGCCCCGCCTGACGGCCCAGAGTCAGGTCACGCCCGGCCTGACGGCCCAGAGTCCGGTCACGCCCCGCCTGACGGCCCAGAGTCAAGTCACGTCCCGCCCGACGGCCCAGAGCTCCATCACGTCTCATCTGAGCACCCAGAGTCAAGTCACGTCTCGTCTGACCGACCAGAGCCTTGTCACATCGAGTCCGCCCCGGAGGTCATGTCTGCTCATGGGTCAGCTCCTGAGGTCACGTCAGATCTCAAGCCTGCTCCAGAGCTCCCCTCTGGTCTCAAGTCTGCTCCAGAGGTCCCGTCTGGTCTCAAGTCTGCTCCCGAGGCCTGCCCCGTCGGAGAAGCTGCGCCTATGCCTCCAGAGGTGTCAGCGCCAGCGGTAGAACCTCTTATGGAGGGGGCGTTCACCTCTAAACTCTCTGCTTCTCCCTTTATTCTCTCTGTCTCCTCTGTTCCTGCTCTCCCAAGGTCCCAGACCATGACGCAGGTTCCTGTTCCACCCCGGAGGGCTGCTGCGCCTCCTGTTCTGCCCCGGAGGGCTGCTGCACCTCCTGCTCAGCCTCCAGTTCCACCCTGGAAGGCCCCGGCGCCTCCTGCTCAGCCTCCGGCTCCGCCCCCTGCTCCGCCCTGGAGGGCTCCTGCGCCTCCTGCTCCGTCTCCGGCTCCGCCCTGGAGGGTTCCGGCGCCCCCGACTCTGCCCTGGAGGGCTCCTGCGCCTCCTGCTCCGTCTCCGGCTCTGCCCTGGAGGGTTCCGGCGCCCCCGACTCTGCCCTGGAGGGCTCCTGCGCCTCCTGCTCCGCTCTGGAGGACCCTTACCCAGCCGGTTCTGCCTCAGTCCCCTGGCCCCCCCACCGCTCCCCTGGACTGTTGTTTCTGTTGGAGCGTCTGGAAGCCGCTCCTTGGGGGGGGGGCTATGTCACAAATCTGGTCGGTGTCCTGTTCTCCGCTCACCACCAGACGTCTCTCTCACCTCGTTCTCACACATTGACTATTGCACCACACCCCGGACTCCATTTCCCATCAGCCACTGCTCTTACCATTTGCACCAATCACGGACAGTATAAATACCCCGGTCTTCCTGTCACCCCTCGCCGAGTATTGAATTGTTTTACCATTCGTACAAAGCGTTTCTCCGTGTTTTCCCGTGTCTTGTTTTCTGGTTTTGCCTTGTTGTTTTTGTTTATTCTGTCTGTCGGAACTTTCGCCCGTCTGACCATTCTCCTGCCTGGTTGGCGCGCCTGAGCCTCGCCACACGTCCGAACAGCGTCGTGACATGGCTGCCACTCCAGAGTTTCGACCCATTTGTTTGTAATTTGGATTACAATCGAATAAAAGCTGCAGTTGTGTTCATCACAACTCGCCTTCAGTGGACCGTTTCTTACATTGTGATCTTGCATGTATTATAAATATCAAACACAAGAACTTATACAGTGCATTTTTTCCTGACATTGAATTTTGGGGTGATTTTTATTCATTTATGGTAGTATTTTTGCCCATAGGCATTAATTTGCGAGAGCACCAGGACGCATGCGTGTGCATTCCTCCGCCTGCAAACAAGCTGCGGCACGTCCGGGTTCTGCATCAGAATATATATGTCGATAAGTGGCAGATCAGTGGTGTTGCTGCAGATGAATATCTAAGAAACCTATAACACTATGTGGAGAATATAATTTTAATATGAATGATAATATGACCACGTGGTGAGCCTATGAACCTAGTTGTATGTTTATTCAAATGAAACGTACGGCCGTGTTTTTGCTTCAAGTCAATTTCCAACCTTGTCACAGAGTCAGCGGTACTGGGGCCATATTTGGAAAACGGTGATGGAAACGGAGTTACATCTTAATGTTATAATATACCCTTGTCAAACTTACCGCCACTAAAATTCAAAGGTTAACAACTGTACTAGCAGGCAGCTTCAACTGAACAGAATTGAGGTGTTTTACTTCTGTTAGCTTTGTTTTGTCATTTCTTTGTTATTTAATATTTTATCAAGGAATCAACTGTACTTTTATTTGAACAGTTGATACACAGGCAATACACACTTAAAGCCATGAATCATTGTGTTCTTCGGACAGTGACAATAAAACAACCACAGACAGTATTTGAGCGTTTGCATTCGGCAGACTCAAAGTCAGGTTTTTCATTTGGAGTTCAAGGTTTTTATTCTTTAATCATTCTCTTGGCGTCACTACCAACACCTTTCTGCTGTCTCTACTGTCTTCTAGACTCGGTTTCTGGGAACGTTCCGTGTGACGAGATGGGATTATGACTGGTCTGACCGAATGGAGATGATGATCACTGCCGGCAGGTGAACGAGACGGATTCATCTGTTTTCATTTGAGCAGTGACAATAACAATAATCAGAGATCTAGGCTCATGGTGCAGGTTGTGAAGGTTAATTCTGCATGTTTGTTCACAGTGATAACAATGGAAACACGACTGATTCAGCGGCGAGGAGGAGCGTCCCGGTGCAGTTCGCCGTTGATCTGGCGATCAGTCTGTGAGTGACATTTATTCGACTCTTGTGTTCTTCTGTTTCAGCAATATGGCTGCCCACTGCTCCGGGTGTGTGTTCACGGTGTGTGTGTGTGTTTGTTCACTACTCACTGCTGTGTGTGTGCACTTGGATCGGTTAAATGCGGAGCACAAATTCCGAGTATGGGTCACCACACTTGGCCACACGTCTGTCACACCCCTGTGGACTGTTTCTTTGTTTTTTCCCCTTGTATGCCCTTATTTGGTCCTTCCTGTTCCGTTTTCAATTATGACGTCATTGTTTAATCATTCACACCTGTCCTCGTCTGATTAGCCTGGTTATTTAAGTTTGGTTCTGTTCCCCGTTTGTTTGTCGGTTCTTGAGTTCACTTCCTGTCTTAAAGTCTTTTACGTTGTGCCTGCGTGTGGATTCCCTGCTGTTCCTGTTCCTGTGTTTGGATTAATATAATAAACTCTATGTTCCTGATCTCCTCGTTCCAACTCCTCAATCCCGCACACGACGCTTGTGACAACGTCATGTCCTTTACTTCCTTTTTTCCTTATCTGCCCTTCATCTCTGAATGGTTTTTATTTTAATGGCTTTATTGATCAGCTTTGCATTGGTTTCATCAGCAGTTAGTTACAGTATGATCAATCTGAGACAGTAATATAAAAAAAAAAACAATATTAAAACTGACTAAACAAAGTGTTACTGTTTGTCAGAGTGGCTGAGGACTCTGTGACGTATCTGAACTTCTCTGTGGAGGACAGCGCTCCAAAACCTCTCCACATCATCTACAAGGTCAGAGAGTCAAACAAACATCTGCTGTTTTCCTCAAGTACTGCATTTATTTCAAGTTACATTACAATTATTAATCTGTGAATTAGAGAACAGATGCGACACAAGGTGATTGTGAGGGATCAGATTGCTGTGAATCTGTGTATCTGTATGTTTGTGTGTTTGCAGGTGGAGAATCTGGGTGTTAAAGGTCTGCCGGTGTCGGTCACGTTCACACTGCCCTGTCAAACTGCGCATGTGATTTTAACGCATCGTGAGATCACACATGAGGTGCATCACTCATCCATCAGCTCATACCATCAAATCATCATGTGTTTGCTGAATAAACATCTTCTGTTCTTCTCTCCAGAACAAAACGTCGTGTGACTTCAAGCCAGAAGAACCGGTAAGAGATTATAGACCACTTTCACTACTGGGATTCACCTAAAAATGAATTTTCGGCCATAATTTGTCTCGCCCTCATGCTGTTCCAAACCACTGACTAAAAAACACTGAGATATTCCTTACATTATCTTCTATAATGTGAAGATATTCACATTTTTTGAACAGCATGAGGATGGAAAAGTCAGAATAATCTTTTTGGGTGAATCTTCCTAGTAAGATAGAATCACATCCAGTCACAGTAAACACATCTGAAACGCATCTCTTCATTCACTTCTGCCTCTTTTGAGTCTGTTCTGATATTTTCTCTGGTTTATTGCTCTCAGTGTTTTGTTGTTGTTTCAGGACGGTCACTGTGGGAAGTTTGAGTGTCGTCAGTTTAATCTGGAGAAATATTCCACAGTTTACTTCAACCTGACAGCACAGGCAGTTCTCCATAACATGACGAAATATGAGAGTGTGAGTGATGAACTACAAACACGTGAAACACAACCACAGACAGACACACATGCTGTCGTTCAGCTGACAGAAACAGTCCCAAAAACTTTAACTTTTAACTTTAAATACTGACACTGATCCTACACTGTTTCTTCTGCTGTAGAAATATCCCTTCCACGAGTTCAGGAGTGATCACGTGTTCAACATCAGCGCTGAGCTCCACTACAACACAAGCCGCTACAACCAGACTTCAACCGGGCTGAAGGTGAATCCACATCAGAGATGAACCGATAATTAGCTGCTGTTTTATGTTACGTTAGCTGCAGACTGACAGGGGCGGAATTTTGGGGGTGATTTGGGGCCCTTAAGCGAATTTCAGGTATGGGGGCCCAACACAATAATTAGGCCTGTGTGCTCTTTACGCCTAACCTTTGCTCGCTCTTGTTGTTTCTAATTTATTTATGCCTTCACAACCAGTGATTAGTCAACCTTATGCTGTTCTAAAGCCATATAAGGCTACCTTATTTCTTTCGGATCACAAAAATAAGACATTGAAAAAAAAAAACTTTTTCACTCTTTTTACAAACATAAAATGATCAAATGCAAACTCATTCCATATTCCAAGTATTCTGAAGACATACACTAGGATTTGCCAAGAAAGAAATTGAAAATGTACTCTATTATTACGTGAAAATCTAGTGAAAGTCATTGCATTTGTGCATTTATTCGAGTGTGCAGCAGTTGGCGTTGGTGCACCTAGGAAAAGCACGAGAGAGTCCTTTTAAAACGTCAAGATAAATAATATTATAACTTAAAACACAATACGTTCTTTACTGAGGTGAATATCTCTGTTCTGAGAAAGACAGTATAATACAGCCTTTTCGCGCAAAGAGCGCACCCTCATATAATCACTAAAGCTGTCACTCACTTCAGTTCATTGCGAACTCACGACGTTCCATTAATAATCTCTCTACACTGCACAGTGAATCTCTTATTTACATTGTATCTACACTTTGTTATAATGAGAAGATTCCCGAGCTTGCAGAACTCAGCACTTGACAAAAACTCGTCATTTTGAGCGGTGAGTGGATTCTAACTTAATCGCTTCTGGTCATTACATTCAAAAAATCAACAGATATGTCTGTGATTGGCTACATTGCTCAACGCCGCAAATATGTCTCACCAAAATCAGATGGGGCCCCCCGATTCCCCAGGGCCCTAAGCGGCCACTGACTTCGCTTAAATGTTAAGTCTGCCCTGCAGACAGATCTGAGATCAGGTGTACAATACCTGGACGTCATTCACAGAACCTGCAGTCCATTTCACCCTTTCTGAGTCTTCAAAAAGAATCAGACACTGACGAAACATCTACTAGAACACGACGAAATATTTAGCATTAGGAAAGATAATTTATGTAGCTATAATTCATGTTGTGCTCACGCTGCCCTCTACAGACGTCAGTGTGAATTCAGCTCATGACCTCTTCTGGCATCAGTGTTTCAGTATTAGAAAGGCAGACTGTTCCATCACATCATTTTAACTAGAAAATATTTCTCCTTCATTCTGCAGGACAATCCCCACCGATCACAGGTACCCGCCATCTTATTTCTTCAGTAATTCATTCGTTCATTTAAAGATGATCAATATCTTCAGTGTATCTAGTATCTCTGTATTAGTAGAGGTGTTGTTGTTTCTTTTTGCTTAACATTTTAAATAATAAAATTCTATCATTGTATTTCAATGTATTTTATCCATGTAAGTATATATTTTATATGTTTATATATTTAAAATATAAAAACCTTACTGGTTGTGATGATTTTTGTCAGACTGCAGTGAAGGTGGAGTTGGTCAATCCTCCCAATCGATTGCTGATTGGTGGCATTGGTGCAGGTGGCGGATTCATCTTGCTCTTTATCATGTTGTTCCTTCTGCTGAAGGTAAGAATCAATCGAGTCCCCCTGCAGTTGATCTGATCATTCACCTCTCAAATTCTCAATCTGATCTGTGTGTGTTTGTATGTGTGTGTGTAGTGTGGCTTTTTCAAACGAAATCGCCCTGAAGACTTTGAGCAAGAGGATGACAATATAACCGCGGTTGAAGACTCTCCTCTCATGAATGTGAATGCAAAAGAAAACGGAGTCAGTGAGAACGACAGCGCAGAGAAAGAGAATGGAGTGAGAGAGACGAGCCCCAGTCCTGACCCTCCAAACACAGACGAATAAAATCTCACTTTATTCCAGCACAACAGAAGAAAACAAAGAAAGTATTTGTCACGCTCACGGACTGTTTTGTTGTGTTTTCTCTCCCCATGTGCTCCCCGGGACTCCCGTTTTGTTGTGTACATGGTCTTGTTCCTGTCCTTGTTTTGTCTGATTAGTTATTCGTCTGACCTGTGTTAGTTAATTATCTTAGGGTTAGGGTTAGGGTTCTCCAGCTCCAAATGTTTCATTACATCCCTCATTAGATTTATATATGAAGGGGCAGCTTTTTGTTTCCAGTTTAATAGTATTAACCTTCGTGCTAGTAGACAGATAAATGAAACCATGTTTTGTTCAGTACTGTTTTTAGCTATCTCAGATTCGGCAATACCTAGAACCGCCATCAGTGGATCTAGTTCAATAGGTCTTTGAAATATTCTTGAAAATGTCAGAAAGAAACTTTTCCAGTAGGTTGATAATTTTGGCCAGCTCCAAAACATATGAGCCAATGATGCTGCACTGTAAAAAAAAATCCTGTAAAAAGACTGGCAGCAGGGATTCCAGAGATATTCCGGTAAATTACAGAAAATCACCATTTCTCAAAATTACAAGCAAAAACTGTAAAAATACAGAATAAATTTTATGGTCAAAACTCATTAAATTACAGTATATTATCGTTGATAATATACAAAAACTATGTTAAATTACAACCAACTTTCAGGTTAATTGCCATAAATTTAAGGTTTTAATTATATTTTATATAATTATTTTATTTTATATAATTATAGTTATTTTATAGAACTGATCTGTCCATCTACAGTAATTTACTTTTAAACTACTGTTTTTCCATGTACAATAACTAAGAAATAATTTAGAAAAACGCAGTAAACACATTTTTTAAAGGATTAATCCTTTTTACAGAAAAATTAAAAGGTATTTAGAAGTTATTTTATGTCTACCTGGAATCATTTTGTTAAAATACAGATATTATTAACTACAATAATCAAGAAATGTTGCGTACAAATGTTGTAAATTCGTAATACAAAGACAATGTCTGTAGATATACATTTTAATCATTCATTTTCCAGAAATATTACAGTTTAAAATGTTTGGACAGCAGAGAAAACAGCACAGTACTTAGAAATACATAAAAACAACAGCAACATTTTCAGCCAATTTCTGTAAAATTAACAACATATTCTACAGTCACAGTATTAATCATTGTACAGAAGCACTGCATGTCAAGTTAAATGAATAATAAAATTATAGGAAACACGTTTAGTACATAATTTAGAACATGCAAAAATACCTACATCCAAGAGACAACTGCTGTATACCTGTATACATTTAAAATGACATTTTATCCAAAGCAACATACAAAGTCTAACACAGTAGACATAGCAGTTTTTTAATAAACAGAAAGTGTTAGTATTAAAGGGATAGTTTCTGTGTATATGTCTTTCTTCTTTCAGACGAACACTGAGTTATATCAACAAACACCCAGACTCTTCCAGGCTTTATAATGACAGTAAATGGCTGCCATGAGTTTGAAGCTTAAAAGTGCATCCATCCTTTATAAAGGTACTCTACATAGTTCCAGGGGGTTAATAAAGCCCTTCTGAAGCGAAGCATATTTTACACTTTTTAAAGTAAAAAAAAAAAAAAAAAAAAAACTTGCTTCCGGCAAAATGCTACAACATGACATGCTAAGCTACAATCCTGCATCATGCAAGTTATGTTTAAGTTGACTTTGTATAGCTGTTTGACCTGAACAGTAGTTATTTTACTTTATAAGGTGTAAAATATGTTTCGCTTCAGAAGGCCTTCATTAATCCACCGGAGCCATGTTGCGTATGTTTATGATGGATGGATGCTTTTTTTTGAGCTTCAAACTCATAGCAGCCATTCACTGCCAATTTAAAGCCTAAAAGAGCCAGGATGTTGTGTTGGTCTGAAAGAAAAAAGTTATGCATACAATGTATGTATACAATGGATTGAGGATCCATAGTAAAGCATAGGCTCGTTTTGATTTTTGGGTGAACTATCCATTTAATTGGTCAAGAGTTCATGAAAAACAAAAAAAAAAAAAAAAATTTAGCCTTTTCTTGAAAATGGGCAGAGTTTGACAAACAGTCAAAGTAAAGGTCTGTGAAAGTAAATTTGTACCTCTTTGGGATGTGACATGAACGGCTACTGGCAACCAGTGCGAAGTGATGATTTGACATGCACTCTCTTCAACTCATTAAAGACTGCACTCAGTGCCATATGCTGGATTAGTTGCAGAGTCTTTGTAGGACACCCTGGAAGGTCTGCTAAGAGAGCAGTACAGTAGTCCCGTCTAGAGAAAATAAGAGCTTGGACAAGGAGTTCTGTTGCATGCCCCATAAGGGCAAATCTGCAGGATCGGGCCACTGCAATGTGGTTAGTAAAGTTCATATGTGTCCACTGTAACACCAAGGTTGGGATGGCTGAAAACATGAGCAGTTCTGTCTTGGCAAGGTTGAGTTGATGGTCATTCAACATCCAGCAAGGCATTTCTGTTCAGGAGGCAGAGATGCGAGCAGTAACCGTCAGAAAATCCAGCTGGAATGAAAGGGAGAGATGTGTGTCACTACAATAGCAGTAATATGAAAAGCCATGTTTCTGAATGACAGACCCAATTATTTTTAACTCTAGACCCAAATGACATGTTTTACTGGTCCTAGTTAATCCAAAAATTAATGTAAACATTCAAAAATGTTCAATATCAATAACGATACCTTGATTTCAATACTGGTTCCTGAATTTTAAAGCCCTTGATGCCTTGCCACAGCCAATGACCAGCACTTGATTTGGGCACATAAAGCATTCTGACATTTATTACTTCAAACAAGACATTTTTTGATACTCAATAGTTTTGAGGCAATTTGGTGAGTGCCTAAAAAGTATCAAAAAACGATACCCAGCCCTACCCAAAGTTGAAAATTATCTTGTTTTACTCACCCCCATGCATTCCAAGATGTCTTCTGCAAATCACTTTTGGAGTCCAAGATCTGTTGAGGCATAAAATGTCTCTAAGTGGGTATACCAACATTCTGATTATTCAAAAATGTAATGTAGAACGCATAAAGGTAACCCATACAGATCCAGATAATGAAACAAAGCACTAGGGTTTAACTATAAACTTTTGCTTCTGCATAAAATGACAATGATTGTCAAACAATAAAATTCACAGACATGTTTTCAAACAGCCATTTTACACTGATTTTAATTACACTGATGGTTAATTTATTCACCTCTTACCACATAGAAACGGAAAATTATACACAAAGAACCATTTAAAAAAAATAAATAAACAGCTGCACGAAAAGAAAATACAGAATTTGTTGTATTATCATATAGCATGAAAAAACTTGTCCATGCTGATTACAGATTTAACAATAATAATAATAATAATAATAATAATAATAATAATAATAATATCAATAATAACCAAAGTTCCACACCTGAATTGCCATGCTTATCTGCTGTAGATCTCCAGCCTTTCCACATGACCTGAAACAAATAATAATAATAATAATAATAATAATAATTTAATACTTTGTATTTCATTCAGACATTACAGCCTATACGCCACTGAGACAATGATCTGGAAGCTGAGCAGGAAAGGTTAACAGTGATGTTTTGGTCCACCATGTGACTTTAGCTCAATTTATAGAAAGTAAACTTATATTACTTACTTTGACTTAGCTGCATCATATTACTACCTACAGTAGCAGTGTAACTGTCCAGGATGGATGCAGTTTTCATAATCAACGATCCCATATGTAATGACAGTTTACTCAGCCTCAGGCCTCAAGATGTGCGTTTCATTCCTAATCAGAACACAAAGCTTATAACAATTATTATTACTTATAAGACAAAAATATGCACTTACACGTGCATAATATAGATGTACACGAGCAAATGCGCCCAGAATGTGAATGCAACGCTTTTTAATTGCAAGTTAGATTGAGCGTTTTCCCATAGAAAACCACTGCAAAACGCTCAACACATTAGTGACAATGGAGGACCAAATTCTGAGTACTTTAAAAAAAATATATATGTACAGGAGAATATGAAAGGGGGAAAGTGCCTACCTTGCGATTTAACGTTATCATGCTGCGTTCATATTCATAATCAATAAAGTGTACAGCCTACTGAATTCACTCTAAAAACGTTTTTGATATAACTTAAGTAACGTTAGCCACGTTCAGCGTTTCAAAATGTCCCGCATTTTAACAGTTTGAAAAACTACCGGGTACTTCCGGATAAGCAAAGACTTTAACGTTATATACACTCGAATGGATTTTGATACGAATAACAAGTTTACTAAAACTTGTTTAGAAATGCTAATGTCAGCTTCAAAACTAAACACAAATGCGCAGCTACACTATAAAAAATCGTTTACATGTTGTATGAAAGACTTACCTCAGAGGTTGGCATGACGTCTGCTGTAGCATTGTCCGAATTTATTGTAGTTGGTGAAACAGGCTCACTGAAGAAAGAGCGGGTTATTTTCTCACACATTACCGAATGGATGGCCTGAAATAAATTCAAATCATTCCCGCGCGCCTTTCCATCCTTGTTGTCCAACACAGAAACAACTCAGCCAACCGTCGTGCGCAGAGATAAACTAGCGGCAAATTTGAATCTGCGTTCATGAGTGGATTGTGCGCGGGCGCGCGCGCGGACACACACTCTTTAAACCTACCATGACAGAAAACAACACCAAATTTGATTAAAATGAGGATGTCTGCAAGACAAGGTTAAAAGAGTAATAAAAGTATTTTAAAACAATTAACAGTGCATGTAGGCTACTGTATGTACAAATACTATTATTTGACCTTAAAACCTCACATTAACCTTCACGTAATTATAACGACCTTCAATGGTAATAAAAGCACTTTGACTAAATGATATGTGGTTCAATTTTTTCTTATTTTTACAGGAATAATCTGTAATTATTACATGACATTTTATGTTAAATTACACATTACTCTGTAAAAATACAGAAAATTTCCTTTTAAAAAACAGAAAATGTATGTAATATCAAAATACAAGCAATTATCTGTAAATTTAACGGTGGAACTTTAAAATACAGAAAATATCTGTAAAACAACAGTATTTCATCGTATAATGAAAAAAAGGTAAAATACTGTAAAAAATACAGACATTTACATGTAAATTTACATTTATTTTTAACAGTGTGGTACAAGCCCACAACGATCACATGAAGGATCTACCTCCAGAAATATCTTATTGAGTTTTTGCTTAGACCAGTGTAAACGATGTATTACTTTGAATAGTATAAGGCCATGCCTTGCACATACCGATGACCTGTGAATCTGTTTGAGGGCTGTTTCCCATTGCTCCTCTGTAATTTCCACACCTAAATCTTCCTCCCAGGAGGACTTTAAGTGTTCTAGAGTTGATGTGCTTGTCAATTGAAAGAGTGTTTCATATATGTACGAAATGCCTCCTTTCTTATGAGGATCATGTAAGATGATCATTTCCATTACTGATTGATTTGGAGAACTGGGATATACTGGATTATTTTGTTTAACAATGTTTCGCACCTGCAAATATTTTAAAAAAATGAGACCGAGGTATGTTGTATTTGTTTTGTAGCTGCTCAAATGATGGGAAAATTTTATCAATAAATAGATCTATAAAACTATGAATACCTTTTCCAAACCAGTCGTCAAATTTTGTATTTTTAAATGAGGGAGCAAACCATTGATTCTTTACGAGGGGGCTTTGGAGAGAACCAACTTGCCAGCCAAAAGATTTTCGGACCTGGGACCAAATCTTGAGTGTATGTGAAACTACTGGATTGTCTAACAGCCCAGGACGTATAGTAGGTAGAGGTGAAAACAGTAAAGCTGAGAGTGAGGAAGGATAACAGTCAGCCCTTTCTATGCTCACCCATAATTGGGACTGTTTTTGTAACCAGTAGGCCATCATCCTAAGATTACACACCCAGTGATAGACCTGAAAGTTTGGTAGTCCCATTCCACCTTTTGATTTGGGTCTCTGCAAAAAAGTCTTCCTTATTCTGGGTACCTTTCTATTCCAAATAAACTCTGAAATAACTTTATCAAGACTGTGAAATAAACTTTTCTTTATATATATTGGTATACACTGAAATAAAAATGAAAATATTGGAAGGATGGTCGTTTTTATTATATTAATTTTCCCTGCTAATGAAATAGCAATATGAGACCATTTCTGTAGATCCTGTGTTTTTTGGCCCAGTAATTTAAGAAAATTCTCTTTATATAGATCTACAAATGTCTTAGTGACATTTATCCCTAAGTATTCAAACTGGGTTGAAGTTTTAAAGGGCAGGGCTTCAAAAGATTGCGATCAGCTAAATTATTAATTGGAAATAGTATACTTTTCTCCATATTAAGTTTATAACCTGATATTTGTCCAATTTTTTTTTTTTAAAGCAGAAACTATCTCAGGAACAGATTTAGATGGGTTGGATATATATAATAATAAATCATCCGCATATAATGATACTTTATGTTCCCCACCACCTTGAACAATCCCACTATAGCCAGTCAAGTTTCGCAGAGAAATTGCCAAAGGTTCAATTGCTAATGCAAAAAGCATGGGCGACAACTGGCACCCTTGTCTAGTAGAACGAGTCAACCTAAAGTAATCAGACCTGAGTTTACTGGTCTGTACTGATGACATTGGGGATGCATAAAGGAGCCTAATCCATGAAATAAATATAGTACCGAAACCAAACCTCGACAGGGCCGAGAAGAGATAATCCCACTCGACCCTGTCAAAGGCCTTCTCAGCATCTAATGAAATAAGTATTTCAGAATGAGATCTTGAATGAGAGGAATATATTATATCAAATAATCTACGGATGTTGTGAGCCATTTGTCTGTAATGAAACCCGTCTGATCCTCATGAATTATAGTTGGTAGCACTTTAGCTAACCTAATGGCTATAATTTTAGCTAATATTTTTCTGTCTACGTTTAGAAGACTCACTGGCCTATATGATGCTGGATCAAGTGGGTCCTTTCCTTTCTTATGTATTAAAGAAATTGATGCCTGCTAGAATGTGGCTGGAAGAAGACCTCTCTCTAACGATTCATTAAAAACCTCTAGAAGAAAAGGGGCAACATCTGTGAGGAAAGTCTTGTAAAACTCTGGTGTATACCCATCTGGACCAGGTGCTTTTAAAGATTGTAGACTACGTATTGCAAAATTAACCTCTTCCAGAGTAACAGGTTCTTCTAATAACTTTTTATCACTTTCATTAATGGAAGGGATATCTAAATTATCAAAAGAGTTGTTGAAGAGTCTGGTTTCCTTTGTTGATTCAGTTGAATATAATTTCATATAAAATTGCTCAAATTCTTTATTCATTTCTAATTGATCTTTTGTAATACAACCAGAGCTAGTGCGAATTTCCGTTATTCATTTTGATGTCTCTGATACTCTTATCTGATGTGCCCTATTTTATCCCAATACTCATAGTATTTATATCTAGAGAAATGTATTCATTTAACAGTCTCAGCTGATGATAAAAGATTAAATTCTGTTGGCAATGTTATCCTTTTCGTTAGAAGTTCAGTTGCAGGAGATATCGTGTATTGGTGATCTATTCCTGAAATTTGTTCTGTTAATTTTTGTCTTTCCTCTTTCTGAGTCTTAGTCTGATGTGCATGAAGAGAGATAATTTGGCCACATAAAAAGACTTTCAAAGCTTCCCATAATATGGCTTTAGAGACTTCTGGAGTTTTGTTAGTTTGCATATAAAAATCTATTTGGGATTTTATACATTTAACTTGCATTTCATTAGTTAGTAAACTATTATCCATTCGGCAGGTTCTGGAAGTATATCTATTAGGGAAGATCAGTTGTAATTTTAATGGGGCATGATCCGATAAAACAATGGCTTCATAATCAATGTCTTTTACTGCTGAAAATAACAGAGTCCAAGAAAAAATAATCAATCCTAGAATAAGAATTATGTGGTTGCGAAAAGAAAGAATATTTTTTTCTGAGTTGGGTTTAAATATCTCCAAATATCTATTATATTTTCTGATTTTAAAAGAGTTCTGGATCAGTCTGGCAGACTTTGATACAGGCTGCTGTTTATATCATGATCTGTCCAATAAGAAAGAAAAAAAACAACAACACGTATACATATACCAACATTCAACTCTGTAGGAACTCCGAACTCTTCAGCATTGACATTTACCCACCCCACCCCACCCCCTGCCACTTCCCAAACAAGCAGTAGGGGAATAACACATTCACCAAAAAACCCACTGCTGTTTTCTACAGCTTGAGGAGAGAAAGCAGAACAAAAGCTGAACAAAATTCTCTCTGCTCCTCCTTTGATATTTATCAATTTAAGACATCTGACCCTCAGTGAATTGAGTGTTAACCTAAACCCACAGCAAGTACCCAGCTAACAATTTTTGGTTCCCAGAACGTTCTGGGAACGTTAGGTTTTGGTTCCCAGAACGTTCCCTATTGGTTAGCCAGGAAAGTTTTCTTAAGTTTTCCGGGACTGTTCCCGGAACGTTCCCGATAGGTTCCCGGAACGTTCCCCTAACCTACAGGGAACGTTCTATTTACGTTAAGAAAACTTTCCTAGCTAACCAATAGGGAACGTTCTATTTATGTTCCTAGAAGGTTCCCTGAAAGTTCTCTGAAGGTTCCCAGAACGTTCTCCTAACCTCTTCACTCCGATACCGCTGCCGTATGTCAGCACTCCCGCGTCCCGTAGTAAGCAGCATGGAAGACGGACGGATGTAGACCTCAGTAATCACTACTACAAACCATGTCTTGTTTTAAACTATTGTTTAATCCTTACAGATATTTAGAGCTCATTTAGCCATCATAAGGCGCATTCAATGACATTAAATTATCCTTTAATATGCCTTTAATTGTTTTATTCGTTAATATATAAGATTAGAAGTACCATAACCCAGATTTTGTTTATTAAAGCACCAAATAACACTTACTTCAACAAAATATTGGATTTTAAAAATGTGAATTTTATTTTTACAGACATTGAAAACGAATAACATTTATTTGACTTTACTTAGAATAATATTACATTCGTTTCTTACCACTGAATTAACGACGATGTTTCTCTCTTTTGGTCGGTACACAAAAACTTCTCCGTTAACATCATGTTCTCTTCAATTAGACGTGTCAAATTTCCCTGAAATCACAATATTTACTCTCGTATATATATTAATTATAAGTAATTATTCATTAAAGAGATCAATCAACGAATGTTAGTCAGTCAGTAAAACGAAATGACCGTTAATTTTTAAATTACGCAAGTGCGCAGCTTTCTGTGGAAGGCAGGATTAAGCGCGTGCTAGAGAAGCGCGTGCAGATTCGAAGAAAAGAAATATAAAAACAAACTAAGTGTTAATGATATGATTTTCTGACTACGCTTAACATTGGCTTAATTTTAGCTATAAAATTGGAATTAAATTACAATTATAATGCGATTTGACCACTTTGATGTCTACACTTTATTAAACGCTTATTTCAGACATGAAATTCTGCAAAAATAGTTTGTTTATGATGAAAAAGTATACATTTCAGCAGTAGAATGATCAGAAAGATCTGCCAAGTTTTTATTAGTTTACACGGATATGACAACTAAAAATAACCTGCAGGGAACGTTCCGGGAAGGTTCCCTGTAGGTTATAAAAATAAAACCTAAAAATTACCTGCAGGGAACGTTCTGGGAAGGTTCTTTTTAGGTTATAAAATTAAACCAAAAAATAACCTGCAGGGAACGTTCTGGGAACGTTCCCTGTGGGTTATTAAAAAGAGAACCTACAGGGAACGTTCCTAGAATGTTCTCATTTGGTTCCCAAAAAAAATAACCAAACGGGAACCATAGGGGAACGTTAGGGGAACGTTCTGTGTTTGCTGGGTAACTACAAAAGAAATAATAATAACAAAAAATATTGTGACGGGTGAAGCAGCACACTACTCGGATGTAGTGAGAAGAGAGCCCCGGACTAAGGGTGGATTTTATTCACATATTGCGGTGATAAAGGAATAACGGTGCAAACAGGTGAATTAGCCAGCGTCTTCCGGGTTGGAGCTCCGTGCACGGTGGGGGTGAACTCCAGGTGAGGGCCGACCGGGCTACGAGCTGCTCTCTGCAAAGGTAAGTAAGAATACCGTTAGTTTCTCTTAGCTTTGGAGACATTTCTCACCTCCTCTCTGTCAGACGCCGTTTATATGTGCTGGGTCTGATTGCGAGCAGCCGTGGCCGATCGGCCCGTGATGAGGATTGCCAGGTGCGGTGAGTTTGTTTCCCAAGCAACGCTGACGCATACTCGGGACGCTCGTCACAATATATACATATGTATATGTTGTTATTGATTTAACATAACTCCAAGACTCCTGCTTTATAAAAGTGTGTGCACTTAAGTCCGTTCGTTTCTCGTTATGTAATGATGCATTACCTCATCTAATAACAAAAATGAACTTATCCATGAGCCCATCAAACTAAAAGTATATGTGTGCGTCAGTTATGAACAAAAAGTGTCCGTTCGTGGTATACTTGCACATAAGTCAGCTCGTTTTGGTAATCTTCTGCTTGATGAATTCCTCGGCAGCTTGTGGAGAGTCAAAGGAATGTCTAGAGCCGTCGACCGTGATAGCGAGCCTGGCTGGGTAGAATAGGCTGTACGTGACGTTGGCCTCGCGGAGTTTCCTTTTCACCGGGTTGAAAGCCGCGCGCAATCTGGCGATCTCCGGACTCATGTCTGTACCTGGGTTCCCTTGTACACGAGTCTCCCTTTCGCCTTGCCGAGATCCACGATCTTGAGTTTGTCCGCGTAATAATGTAGGCGAACGAGTATGGCTCTGGGTCTCTCATCTCGGAGCTAGAGTGCGATGCGCTCTATCATCACCGGGGAGGCAAAGTTCTCAGCACCAAGCACATCGGGAAAGAAATCTGTCAGGAATCTGATCATGTTCCCACCTTCAGCTCCTTCTTTAATGCCCACCAAGTGAAGGTTTGCCTCCTGCTCCTGTTTTCCAGATCCAGGCATTTGTCCTGCAATTTCTTACATTCTTTGGCGATCGCTTGTTGTGATTGTTCCAGTGCTGTTACTCTATCCATCGTTTCGCTGAGCGTGTTTCCAATTTCCTCAACATTACTGATTGTCTCCGAGGACGCGCTTGCTCGCCGGCTAGCTCCTCGTGTATAGCACGAATGTCCGCTTTCGTTTCTTCGCGGAGAGAGGAAATATTTGTTTTGATATCATTAAACGAAGTCATCATCTCAGCTTTTATCTGCATCAGCACTGCTTCCCTGGATACCTGCAGTTCCTCCCTTAATGTCTGTAGCGAGATTGTATTCTCCGGTGTGATTCTTGTGCGGATTCCGCAACTTTAGCCGCCATGATTGGACTGCTGATTGTAAAGGGACTTAGCGTTTTTTGAATTTGTTTCGTTTTTTCCTTCCGCAAGCTCCTCTTCATAGCAGAAGTTTCATTGTTGGAGTCTTTATATTACCTTTGGTCCTTGCTTTATTAACGTTTGAGGGCTTAGATGACTATATTAATATAATGTTTCGGCACTTCCAACCTACTCCATCAAGCGGAAACCGGAACTCTCTGTAACACGTAACATTTTAATTATGTTTTGCTAAAATGAACGAAATAACTCGAAAAAAGATTCGGTCATTTTGCTGAACGAGAATCAAAGGTGCGAGTCGGTAAAATGATCCGAACTTCCCATCACTAGCGTGGAGTGCGTCTATTTTCTCAAAGTGAAGGCTTATATTTCTGCAAATCTGCGTCAGGGTTAAGTGCATACTAGATTATGGGGAACATGGGACACATCAGGTGAGATTCTAGGTTTCTGACAAACTGCTTGACTTTGGTTGTTATGAGGTTGCATTAACTATGGGGGTCTAAACAAAAACCTACTGGTGTACTAGCAAGCATTGTCTCAGATTTGCCGATGATTACAGAGCATCCTGACGGCTGAGTTGACTGACTGTACCATGAGCCTGATGCGCAATCTAAGCTTCTTTAATAACGGACAAAACGTACTGTAAAAATGCTTATAACTGGTTTTAATTAAATAGGTCTTCATTTTTATTAAAGCATGAAAATAAAAAGTTACATTTTACTATGGCTTGTTTTGCATGCATTTTATATTTTAAATCAACGAGCTTATAAGGACAATAAACAAGGAGTTGATAAGACTAGTTTACTCCTTCTGCTGTATATACTTTAGGCATAAAGAACATATCCGCGTTTGTGGATCAGTGTCCGTGATGTGTGCTGCAGGTGCGCATTTGAATGTTTTACCTTGATATAACATGAAATGCATAGTGACATTGTTGATGTCAGAAACCGATGAATCTGCTTTTCGAACCGGTTCATTATGTCAAACTCTCTGAAAAGAACCAGTTGGCGGAAATGAATCGGACTTTGCATCACTATTAGAATTTTAATTTAAATGTAATTACTTTGCACACTAAAAAGACCTGTTATGCAGGCAGTTTCATGACAAAACAAGAACAAACAATTAGCCAAAACCACCAGGAAAAGTGGGAACAAATAACCAAAACACCACAACATAACATTCAACAACTTCAAAAACACAAGGGACATGCAAGGGCTATTTATACAGAGGAACCAATGAGTTTCTAGGGGAACTAACCAGGAGTGGGTGTGGTCCAATGAGTGTCTAAGGCAACTAATGAGGGTAGCCATGGAGACAAACAAGGCACACAGCAGACAGGGGCAGAACACACACATTACATGACCAAAACACACAGGAACCCTTTAGCCACCACTGGATACCTTTGTTGGGCCAATTGGGTGGACCTTACACTATCACAAGACATAAATGAACAATCAGCAAAAACTTAAACAAAATTTAAATAAATAAATAAAACAAATGGTATAGTGTCATTACAAACTTTGAGATTACAATGACAGAGAAACAAACAGATGACACACATCTGTCACAATCCCCAGTCCAGTCCACTTGGAACTACGTTTCCCAGCATCCCTTCTGGTTACCAGCTGCACACAGTCGGACATCATCACACCTGCCATAGATCATCACGTCTAGCATAAAAGCATGCCGTTGCGACCCATGTTACAGTTTACCTGGCTACCGACCTGCTGTATTTACCTCCTCCGATCCACCATCCGCCTACCTTGGTCTGCCTGTTGTGCAGTCTTCACTGTGGACCCTCATCATCCCTACAAAAGCACACCGTTTGTCTCAGCTAAGTCTTCATTGTTCATCTGTTCCAGTTTATGCATTACTCTGACTCACCTTGTCAGTGAACACCTCATCTGTGGAAGTTGCTGTGCTGTCTTCTTCTGTTTTGTTGACAACATCTCGAAGGTGATATACAGATATACAGAGCAGCTTTTTGAGCAATGTTGCCGTCAACAGGACCACAGGTGAGACACAGGGCCCACGACGGTCTGAAATGCACAAATAGAAATTTGTTGCCCGTTCTCAGTGGGGAAAGTACCGGGCAACATCACTCAGCAAAACTGCTTAAACGGTTGCCCCTTGTATCATCGCCTTTGCTCAACAGAGAATATGAAACAATGCGCAAATATAAAGCGCTGTCACATATTTCATCCTAATGCTGCCTTCTACAGATCATTTACAGAAGTGATTATAGTTAAGTGTCCACAACAGTGGATGACAGCTATAACTATAGCAGTAACCATATAGACCTTAATCAGGATGGTGCCATGCTTCATGCTGAAAAAACGCTGTGCCACCAAAACATTCTCAAGCACCACTAGCTGGCCGTTTTAGGAAGAGCGGCTGACATTTTTGACAGCTGGCTAAAAACTCTATGGTCGACACGCGTTAACTGAATATTTATTGTTAGGCATATGGCCTCTTAATCTTTTTTGCATTTATGCAACACTCGAGCCAAACCTCAGAAAGTAGCCCAGATATTCCACTGCATTCCTGGACATTTTGTGCAGTTGTAATCAGTGCTTGAAGTAGAAAAAAGGAAGTGCCAGAGTAACCCCGCCACTTACATACATAAATCATTTTGATCATTCACAATGTATGTTTGTATGTGTCACGAATCCGCTCACCACCAGATGTCTCCCTCTCACTCCACTGACATTCACATTCACCATTACACTGACTGCTGCACCGCACCCCGGACTACATTCCCCATCATCCATTGCGCTGATCACCTGCATCCAATCAGAGACTCTATTTAAGCCTTGGACTTCCTCTTGCATTTCGCAGAGTATCCTATTGTGTTTAGCACCACCTTTAGGAGCCACCTTGCCAATCCTTAGCCTAGATCTTTTGTGTTTCTAGTCAGTTAATCCTTGTCTTGTTTTCTAGCCTTGTTATATCGTTTAGTCTGTTCCGCTGCCTGCCCTTTGGAACTCAAGCCTGTCTTATTGAATCACCCCTTCTTGTCTAGCCCCTTGGATTACGTTCGCCGTTGATCGACCCTCGCCTGTTGTGGATTACTCTTTTTGTCTTGCTCTTACATACCCTGCCTGTTTTATGACCATGTTTCTGTCTCGCTCCACTAAAGTTATGCAGATGGATCCGCCCGCTTCACGTCTCCCTTGTTACGTTACAGTATACTGCCAATCACTCAACAAATAATTAAACGTTTTCAATACAAATAAGCACAAGTCCTGACTGTATTATATGGATCCATTCAGAATCACTTGCAGATGTCTTGCAGATTTAAATGCAGACATCAAATAGACGTCTCCGAGATGTACGTGTGCTATCAGGGTTCACTTACTGGATCCTTGGACTCTCCCGGAGTGTACCTGTTTAAAATGATGCGGTTCCGTTTCTACTGATTCAAGAGCCCGGTCTCATTAAAAAAGGTGAATCAACAGCACGATTTTCTGTTTCTATTTGGCGTTCTATTCATATGCTGAAACTGACTTTGGCATGCATATGATAAAGTATGCGTGTGTTTGACGTGCATATAATGCGCAGTTTCGCGTGCGTATTATAGGCATCTACCCCACACCCCTAATCCTAACATAGACCGACTCCGTTTGCATTTATTCACGTGATTTGTATAATGTCATTTCTAATGACGCTTTGACTAGTACCGGCAACACGTCAGAAGTGCCGGTTCGCACCAAAAACTGCCACTACGCAAAAGGCTAAAATACAGAAGTGCCAGTGTTATGCCAAGTTCTGACCCCCAGAAGATTACTACCCCCCTAGTATTGGTAGGTTTAGGGTTAGGATTAGGGGTGGGGTTAGGATTAGGCAATCAGGTAGCGATTTCCACGAGAGGAGGTAATAATTTGACAGGGGTCGAAACTGCGTACTGGTGCGTACCAGCCCACTTCAAGTAATCCATAGGTGGGGATTATGTTAATTGTGAATGAGCATGCATGTGCACCCTACTTACGAATGATTGGAATTGATTAACGTACACGTTTAACAAGTTTTCGGGAATGTCTGTTTTACGTGCAAATTTATGCAAGTTTCATGAATTGAGGCCCAATGTCTTTACAAAAAAACTAAAAACAAAAAACTTTATATACACAAAATCTCCACAAAACAGTTGTGAATGCTGTGAGCTGTGAAAGTGACATGATCTAGGACCTTTATACAGTGCATGCCATTGTAAAGAATGTAATTCTGTCCCTTTCAGCCTCCTTAAATTCAGTATGGCCCAATTAAGGTCTATTAGCAACCACACAAGCAGACTGTAGCTTTTTGTTCATTGTAAGTGCGCTGCAGTTTTGTCATCTGTCCTTTTAAATCAGAGGGTCACCAAACTTGGTCCTGGACGGCTGGTGTCCTGCAGAGTTTAGCTCCAATTCACCTCAGCACACTTGCCTGCAAGTTTCCAGTATGCCAAGTATGCCTAGTAAGAGCTTGATTAGCTGGTGTGTTTAATTAGGGTTGGAGCTAAACAGGACAAAGTCTGGTGACGCCTGCTTTAGATGCTCAAGCTTTTTAAAGTCAGATGAATGCTGACTGCTTGTAAATACTTTTTAACGCTCATCAGCAAGAAGAAATAAAAACACTTAGGAAGTGATTTCAGCCATAGTTCCTCTGTCTTTATAATTGAGGTGTGGATTTCAGAGTTGTATTTTATCTACACTAGAGAGAAAGTGCCAAAAACATTTGTCGGAAGTAGTGCAAGCATAGTCAGCAGGGTCAGGATAACGATTAGACAACCCCCCTCCAGAGGCTGAAACGAGTTACTCTGAGGAATCTGAGCAACCTCATCACATAGAGACCAGCAACAGCAGAATGGAGACGCAAATCTGGAGTCTCTTCGTGTGGGGTGAGAGGTTTCTTTCTAAAATACAAATAATCCGTAAGTAGGTAATGTTTCAAGTTTCTTGTAGTGTTTGTTTTGGAGGCATTACAAGTTTATGTAAAACATTATGTGTTCATTTAGATTGTGTGTGTGTGTGTGTTTGAAGAATATTTTCTTACATTTATATTAAGTTGTTGGTCGTTTGGTGGCTTTATGTTGTCAACGACTCACTGCATGGTTCGTGTTCTGGAGCCAGAGCTCGTTCTGTGTGATTCCACAAACTTTAGAAACTGACATGTCACTGCTCTCTCTCTCTCTCTCTCTCTCTCTCTCTCTCTCTCTCTCTCTCTCTCTCTCCCTGTGTTTTAATGTGATCAGTATAAAAACAAACACTGCGTGTCTGGGTCTTTGTGTATGTAGTGCGTCATAAACTGGTTATTATGCTGTTCACTGCAGCAGGAGTGATTCTAGCGCACTGTTAGCTCTCATATTAACTGACGCAGCTCTGTTCTGAGGGATATCAAAACTGAAACCGTTTATTCACACCCTGGGTCTCTCTCTCTCTCTCTCTCTCTCTCTCTCTCTCTCTCTCTCTCTCTCTCTCTCTCTCTCTCACGCGCAGTTTGATATATTTATCAACATATGGGTCATTCTACGAAGTCGGTGCCTTTTTTCTACTTGGAAAAATGAAAATAAATAAATAATAAAAAATAAGTTTAATCAATTTTAATTTATTTATTTTTTAATATCCATGAAATTCAAACACCTTAAAAAGACAGGAAGTTGTATTGTGCCATCTCAGGCTATGCAATTCATTATTTTATGACTATTTTTCTACATCATGTTTTGGTATTTTTGTCAAAACTGTTACTATACTTTTAATCGTAATTATGCGATAGTTTTCACATACTTGAGCAGCGTTTTTTTTTTTTTTTTTTTTTTTTTTTTTGTCCCTCTTTTCACTGGGATTGTTTCACTTATATATGTCCATGTATGTATATGTATAAGTGTATATGCGAGTGTGTGTATGTCTATATATAGTGTTGGGGGTAACGCATTACAAGTGACGCGAGTTACGTATTAATATTACTTTTTTCGGTAACACCTTACGGTAAGGGTACATGAATTACCATGAATTCATGCATAAATTAATGTGTTAATTATGCATTACTTCATGCATTATGTCATGAATTATCAGGAACTAATATGAGTTCAAAGTCTTTCAGTCATGATATTATGGATGAACAACACCTTAATTAAGACATTAACTAAGATGGCTACATGATCATGATTTATGATTTATTACACATGATCATGATGTTTTCTTTGTTCACAAAAAAAATAAATAGGTAAATTGACAGACCCCAACATTGGCCAATCACAGCACATAGGACGTGAATTCTGTTGACATCCAAATTCAATAGTCATCATTAACTAAGTATTAGCTTCTCATGATTTCATCATGTGTGTGTGTGGCCCCTCAACTAATGTGGTGACTTGGTCTAGAGCCCTGCATTTTAGCCCGAGCCTGACGGGCCCCAACTTTTTTATGCCCCTTTTTTATGCCCAATTTTCATGTAATATTTCAGACACAGGCCAGGCTTCGGGCCTGTTTTAGGTGTCTCCTTTTTATATTTTAGACATCCACCAATTATGGTGATGAAAAGAGACCTTTGAGACCGTCTCGGAAGGCGTTTACGGTGCATTTCCACTGGCACGTAGCGAGCACGGCGAAGTGAGCATTTTCAATTCATTCCTATGGAAGTTGAGCTTAAACGCTCTTGAGGTGCATTATGGGATTGAAAGCGGCATGGAGAAAGTGTTGAGAGCGGTTAAGGCTTGAAGGAATACAGCTCTAGCTACTGGGCATGCGCACATCAACGTTATTTTTGTCGCACTGTACGACAATAAAACTGTTTTTGTATTATAGTAAGGGCTAAGTTTAGTTGTTTAAGTTTAGTTGGGGTAGGTTTAGACGTTAAAAAAAAACACAATCCAATAGGTAGAACAATTCATTTGTTAGTTTCCGGTCTGAGCTGTATCCCTTCTAGCCACAACAGTTGAGAGCATCAAAAAGTTTGGGCATTCCTCAACTCTATGCAAATCACGAGCCAAAAACGCCAGGCGATGACCAATCGCTGTGAAAAGTAGGCAAGGCAAGGTTTTGACGTACACTGTAAAAAAAAAAATCGTAAAAAAAACAAATGATTGGCAGCTACGGCTGCCAAACAAAACCCATAAAATTATAGTAAAACATCATAATGTTCAAAATGTGCAAAAACAATAATTTTACAGAAATTTTCATTAAAGGTTTTAAAGGAAATAACTGTTTTACAGATTTTTTTTCTTGTTTCAATTAGGATATTTTACTTTCATTTTAAGGTTTTTGTTTGGCAGCCGTAGCTGCCAGTCATTTGACCCTTTTTTACAGGACTTTTTTCACAGTGTAAAACCCTAATTTTACAGATTTTTCCTAGATTATTACAATGAAAGCACTATGTTATACAGAGATACACTGTTTACAAATCATTACAATCAAAAACCTTCAATAAAGTGTCAAAGCATGCTCAAGATGGAAAATTAACAGTTTTATTTGGAAGTTGGAAGACAAAATAGAAAGTCTGTACAAATGCCATATAAATTTAAAATTTAAAATACTGTACTGATGAAACTGATCTATGTTCTTCATCAATATGTTGAATTAAAAGAACACTCCACTTTTTTTTTGGAAATAGGTTCATTTTCCAACTCCCCTAGAGTTATTCAGGTGTGTTTTACCGTTTTTGAATCCACTCAGCCGATCGCCGGGTCTGGCGGTAGCACTTTTAGCATAGCTTAGCATAAATCATTGAATCCGATTAGACCATTAGCATCTCACTATAAAATGACTAAAGAGTTTCGATATTTTTCCTGTTTAAAACTTGACTCTTCTGTAGTTGCATTGTGAACTAAGACTAGCGGAAAATGAAAAGTTGTGATTTTATAGGCCGATATGACTAGGAACTATACTCTCATTTCCGCGTAATAATCAAGGAATTTTGCTGCCATACAATGAGTGCAGCAGGCGCAATGATATTACGCAGCCGTCAACTCTATATATATATATATATATTATATATATATATATATATATATATATATATATATATATATATATATATATATATTATAATTTATTATTATTATTATTATTTTTTTTTTGACACATAAAAAATGAGGTTCAAAAATTATTAACAAACGTGCGTGTTTATTTCAGCCTAAAAAAAACACTAAAGTCAATATCAAAGAAATTATACAGTTAAATAAGAAAGTAGCCAAAATAAGAACGGTAAATATTAAACAAACATTTGTTGCATAAGTTCGTAACAACCTCGCCCAACCCTTGTCCGACGGCTCTTCAAAATTACAGTCACAAGTCTTTTCTCTCTCTTTCCCATTACACTGTTGCATTCATTAAAATAGCCCAGTTTTGTTTTTAATAGGAACGTAGTTATATTTCTTTTCGGTTTTTTATCAAGTTGATTCAGAAATATGTTTGGAACATTTTTTTTGTTTGTTAAATTAAGGTTTTTGCTTTAACGACCAAGCGGCCAGAGGCAGGCAGTGAGTTGATCACAGCCTATGTTTGATCAATTTTGCCTTCTCAAATCATCGCGACTTGCCTAAAATAAAATATTGAAGCATATCACAATCTTATTTTAAACGTTTAACTTAGAGTAATACACGCTATTTTGCGCATACAATGGTTTGTTGGAGAATGGAAGCTAAATGCGCTTTGCAAGACATGGAGGCGCCAGCGCAATCACTTGCAAAAATAAATAAATAAATAAAAAATACGCCATAATATTTGCTCATAAAGGTAATATATCATCAGGAACTGTAAAGGGTCTAATTTTATTTGCGTGCACTCACATTATCAACAAAATGTTGTTCATTTGTAAAAATAAAGAAAACACAAGATGCACTTTCTGATGTCTCGGTGTTGAACAGGAGCGCTGCACAAAAATGAAACGAAACTCAGCGAATACTTGCCTTACAGTCAGGATAAATATATCTATAGTAAGCTTTAAATTATTACTTTAATACTTTAAAAAATGAAAATCGAAAACAAAAACTCTTTCATTAAAATCCGTAAAGATGCATTTCTCTCTAAAGGCGCGTCCAATGAGCAGATGGCGTCTCAGGATCGTCATCTTTGTGACACTGGCTCAGAAAACACTAGTTTATTAATAATAATTTATTAATAATATTAATATTTCCTCCCGACACATTCATGGTAATTAGTTTTCCCGTAGCTTTGCGAGCTTTAGCCTAGCTTATTTTTCAATGCGGAAGTAAGCTGTTTTCTGGTAATGTGTTAGACGTCCGGTTCATAATCCGCCATAGGAAAATAACGAGAAGAATATCGAAGTGCAGTAAACGGTAAAACAGTTTGCACTACAAACCAGTATGTTCATAATTAAGATAATACATCAAAACAATGTGGTAAGACACACCAGTTTGCATTATCAAGCACTAAAACGAGCTTTTTGTGCAGCTAAATATAGCTGGAAGTGGATGAGACCGGAAGCTAGACACAAAAATTGTACAAATGGTTGCACCCACTCTTATGGGAAAAATAAGGTGGATTGTGTGCGTTTGAACGTGGATCTCTTCCAGTAGCTGCGAAGGCACTTGCGCTCACTGCTGCTGCCGGCGGGGACACTAAAAAAGGTCACGGCAGAGAAATTGTTAAAGAAACAGTATTTTATGCTTGTTATAGATTGTGTGATGTCACATGCAGTATTGCAGGTGGCAACTGACATCCCTACCGGCTGCAACTCTGCATCTACACAAACTTAGTGCCGGCCACTTTCAGGCACTGCGTAATATCATTGCGCCTGCTGCACTCATGGTACGGCAGCAAAGTTCCTTGATTATTACGCCGGAATGAGAGTATAGTTCCTAGCCATATCGGCCTATAAAATCGCAACTTTTCATTTTCCGGGAGTCTTAGTACACGATGCAACTAAGAGTCAAGTTTTAAATGGGAAAAATATCGAAACTCTTTAGTCATTTTATAGTGAGATGCTAATGGTCTAATCGGATTCAATGATTTATCAGGGTTGCTGCAGGATTTTTAAGCTCAAATTTAAGACTTTTTAAGACCTTTTTTAAGACCTGCACAAATAAATAAAATTAATACCAAATGAGCAGGGTAGGGCAATGTCTATGGTTAAATATTAAACTGTAAAATGACTGTAAACTACTGTAAAAACTGATTTATAGTTCATATTTTTCACAAAAACAAGAAGTTTTATAAAATGATACACTGCACATTTTTTTAAAGTATCAATTTTTAAGAAAAAGATGAGTCAAAAATATTACTTAAAACATACAAATACATGTTAGTGTTTAGATTTTTATGATGAATTATCTTCTTAATGATCCACCAGTTTACATTTACAGCTCTGCATGTTTGCAGGGTAAAAACATGGGTCACTTTTTGCTTTGGTCTGAACAAATACAACCCCAATACCAGAGGCTGCAGTTCTAGGACCACATTTCTAGGACCCTATTTTTTTTTTTTTTGAGACAGTGCCATCTAGCAATTCTATTCCAACAAAGAAACATCAAACAGACGCAAAGACTAGATCCATGGAAGCTCTTCATTTGTTTATCTTTCCATCTTAATTTTAATGCCAAAGCTGGCATAAACTTGAGTGTTCGAGGGGGTGTCAGCAATCTCCATTTAGCCTATTTAGCTGTCCAAAACAGTTCATTGTGCTGCTGGATGTTGTAAATTAGTATTTGTATTCAAATTATTTTAAATGTATTAAAGTACTACTAAACACACTAATTTGTACGGCAATTGTATTACTGTTTACTGCACTTTGTTAAGTGGGTCACACATCAGTCAAGAAGCGCTGCTGCTAATGAACTGAAATCTAGAATATACTTAAATAAATTAGGTTAAATATTTCAAGAGGGTTACCCCGGGGGTAAGTTTAGGGTTAGGAGTTGGTTAGGACTATAATTAGGTGTGTACATTTCAAGGTTATTCTGGTAAACGAAAACTAAAACTAACACGAAAATGATTGGTCAAAAAACATTTTCGTAAACTGAAATAAAATAAATATAACAAAATAAACGAAAAACTTAAACGAAACGAAACTAACAACAGATACTGAAAAACTAACTGGAACAAAATAACAATTATCCAAAATAAATAATTGTTTTTCGTAATAATTAAGTTCTCATCCGGTGGCAGAAAAATGTACGAGCTGTGTGGCGGTTTAGGGAAATAGCCTACCTGTTAACGGCTGTTATCTGACGGACAGATGAAAACAGTTTAAAACAGAGTCCTGCACGGGTGATGTTTGGTAAACGCGCACCAACAGTAGGCTGCTTAACAGAACACCCGACCCGTTATCCGAAAGCAGCACACTCTGTACCCGACCCGGCCCGTTTCACATAGCCTACGCAGCGACCTGAACCGCGGGCACCGCATTAAATCTGCTGCATCAGTAAGGCAAAATTATTTATTTTCTCATGTAACACAAGAGATTAAAACAAAATTGGCATTCTACGTTGGTTCATTGTAGAAAAATAGACAAGTAGCGCAGCAGAAAAAAGATGAGAACCCGCATCCATTCTGTAAACAATAAAACTTTTGCCTACATCTTGTGAACAATCTGTTTTGAACAACACCCTTATAATTCTTAACAAAGGAAAAGAACATTTAAATATGTCTGATTGCCTAAATGCGATCGTCTCTGCAGTGTATACGTTCTAAAACGTATAAAATAAAGTTATATGCTACAGAAAGAGAGCAACGAGCGCTCCCTAATAAGCTGTCATTCACTTCAGCTGCAGCATTAAATATTATAACACACATTTACTGCTTTTAATTATGATTATGTAAGTGCAACTTGTGTAGATTTATGGAGTAAAAATGCTTGACTGCTTGTATACTTTTACCACCTAATCAAGCTAAGCATGCATTAATTTTTGCGTCATAAGGTTAAATTAAGTCGTTGATCTGCGCTCTGGAAGTGATTTTTTTTTTGTTAAACTAAAACTGAAACGGAAACCAAACTATATTAAAACGAAATAGAAATGCGCTCAAAAAATAAAAACTAAACTAAAACTAACCATATTGTTAATGAAACTAATAAAAACGAAACTAAATTTTATTGCAAATTTCAAAACGATATTAAAATAAAACGAATTTAAAAAAGCAAAACTATAATAACCTTGGTACATTTAAACAACTACATACAGTATTTTCTTAAAAATAAAAAAAATAAATATAATAAAAAAAAAAAAAAAACTACAGTGTCCTAGAAATGCGGCCCTGAAACGACAGCCTCCTGTACTGTAAGAATACCCTACTCAAAACAACAGGTTTATTAAAAATGCACATTCAACCTTTGCCAGCAGATGGCGCATTCGGAACTGCAGACTAGAGGCTGACATTTTTTCGGGAATCCCGCGGGTGGGAAACAAAATCACTAATAATCACGGGATTGGGACGGGACAGGAAAAAATGTCAGCGGGAGTGGGCGGGACCGGGAATCGTAACCCTATGAAACCCAACTTTACAGACAAATATACCTTTTATATAAATAAACTATAAACGATATATTGTAATTTTGAACTTAATTCTAGTTGACCTGTCTCTTTATTCTCTCCTTCTGTATGCTTTGGTGTGGCTGGTTAAGCAAGTGAGTTCATGACGGACAAATCGTTAACGACTTGTAATACAGCAGGACATCCAAATGCTCACCTATCGTTCATCGACCATATGGCTTTTCATCTGGAAGATGTATGTAGTAGCAAGTTTACATGGCCGCTCAATCTAATGTTAACCTAGAAAAATGTGCGCTTTTGAAGTGTCAGTGCAAGTGTGGAAGCCGAATAGTAGCGCGGTACTGCATGACAGAGGCGCCGGTGCGCTCACTTGCTCTTAAAATACCGTCATTTTTGGTCATACAGATAAGAGTGATAGGCATCTTTCGAATTTGTAAAGACTCAACGTTTATTTGTGTGCACTCAGAAAAACAAAGAAACGTTGCGCTTTTGTAAACTAATTAAAGCAAAAAGGACGCGCTTTCTACCGCCTGTCTCTGTGAACTTGAGCGCGTCACTTCGAAACTCCGTGTATACTTGCTTTAGAGACAAGAAAAATATATCTACAGAGTGAAATGTCTACTTTCAAATGGACCAATTCAAATAGGAAACGTGTGTCTGCATGAATGATTTACGTGAAATTTAATGTGTGTGCAATGCACACTGTGCATTTGTTTAAGATGGCTTTCAGTTCAATAATAATAATAATTAATTAATAATAATAATAAATAATAAAATTTAGCATTTTTATTCAAAATTTAGCATTTTTATTCTCATGTAAAAAAAAAAAAAAGTTACGGGCATACTGTGATCTGTACTGTATTCTTTACTGTAACTGGCAGATTCTAGCCAAATAATAATAATAATAATAATAATAATACGGGAGTGGGAGGGAATGGGAGTCATTCTTCCGGGGTTGGGACGGGACGGGATTTTTTCCCAGTTTTTTCGCGGGATTGGGATGGGATGGTATTTTTTTTTGTGGGAGTGGGACGGGAGAGATTTGAAAATCCACTCCCGTGTCACCCTCTACTGCAGACATGCGTTTCCCCGGTAACCGCAGTACACAAAGCAGCTCAGCACCGGACTTTGAACGTGCAGCGCTCATGTTTACTTAACGAAATCATAGCCTTTTGAAGTTTAATCGTCACACTAAGCTGTATCGCAATTCTGGTCTTCCCGTGCCTAAAATTTAAGACCTCTTACTCATAATTAAGTCTTTCTTGTACAATTTAAGACTTTTTATGACCTTAAATTTGATAAAACTAAATTTAAGACTTTTTAAGGACCCGCGGGAACCCTGACCCGGTGATCGGCTCAATGGATTCAAAAACGGTAAAACACATCTGTATAACTCTAGGGGAGTTGGAAAATGAGCCTATTTCCAAAAAAAAGTGGAGTGTTCTTTTAAATGCAGTATATTCAACTTAAAACTGGAGAAAAAACGATATATCTACACAATTGTCAAGATTGAGTCACAAACTATTTCAGATGTAAATTTACATTATCAATGAATTCTTCATAAACAGTTCTTCAGAGCCACCAGGAGGAATTGCATTTACCAGTTAGGGTTACTCTCATGATGAAGTCATAATTTTACCTTAGAGATGGGTGGAAAAAGAAACAATTTGTGCTGTTTGCTGAGAGCTTTGTATCTTGTGTTTTCCACATATGTTTTATATTAATCCACAACATTCTGCTGACTCTTACTGACTCCTGTGGGCTCCATATACAGTGGTGTCCAACATTATTAGAACACTAGTATTTTCACCAGCTAAAAACGTTTCCAAATATTAACTTTGCCATTAATTGTAATAATCCAGTGAGATTTTTGTTTGCACAAGGAGTCTGACAACAGCCAGTGCTCCACACAGAGATCTGATCTCACCATCATCCAGTCTGTCTCTGGAATGACATGAAGACACAGAACAAACTGAAACAGAGTAAATCCAGAAAAACTGTGGCAACATCTCCAAGACACTTGAAGAAACTTACCTGCAAAGCTATCTGAAAAACTATGTGCAAATGCACCTAGGGCAAAAGCTGCTTTAAACGCAAAGAATGCTCACACCAAATGTTGGTTTAATATAAGCTAATTGATAAAGAAAATTTATTTTCAACATTATTTTTGACAGCATCCTCATTTTACAGAACTTTTACACAAGTGACTAAATCTTTTAACAGTACTATAGCTTTGCAGGTAGGTTACTTAAAGCACCTTGGAGACGTTGCCACAGTTCTTTTTTTTTGTTTGCAGTGAGAGGCGCCTTTTTTGAATTGTTTTCTATTGGCAGTGAGTGTTATGCATGCTGTTTATGCGTCCCGGGCGCCTCACGTGTTAACCGCTTGCTGCGCCTCCCGTTTTTGCCGGAGCACTCTGAAAAAAAAAAAAAAGCAACTCGGAGCAGAAAAGTGCCAGACGTCAACGCATTTTTTTCTATTGTCCAATCGTATGAATGGAGAGGCGGGCTTTCCGTTGTGGTCAAGAAAATTTACCATTGCTTAGAAAGTCCGGAGACTGCAATAATGGAGAAACTTTTGGTGTCTATTGTGGGTTACCAGGAGCTGTATTTTTTAAGGATTTGCTAATATGACAGTTTACTTAACAGCAAAAACCAAAGATTTTAAAGCGCTCGCGCTATAATCCTTTGATTAGACTGACAGGACTGCTGATTTGATGGTTGCCTAGCAATATAAAAAAAAAAATCACCAGAAAAAGGCAGTGCGGTGCGCCTCGCGTTTTCAGATCTAAAAAACGTGTTCGGTGTGATTGGGGCCTAAAAAACATTTTTTAGCTGTTAAAAATACTATGATAGCTATGATAATATCTAGACAAACACATGTATTTTAATTCTGAATTCTAGCTATATTAGTGTAATAATAAGTCAAACCAAAATATACAACAAAAGGTCCATTATTCCACACCAGAGGTGACAGACACAGCAGATAAAGAGCTGCCCTCCTCCAAACTGCCAGGAATCAGCTGGATCACCTGGGAGGAAAGAAAAAGAAAAAAAAAAGATTATGTCAGAAGACACCTGTTTTGTCTGGTATTTAATCGAATTAAAAACATGGAAGACAAATACTGTGAACATTCCTTTAAAAATTATTTAATGTTAGTATGTCCTAATGTTAGACATGAAAACTCACTTCCTCTGAAGATCATGCAGTAGAATATTTTCATTCCCAAACTTTTGGATCATTAGGGGGAAGCACACACACACACACACACACACACACACACACACACACACACACACACACACACGTTTGTTTTTGTGAATTGTGGGGACTTTCCATAGACTTCTATAGTTTTTATACTGACTAAGCGATATTGTTTATCCCCTCACCAAACCCTAACCCTAAACCTACCCCTTACAGGAAACATGTTTGCATCCTTACATTTTCAGATAAACATCATTTACTATTTTTAATAATTTTTTTAACATTGTGGGGACCGCAAAATTTCAGGTTTTACTATCAAGTACACACACATACACAAATTAATATTAATTTGTTTAATAAGGCTAATTACTGACAGAGACATGGGCTTGCAAGAATGTACTCACCAGCTCCACACAAAATCTACACAGTTGATCCAAAATCCTGGTTTACACACAGTATTCTTCTCCATGGATCATGCTTTCAGGTCCTCTCTGTCAAACGAGTTAACATGACAGTGTTCTCAGATTACTCATTTTAAAGTTCTGTCACTTTTTATGAGTTTGATTTTAAAACTAGCTGACAGCATGTGTGGGCGATATAACCATTATTATTACACTATAAGAAATTTCATTTCACAATAACAATCACAATAAAGTTATTTTATTTTATAAGATCAAAGTATCAAATTACAAAAATAAATAAATAAATAAATAAAACTAATTCAAAAGAACAAATGTAAGTTAAATACATTTTGTAATTTTTTTTGTATGTTTAGTATTTCGTTGTTTGATTAAAATTATGACCGACTGCAGGTAATGTTAGGCTAAATTATACCGCTGTCACTTTAAGAACAAAATGCACAGATCCAGTATACTGACACGTAACCGGGTTTCCACCTAAATGTTTATCTTGACTTCAAACATTAGCGACTGTGTTGAAGTCAAGTGAATTTTGAGAGAGCTGTCTGTATTTAAGTGAGGTGCCGCTTTGTGTGTCTATTGTTCTTTACTCATTTCATCACAACGCCTGTCCTGCTATTTAGAGATTTACCGATATATTGATTTACTGATATTTTTCCCGATATTTAAGCATTTTACCATAATCGGTTATCGATTTTGTAATATCGGATTAACCGATAAACGCCACCATCTTGTGGGTGTTTTGAGAATTAACGGCAGGATCGCCATTTCAGCGCGTCTGAGGGGAGACGAGGCAACAACGGCATGCATAGGTAAAGCACTTGTTTAGCTGTAATTAGTACACTTTATTTAACATAACAGCCATTAATCCGCATATTAGATGTGTTACATAAATGCCTGATATGTAGCTAGTTTATGCAGCTTTGGATCTAAGAAATAGACGAACTCACAGAGTCACGTAAGATAATCTGTCCTAATAAACACGTAAATTTGTCTGAATTAAATAATATACAGCCATGAATGAGCACATGTTGGAAATGAAAGCGCTGAATTTAATTCTCTCTGTGTTGTCTATATGCTCATATAGTCTCGTGAAGTCGGAGTCGGCTAAAATAAGTCCCGTCCCAATAAAGACTTAACTTTGCCTCAATTAAATAATACAGCCATGAATGAGCGCATGTTGGAAATAAAAGCACTTAATTTAATTTTCTCGGTTGTGTATATCATTAATCTCGTGAAGTCGCTTTCATTTTGCTGTTCACTCACCGGGTTGATGCTCAGGAAATGTTCCAGCAGCCACCACTACGGTGTACATTTTAGGACATCCTCAGACATCAGTCATAAAATGAAAAGGCGTCATGCCTCAGACTAAAAGGCTTCAGGTGTCAGGAAAAACAACGTCAGGTGTCAGGTTTAGTACAATTAGGCGTCAGACGAAACGGACTCAGATTAAAAGGCATCAGACAAAAAGAGATCGGGCGAACGTGTGACGTCGGCAGTCACGCCCATCCGCGATATATCGCCTACGCATATATATATATATATATTAGGCGTGGTTTCCACGCCCATATCACATATGTCACCTTGATTTCCCCATCCCCGTTCCACAGCTCTGTCCCGTTCACACCGGGAAACCCGGAAGTATGTTAAAGCAATTTATGACATTTTCGGGGATCTAAATAAAATAATGTTGTCCTTCCTTTTATTAATACAAGTTTTAGTACTTTTGTAAAGGATGTCTAGGCTAAAATGCCACAACTTAAATCTCATACATTCAATATGTCTAATCTATGGAGCTGATTTCGTCATCATAACAGCATGTAAAACTCTTGCATTAGTTTCATTAGGCTAATTGTTAATAAAAACCTTTAAACCTTACCTTGTTCATTCATGTAATGAGATAAATTCACATTAATTATGATTGATTTTGACCTACCCAATGCAAATTTTAAATGTATCAAATTTAAAAGGATAGGAATTATAGGAATTATATTTTGGTGTATTGTAAAATATTGTAAAAGTATTGTAAAAGTTGGTATTGTATACTTGTCATTTAGTTTTCTAAAGATGTGATCCACTTATCACAAAATGTTAACGTCTGAATGACAGAATCAACAGTTCTCCATATGCAGTAGGCTACACATACACATGCTGAATGCACTGATAGATTATATAACATGACATTGACCTTTAGGTCTTGTTCATCACAACTTAATATGATATTTGCGCAGGTCCTCCACATACCTAAAGATGAATAAAAACAAAACATCCATTGCTTCTTGGGTTAATTCATATTTATTATTTTACAAAAATAATTCAATTAAAAAAATAGACAAAAATATACACTATCAGTCAAAAGTTTTTATTTTTATGATTTTTAGTTTTTTAGTTTTTTGTTTTTGTTTTGTTTTGTTTTAAAGAATTCTCTTCTGGTCCTCAAGCCTGAATTTATTTGATCCAAATAGCAGCAAAAGCAGTAATATTGTGATTTTATTGTTTGTTTGTTTTTTTGCTATTTAAATTAACTGCTTTCAATTTAAATATTTTTTATTTTTTTAATTAAATATTTATTGTCACATGATCCTTCAGAAATTAGTGTAATATGCTGATTTGCTGCTCAAGAAACATTTCTGAATATTATTATTATTATCATCATCAATATTTAAAGCAGCTGATTGCATTTTTTTTCAGGATTCTTTGATGAATAGAAAGACACAAAGATCAGTATTTATCTGAAATAAAATGTTTTTGTAACAGTATACACTATACCATTCAAAAGCTTGGAGTCCTTATTTAGCAAGGATGCTTTAAAATAATCAAAAATGATGATAAAGACATTTATAATGCCACAAAAGATTTCTATTTCAGATGAATTAATTCAAATGCTATTCTTCTGAACTTCAACAAAGAAACATGAACAAATTTGTACTTGTTGTTTTCAACACAATAATAATACAAATGTTTTCTGAACAGCAAATGAGGATATTAGGATGATTTCTGAATGATAATGTGACTGGAGTAATGATGTTAAAAATTCAGCTTTGAAATCACAGGAATAAATGGCATTTTAATAGAAATAAAGAAAACCGTTTAAAAAAAAACCAAAACAAAACAAAAAAAAAAAACCGTTATTTTAAATAGTAAAAATATTGTAACATTTGACTGTTTTTGCTGCACTCTGGATAAAATAAATAAATGCAGGCTTGGTGAACAGAAGAGGATTCTTAAAAAAAAAAAAAAAAAAAAAAAATCTAAAAATCTTTCTATTCAAAAACTTTTGACTGGTACTGTTTGACAAAAGTTATGTTCCAACTCTCATGAAGTGTGAGCAGTTGAATGATCAAATAAACAGTTCTTGATATGCAGTACACATACAGTATCTCGAAAGTGACTACACCCCTCACATTTCATCAATCATTTTAGAATATATTCTCAAGGGACGATACTATAGAAATTAAACTTGGATATATTTTAAAGTAGTCAATGTGCAGCTTGTATAGCAGTGTATATTTACTGTCCCCTAAAAATATCTCAACATACAGCCATTATTGTCAAAACAGCTGTCAACAAAAGTGAGTACACCCTAAGTGATAACAGCACTATGTCATTTAACCATGCAAAGCCACATGTCCTATTCATCATGTTTATGTTTTTGTCTGCTTGACAGGACCATACAAAGTTGTGTATCTTGTATTAGAGCAGGTAAAATTTGGTGCTTTGTGTACAATGCTCTCATACTGACCACTGGATGTTCAACAAGGCACCTCATGGAAAAGAACTCTCTGAAGATTTGAGAATTAGAGTTGTTGCTCTCCACAAAGATGGCCTAGGCTATACAAGGTTCAGTAACAACCTGCAACTGAGTTACAGTACTGTGGTCAGGGTCATACAGAGGTTTTTCAAGATGGGTTCCATTCAGGATAGGCCTCGCAAGGGTCGATCAGTGAAGTTGAATGCTCATTCTGTGTGTCAGGTGCAGAACCTGGCTTCAAAAAACAGATGCATGAGTGCTGCCAGCATTGCTTTAGAGGTTGCAGAAGCAGAAGGTCCACTTGTCAGTGCTCAGACCATACGCTGCACACTGCAACAAGTCGGTTTGCAATGGCGTCATCCGAGAAGGAAGCCTCTTCTGAAGCTGGCTTACAAGAAAGCCCACAAACAGTTTGCTGAAGACAACCTGTCCAAGAGCATGAATTACTGGAACCGTGTCCTATGGTCTGATGAGACTAAGATAAACTTGTTTGGCTCAGATGGTGTCCAGCATGTCCTGGTGAGGAGTACCAAGAAAATTGTGTCTCTCCTACAGTCAAGGATGGTGGTGGTAGCATCATGGTTTGGGGCTGCATGAGTGCTGCTGGTACTGGGGAGCTGCGGTTCATTGAGGGGAAAAAAAGAATTCCATTATATACTGTAGATTTCTGAAGCAGAACATGATGCCTTCCCTTCAGAAACTGGGCCGAACAGCAGTTTTTCAACATGTTTTCAAACACACCACCAAGATGACAATTGCCTTGCTGAGGAAGGTGCAGGTGAAGGTGATCTGACCTGAACCCTATTGAGCACCTATGGGGCATCCTCAAGCAGAAGGTGGAGAAGCACCATGTGTCCAACATCCAGCAGCTCCATGATGTCATTATAGAGGATTTGAAGAGGATCCCAGCAACAACCTGTGCAGCTCTGGTGAATTACATGCACAGAATGATTGAGGCAGTGCTAGATAACAATGGTGCTAACACAAAATATTGACACTTTTGAACACAGTTTTGACAAGTTCACTTAGGGTGTACTCACTTTTGTTGCCAGCTGTTTTACAATAATGGCTGTATGTCGTGTTATTTTTAGGGGACAATAAATATACACTGCTATACAAGCTGCACATTGACTACTCTAAAATATATCCAAGTTTCATTTCTATAGTAGTGTCCCTTGAGAAGATATTCTAAAATTATTGCTGAAATGTGAGGGGTGTACTTACTTTTGTGAGATACTGTACATACATACACAGGCTACACAGAGAGATTCCTTGCTCTGATAGATTATTCACAGAAAATGGCATGGACCTTTAGGCCTTATCCATGAAGACCATTTGTAATGAAAGTGTCCAGTTCCTCCAGATACTCAAAGATTAATAAAAAAACATCTCTTGCTTCATCCGATTCTCCCCCGAGGTAGTCTTTGATGGCATTCTGTTGATTTTTACTGTCCATCTGGAGAAAGGCAGGCCATTTCACCTCCCCACAGAATAACTCACGGTGACTCTGTGTCCAGCAATGTCCCTTGCATGTGGTCCTCCAAGTAAATAGTGATGAGTCATTTTCTTTACAGGTGAAACTGCAGCAGGCCCTCATCCCTGGAGAACTGCCCTGCATCAGGCTTGGATTAAAAATCTGTAGAATGATGAAAAACATTGACAAACATTATGTGATCTTTCCATTAATACAGAAGAATACAAAGATAATTTGTGACAGATACACAGTTATCCAGCAAGATGTAGTTAAATGATGTGGTTGCTCAACCAAGCTACTGTGCATGGGTACTGTGATCAGTGTACACTGCCCTCCGAAAGTTTGTAAACACCCCTGGCAAAGTGTGGTTTTGGACGATATCAGCATAAATCCTTATCATTTTTTGGTGCAAATACATTAAAGTAATTTGACATTATCATTGAAGACCAGTAATAATAATTTTCATTTTGATTACATAATAATGGCAATATATAGATGTCAAAGTCAGACATGCCCCTTCACCAGCTGTGATGCCTGGTTACTGGTTTAAACTTGGCCCAGGTTTTTAAAGGATTTTTGGGTCAGCACACCTTAATTGATTGCCATTTAGCTTTAGAATACAATGAATTTAGGCCCAGATTATACAGAGCTGTAATAGCTGCTAATGGTGGATATTTTGATGAATCGAAAATGTAAGCTTTTTCTATGTATAAACTGTTTATGTAATAAAATATGTTTTCGTAGTTTGTGTTGTCCCTTATCAGTGCAAAATTATCACAAATCAAAAAGGATTCACGCCAATATTGTCTCAAAAAACCCACTTTTCTAGGGCATTTCCAAACTTTTGGAGGGCAGTGCATATCATTAAAGATGTCATACTGTATGTATTTAAGTGTTTTGTGTGTCTGAGTGGTTGAGATTAGTGTTATGTGTGTATGTGCAAAAATTGCACACTGATTCAGCATTCATTTTACTGAATCATCTGATATCTGTCTATCTAAACATGTATACATGTATGTATTTGTGTATACACACACACACAGTGTACTGATTCATACGTTATTTATGACATAAAATGAATGCTGAATGAACGTACAATTTTTCATCTCACCCTCTCTTTCTCTCTCTCTCTCTCGCTGGCTCGCTCGCACGCACGCACACACATACACTAAAACATGCCTTTGTAGTTCAAAACATATAAGTTACTAAGTGTACCGAACTGTTATTTATGCACACAAACGACGCACACATTGTTAAAGGTTTTCTTTTACTTACCGACACGGCAAACAACTACTTCTTTTTAGCGGTTTGCAAACAACAGCACAACCTCTTCTTATCAATGCTTCTTCCTGTTTCAAAATGAATGAAAATGTGACATATTTGGACATGGGCGTGGCTTTTGACGTCAGATTCCTCGTAGCTTCGTCTGATGCCTTTTAATCTGAGTCCGTTTCTTCTGATGACTAATTGTACGAGACCTGACACCTGACACCGTTTTAACTGAGACCTGAAGCCTTTCAGTCTGAGGCACGATGCCGTTCTGTCTAGTGACTGAAGCCTTTTAGTCTGAGGCATGACACCCTTTTATTTTATGACTGACGTGTAGCGGCGTATAGTCAAATAACAATGTAAAAGCCGCAGCAGGCTAAGACACAAGGAGATTATACTAAAGACGCGTCATACTGAAGCATTACATCTGATGTTATTTTTATTACTCCATTTCACCAGCAGAAGAACAAACACCAATCACTTACTTTGGTAGATGCATTCAGTCAAGGGAAGATACATCAAACAGCGCATAGAAACAGATGATGATGGTAGTAACGTCATTGACAGTAGTGACGGTCAAAAGAAAGTTTTTCCCCATGCTCACCCTGCAGCCATGCTCCAAACAACCCGCCATGTCCCACAGGTGAACACACACACTAATATAAACACCACACCCCCTCACGGTGCCATAGTTACAAATGACGTCACACCACACGTGCACATACACAACAGTATAGAAGGAAAGAAGAAATATCACAAGAGACTAATAAACCCGATGTATGGCTCCTACATTCCGGCCCCAAATTATTTCATAGTAATAATTAACCACCACTATTACCTTGTGGGAGACAGACACCAATCAGAATGAACTATTAGTCCTTTAAAGTCCAATAACAACAAAGTTCATTCAAACTATACAAGATCTTCACTGCCCTTCTGCTTCCTGCAGAAGGCAGACTTTGGTTATTGGTCTGTTCAAATAACTTGTTTTGGTCTTAATCCGTACGCTTCGTACCAGTCCATTTTTGTCTAGAACAGTATCCACAATTCTTCCTGTAATCCAAGTGTTTCAAGGTGCCATATCGTCCACTAGCACCACCAGATCTCCTGAAACAAAGTTTCTTTTTACGGAATTCCACTTCTGGCGCTCCTGAAGTCCAGGAAGGTACTCCTTTACCCAGCGCTTCCAGAACAAGTCCGACATGTACTGAACCTGTCTCCAGCGACGACGAGAATAAACATCCTCCTCCTTGAACAATCCTGGGGGCAATAATGGCCGCGATTTAAGCAAAAGCAGATGATTTGGAGTCAATGCCTCCAAATCTTGAGGATCTGTAGATGCTTTCGTTATTGGACGACTATTAACAATCGCTTCAACCTCACAAAATACCGTTGCCAAGCTTTCTTCGTCAAGGATCTGAGTCTTACAGACAGAGTTCAGCACTCTACGAACTGATCGAATTAATCTTTCCCAAGAGCCTCCATGGTGTGATGCTGCTGGGGGATTGAAAACCCATTTAACACGCTTTCGCAACAGTACATCATTTATGAGGTTATGATTCAGATTCTCAGTAGCCTGCCTCAGTTCACGTTCAGCGCCCACAAAATTAGTACCGTTGTCCGAACGAATTTCCAGAACTTGACCACGTCTCGCTATAAACCTTCTGAAGCCATTAATGAAGGAGTCTGTGTCTAAAGACGAAAGAACTTCAAGGTGTATGGCTCGTATTGCCAAGCATGTAAAAATGAGCCCATACCACTTGATCACAGTTCTTCCACGTTTAACTTCAAATGGTCCAAAACAGTCCAAACCAACTCGACTGAAAGGAGGTTCATCAGGAGTAATTCTGTTGTGAGGAAGATCAGCCATTTTCTGCTGTACAGATGAAGCAGACAGTTTACGACAGATAACACATTTAGTCAGAACCTTTCTGATGGCAACACAGGCACCAGGAATCCAATACTTCTGACGTAAATGAGAAAGCATGTGGTTTCGTCCACCATGGCCTGTTTCTTGATGTACATCAGCAAGGATGAGATTAGAGATGTGTTGATCTTTAGCCAGTATAACTGGATGTTTCGCTTCAAGTGGCATTGCTGCTCTACTGAGCCGTCCTCCAACCCTAATGAGATCACCATCCAGGATCGGGTTGAGCTTATAGAGATGACTTGTCCTTCTTACACACTCTCCTTTCTTCAAACAGGACAGTTCCTCCGGAAACCTTATTTTTTGACAGAAACGGATAATGTTTAACTCTGCCGTGACCATATCCTCCAAGGATAAAACATCCTTTGGCACTTGGGCCTTAGCACCTTCCATCTGAACCTGTAGCCTTTTCTCCAGCTGATCAGTACTTAGATCCAATTTAGAAAGGTTTTCTCTCAGCAGCTTTCGATGTCGCACCAAGGATAGGAGCAAGGTCTTAAACTTGAGAAGCCAACCAACTGCCCTCTTAAGATTGAACCAAGAGGAAAAGTAACCAATGAGCTTCT
>CM070007.1:1716935-1902473 GCA_036247105.1 Cirrhinus mrigala
TCTAGCCAAGCCATCCATTCTCCAACAACAGAAGAGGGCAAAGGATCATCCCATCCCAAACGTCTCCTGCAAAGGTCTTGGAGGATTTTCTTGGCAGACAAAACGACAGGTGCCAAGAAACCAAGAGGGTCATAAATCGAACTAATTACGGACAAGATTCCTCTTCTTGTGAGTGGGTGGGATTTAAGTATGATTTTAAACTTAAATGAGTCAGATTCGACACACCACCGCACACCCAAGGCACGCTCAACAGGCAAGGAGTCATTATCCAAATCCAAATCTCTTACCTCTTTGGCTCGCTCTTCCTGAGGAATTGCAGCGAGGACAGTACGTCGATTACTAATCCATTTTGTGAGCTTAAAACCACCTTTAGCACACAAGGCACTAAGCTCTTGACATAAATATACTGCTTCCTCTTCAGAGCCAACAGACACCAAACAATCATCAACATAGAAATGGTGCAAGACAGCATTAACTGCCATAGGATTGAAGTACCTTTGATTGTCTTCAGCACACTTCCTCAGAGCGAAACAGGCACAGCTAGGAGAGGAAGTAGCACCAAACAGATGCACCATCATTCTGTACTCCACTAGCTCCTGACTGCAATCTCCATCAGGCCACCACAGGAATCTCAACAAGTCAGAGTCTTCAGCCGGAACCCTGACCTGATGGAACATGGCCTCTATATCTGCCATAAGCGCCACGGGTTCTTTACGGAATCTTGTGAGGACTCCCACCAACAAATTTGTGAGATCTGGTCCTTGAAACAACTGTGAATTCAGAGATGTCCCCTGGAATGTGGCCCCACAATCGTAAACTACCTGCAGTTTTTTCTTTTTAGGATGATATACCCCGTGGTGGGGTAAATACCACACTCTTCCATCACGACAAGTCAGATGCTCAGCTGGAACTCTCTCAGCATAGCCATCAGCCAGCATCTTGGTCATAAATGCAATGTAGTCTGAGCAAAAAGATGGATCTTTATTCAAGCGCCTTTTGAGACTCAATGCACGCTGTTCTGCAACTGATTTGTTGTTAGGCATTTTTAGGTATTTTTGTCTTACCGGCAAACCGATACTGTAATGACCATCAATGATCTTGGCAGATTCGGAAACTGACTCAATGAAGCGCTTATCCTCTCTTGACTGACCAGGTTGTTCATCCTGCAGATTTTCAGGAAAATCCACCTTCAGTTGGTTCTCCCAAAGCTCATCAAGCCTTGCCACGGAGATGCGATTAACTGTGATATCGGGCTGCAAACACTGATCACTGATCTGATTATCTCCTCGGAGCGGACCGTTCACGGTCCAACCCAGAATGGTCTTAATTGCATAAGGGCCCCCATTCGCTGCATGAACCACTTCCCACGGTTCCAGAGCTTGAGGGACGTTAGTGCCGATCAGAAGGTCTACATCAGCATTGATCTCTGGCATTTTTATATCTCTCAGATGCGACCATCTTTGGAGGTCTTTCGAGCATGGAATATTACCTTTATGAACAGGCATACTCTTCTGAGTAAAAACCTCAGGCAGGCCACAAAAGTTGTCTGAATCTAATCCGGCTACTTCCAAGTCTGACAGCTTATAACTGTCCACCACTTTCTCTTGTCCCATAGTTCTAAGGAGAATTCCCAGTTTCTTTCCTGTAAGATTAAGCTGATTCATGAGTCGCTCTGTACAAAACGAAGAAGTACTCCCCGGATCCAAAAACGCATACGTGACAAAAGTCTCTTGCCCTCTCTTGGATCTCACCTGAACAGGCAAAATAGAAAGCGTGCAGTCCTGTTTACCGGCCCCAGTCAAACCACTGGACTGAACTGACACCACAGCACCTTCCCTGGTCATTTCCAAGCCACCAATGGCCTGAGTCGAACTCTTTTGTTTAGCTTTGGAATGGATATGCAACAACGTAGGGTGTCTATAATTACATATTCTACATATCAGTCGTTTTCTGCAATCCTTACTCATGTGCCCAACGCACAGACATCCAAAGCACATACGATTTTCTTTCAAAAAGGACATTTTTTCATCTTGAGTCCTTTTATCCAAAAGAAGACAAACATCCAACGAATGTCCAGCTCCACAAAACAAACAAGCTTTCACTAGTGAATTCTTCTCCCTTTTATTCACAGACTCGATTTTCTTCTCAGCAGGTGCTACAGCAGTAGCAAAGCTACTGCCTCTAGCCTTTGAACCAATTTGAGACTTGACCATTCTTAATTCTTTTCTTCCTGTCGCAGGTATATCTTGGATATTTCCAAAGAGAGGATCACTTGCTATCTTGACCTGTCTCTCAACAAACTCCACTATATCCAAAAATGTAGCTCTACGATGAAACTTCTCCTGAATATCACCAGCCACACCTCTCCAATGATCCCGCAGCTTATAAGGCAGCTTTCTCACGATAGTTTGCATATTTGTAGGTACATTCAGGTCACTTACGGCGGTCCCCAAAGAGTTGCAACATTCCCGTAACATTAGACTGTAGGCCCGTAAAGCCTTGATATCTTCAGCTTTAACCAATGCCATGAAAGCACCTTATTCATATACGCGGAGGCTACTTTGAATGGATCGCCAAAATGTTCCTGAAGTAATGACTTTGCCTTAATGTATCCATGAGACAGTGGCAGATGTTGACAGCTTCGGACCAAATCCCTGGGCTGTCCTCTTGTATACTGCTCAAGGAAATATAAACAGTCCTTTTGACTTTGTGTTCTTCCTTCTATGTTGTGTTCAAATCCTCTTATGAAGGTTTGATACTCCAGTGGATCTCCGTCGAAAACTTGTAAATCCTGCTTAGGTAATAGAAAAAGTGACTGTTGCCCAACCAATAAAGACGTAATTTGATTTTGCCTTTCCAAAACTGAGAGTAAACGCTGATCAGAGTTATTCACTGTTACCGGTGCAGCTTCAGATTGAAGGTGAGTAACTAGTGGATGAAGAGCACCCCCTGACAGAGTGAGGAGACCATCATTATTCACGACAGCAGGCTGAAAAGATAAAGTAGATGGATCATCTCTGGTCACAACAGCAGGCGGCCCAATTTTGTTATGTGTCTTGGGCCTCACAACAGCATAACCTGAAAGCAAAGCTTCATCTTCAGCCTCTGCAGCTGATGGTTGTGTGTTGAACTCAGGGACAAATGTTGCAGCGTCATGGCTTAACTGTGGTTTCTTTCCTCTTTCCAAATAGGGGTTCACCCCATCTGATCTCACAGATGCATGAGACGTACAAGATATTTCTGAAGCCTTGAACACGCTTACTTTAGCCATAGATGCTGCCAGCTCCATGTCTAGATCGAGCTCCTCCTTCTTCCTCCTCAACAGTTCTTGCTGTTCCTCTAAGGCATGCTTCTGACTCAGCAGCCTTTGACGAGCTTTAAGAGCAGCTGTCTCAGCCTCAGCCCTTATTCTAGCTGATGATGCAGTAGACATAGATTTACTCACCACTGTACTACGTTTCTTTGTCCTCACTGACACATTAGAAACGCTATCACTTGGCCTAATATCATCTTCTACTGTATTTTCCATAATTCTAGATATATGGGCCTCATTAGCTTTGGAAACGGTAGATCGTAAACATGGGGCATCAACGCCCTCTACAGGTATGTCTGGCGCATTCAACAGCCATTTATTTGTCTCTTCCACAAAAACGGTTTTATGTTTTTCAATGCTATCAAACCAAACATTCTGTTTTTCTTGTTCTTCAGGTGGGATCATAGAAATCACAACACCATGAAGAGAACTTGCTTCATTAAACAGGCTTGATATATTTTCAAGATGTGACCGTATTTCTTCAGTATTATCAGCACTTTGCATTAGATCTTTAATCTCTCTAATTGCACTTTTAATCTTTCTTATTTTTGTTTGACGTTCTTCTTGGAGCTTACCCAATTTATATTCGAAAGCCTTAGGTGTCAATGATATTTGCCTTTTCTCTTTCAACCTGGCATCACTCAACTCCATTTTATTTTGCAAAATAATCCAAAATAAATCACAAAAAAAATATCTGCTAATGACGCTTAACACAGCATACTTTAATTAAACTTCCACTCAGAAACAAGATACGATGCATGGTCTTTGCTTCCCTCTAAATTATCCACAAAAGCTAAGCTAAACTCAACCCTAGTCTTCTGTGCATACTAGCGGTGGGTATTTATGTACCTCTATACCGATAGTCTTGAACCAGACTAACCGTCTTAGTACCAGAACTACGGCGGCACTCCCAAGCGCAATGCTTCACCCGCTTGACGCACGAACCAAAACACTACAAAGGGTAACAAAACAAACAAAACAGTACAATCACCTTATGTGAAAGTACCGCTAAGCCTAGCAGGGAATACAATCCTTTTTTGACCAGCAACCCACATTGTTTACAGTGTACTTTTCAAATACAAACGGCTGTAGTAATCAAAAAATAAGCGTCAATTGTAACAGTACATTTGTGAATAAAAATAAGTTTTACACGAAACAAATGCGCGTTCACGTCTATCGTTTAACAACCTTGAACAATCAAACATCCAAAGTTAAACAACACTACGTTTGAATCTGCGCTTCGTAAAACTTTCTTTTGACATAATGTAGCGGCGTATAGTCAAATAACAATGTAAAAGCCGCAGCAGGCTAAGACACGAGGAGATTATACTAAAGACGCGTCATATTGAAGCATTACATCTGATGTTATTTTTATTACTCCATTTCACCAGCAGAAGAACAAACACCAATCACTTACTTTGGTAGATGCATTCAGTCAAGGGAAGATACATCAAACAGCGCATAGAAACAGATGATGATGGTAGTAACGTCATTGACAGTAGTGACGGTCAAAAGAAAGTTTTTCCCCATGCTCACCCTGCAGCCATGCTCCAAACAACCCGCCATGTCCCACAGGTGAACACACACACTAATATAAACACCACACCCCCTCACGGTGCCATAGTTACAAATGACGTCACACCACACGTGCACATACACAACAGTATAGAAGGAAAGAAGAAATATCACAAGAGACTAATAAACCCGATGTATGGCTCCTACATGACGTCTGAGGATGTCCTAAAATATACACCGTACACCACGTGTAACTTTTAACAAGATTCATTTGTTTAAAACACCCTAAATTATATTAACATTTACTATATAACCATTATTTTATGGAGGGCCAAATTACTCAAAAAAATAATTAAATAAATGTTGAAATAATGTATAAATATTTATTTATTTAAAAATATATTTATTTATTTAACTTTTCATTTATTTAAATATTTATTTATTTAATTATTAATTAATTTATTTAAATATTAATTAATTAATTAATTAATTAATTAATTTATTTAAATATTTATTTATTTACGCATTTATTTCTGCATTTATTTATTGCCTCCACATTTCATTTTGAGGTTTGTGGTTGTCGGCACGTCACTCAACAATAGTGGGCGTCACCTTTCCAGCTCGATTACTTTGGTCTTTCTAGTTCAGGCGACTTTTTCATGTTTTTCGCATCACGAGCTATGGCTGATAGGGGATGGTACAGTAAAAGATCTGTCGTTGACTCTTGCAGATGAAGTGACATGACATCTGAAGCACGAAAGCCATTAGCACACGCCACTATGCTCAGTGCCTCAACCGCTGACACTTCCGGTTTTCACTTACATGAATCAGCAGAGAGTGGCATGTGCTACTGACAGTCTTACTGAACATGTTAGCACATGCACTTAACTGCAGAAGGATATTTCATTGATGAAGCATTTCTATCAAACGTAGGATTAGTTACATCACGGAATTGATTTGTATGTATTTGCTTGTGTGACTGTGCAGATGGATTGTGTCAGTGTCGCGGCACCTCGAGTGACTCTCACTCTGCGAGAATAACGTAGAGTAGACTGTGTAACACACACACACACACACACACACTCAGCGCAGACCGGGATTTCACTGATGACACGTTTCGGTTTCTGTCCAGCATTTTCATTACGTCGCGCAGTTAATGTGTACAACATCTTAGGCTTCTTCATGTGTTTAATATTTGTCTTGTCTCCCTTTGTTTACCTGAATGTTTTGACCAATACTTAAAAAAAAAAAAAAAAAATCACATTGTTATAGATGGTTTCATTTCATATTGCATCATTCTATAAAATATATTTTTTTAAGTATTAAAGCCATAGATGAGATCGATTGCATGCACGCCGGTAGGTGTCACGTCAGGATCAAAGTTTACATAACGGATGCGAATGCGGTATTTGTAGTGACCCATGATAGACTGATTCCTTGTGTTTCCGCGACATACGGTGACATTCCGCGACACTGACACAATCCATCTGCACGTCACACAAGCAAATACATACAAATCAATTCCACGATGTAACTAATCCTACTTTTGATAGAAACGCGTCATCAATGAAATATCCTTCTGCAGTTAAGTGCGTGTTTTAACATGCTAAGTAAGACTGTCAGTGGCACATGCCACTCTCTGCTGATACATGTCAGTGAAAACCGGAAGTGTCAGCGGTTGTGCCACTGAGCATAGTGGCGTGTGCTAATGGCTTTCTTGCATCAGATGTCATGTCACTGCATCTGCAAGAGTCAACGACAGATCTTTTACTGTACCATCCCCTATCAGCCATAGCTCGTGATGCGAAAAACATGAAAAAAAGTCGCCTGAACTAGAAAGACCAAAGTAATCGAGCTGGAAAGGTGACGCCCACTATTGTTGAGTGACGTGCCGACAACCGCAAACCTCAAAATGAAATGTGGAGGCAATAAATAAATGCAGAAATAAATGCGTAAATAAATAAATAAATAAATATTTAAATAAATAAATGAACAAATAAATATTTAAATAGATAAATAATTAAATAAATAAATATTTAAATAAATAAAAAGTTAAATAAATAAATATATATTTAAATAAATAAACATTTATACATTTATTTATGCTTTCAATAATTAAATGATGCATTTAACGATTTATTTATATATTTCAACATTTATTTAATTATTTAATTTTGAGTAATTTGGCCCTCCATATTATTTCGCTAATACACATCTAAAAATATACAACTCTGTGGAAATTAATTATTTATTATCTCCGCGAGCGATCGCAGTTTGAGTATAGTTCTGTGTAAACAGCGCTTTGTCAGAATCTAGAACAGGGGTGAGCAATTAATTTTGAGAAAAAGCTAGTGGACTGCCGAGTCGTTTTCACTCCAAAATGGCGGAAGCGCAGGGCTGTTGCTGGGCGCCGCCGTTGCAGTGGAACCTTCTATTGGCTTTCACTTCTTGTCAATATAAATTCTTTGGTGAGGGTCAAATTAACCAATCACGCTCAAAGCAACACTGAGAGACAGCAAATAGCGTTGGAACTATGGAGAAAAAAAAAACAAAAAAAAAACACTTGTTTTTAATGAAAGATTACAAATGTGCCTATTTATTTTTATTTGTAGGCTGTTACATTTAATTAATTTTAAAATACATTTTAATTAATTAATATGGTTATTTCACAAATGCTTACAAACCAGGGTTAGATGCATTTAATTCCCTCTGATTTTAAGGTTAAATTAGGTTTAGGGCCAGACATACAGTTAGATCAGTTAGTACTATTTTTTCAAACAAGATCAATAAAATATGCTGATTCAGGAACAGGTCTCACTTGGGGTGTGTACACGTTTGGTCCTTCAGTGTTACACAGCCTTTTGGTTAATCCTCTGTCCACCGTAACGCTTATTTAAAAGTACTGCCATAATTGCATGCAAGTAACAAAATTTGTCTACAGACTTTTATTTAATAGCACAGATGTTACAAGCTATTGACTGCAGGAGGACATTGTAGCATTTGTGATATGAGACAATGTAAACTAAAATGCATGCACATTTGACAAATTGAGGATTCTAAATTGTGCTTATTGGAACGTTTTTCACACACATTACATGCTGGGATACATTCAGAAACTTTTCTACATCTGCATTTTCTATATACAAATGTCTAGCAGAGTTCCTCTCACATACTCCAAGCAAACGCACATTCTGATCACTGTGCTTGTTGAAGTTTTCTGTGGAGTTTGAGCTTGTAAAAATATATGCTTTTCTCATCTTTATTCACAATTCCTGGCCATTTGGACCAACTGGTGTGTGGGCAGAGGCCTGAAAGTTTTAACCTGGACAGCAGTGCAGCTTTACTTTTTAAACGCAGATAGGCATTGTTTGATGTAATGAAAAGAGTTTGCAATATTTGTGTTCAGAATGACAACGTTTGAATGTAAAAATACACCTAAATATAAAACTAAAAGATTTACTTTAAAATTACAAAGAAGAAAAATAAATTGTTAGTATGGACATACACCTTCAATATCATGAGCTATATTATTTAATTACAGATTATTTTTGTAATTTTACATAATTTGTACGTCATTTAAGAATACAGAAAAAAATACTTTATAAATAATACAGTAAATTTTCGTATAAAAAATGAGAATTACTGTAATTTGTCATTAATGGAATAATACTTAAAACAACAGTCAAATTCTTAATTTACTTTAATACATTATTGTTTGTAATTTTACAAAGTTTTGAACAATTTAAAATAACAGAAAAAATACCATAAAAATAATACAGTAAATTTTCTGTATAAAAAAGAAAAAAATACTGTAATTTATCTTTAATGATATAGTACCTAAAATAACAGTCAAGTTGTTAATTTACAGATATTGTTTGTAACTTTAAGTTTTGAATGTAATTTGACAATTTTTGACAAATTTAGAGTTCCCCTTCAGTCGTTCTCTATGACGTTACGGCAATGCTGACATATTTGGGGTCCTACTTGGGGGCCCAATCACCTCTGAGCTTTAAGAAGAAAAGGCCAATGAAACTGGCGAGTGGAATTTGCATGCTAAGCCACTCCCCCGAACATACGGGTATATAAGACGGCGGCATGCATCCACTCACTCAGATTTTTGCTTCGGAACCAATCGCTTTGTGAGCTGCTTCTACAAGAAGAAAGAAGATACCTTCATCGCTGCGGAAGTTTCTCGGCTGTGTGGAACATCCCTCCTTTGCGTTCCAGCAGGGAGATCGCCCTGCTGCACTAACAGATAAGTGCTGCAGTCCTCCCCTGGGCAAGCCAGCCTAAAAGAGCAATTTCCTACAGCAAACATGATCATTGAGAGTGTCTTTTTCAAGACGCGTTCCGATCGTGTGCTTTTGGGAGCTATAGTTTCCTTATTTCCTCATGACGATCACAATCGTTGTCTCATAGGTCTGGGATGCAAACAAATGCATGTTGAGATGGCAGTTGTGGATGGGTTGCGCTCACGCTGTGTGGGCATGCCCATTATTAATATGTAAGCCGCCTTTACGCTCTACCATTTCCAGTTTCGCGGGTCGCTGCACCCCCAAGGTGGCATTGGCTGGAAGCATTGGAGACCTGAGGTTTATAGTCTGGATTGCTCCACCGGGTCAATCCCCGTGGAAGTCCGGCTACTCTCAACGTATTAGTTGAGCCTTGCGTCTCGTTTAGTACTCATGAGGAAGTTAAGATGTCTATCGCCGCATCAGTGGAGGGGCTATCGTCTTCTGACATCTTCTGACGTGCACAAGGGAAGTTCTGACTCGAGGTTGATGCAGGAACTGCATTCGGTGACTAAAAGTCTCGGGGCAGTCCCTCAGTCAGGTGATGTCCATTTTATGGCCTAAAAGTGCAAAAAGAGATCTTGGCTGAATCTGGTGGCGACGCGTGACACTGACAAAGCTTGCTTTCTTGGTGTCCATCTCTCAGGTAAGCCACTTCGGCGACACTGTCCAGGACTTATCCCAGCGGTCTTGGGCAGTTCACATGCAGCAAAAGAACTTGGAGTGCCCATGGAAGGGACTGCCTGTCGCCTAAGGAACTGCTCCACTCCCCTCGGTTATTACCTAGCCTGTGTGTTGACCGATTTGGTTGGTCCTTACATCCGAGAAAAGCGGCGGGCTTTGCCCTGTCCTGGTTCTTGAGTTCCAACTGGTCCCCTCTAAATTCAGGCTACCATTCGGGTGGTTGGTACAGAAACGCATGTCTCTGTTCTTCAGCGCCAGGATTGAGTTACAGCTTCGACCTGAAGGACGCGTGCTGTTATGCGCTGATTGCCTGACGCAGGTTGTCTTTCGACCTGCTTTAGGGGTCAGACGTATCAGTACGGGTCTCCCCTCAGTCACAGGGACTTCGGGTCAACCAAGAGAAGGGTGAGCTCAAAAAGCTGAGCTCCCTCTTTTCTCGGTATGGAGTGTGGATACCAGTCGAGTCATGTCAGCTGAAAGAGTTAGTGCTGAACTGCCTGATTCTACAGTCACAGGACAGCGGTCCCCCTAAGCGTTCAGAGGCCAGAGGCACATGGCAGCCGTAGCCGCGTTTGTCCGCCCGGCTGCTCCATGTGAGACCGCTGGAGCACGGATGATACGACTGGATCCTGAGATGGTGTTGGCAGCATGGCACACTCTGGGTTGGAAACCCCTCAGTGTTGCCACCTTCTCAGCCACCGGTCAGACCCTGTGTTTCTATGGGCAGCTGTGCTCTTAGACCAGGTGTCGAGGCATAAGGCAGCTGTCTCGGCAAACTCCGTCACAAGCTGTGGTGCCATTTGCCACGAGCAGGCAGCCTCGGGCTCCTGGGGAGGACCTCGACTGCATCGTCTCTAGTCGCTTCAAGTTGCTAGCAGTGCTTTCCCTCCGCCAGTTCCTACCGATGCTGTGGGTTGAGCGCATGCTAGTCCATTTAACACCATAGCCACAGTAGCATACACCCACCCCTGCGGTGGTCTATGCTTCCGTTGCATGCAGGATATCGCTCCCCATCTCCTCCTCTGAAGTCTAGCGGCTAATATTGCTGCATGCTGTTCATTTTTTGGAGAGTCGAATTACTGGAAAGAGTAACTCTCAGAGAATGGCGACTCCTTCTCTTTTTTTTTTTCTGTAAAAATTAATTTTTTTTTTTTTTTTTTAAGAGTGATCTCCTGCATAAATGTACTTTTCTTTCAGCCTAAGGAGAATTCATTTAATTTTTAGTGTAAAGGGCTTTTACGTTAGAATTGTTTTATATTAAAAACAAAGAAGCAAGCCCTGCCCAGATGTAAAGTAATGCAAAAGTAACGTAATGCATTGCTTTTCATAAAAAGTAACTAAGTAATGTAATTAGTTACTTTTTCAGGGAGTAATGCAAAACTGTAGTGCATTACTTTTAAAAGTAACTTTCCCCAACACTGTGTGTGTGAGTGTGTGTGTGTGTGTGTGTGTGTGTGTGTGTGTGTATATATATGGTGTCAATTAAGAAAAATATATATTTTTACAAGAGAGAGGGCTTTGTCCAAAATGAAATATAGCTAAAATTACGCTAAAGAAAGGCTATATCAAATATCATTTTTACAATTTTCATGAAATCAATGACAGTAACAGTATTGACGTCATAGTCACAGAACTGACCAGAGTAACAGGGACAACCGGACACACATTCTTCAGCACACATTTGTTTACATACTATTGTAAAGTTTTACCATTTTAAATTGCATTATATTGTTTTGCACTTATTTGGCATAGTTGTAGGACAATAGTAAACAGTCAGTTTTTCAGTTAAAGTCAGTTCATTGTTGATTTAGCCCATTACATCTCTAAAAGATCTAATGTTTTGAGGTTGTTTTAATTAGATCTGTTTGTCTGTGTTCATAGCACTTACAATATACTGATTTGGTTCAGTCATTAGGGAAGGGAAATGATTAGATCCTGGTCTTTCTGTGATCTTCTGAACCAGACCAAGATCTTGATGCTGAAATTTGGTTTGAATGTCTTGAGTCTGCAGTCACCTTGCTGCTGTTGTTTGTAAGTGAATTTACATGGCTGTATTATTGACAATGAGCTATGAAAAAACGAGTTTTATTGAGACTGATAATATCCTATCCTAACCCCATTAACAACACCAATAGTAATAGTAACAATACCGACAATACTAACTAAAAATGTAACTGATGCTCATAGGCCACTGAATGATACAGGCATTATCTTAATAACACAGCTAGGATGACCTTTAAAATGTTTGAATTTTACACAGATAATGTTTAAAAACCAGGTCAAACCTAATCTATGTCATTCCTGTTACCCACATGTCAAAACCAGTTACTCTAAAACGTAACAGGCCTGACAGTAACAGGCTTGACAATTTCAAACTCATTTGATAATTGCTAGCTAATAGTCAAATTCACAAAAGCATTTTTGACACTTTGAAAGGCTGTTATTATTTAAAATATATTTAAATCAATATATTAAATAAATTGATTATATTAAATGTAATAAATAATTGTTTAAATCCACATTTTTAAAATGGTAGCAGGATTGACACTGCATGATGCTTCACAATGTGACTGTATTTAGAAATGTGATCTTTGTCATTTTGCCTTCATTTTGCAAATTAAAAGTCCTGCTGAAAAAAAAAAAAAAGGGACAGGCCAGAAACCTTAACCTTCTATTTAAATGATTGAAATAATAATAATATCTAATTGGCTTTTTTTCATGTAATATTGATGAAAGAATACAAAGTATTATGTTTTTAAATCGCAGATTTATTTGTTGTAATATTAATTCTATGTTTGAATATTTCTTGGGGACGCAAAAGGCACAGATTTTGTGGAATGACCCATATATTTAACCGCTCATTGAAGCTGGGTCAGTGTTTCTCTGCTCCACATGCACACGGGCGGCACAGTGGTTAGCACTGTAGTCTCACAGCAAGAAGGTCACTTTTTGACAGGAGGCCTTTCTGTGTGGAGTTTGGAGGTTCTCTCTGTGTCAGTGTTGGTTTAGACTGGGTCCTCATGCAGGTTAAAACAGACTTGTGTATGGATTAACTGGTTCTTGCTATGAATATAGCCATAGATGCTGGAATGGTGTTAAGAAAAAAATAAACAAACACACACTGGTATTCCTATCATTATGGGTTCATTCAATAGGGTTAATGTTTTTTTTGTTTTTTTTTCTACTGTATCTCCTTACCCTAACCCTACACCTAAAACCTAACCCTCACACAAAACTACAGGCAATTTTTCATTCTGTGTGATAATCTTAAAAACTTGTTTCCTCATGGGGACCAAAAAAGTCCCCACACAGTTAATTTACTGGTATTACTATCCTTGACGTCCTCATAATGTTGGGAATACCAGTACACACACACACACACACACACACACACACACACACACACACACACACACACACTGCCTTTTTTCTCTTGATGTTGCAGCATGTTTGTGATTGTTTCTTCAGTTTAATGTCAGACTGCAGATGAATGATGCTGATGTCTTTACACAGACAGAACCAGAACCAGAATGAATTTGTCGACCGGTTTGCTTTGAAAACTACAAAGGAGAGTTTAGATTAAGGAACACATGTTCACTATTAACTCGTACTTAACAGTGAATGTGTTACTAAATATTGTTGCTCCCCCGGCCACCCTTCAGGAACTGAACCGCCCAGAGTGAGAAAAAGGACTCAGGGCTTCCTCACATCCAGCGCATTTCCTCTGATTCTTTCTTCTTTGAACATTTCCTCATCCGGCCGGTGCTGCAGAGCGCTGAGAACCAGAACAGCCAAAAACAACAGTTTCTTTCCTCTGACCATCAACCTCATGAACAGTTAAACGCCCTCACATTCTCCCCACTGTGTGCGATAAACATTATCTGTGATACCAAACTCACTACTAATATTTAATAAACCGCTACTGTTCTTGTTAATATTGAAATTATGCAGAAAGAAGGTTAACGTTTATGTGCGTAGGACACATCATTTGTTCTTTGTAAATATTAATGTACCCAATGCCTTTTTCAAAACTATCAAAGCTGGAGCTTTCTTTGCTGAAATGCACATTAAATGGCTTTTCACTCAATCCTTAACTAATTTGACCAACGCATTGTAACAAGCAGGACTCGTAGGAAGCGTGTAAGATCCAAGTGCGAGCTTTTATTTACAGATCGTAGTCAGACAGGCAGGGTCAGTATCCAGACAAACAGAGTGACGAAGGCAACACAATAATGTAATCCACAAAACAGGGAGAGCAGTCCAAAAAGTAACAAATAAACAAGGAAAGGAACGGCAGCCGTTTCTTGACTTGATTCATGGAGGTCTGCCGTGACTTGACTCAGGGAGGTCTGCCATGACTTGACTTGACTCAGGGAGGCCTGCCGTGACGACTTGACTCGTGAAGAACAGCGGTAACTTGATCTGGCTCGTGCAGTCCAGCTGTGACTTGATTTGGCTTGTGAAGGTCAGCTGTGACTTGACTTGGCTCATGAAGGTCAGCTGTAGCTTGACTTGGTTCATGAAGGTCAGTTGTGGCTTGACTTGGCTCGGGAATAACAGCAGCAACTTGACTTGGCTCATGAAGATCTGCTGTAACTTGGCTTGGCTTATGGAAATCAGCTGTGGTTGGGCTTAACATAGACAACCCAGCTGTAATTTGACTTGATTCAGGAGCAACAGCTGTAACGTGACTTGACTCAGGAACAACAGCTGTAACGTGACTTGACTCAGGAACAACAGCTGTAACGTGACTTGACTCAGGAACAACAGCTGTAACTTGGCTTGACTTGTGGGGAACAGCTGTGACTTGGCTTGACTCATGGAGAACAACAGCTGTGTCTTGGTTTGACTTGTGGGGAACAGCTGTGACTTGGCTTGACTCGTGGGGAACAGCTGTGACTTGGCTTGACTCATGGAGAACAACAGCTGTGTCTTGGTTTGACTCATGGAGATCAGCTGTATCTTGACTTGACACAGAAACTTGACTTGACCCAGGAAACACAGCTGCAACTTGACTTGAAAACTTGACTTAACTCAGGGAACGCAGCTGCAACGTGACTTGACTTTGAAGCTTGACTTGATACTGGAGGATCAGGCATCACTTGATTTGCCTTGGGTGTGGCAGAGATGATGGAATGAGATGCAGATGAGATGATTTTGGCTTGATGAGGCTCAGGCGTGGCAGCCATCTTGGCCAGGGACTCAGACGGGGCAGCCATCTTGTGGACTGGCTCGGGGGTGGCGGCCATCTTGTGGACTGGCTTGGAGATAGCAGCCATCTTGTGAGCTGGTTGTAGGAGGGCGGCCATGACAGGGGCAGACTCTGGACGGGCAGGCTTGGCGTGAGCAGGCCCTGGAGCGGCAGGCATGGCGTGAGCAAGCTGTGGCTTGGCAGACGTGACGTGAGCAGGCTGTGGCTTGGTGGATGGGGCTTGAACAGGCTTTGACTTGGCAGGCATGGCGTGAACTGGCTTTGGCGTGTTGGACATGACTTGAGCAGGCTTTGGCTTGGCAGGTGTGACGTGAACTGGTTGTGGTGTGGGGGTTACTGCAGGATTGCGGGGTCCCTCATCCGCAATCCCAACAGTAAAGGACGATCCACTTAACAGCAGGGCATAATCAATATACTGTTCAAGAGACCAGTGAATTTTTCCTCCAGGTAGGTAGGAACGAATGGGTTCATTTAATCCATGCCGAAAAATGTCCTTAAGCGCCACATCATTGAAAGTTACCAAGTGGCACAGCTCGCAAAAGTCCATGGTATAATCTTCAATATTATGGTTACCTTGACGGAGGCGGAAGAGGCGTGATGCAGGATCCATGGTGATCTGTGTTTCCAAAAGCCGCTGGATCTTTGAGAGGCGAAGTATTCTGTAACAAGCAGGACTCTTAGGAAGCGTGTAAGATCCAAGTGCGAGCTTTTATTTACAGATCGTAGTCAGACAGGCAGGGTCAGTATCCAGACAAACAGAGTGACGAAGGCAACACAATAACGTAATCCACAAAACAGGCAGAGTCCAAAAACCAGGGAGAGCAGTCCAAAAAGTAACAAATAAACAAGGAAAGGAACGATAGCAAAAACTAGACAGAACTATGGAAAAACAAAAGCAAAACTATGATAATAAAACAAAACCGTGGCAATGACAAAAACAGGGCAATGGAAAAACAGGGATAAACGCTTGGTAGAGTCCGCAACAGCAAAACAATACTTCGCAGAGTCTGTTTGGAAATGGCCTCCCTTTATGGCCACCAAACAGGAAGTTACCAACGAGGCAGCAGAGGGAGCAGCAACAGTCAGTTCATGGGTAAGGGCTCCCTCTGCTGGCTTGGCGTTATACGCATATTATATAATAGAAATGTTTAAGCTCATGTTGAGACATCTGACTTGGTGCACACTTTGTAAAGTTGTAAAGATCACTTCAGAAATTTAGAGGAGACGAATGTGAGAACTCCTGAATTTGTAGTGTAGGAGAAAAGTCTGAACACAGTGTGTGATGTTGTTGAGATCTCTTCCAAAACTTTAAAGGAGACCATTGTGAGAGTGTAAGAGGTGTTTTCTCAGAAGACCGGTGTGAGAAGCAGTAAACTTAAAAGTCTCCATTTAATTTTAAAGTAATGTCATTTTTGTTTAGGGATCTTAAAGGGATCTCACTTTTAATTTTTCTATCCTTTGGGAGGTGTTGCATATACAGTGCTGAGTACTGAAGGTACATTTAGTAGGCCTTAATCTTCTGAAATGTACTACCATTTAAATGATTGTTTCGGCATTTGTAATATGAGGACTAGCATCTGTCTACTAAAATAAAATCGAAGACATCTGAAGACAAAGCTGATAACTAGATGAGACATTAAGCCAGCACTTAATATCCTGAGCTTAGAAAAAACACATCTGAATCATAGTCTTACGGGCAGCACATGGAATCTGCAACTGCTCCCCAGACAGCACGAGTTGGAGTACTTTCCTGCTCCTGTTCTCTGCTTTCTTCTCCCATTGGTTCCTGCCTCTCATCCTACTGTCCTGACCATTAAGGATGAAAAACCTGAATGTAATAAAAGACAGAGCGAGCCTCTGAGCAATAAAATGCTCCTATACTGGAGTCTTGAAAGAGGTTACAGTGAGACAGTAAAGAGATCTCCCATGTTCCTCACACCACATTCTGAGGCTAAAGTCTCCTGCTGTGTCACGGAGCGCTCAACAGTGTCTCTTGCTTCTCCAGCGTCTCTTTCAGGGGCTTTCAACGTCGACACTGAACGTCCAGTGAGATATAACGCCACGCCAGAAGATTTCTTTGGTTACAGCGTTTATCAGACTGAATTTGGAAACAGGAAACGGTGAGTCACACACTGGTCGCTAGGGTGTTGTGAGTGGTCGCTAGGTGTCTTGTATGTCTGATTGATTGTGCGGCTGTTTTTCTCAGGATCATTGTTGGAGCTCCATTACAAGGAAATTCAACAGGACAAATGTACAGCTGCACCGCAGATCTGCGGTCCTGCGAACAGCTGCAGCGGCCAGGTATCGCCATCACAGCCCATCTATCAGTGACTGCTGGTGACTTTCATTGCTTTTGTACTGAGCTGATGATGATATTGTGCTCTCTCTCTGCTGGTGTTTGACAGGTTCAGAGAGCGTCCGCTTCTTCGGCATGTCTGCTGCTGTGTCGTCTTCTGCTGTGACTGTAAGTTCAGTGTCTCTCACAGTCAGACCTCCTTCATGACATGTTCATGTTCACAGACCCTTAAAATATGGTATATGGTAAATGCAAGAATTAGATATATTAAGATTATTATTGAGCATTAGATATATCCAGGCCGAGCTACAATTACAGGTTATAAATTATCCACCCGCACCTATATTTTTCTCTGATTTAGATAACCGCACCCGATCGTCATTTACAATTATTCTAATTCTTAGTTTTGCATGATGATATGATGAAATGGATGGTTCATTTTTAACAGCAGATTGATTCAGCTGATCTGCACATCGCTGCACACTTATATAAGCTTAATCGCTCGTGCTTTTAAGCCAAATCCACGCTAAAAAGAATAACGTTAACTGACATCTGGACGTGACTTTCCGCAATCTCTGATGAAATCGGTTGGGTGTTTGGACGTCTACTGGATCCTTGGGCAAATGTTTACAGGGGTTCACACAGTTTAAGAAATTTCTGATAATAAAAATCAAATTCTTTTCATTTAAGGTATTGTTTTCCTTATAATGTACTGATTCAAATTAGTAGTTAATAATAATTTTTACTTTTACTACTCTGCAAATCCGGCGCGGGCGCATCAGGCGCAATCATCAAACATATTTCAAAGGAAGCTGGCGCCACGGTCCTTACCGTCTTTACTATGTGTTTTGAGCGAATATTTGCATTTATTCACATACGTTTGAATTAGATATGGTGGCCTGTCATGATTTTGGCTAATGCAGGACACTACTGAATGATACGGATCAGAGGGGGTTTAGAAGTGGGTATACGCAAAGCCGACTGATTAAGAAATGGGTATATGCAAGTACTGTACTGCACTACACCACTGCATATTAACACAGGCGTAACTCCCTTCAAACTTTACCTGGAACGTCACCTTTTCTGTCACAACTTTTCGAACAGGCGAACACACAAATAGACACACACACAACATATTTAAAACAGGTTAATATTTTAGAAATGTAGTTAATATTTGCATCATTACTGATTTATCTCATCCACCCGCGACCCACCCGCAAATAATCAGAATGCATTTTTTTCTTACCCGACCCGCGGATTATCCGCAGCGCCCGGGAATATAACCGCCATCCGCGCATCACTAATATATATATATATATATATATATATATATATATATATATATATTATATACAATTTGTATTATATATATATGTAAGGGATAATCAACGGTTTGCCGTGCATAAGGATTTTAAATGCACGACGTGGAGGCTAATAACCGCCCAATGCGAAGCTTGTTGCCGAGGAATATAATGTAGGAATCTACTAACTAGGCTATTTTATTAATGAGAATTAGCGTTTATGTATGTGTGCAGTGCAATGGGATCTCGACCTCTCTGTGTGTGTTTGTGTGCATCAATTAAAGCAGCGCATTAATATAGAACAGTGATTAAACTGACTTGGAACTACCTGTGCATTAAATGGTTTTACTGCACACCTGCCAGCCAATCAGAATCCAGTATTCAGACAGACCATGGAATATATATATTACGTATATATTATTATATATATTACGTTGTATATAATATATATATTACACAACAGTTCTGTCTGGTTCTCGAATCTGATTGGCTAATAAGTGTGTGAGTTATTAGAGTCCAACAGAACTCTGACAGCCGTTTCACCGTTTGCAATTGTATGACTGCAATTTTATGAACTATATTCAGATTGAAATATTATAGCTGGAAGTTAACAAAAGTAGTAAAAAAAAAAAAATCTGGGTATGTAAATTTCCACTTTACCTGAATTCACCCTAATCCTACTGTTTTGATGTTTGCTTTTTTTCATTGTGTGGTTTTTTTTTTCTGAATTGTATAAACATCCTCAAACACCACTGTAATTATCAATTATGATGTTAATCCCACAACAATTAAAAAACAAAAACATACCGTCCCTGTTTTTTTAACTAATCACAAGTGAGATTTAAGTGATATTTTGACCACTGAACTAGGAAATGTCTCTGGTTTTCATTTCAGAAATATGGTCACCTTAACATTTTCACTTAGCGGTTTGTAGGCTTGTCACGGACCCAGTCATTTGTGAAGTGAACGTGGGCTTCCATAGATTTAAAATTTTGAAACAGACCCTCGGTATAAACACTCACAGCACAGACATTCTCTTGCAGGCACCTCATTCGGATCCGTTTCTTGCGTCTGGTAGAAGTTTGTCACTGTATCAGAGTTCTGCACGGGTCCTGTTTGATAAACCCGCACCTCCCAGACAGATTATTATTAACAACCAAAAGAACTGAGAACATGATCAAGATCAGGGGCATTTTTAGGATTTGAAAACATCCGGGGCTAGTGGTGGTGGATGGGAGCTCACATCATACTTGCATAAGATTTTGTTACACACAGGTGAAAAAAAATAAGAGCTCCAAGTTAACCCATAGTCAGTGTGCAAACTGAACAAAGAAAAAAGGTTGATGACCTGACTCACCCCTCTTCTGATTGTGTGAGCAAAGTTATTGTCAGGCATTCACCACAGCCACCTCCATCTGCCACGTTACCCACAGCACCGCCCACTCGTTCAGCGTCACCGGAGTGCTGATTGCACGCACCTGCAGCCACTTACCACGCCCTATAAAAGACACTCTAGCTCAGTCTATCATTGTCTGGTCTACCGTTCACTACCCCTGTGTTATTCCCAGACCTATGTTACTTGTTCAAGGACTCTCCTGTATGTGCTTCAGCCTTGCTGTGCTTCACAGTGGTCTGTTAACAACCCAACTTTCCAAGGACAGTCAGATAAGCTATTTGAACCACCATTACGCCTTGCATCCTGTGTTTTCTACTATTGTCAATAAACTTCACAGTTTTACTGCTTACCACTGTTTCTGCTCTGGTTGACTCGGGGTCATCTGGTAACTTCATCTCACAAGAATGCCTAAGTCAACTGCAACTTTCACGCCAACGCCATTTTCAAGAATACGCCGTCAAAACCATCCAGGGAAAACCACTCGGATGTGGGATGAGTTGTCACTCATCACCCTTCATCACACTGCAAGTTGATCTGTTCCATGTGGAAAGCATTCGGTTCCTGGTACTGGAGGAGTCCACCGTGAGTATCATCCTGGGACGGCCATGGCTCCAACAACATCTCCCTGAACTCAGCTGGGACCCGTGCGACATCACCCGGTGGAGGGATTTCTGCTATCATCAATGCCTTACCAACCTCCCAAGACCATCTACTGTCTCGATTCATCTGTCATCCACCTAGGTTGAAAGCCCAGAGCCTGAGATCGTTCCCGAAATACCAGCTGAGTACATGGTGTTCCAGGATGTCTTCAGTAAGCAAGCAGCCACTCATTTACCAACACACCGGCCATGGGACTGTGCCATCGAACTGCTGCCTGGCGCACAACTACCTAAGGGAAAGGTCTATCCCCTGTCCATCCCGGAGTGCCAGGTGATGGAGGAGTATATAGCGGAAGCTCTGGAACAAGGAGTCATCCAATCATCCACCTCGCCGGCTGCTTCAAGCTTCTTCTTCGTGGGCAAGAAGGATGGAGGTCTTCGGCCCTGCATTGATTATCGCCAACTTAACTCGCAGATTGTTCAACAGCCCTATCTTCTACCCCTGGTGCCTGCCGCCCTCGAAGAGCTTCGTGGAGCACAAAAGTCTTCACGAAGCTGGACCTGCGGAGTGCTTACAACCTTGTTTGTGCGGGGGACGAGTGGAAGACAGCCTTCATTACATCTACTGGGCACTACAAATATCGGGTAATGCCATACGGATTATCTATCAGTCCCTCTGTCTTCCAAACGTTTATGAACGAGGTGTTCCGGGAGTTCCTGCATTGGTTTGTGGTGGTCTATATTGATGACATTCTCATTTACTCCCGTAACCAGGCCGAACATCACCAGCACGTCCAGCAGGTCCTTCAGAAACTCTGTGACCACAGTCTGTACCTCAAACTTGAAAAGTGCGAATTCCATCAACCATCTGTTCAGTTCCTGGGATATAACATTAGTGCCGAGGGTGTGCAAATGGACCAGGGGAAAGTCAACGCCATTCTGAACTGGCCACCACCAAGCAGTATCAAGGAACTTCAGTGCTTTCTGGGATTCGCCAACTTCTACCGCAGATTCATCAAAGATTACAGCTCCATCACCGCTCCGTTAACCTCCCTCCTGCGGGGTAAACCCAAGCATCTCACTTGGAACCCCGCGGCCCACAAAGCATTCCAATGGCTGAAATCCAGCTTTAGTACTGCTCCTGTGCTACATCACCCGGACCCCGAGCGACCCTTCACTGTGGAGGTAGACGCTTCCACCACCGGAGTCAGAGCGGTACTATCACAAGCGGCCAGTGAGTCATCCCTCCTCCATCCCTGTGCTTATTTCTCTCACAAGCTGTCTCCGGCGGAGCAAAATTATGATGTAGGAAACCGTGAACTGCTCGCCATCGAGTTGGCCCTGGAGGAGTGGCGTCACTGGTTGGAGGGAGCCAATCATCCGTTCACCATAATTACTGATCACAAAAATCTGCAATATCTACGTGAAGCTCGAAGACTCAACCCTCGACAGGCCCGTTGGGCACTCTTTTTGCCCCGATTCAATTTCACCATCACCTACAGACCGGGGGCAAAGAATATCCCAGCAGATGCTCTTTCACGTATGTTCTCTCCAGAAGCTCCTACCGAACCGGAACCCATAATTCCCTCCAACTTGATCGTTAGTCCCATCATATGGGATCTGGACCGGGAGATCCAACAAGCCACCCTCCAGGAGCCAGCTCTGCCGGAATGCCCAGAGGGGAAAATCTACGTACCCCGCTCCAATGTCAATCCCTTCTGGGCACAGCTCATGACTCTCCGGGCTCTGGACACCCAGGCAGCAGTAGGACCCTCTCGCTTTTACAATCTCGTTACTGGTGGCCCAGTATGCACCATGACACCATCAGGTACGTCCAAAGCTGCTCAGTCTGTGCCAAGTCTAACTCACCCCGTCAACTTCCTACAGGAAAGCTGGTTCCACTACCTATCCCACAGAGGCCCTGGTCCCATCTCGGAATAGACTTCATCATGGACCTACCCGTCTCCGAAGGTAACACCAGTGTCCTGGTTATTGTGGATCGTTTCTCTAAGTCTTGTAAATTGATTCCTTTTGAAGGGCCTGCCCACAGCTATGGAGACAGCTGAACAACTGTTCCACCAAGTCTTCCGACACTTTGGTCTCCCTGAAGAGATTGTATCGGACCGGGGTCCTCAATTCATCTCCCACGTCTGGAAAGCATTTTTCAAGCTACTTGGTATATCTGTTAACCTTTCTTCTGGTTACCACCCACAGACTAATGGCCAGACTGAGAGGAAGATCCAGGAGCTTGGACGCTACCTCCGGGCATACTGCCAGGACGACCAACACAGCTGAAGCAGGTTCCTCCCGTGGGCCGAGTACACACAGAACTCCCTGCGTCAAGACTCTACAGGACTAATGCCGTTTCAGTTCGTACTCGGTTACCAGCCTCCGCTGTTCCCTTGGACGGAGGAACCCTCTAATGTTCCAGCTGTAGACCACTGATTCCAAGAGAGCGAGAGTGTGGGACTCAGCACACCATCATCTTCAACAGGCAGTTCGCAGACATAAGATCTTCGCTGATGCCAGGAGGAGAGCAGCACCCATCTACCAACCTGGGGACTTAGTCTGGCTCTCCACTCGTGATCTGCGACTGCGTCTGCCCTGCCGCAAGCTGAGTCCTCACTACATTGGCCCATTTCGCATCCTGAGGCAGATCAACGAAGTGACATTTCAGCTTCAGCTCCCACCCAGGTATCGCATCCACCCCACCTTTCATGTCTCCTTATTAAAACCATTTTCTCCCTCTGCCACAGACCCTCCTGGAGCTGAAGCTGAGCCCCCTCCTCCGGAAGTACTGGACCAGCCTTCGATTTTCACAGTTCATGAAATCCTGGATTCACGGCGTCGAGGGGGGCGCTTGGAGGTCGACTTACCTGGTCGACTGGGAGGGGTACGGCCCGGAGGAGAGATCTTGGGTGCGTCGAGACGACATCCTGGACCCCTTACTCATGCTGGAATTCCATCGCAACCAACCGGATCGTCCAGCCCCTCGCAGTCACTGACGCCCTCGTCGTCATGTTTGGGCATCGGGAGCCGCCCCTGGAGGAGGGGGTAATGTCAGGCGTTCACCACAGCCACCTCCATCTGCCACGTTACCCACAGCACCGCCCACTCGTTCAGCGTCAGCAGAGTTCTGATTGCACGCACCTGCAGCCACTTACCACGCCCTATAAAAGACACTCTAGCTCAGTCTATCATTGTCTGGTCTACCGTTCACTACCCCTGCGTTATTCCCAGACCTATGTTACTTGCTCAAGGACTCTCCTGTGTGTGCTTCAGCCTCGCTGCTCTTCACAGTGGTCTGCTAACAACCCAACTTTCCAAGGACAGTCAGATAAGCTATTTGAACCACCATTACGCCTTGTATCCTGTGTTTTCAACTATTGTGAAACTTCACAGTTTTACTGCTTACCACTGTTTCTGGTCTCTTCCCTTTGGCAAATGTGACAGTTATATTGTGCTTTCGATTTTTAGCTCATTTGACAGATACTTTGCCAAAGCAGTGGCACGAAATAATGTTGTTACACTATGAAAAGTAAATATTAATCACTGCAAATAGCAAACAAGTATTATAACAAAATTATAACTTTACAAAAATACATTACACAAATAAAATACATTTGAAAATGTATTTACAACTGTAACAAATATATTTGCATGCAAAAATAGGGGCCCTTTTTTTTTTTTTTTTTTTTTTTTTTTTTAATGGTTACATTTTAATTTTATTAATAAAAAAAATGTCTAATTAAAACAATGAAATGTATACAGTTTAATGTCAATTTACCAAAAGTTAAGTTATGTTTAGGGCCCTATAAAATGTTTTATTTTTTCTCACCTTATGTTTTATTGTTACCAAATTTGTTTCAGCATGTCTATTTATTTGAATGCATAAAACAACTTTTATTTCTACAACAGCCTTATGAAATTCTGTGTTGTGTATTTACACTTTTCTGGTTATCAAAGAAAGGCATAAAATATTCATTTATCTTTTAATGAATAAAAATTTAATTTTATTTTTGGCAAATACAGGGGATGTACTATTAAAAATGTAAAAGATGGAAGAAATATTTTGTAACAAAGTTTTATTTTTTTTCAAAAGCAGTAGTAGTAATACTGTAGGTACGTACATTCTACTGAATGATAGTAATTTTTTTTTTTTTTTTTTTTTCTGGCACAATGTCTACAAGCTAAACCGAACTTTTTATTTTGATGGGTTGCTGTGAATGCCTTTAAATTTCTGTGAGTACTCTAGTTTTACTCAAATGAAATGGTGAACTATTCACAAAGTACTCCCAGAGTGGTTCTGGAGATGTTGTTCATGCATTTTTTTATAACAGACGCTGAAATCACTGCAAGCGGCATGCACGCTTCAGTAAGTGTGGAAACTGAGCGTCTGCACCATTCATTCATAACGAGACAAGCAGAACATGTAGGATTCATATTTACACATTTACAGTCCATATCGCCACTTGATTGAAGTGTAATGACCGGCTTTTGATTAATTCATTCAAACTTTCAGAAATTCCGTGAATTTCTCAGAAATCATAGAGCCATACAAAAACATTCGGGGCTAGAGAAAAATCTTTCGGGGCTCGAGCCCTGAATGATTGGCCCTAGCGACGCCCCTGATTAAGATTATTTAAAATATAATGGAATTCCCAAAGTTGTATGATCAATCAAAAACAGAGATTAATAAATAAATAAAAAAAAAAAAAACCATCCAGAGCATGCGTGTATACGAGTTGGTTTACCAGGTAAAAATACAATTGTGTAAAATGTCATAGTTAACTGTGTCTGACATGAAAATCACACTAGTCACTGTCCCATAAAATGATAAATAGCAAATAACACGTATACTGTTTTCGTTATGTTTTATTTCGTTATTTCGGAGTGCTGTGCATTCGGGGGCCTAATTGAGCTCCCTGATGCACATGACGCTTGTGTCTTCTGTCTGGGCCGAGCCCACGGAGAGGCAGCACTGGATGGGCCTGACTGTCCTTTTTGTGAGGAAATGACAGTCACAACCCTCCGAGCCAGGGTTTCCGTGATCCTAAACTGCACGCCGACCAGTCCATTGCCTCTGCCCCCCCATCGCCGTCGAGCGTGGGAGGAAAGGCATGTCGGCTCAGTTCCAGCATGTTCATCACTCAAAAGAGCCACCTGATTCATTCACGAAGGCCAGCCTCCACCCCTCGGATGACGCGCGGGATCTGGTCTCATTTGGTGCTGCAGAGGACGAAGTGGATGATGACGACGCCATGTCGACTGTAGCCTCTGGTTCAGGTGACTGGTCCGCCTGCCAGGAGTCGAAGGCTTCCCACAGTGAGGTGCGCGAGCCCCCGGCCCCGATTGACGAAGAGCTGGTGAAGATCATGTCTGAAGCTGTACAGGATTTGGGTCTTGATTGGTCCCCCCCCCCCAAGCAACCAACCAAGAACAGATTGGACATGTGGTCTCTGCAGTCGGGCCGCCAGGTTGCCGCCCCCCAGAGACCCGCTCCCTTTTTTTTTGAGGTACATGAGGAGATCTTGCGGTCTTAGCGCTCCCCCTATTCAGCCCGAGCCCAAGCCGCAGGATCGCGTATGCTCTCCTCTGTCGACGGAGCCGACCGCTGGGGTTATACTAAGTCGCCGCCTGTCGAAGAAGCAGTTGCAGCACATCTTTGTTCATCTGCACGTGGGTGGAAATCTGCGCCATCGCTTAGGGAAAGAACTTCGGCGTGGACGTGCTATCCAAAGGGGGTCCGGTTCATGGATAGTGGAGGCTGCACCCACAGACCATTCAGATGATTTGGAGCCTGTTCAGAGAGGCGAAGATCAAGGAAAACACACATTGTCAGCTGTTCTTCTCACTGACGAACACGCCTCTGGAGGGGGCTGCTCTCTCGAGTCGCTGGCCCAAGAAGCGCAAATATGCGTTTCCCCTAGTGAAGATTATGCTGCTAGTGCTGCAGAAAATCAGAGAGGAAAAGGGGACTGTGCTTCTGGTCGCACTGAGCTGGCCCAACCAGCCGTGGTTTCCAGAGTTGGTAGAGCTCCTAACGGCTCCCTCGTGGCCAATTCCATTATGGAGAGATCTCTTATCTCAGGCAAAAGGCTCGGTGTGGCACCTCAGGCCGGAGCTATGGAACCTGCATGTTTGGCAGGTGAGCGCAGAGGGCAGACACTAAACATATCTCAACGAGTTTTGGATACAATTGCAGAAGCGAGAGCTCCATCTACCAGATGTCTGTACAGTCTGAAATGGAAAGTTTTCTCTTCATGGTGTATTACGAAAGATCAGGACCCAGCCAGCTGTGATGTGTCCATCATTCTATCATTTTTGCAGGACTGCTTGGATGCTGGGAGCACGCCTTCTACTCTAAAAGTGTATGTGGCTGCTATTTCAGCTTTCCATTTGCCTATTGGTGATCGTTCGGTCGGTAGCGCGGAGGTTGTGTCCGTTTCGCCCTAATATGGTACCAGTTTGGAATCTGTCCTTAGTGCTTAGTGCACTTGCCGAGCCACCCTTTAAGCCGCTGCTTTCGGCAGAACTGAAGGTGCTCTCATTCAAGACGGCGCTCTTGCTCACTTTGGCATGTGGCAAGAGGGTGAGCGACTTACATGCACTGTCTTCAAACACTGCGTGTATAGAGTTCGGCAAGGATGACTGTATGTTTAGACTGCAGCCTAAGCGGAGGTATGTGCCTAAAGTGCTTTCTACATCGTTTAAAGCGCAGGTCATCACACTTCAGGCGTTTGCTCCTCAGGATTCAGAGCCAGCGGCACACCCACTATGCCCAGTCTGTGCCCTGCGAGTTTATGCTTCTAAGAATGAGTCCTGTCCGTGGGGAGTACACGGCCACTCCATGAGAAAAATGGCTTTGTCGTGGGCTTGGGCAAAAGGTATGTCGATTCAGGATATTTGTCTGGCAGCAGGATGGTCTTCACAAGACACTTTTGCCAGATTTTAAAACCTGGAGATTCCGTCATTCGCACCGCTTGTTCTGTCTGTGCAGTGATGGATCTACAGCTTGGCTGTTGTCCGCACCTGGCCATGCCCCCCAGAGGACCAGAGTGGTTTCGACTAGGTCCGGTAGACCCAGGATGTGCCTATAATGGAAAACTGTAGTCAGCGCTCTATAGATGCATTTGAGCTGTTTGACAGCGGTAAGTGCACTGTTTTTCTTATGTATTGAGTGGTATAAAACTGTAAATGTACATGGCTCCAGCAGCACTGCTGCCAGTCCGTGTGTAGTCAAGTCAAGTCAAGTCACCTTTATTTATATACCGCCTTTAACAATACAGAATTGTGACAAGGCGGCTGTACAGTATTAGATAGGAAACAGTACATCAACAATGCCAAAGGCAACAGTAAACACTCACATTTTAGGTAAAGGTAGTTAATCAAAAACAATAAAATAAAATGCAATATTGTGTTGAGAGAAAGTGTCCCCAACTAAGCAAGCCAGAGGCGACAGCGGCAAGGAACCAAAACTCCATCGGTGACAAATGGAGAAAAAAACCTTGGGAGAAACCAGGCTCAGTCGGGGGGCCAGTTCTCCTCTGGCCAAAGGTCCCGTGGTCTTGTGCCGACAGCCGTCTAGGTGACGAGGTCTTCACTGTGGATCCGTCTCTGGGGCTCATCTAGTTGATGTGGACTCCGATGACATTCAGGGCTGTAGAGGTCGTCACTAGGTGCTGATCCACCATCTGGGCTGGGTTCGGACTGGATCCGGGGGACTGCAGTGACCATCTGATCTGGATACGGACTGGATCTGGTGGTTAATGTGACCTCGGGATAAGAGAGAAACAGACTAATATTAGCGTAGATGCCGTTCTTCTGACGATGCACTGAGTACATCGGGTGTTATGGGACGTGTTCCCGGTTCCGGTTGACCTAATTAATGCAGCCTAACAATCCTTTAACGGATTTGAATTATAAGAATATGTTGATGTGTTATGTGTAAGCAAGGTTAAAGAGATGGGTCTTTAATCTAGATTTAAACTGACAGAGTGTGTCTGCGTCCCGAACATTGTAGGGTAGATTGTTCCAGAGTTTGGGCGCTAGATAAGAAAATGATCTCCCGCCCGCGGTTGATTTTGATATTCTAGGTATTATCAAATTGCCAGAGTTTTGAGAACGCAGCGTAGTGTTATGCTGTATTACTGTGCTTAGTCCCACTTGGCTAGAGCTGGAGGGCATTGTTTTTCCCTGAGTGCTCTATGAAGCAGTTAACATGCTTGGCTCGTTAGACTCTTCTCGTCGGGTATGGAGAATACAACACATCGGGATTGTACACATTCCCCAAGCGTAAGCTACGCAGTGTCGAGAGACTGAACTTGATAGGGAACGTCTCCGGTTACATATGTAACCTCGGTTCCCTGAAAGGAGGGAACGAGACACTGCACACGCTGCTGTGTTGTAATTAGTCTTGTACCTGTTCGAACAGTCAAAAGATTTTGAGATAATGACGCTCAGCTCGACCTATATATAGTGGGTGGCTCCGCCCCTAGCTCGAATGCTCGAGTGTCATTGGCTGGTGAAGTTTTACCAGTGCAATGCAATCAAGCTTCAGTATTTGGGAGAAGGGTGATAATCCCAAGCGTAAGCTACACAGTGTCTCGTTCCCTCCTTTCAGGGAACCGAGGTTACGTACGTAACCGGAGACGTTTTAAGTCTCGCCTGATGTGGCCTCACAATATGGCGGCATCCCCTTGTTTGCGTCCCAGAATGCACTGCGCAGTGACGTCAGTTGGCAAGCCCTATCCACCTGTTTCCGAGGGGCGCTACTGTAAAAAAGAACGTGGGAACAACTTCCGGTGAGGCGGCGGTAGTAGTATACCCCAATGGTATTTTGTTTGCTAATTAGTGAGAGGCTAAGTGTTTTTCGGATCATTGTTTACTTTGTAAAGTTGCAAAACTTTCTGAGAGATGTTGTTACGGTGCTCAGGAACAACATGTGCTGTTCGAAGCTGTGCTCCCACATCATTATAACAAGTCTGGATCGCCAAATCTTGAATTACTGTTAACTGGTGATGAGACATTTGAACCGAGGCTTCGGACCTTGTGTTAAGGGGTGTGCCAGATGAAGCCTCGATTTGAGGCTTGTGTTGTTAACATAGAAATCACAAAACCAGTGACAAATGAAGCCTCACTTTCTCTCCAGTCCCGTGCGCGATTCACTTTGTGTGTCGGTTCGAATCCCCAGATATTACTTACTCATTATGTTTTATTAATTTTATTTATTTTTTTTAAATATCCAGTCATACAAGCAATATAAAAAAAATACAAATTATTTCAGGGAAATTAAATATTTGCCATATGCAGTTCATATGTGTACACTGTCCTTCTATTACATCATATAGATATTCATACTGGCATTTAAATGCTACAGTTTCAATGGGTAAATGAATTGATCAGAGACAGAAATTCAACAAACAAACAAACACACACACGCACACGGAATGTGTGGTGAATGTTTCATCCGACGGAGTTTCTTTTACAAGCTTTTGGCTGCTTTATTTTTTACCAGCCACCAGGTTGCGCTATTTTCGACACTCGAAGCTTTGAATCTTTTCCCGAAATGGTCAGAGGAAAATGTCAGTGCTTCACAAGGCCTTATTTGCCCATCACGACTGTCAACTGTTGAATGAATAAGTGTCACCTCCCGCTTGTTTACTTTGTTACACTTTTGACGCAAGACCTCATGGGGCATAGAAACTTGTGGATACTAAAAAAGGTTTTAATCTTTAGCTTCAATTTGAGCAGAAGCAATGAAAGGATATTTCCAGAATTAAAAGTTGATGGTATTGAAATACTTTCTTCCTCTTGTAATAATAAAAATATTAGACAATTTTTGCAATCAAAACATAAAATCTTACCTAGAAGAAAATTCTTTTGGAATGCAAACATTTCTGATATTAATTGGAAAAGGACCTGGTCAAATGTATTTTGAATAAAGAGGTGCATTTTAAAATACTTCACAAAATTTACCTATGTAAAGTAGCTCTTTGTAAATTCATGGACATTGACAATACTTGTAGTTTCTGTAATGCACATGAGGAAGACTTGTGTCATTTGTTTTATAATTGTGATTTGTCTCTGATTTTGCTCTGATGTTAGTGCCTTTCTATTTCTGCAAAGAAATGTCAACTATATGCTTTCTGTAAAAGATGTTATTTGTATTTATTCACACAAAAGTAAAGATTATGTTGTTAACTTTTACATTTTGCAAGGTAAATATTATATTCATAAACAGAAATTTGTGAAAAATCACCCTTTACAGATGACAGGATATTAACGTTACCACAAACAATGGTTTCATTGTGAATTAGTGATGGGTCATTCTTGAACGATTCGTTCATTTTGAACGAATCCTTAATGTGACTCGGGACGAACGAGTCGTCTCGGGGAGTGATTCGTTCAGTCGCACATGCGCAACATCCTATTAGGTTCTGTACTGGAATTAGTTCATCTGTTTCGAGTCTTCGGGTTTTTGGAGTCGTTCGTTCATCTTATGGGGCTGTCACGTGATGAACGAACGACTTGAACCCGAAGACTCCAGAGATGAACTAATCAATTCTCTTTCCGGCTCAGACTGCATTGTTTAAGCTTATTGGGCTGTCAGGTGATGAACGAACGACTCAAACCCGAAAACTTGTCAGATAAGAGGTGAGGTGAGCCAATCATAGATTAAAGACCCAGGTAAACAATGAATTAATCTTTTCTGTTTCTTATAGCATTATAGTTTTGTTTTGTTTGTAGTGTGATCAACGGTTGTGTAAGCAGTAGATGTGTTAGGGAGGCAACACGTAACATTTTAATTATATTTTGCTAAAATGAATGAAATGACTCGAGAAAAGATTTGTTCATTTTGCTGAACGAGACTCAAAGGTCCGAGTCGGTAAAATGATCCGAACTTCCCATCACTAATGCCTATGAGTCTACGAGTGTGATACTACTCATATATATAAGAAGAGTTCAGATGCAAAAGCCTCTAAATCCATCTGACATATTTCTTTAAAATCAGCATTTCTTTCTGGCTACTTTGTATAGGTTTCTATGTAAGTACTGGTACTTCTGAATGGGCTGAGGCTGGAATTTAGCGAGTTTGAAGTAGAAATATTTGATGGACGTTTAATATGTGTCAGGAGCATTCACTTAGTATCATTATCTCATTTTTGACTGAGAAACGTATAAATGTGACATCATTTTCTAGCACTGGTTTCAGCTGATTTTGTGATTTGCTGAAGCTCCTCGTGTTTCAGATTCCATGTGTCTCTTTCTCAGAGCTGCAGTCCGTATGTTCCTCATGAGTGTGATGGAAACTCGTATCTGAACGGCGTTTGCTACCAGTTCAACAGCAGCTTACAGGCCGTCTCACACTTTACAGCCGCTTACCAAGGTCTGATGAGCCTCACAACCAAGACTTCTAGCACTTGATACAGTTTAACAATTTCAGACTCCAATATTACAAACCATATATTGCTTTATTTCATTTCATTTGGAGGTAGCCTATATGTATCAACAACTCAATTTTACATTAAAGACAAAATATGTAATATACTTGGGAAAGCATGGATTTGGTTTGATTGCTAAATGAAGTAAGCACTGAGTTTCTGTGTCTTGTGATCTTTCTGCAGAATGCACCAAGAGAGAAGTCAATCTGGTGTTTCTCTTTGATGGATCCAGCAGTATGAAAGCACATGAGTTTCAGATGAACAAAGACTTCATTAAAGATGTTATGAAAAAACTTTCAAACTCATCCATAAAGGTAAAACAATCCATCAACTATATAAATGTGGAAATACTGAACATGTGAAAATCAGTCTGCAAAAGTGTACAGTACAAACACTGTACTGTAATGAGGTGTGAACATGACGTCTAATGATGTTAATGATGTTGTTTGTTGTCTTTCTGTGTGTCAGTTTGCTGCTGTCCAGTTTTCATCAGAAATACGAACTGTGTTTGATTTTAACGATTATCAGAACGGCTCCGCTGAAGGGAAACTCATGAAAGAGAAACACATGAAATCTCTCACAAACACATATAATGCAATCAACTACGTTCTGTGAGTGAAACCTTCATACAGTTATGAATGCTCTGTGAATTTACACTTTAAGAGGAAAAATGAATGTAGATGATTTTTTTTTTCTGGACTGTAAAACACTGTTGCTGAAGTTTGACTCACTCTATAAAAGAGAAATAAAAATAAATAAATAAAAAATATTGGTCTAGAAAGTACAGAAGCACATTGACAATAATCTATGATTTATTATATCGTCAGAAATAATCTGCTGAATGACGTGTCGTCTGGAGCCAATCCCAACGCTCAGAAAGCTCTGGTGATCATCACAGATGGAGAACCCAGTGATAATGATAATGGAAATTTCCTCAACAGATGTGATGAGCAAAATATCCTGCGTTACATCATTGGGGTGAGTTTCCTTGAAGCTCAAGCAGGTCATTTACATTGAACGTTCAGACAGTTTGGTGATTTGGTGTCACTAGTCGTGCGGAAATGACACACTACACACTTTTGTTCAGGTGGGAAAGGTTAGTCCAGACACACTCACTCGCCTGGCATCAGAACCGAAACACAACAACACCTTCTACATTCAAGAGTACAATAGACTCCAAGGACTTCTTGACAACCTGCAAAAAAAGGCCTACAATATTGAAGGTAAAATGCAAATGAAAGGAAAATGAGTTTTCAAATAAAAGCAGGTGATGAAGAATGCACTGATGATTGTTAGAGTTTTCCTTCTGTGTTTCAGGGTCAAATGAAGTACACAGCAGTGACAGACAGAGAGAGCTGTCACAGAGTGTGTTCAGTGTTGTCTACTATGAGGTAAGAGCTGCTTATGGTAAATTTCAGTTTGAGTGATTTTTGTTAAGGTGAGGTTTCAATGAGGTTTCAGTGAGTTTGCAATCTCCTGGGGGCTCTTGAGGGAACTGCCGAGGTTTGGGAGTTCATAAAGAGCTAATTACTAAAAAAGTATTACAAAATTTAAATAAATACTTTCTAAAACAAAAACAATCCAGAAAATGATGAAATCATTTTACCATAATGACCCAAATATAAGACAGCCCTGGTTAGAGGTCAGCAGGAAGGGACCAAAATGCAGAGTGAGTGAGACAAACTAATATTTATTAACAAGTTCAGAGGTGAACAATCTTGAGACGACTCCAGCCAGCAGGAAGAGAACTATGCCTCCAGAGGTAGACGGTCTGGAGAACAAGTCAGTGGCCAAACCAGGCAGAAGAATGGGGGAGAAGGCCAGAGCAGAGAACAGCAGAGCGTGCAATCAGAGTGAGGGGACTCAAAGCATGTCAGTATCAGAAGTTCAGTGCTCAGCACCAGGCTTCGTTAGCAGGCTGCCCTGGAGAACCAACACGCAGGGAGTCTCAGGCTGGTAGAGCAGGACTGGAAGGAACACAAAGCACAAATATACAACAAGACCAAATAAGACCCTATTAAAGACCACACAACAACACAACTCAGCACAACACAACACGAGGAGAAACAACCTGATGTAATAAAAAGGAGAAAAAAAGAAAACATAGGAAAGTTAAGAAAAGAGTAGAGTAAAGAGTAACTATCTGAGTTTAGACTACAGAATAACTAAAGTATAAAGACAATATCGTTTGGTCAGTATAAAAACTATAGAAGTCTATGGAAAGTCCCCACAATTCACAAAAACAAACGTGTGTGTGTGTGTGTGTGTGTGTGTGTGTGTGTGTGTGTGTGTGTGTGTGTTTGTCTGTTGAATTTCTGACTCTGATAAATTAATTTATCCATTGAACAGTGCCATTAAATGCCAGTATGAATATCAATATGGTGTAATAAAAGAATAATGTACACATATATTAATTCCGTATGGCATATATTTAATTTTCCTGAAATAATCGGTATTCTTCATCTTACTTGTATAACTGTGTATTTAAAAATGTAATTATTAAATAGGCCCCAATGAAAAGGTACTCCAAAGTAAGATCTGGGGGTCGAACATTACAACACGCAAAGTGAATCGCGCACATGACTGGACAGAAAGTGAGGCTTCTACGAAAGGGATTTCTACATTTCTCTTGGACATGCCGGGGGTGGGCAACCCTTCTTTCCTCCTGTCGAAGTTATTTGCATAGTCCAAACACAGGGTTAGAAAAGTGTCACTAAAGTTTTACCGGTGCATTTTTCACTTTCCAAACCTTAACCAGAACGCATTTGGCAATGTTATGAACACATTATCCGAACATGATAGGAAAAGATTGAACTGTCATGCATGCATTCCTTTGACCATTAACAGCTGAGTTTGTGTAAGATGTTGCACTACACATTGCTGTCACCAAGAATACTTATTCCTCTGAATAAGTATAAGATCTGTGTGTTGTAGTGCGCATCAGTTTTAAGGTATGAAAACATAGTTATGAATGGATTTGGATGGATCTTTTGTGATCTCTCTTTGTTTCACCCAATGCTGCTGCATCTGGAGGTCCTAAGGAATTTTTATGTTCGGTCACAGGCCAAAACCTTAGGAATCAGTCTCAAAGTTGGTGGAGGGCAGAAACTGCCTTTTGACCGATAGGAAGTCCTGTCCTTCCGGGGCTTGGTACCAAAGGTATTTTTCTTGCCCTCTAAGAGATGCCTGGCTGTTGTTCTGGCATCTTTATCTGATGCCGTTGGACAGTTTGCTTATGTTAGTGTCACAACTGGTGAAGAGGCAGACAATGGTTGGTTCAATACAAGCTTCTTTTTTTGAATCACACTGAGGAGAACTTCCCAATCGTCATAAGGTAACAAAGGCATTCAACATAAAGCTCAAAGGTTTGAAACAAACAGTCTTAACTTGTGTTTGTAGGAACAAGCGATGGCGAAGAGAACATCCACAGAGGAAAACAGGTAAGTCAGAGCTGAGAAGTCTGTGTGCAACCTTGAGACCAGCCAACGAGGGAATGAGGTGAGTGCGTATTTGAAAGTGCCGGTAAGTGGATGCAGCTGTGAGTGATTAGCAACTGGGAGACTGAGCGCGTGTGTAGGAGGCTGGCGTGGTAGGTGAGGTGGGAGTGGCTAGTGACTCTGTGACAGTAATCCCAGACACAGTCACCGGGTTGGTAGAGAGTAGTGGGCGAACAACGAGCGTTGGCATTTTCCTTGTGTCTCCGGACTGGCCGTTGGAGATGTACGTGAGCTGAGTCCCATACCCTCTCGCTCTCATGGAACCAGTATTCTACCGCAGGGATTTCAGTGAGTTCTCCAGTCCAGGGAAATAGTGGTGGTTGGTATCCGAGAATACACTGAAAATGAGTTAGACTAGTGGTTCTTGACAGAGGGAGTTTTGGGCCTATTCTGCCCAGGGTAGGAACTGGTTCCAGCTGTCTTGGTGTTTATGACAGTAGACCCGGAAATACCACCCGATCTTCTGGACTTTACGTTCGGTCTGGCCATTCGTCTGCGGATGGTACCCTGAGGACAAGCTTACGGATATTCCCAGCAGGCGGAAGAAACCTCGCCAAATCCTGGAGATAAACTGGGGTCCTCAATCGGAGACGATATCCTCTGGGATTCCAAAATAATGAAAGACATGATGGAACAGTGCTTCCGCAGTTTCCAATGCGGTAGGTAATCCTTTCAGAAGAATGAGTTTACAGGCTTTGAAGAAGTGATCCAAGATGACTAGGATCGTGGTAAATCTTTGTGAGGGAGGAAGGTCGGTGGCAAAGTCCACTCTGAGGTGGGACCAGGGTCAGCGAGGAGGGGTAGTGGGACTAGCTTACCCTCAGACAGACGGCGTGGTGTGGAGGTTATGGTACAGAACGAGCAACTCTTGACGTAGTGAGTGACATCCCGGGCCATTCTGGGCCACCAGTAATGGTTCCGGAGGAACAAGAGGTTTTGTTGGCTGCGTGGGTGCCCTGATCCCAGAGAGGTATGAACTGAGTCCAAGAGGGCGAGGCGATGGGTGGTGGGTACATAGTCCTTCCCTTCTGAACCTCCCGACCTTCCCTTCTGATCATCCAAGACCCATTGGATGGGACAAGCAAAAATGGTTGGAGGGAGTATGGGTTCTGGTTCCTCAGGGGCTGGATCAGGTTGATGAAGGCAAGAGAGAGCATTAGCTTTTGAGATTCTTATGGCCTGGACGATAAGTGACGGTGAAATGGAACGTGGTGAAGAACAGAGCCCAATGTGCTTGATGAGGGTTTAGGCGTTGAGACTCTCGGAGGTACTGGAGATTTTTATGATAAGTGATAACTTCGAAAGGGTGTTGTGCTCCCTCCAGCCAGTGCTGCCACTCTTCCAGAGCAAGCTTGATGGCAAGTAGCTTGCGATTCCCGACGTCATAATTTTGCTCTGCCAGGGACAGTTTCTTGGAGAAGTAAGCACATAGATGGAGTACGGGGGGGTTCACCCTTCTATTGGGACAGGACCACGCCCACTCCTAGGGTCGATGCGTCTACCTCAATTAGGGTCAGGAAAAAAGTTGGCTGAAATGGAAAATGAACCGGCTATAGAAGTTGGTGAATCCTAGTCAAGTCAAGTCAAGTCACCTTTATTTATATACCGCCTTTAACAATACAGAATTGTGACAAGGCGGCTGTACAGTATTAGATAGGAAACAGTACATCAACAATGCCAAAGGCAACAGTAAACACTCACATTTTAGGTAAAGGTAGTTAATCAAAAACAATAAAATAAAATGCAATATTGTGTTGAGAGAAAGTGTCCCCAACTAAGCAAGCCAGAGGCGACAGCGGCAAGGAACCAAAACTCCATCGGTGACAAATGGAGAAAAAAAACCTTGGGAGAAACCAGGCTCAGTCGGGGGGCCAGTTCTCCTCTGGCCAAAGGTCCCGTGGTCTTGTGCCGACAGCCGTCTAGGTGACGAGGTCTTCACTGTGGATCCGTCTCTGGGGCTCATCTAGTTGATGTGGACTCCGATGACATTCAGGGCTGTAGAGGTCGTCACTAGGTGCTGATCCACCATCTGGGCTGGGTTCGGACTGGATCCGGGGGACTGCAGTGACCATCTGATCTGGATACGGACTGGATCTGGTGGTTAATGTGACCTCGGGATAAGAGAGAAACAGACTAATATTAGCGTAGATGCCATTCTTCTGACGATGCACTGAGTACATCGGGTGTTATGGGAAGTGTTCCCGGTTCCGGTTGACCTAATTAATGCAGCCTAACAATCCTTTAACGGATTTGAATTATAAGAATATGTTGATGTGTTATGTGTAAGCAAGGTTAAAGAGGTGGGTCTTTAATCTAGATTTAAACTGACAGAGTGTGTCTGCGTCCCGAACATTGTAGGGTAGATTGTTCCAGAGTTTGGGCGCTAGATAAGAAAATGATCTCCCGCCCGCGGTTGATTTTGATATTCTAGGTATTATCAAATTGCCAGAGTTTTGAGAACGCAGCGGACGTGAGGGACTATAATGTGATAGGAGCTCGCTCAGGTACTGAGGAGCTAAACCATTAAGGGCTTTGTAAGTAATTAGCAAGATTTTAAAATCTATACGATGTTTAATAGGGAGCCAGTGCAGTGTAGACAGAACCGGGCTAATATGATCATACTTTTTGGTTCTAGTAAGAACTCTAGCTGCTGCATTTTGGACCAGCTGGAGTTTGTTTATTAAGCGAGCAGAACAACCACCCAATAAAGCATTACAATAATCTAACCGTGAGGTCATAAATGCATGAATTAATGTTTCAGCATTTGACATTGATAGCATAGGTCGTAGTTTAGATATATTTTTGAGATGGAAAAATGCAGTTTTGCAAATACTAGAGATGTGGTTTTCAAAGGAAAGATTACCATCAAATAGCACACCTAGGTTCCTAACTGATGACGAAGAATTGACAGAGCAGCCATCCAGTATTAGACAGTGTTGTAGGTTATTACACGCTGAGGTTTTAGGCCCAATAATTAACACCTCTGTTTTTTCAGAATTTAGCAGTAAGAAATTACTTGTCATCCAATTTTTTAACTCAACTACACAATCCATTAGTTTTTCAAATTGGTACGTTTCGCCGGGCCGTGAAGAAATATAGAGCTGGGTATCATCAGCGTAGCAGTGAAAGCTAACACCATATTTCCTGATGATATCACCCAGGGGTAACATGTAAAGCGTAAAGAGTAATGGCCCTAGTACTGAGCCTTGCGGTACTCCATACTGCACTTGTGATCGATATGATACCTTTTCATTTACTACCACGAATTGATGGCGGTCAGATAGGTACGATTTGAACCATGCCAATGCACTACCACTAATGCCAACATAATTCTCAAGTCTATTCAAGAGAATGTTGTGGTCAACAGTATCAAACGCAGCACTAAGATCCAGTAGCACTAACAGAGAGATACAACCACGATCAGATGACAAGAGTAGATCATTTGTAACTCTAATAAGAGCAGTCTCAGTACTATGGTATGGTCTAAAACCTGACTGAAAATCCTCACAGATATCATATTTCTGTAGGAAGGAAGATAATTGTGAGGATACAACCTTTTCTAATATCTTTGATAGAAATGGGAGATTCGAGATAGGTCTGTAATTAGTCAATTCGTTGGGGTCAAGTTGTGGTTTTTTAATTAGAGGCTTAATAGCAGCCAGTTTGAAGGTTTTGGGGACATATCCTAATGACAGTGATGAATTAATAATATTTAGCAGAGGATCTATGAGATCTGGAAGCAAGTCTTTTAGTAGCCTAGATGGAATAGGGTCTAGCATACAAGTTGTTGGTTTAGATGATTTAACAAGTTTATACAATTCTTCCTGACCTATAGTAGAGAATGAGTGGAATTGTTCCCCAGGAAATCTATAGCGCACTATCTGATGCGACACTGTAATTGACGGCTGCATGGTGACAATTTTGTCTCTAATTGTATCGATCTTAGAAGTAAAGTAGTTCATGAAGTCATTACTGCTATGCTGATGGGCACAGTCAGTGCCTGTTGGTTCTTTATTTTTTGTTAACTTAGCCACTGTATTGAATAAATACCTAGGGTTATGTTTGTTTTCTTCTAAAAGAGTCGAAAAGTAATCAGATCTGGCCGATTTTAACGCTTTTCTGTACGATAGGGTACATTCCCGCCAAGCAGTACGAAAAACCTCTAATTTTGTTTTCCTCCAGCTGCGCTCCATTTTCCGGGCTGCTCTCTTTAGGGCTCCTAGGAAACGTTGTAGTTCCTTGACTGTTGTGGGTTGGGGCCAGTCCCTGGCTGCCTCCATCTGGACCCCTTCGGGGGTGATCACATAGCCTAGGAAGTGTATGGTAGTCTTACGGAACTCACATTTCTCTCTTTTCAGGTACAGGTGATGTTTTCACAGGCGTTGAAGTACTCGGGTAACATAGCGGTGGTGTTCTTCGAGGTTGGGTGAATAAATGAGAATATTGTCAATGTAGATGATACCAAACCGGTTGAGCATGTCTCTGAAGATCCTGTTCATGAAATTTTGAAAGATTGAAGGTGAGTTGGACAGACCATAGGGCATCACCCGGTACTCATAGTGTCCGGAGGGTGTTACAAAGGCCGTTTTCCATTCATCTCCTTTGCAAATACGGATTAAGTTGTAGGCACTTCTCAGGTCGAGTTTTGTGAATACCTTGGCTCCACGCAGTTCCTCCAAAGCGGCAGGGACCAGAGGAAGGGGGTAGGCGAACTTGATGGTCTGCGAGTTAAGTGATCGGTAGTCTATACAGGGACGTAGGACCCCATCCTTCTTGGACATGAAGAAGAAGCTCAACGCTGTGGGTGAGGTAGACGGTCGGATGAACCCCTGTTGTAGTGCCTCCTTGATGTACTCCTCCATGGCTGCCTGCTCCGGGATCGATAAAGGGTAAATGTGACCTTTGGGTAGTTTGGCCTCAGGCAGCAGATCGATGGCACAGTCCCAAGGCCGATGGGGTGGAAGATGGGTGGCCGCGACCTTACTGAAGGCGTCCTGGAATGCACGGTACTCCTGGGGAATCTGGAAGTGATCATTCAGTTCTGGGCTCTCAATGGAGGTGGAACAGAGAGAGAGTACTGGACGGCTGGACGTGGGCTTAGGAAGATCGGTCAAGCACTGCTCTTGGCATCTTTCGCTCCATTGGAGAACCTCTCCAGTGGCCCAATGGATGTCTGGATGATGTTGGGCCAGCCAGGGGCGTCCCAGGATGATATCCACCGTAGCTTCCTCCAGCACCAAGAGAGTGAGACGTTCGGTGTGGAAACATCCAATGCAGAGGGAGAGTTCCGGGGTATGGTGGCGCACCAGCCCTTTGCCCAGCGGTTTTCCTTGTATCATGGAGATTTGGTTGCAGGTAGAATGTTGTTGACGTGGTATTTGGTCCATGACAGACACACAGAGGAGATGTCATGAGATTTGCGTAGAAATGACTGTACACCCAATTTTCTGCCATACGTTTCGTAAATAAGGCCCGTGTCACTAACCTCGCAAATGTTGTGAGATCCAGGGACTGATTCTTTCTCAGAAGTGCTCATTGTAGAGACCAGGACCATGTGAAAACAGCTGAATCGATGTAAATCTGCACACACGACTCCTAGAAAAATTTTTGAAAGCAGCCATTCAGATTACAACTGCTTTTTTTTTTTTTTAGAATTTTTTCATATTGTCTGTGTTTAATGCAGATGGATGACTAATACTCTGTGTCAGGGTTAGGTTAGAGGTTACTCTATGACGGCAAATCTATGCCATTAATAACCGAGCGCACCACTGATGCTGGCGTGCGTGGTAAATCACATCCGCAAGAGGATCTACATGCAAGCTCATTTCAAACCTTCACGCCTGATCATTCCCACAAACCTGATCATTCCCACATCCTCACGCTCAATCTTCTCTCACCTGCTCACGCGAACACTTTTATTTTTGTCAGTCGTGGGGCGGGACTTGCTGTTTTTAATTTTAATCTCAAACGCCATTGGTTACCTCCTCTTTTCAGCTGTGATTGGACGCCTGTGAAAAGGAAAGGAAAGGAAAGGATGTGACGTGTGGCCAAGTGTGGTGACCCATACTTGGAATTTGTGCTCTGCATTTAACCCATCCAAGTGCACACACACAGTAGTGAGTAGTGAACAAATAAACACACACACACCCGGAGCAGTGGGCAGTCATATTGCTATTGCTGCGGCGCCCGGGGAGCAGTTGGAGGTTCGGTGCCTTGCTCAAGGGACTCACCTTACGCTGTCCTCCGGGCAATACAGGAGCTAACCCAAAAAATGGATGACCAAACTCAGCGATTTATACGCTTCAAAAAACAGATTAAGTCCAATTCATCAGCCATCGACAAGAACAAAAAAGACATATCAGAGCCACAATCTCAAGTAGCTCATCTTAAAAAAGAGAATGCAATTCTGAAAAGCGCGTGTGAAGAGCATGCTCGCTACAAAAGAAGGTGGAATCTGAGGTTGACCGGCTTGCCAGAAAAAGATGACGAAAATGTCCGGGAGGCGGTCATCGGGATTCTGACCCGGATTATCCCTGTGTCGGTGGAGAGGCTGCGTGACACCGTGCACTGGCTTGGAAAGAGAGAGAGCTCGGGATGAAGTCTGGAAAAAATCTAAGGATGCTAGAGTCTGCAAAGATCTTCACATCAGCTTCAAGGACAGACTCACTCGTGCCAAACTGTGGCCGTTGGTGCAGGAGGCCCGGAGGAGGGGGAAGCGTGTGTACCTGAAGGAGGGCTATGGGCTGATCGATAACAAGAGAGTGGACCCAGATTGACTTTTCTTTTTGCACTACTGTTACTGTTTTTACGGTATGGTTTTATCTGTATTTTTTACAGGGCTATTGCAATTCAACACAAAGTTTTGTGGCTAGTAAGGTTACTCATTCCTGTGCATCTTTTCTGTTAACTTTGCTGTTATATCTGTGCATTTATAGAGTCTTTATTTTATGTTATCCTTGTTATCGTTAAATGTAAGGGGACTTAAAAACAATGTCAAACGTAAAGCAACATTTCTCTATTGTAAGGAACAGAAGGTGAATTGTTTTTCTGAAATTGAGGACACACATCTTTGGAAGCTTCCGTGGGGGGACTCTGTCTACTTCAGCCATGGGACATTTCATTCAGCTGGGGTTAGGATTTTGTTTTATAGGTTTCAAGGCTCAAATGTTGACCATAAAAGTGACAAAAATGGTCATTGGTTAATGGTGACTGTGGAGATTGACGGTGTTAAATTCATCTTGGTATGTGTATATGGTTACAACAGTAAAGCCCTAAACAAACTATTTTATGCTGACCTATGTGTTAGGATTAACCAATGGAAGGTGACATATTCAACGGATAAAGTTATCATGGGGGGGATTTTAATTTGGTCCCAGACAACTCAGTTGACCGTCTTCCCTCTAGTGGGCACCATCACACTTTTGATGATATTTACAACAAAATGGTTTCAAATACAAATTTGATTGACTGCTGGAGGTTAAAGAATTCAGGCGTTAGTCAATACACTTGGTTCAATGCATCTAATAATGGAAAGTGCTCCAGGTTGGACTACTGGCTAATTCCTTTTAACTGGTTTGATAATATCTCTAAATGTGAAATCACTACAGCTCCCCTAACAGACCATTGCTCAGTGACTCTGACCCTTACTTTAAATAATAATAAGCGTCCTCAAAACATCATTTGGAAATTTGATAGTAATCTTTTGCTTAACAGAGACTTTTGTGATGAAGTTAAAAATCTCATTGTCGAGCTGACATCTTTGGATTCTTCACCATCAAATAAATGGGAGTGGTTTAAATTCAGAGTTAAAGAAGCAGCAAGTAAAATGGGAAAAAAAACTCTTCTAAACAAATGTGGGTTAAACAAAAGGAAACTGTTACTAATATCAACATTTTATGATCTAAAGTTGTGTTGTCGAGTGAGGAAAAAGCCCAATTAGAAAATCTCAAACATCAACTAGATCATTTATTTTTAGACAAAGCTCGGGGTGCTTTTATTCGCTCTTGGGCTCGTTGGATCGAGGAGGGTGAGAAAAATTCTTCCTAGTTTTTTTAATCTTGAGAAACAAAGGCAAATGAAAAAGAACATTTCTAAATTAAGTATGAATGGTGCTGTTAGAAGATTTAAATCTAATTAACAAGGCAGTTAGAGACTTTTATAGTAACTTATTTTGTTCAAGATACTCTGAGGCTAGTTGCAAATCCTTTTTTCAGGCAATTCAAGGGTGGGTTGAATTAATTGAGGATGACTTTAAGAGAATTTTGGAGGATGATTTAATAATTGAAGAGCTGGATAAAGCTATCTATCAAATGGCCAAGGGTAAATCACCTGGCTTGGATGGCTTAACTGTCGATTTTTACGTCTTCTTTTGGAAAGACATCCGTCAGCTTTTATTTGAAGCCCTTGGCGAATGTATCTTAAGACAAGATCTCTCTCCTACAATGAAGCGGGGTCTCATTACTTTGATCCCAAAGGCCGATAAAGATGCACTTTCTATTGAAAATTACTAGCTCTTGTATATGCCAGTCGCCTGAACAGTGGTTTGACAAAGGTTATTAGTGAATGTCAGTCTGCCTTTATAAAGGGAAGGAGTATACATTTTCATTCAAGACTGATTCCTGATATGTTGAATTACAGCCATCTAGTAGAGAATGAGAGTCTAATATTATTCCTTGATTTTTATAAAGTGTTTGATTCCCTAGAGCACTGTTTTATTGTAGAAACATTAAAATGTATGGGTTTTGGAGATAAATTTTGTAACGTAATCAAAATGTTTTATTCAGATATATCTAGTTTGGTGTCTTTGGGATCTGAAATCACTCCTAGCTTTAAGATGTCCTGAGGAATTCGCCAAGGTTGTCCCATATCTCTTAAACTATTTATTCTAACTAACCAAATGCTCACTTTGGCTATTGTTAATGATTTAAATTTGCAAGGCATTAAGATTTTTGAAAAGGAATTTAAGATTTGCTGGCGATACTGTAATTTTAAAAAAAGATAAAAGTATGGTTGATACTGCACTAATCTTAATCAATGCTTTTTTTGGATGCCTCAGGTTTGTCTCTCAATATTAAGAAATGTGTAATGTTGCCTAATGTTGCCACTCTTGTCCAGAGAGCTCTATTGCCTCGATAAATGTCCAGACAGAGGTGAAATATTTAGGTTTGACAGTATCTAAGATATTGATCGTAGGATGAAGGAGGTTAATATTGTGAAACGTGTTGTCGATAGGAAAAAATCTCTGAGTCACTGGCTGACCAGAGATCTCACAATATTTGGAAGAGTTATTCTATCTAAAGCTGAAGGTGTGTCTAAGTTCATTTATCCTTGTCACTCTGTTTATTTCTGACAGTAATATTAGGAAGGCCAACTCAGTTATTTTTCAGTTTCTATGGAGATATAATATGCATTATTTAAAAAGGTCCCAGTTAGTTAAAAAGTATAACAATGGTGGATGAAAAGCCATAGATTTTGAAGCCTTGATGGGCTCATTTAGAATTCATTGGTTAAAAACATTTTTTTGCTTGTTCTAACTCTGTGGTTTCACATACCTATAGGGCTATTTTTGGAAAGCTTGGTGGATTTTTTACTGAGATGTGATTTCGATATTAATAAGATTCCACTTGCACTGTCTAAATTCCATAGTCAAATACTACATTTTTGGAAAAGTATATTCACACATAACTTTACTCCACACAGTTCGGTTCTGTGGAATAATAGAACAATACTTACAAACAGAAAATCAGTATTTAAAGCTGAATGGTTTGACAAGGGTATTATCTTTGTAACTGACCTGATGGATTGTAACTGTGTTTTACTGGATCACACCAGTTTTGTTGAACGTTCTAATACAAACTGTGCTCACAGAGAGTATCTAAAAATTGTAAAGCTATTCCTGTAGCCTTGATCCATCTAATCCAGAATACTTTGTTTTACTCTGATGTCAATCCAGTTTTGCCGAATTTATATCAATTGGTCAACATAAATTAGTAGATAAAAATTTCAATATAGGTTTGCTACGGATACTTTTAAATCTAAATTGTTCCATGATTATAATAAATACAATGTACCTGTAAACCATTCTGATATGCTGGAAAAAGCCTTCTCTAAATATGTTAAATGGCCAGTTCCGCCTGAAGTCAAAGAAACACATTTCAAAATTTGTCATAAGATTAATCCCGTTTCCAATTTTCTTCACAAGCGATTTTAATTTGACAAGGCGGGTTGTGCTTTTCGTGGTTTTACTGATGAATCTTTAGAACACTTATTTCTTTACCTGCTCCAGAGACTGGCTGACTTTAATAATGTCAAACATCCCTGTATTTAACATCAACTATATTCTGTTTTATGCTGATGGTTTAGATGATAATTCAATATCAGACACTGTGAATATTGTTTTCCTACTTGCTAAATATCATATACATTGTTGTAAGTGGAGACACTCTCCCCCCTGCTTTGAACATTTCATAAACGAATTTAAAATATTCTACTCCTCACTGAAATTACTTAAAAATTGTCATGCCCAGAAAATATCATCAGACATGTATAAGTTTCTTGTTTTATTTTTTTATTTTATTTTACTTATATTATTTTTTTATTTTTTATTTAGTTTATTGCTTTACTTGTAATATGGATCCCCTAAAGGTTTGATGCTGACTGTTATTGTACTTGGTTTGATACTATGCTGTTACTTCTACGAGTTTTTGTATTCTATGTTAAAAAACCAACAACAACAACAAAATAGTCTATGGGAGGGATGGTAAACTTGACATCGCTTTCTCTTCTGACTGCCAATATCAGTCTCTCTCGATTTTTTTTCCTTTGACTGAAAGTCGTGAAAACAGTATTGTGGAGTTTTTCTTTTGTTATTTGAGCAAATGGGAACGCAAAAAATATGTTTGTGGTGCCCTTCTATTCACTGCACTCGGACTTTACCCAACTATGACTGCTTCCGCTATGGGAAACCCAGAAATATGAGAAAGGTCCATTATTAGTTGTTGTCCATCAAGATGTCGCTTTAAAAAAAAAAAAAAAAAAAAAAAAAAAAATTTGTTCTAATTACTAATTTATTAATTAAATAATTAAGATAGGTACATATGCAATAGGTTAAGTAGAATATGCTGAATATATAATATTTTACAAATATTTATAAAAATGCTAGCCTATGTAAATAAGACTGCAGTTTCACATTTTGTGTCTTATTTTTAACATGCAATGATACGAAATAAGACCAAACAAGATGTGTAACGAAGAAAAATATTTAGACAAAAATAAGAAAAAAAAAAAAAAAAAAGCATCTCTTAGGGTTAATGGCAACCTCACTTTTCTTTAAAGCTATATGATCACGAACACATTTGAGATACGGTTACACGAACAGACGTAATTGTTAATAATAATAATAATAATAATAATAATAATAACTTTGAAAATAAAAGCAGTGCGGTTGTATTACGTGCACATAGTTACCTATTTGCGATTGACTTTCACCAATTGCCTCATGCGGGCCGGTCAAGGAATCTCGCTTCAGGGCTTGAATGATAATCATAGGCGTCCAATCACAGCTGAGTTCCGGAAAAGAGGAGGTAACCAATGGCGTTTGAAATTACAATTAAAACAGCAAGTCCCGCCCCACGACTGACAAAAATAAAAGTGTTTGAGCGAGCAGGTGAGAGAAGATCGAGCGCGAGGATGTGGGAATTATGTGGGAAGCCAAACAACCCAAATGTGGGACGAAACAACGCGGTATTAAAGTGCTCGCGCCGCGCTGACATGTCATCTGCTCGGCCGACTGGACAGCGCAGGGAAGACGTGTTTGCTAGCGCTAGGGCTGGGAATCGATTCCAAAAAAAATCGATTTCTCGATTCCGAGGTGTTGGGAACCAGTTCCGTCAGGGGGAATCAACTCCCCACTCAGAGCCGTTTTCAGTTCGAACAAAGCTTATATATGGGCCGCTCTCAAACGAACGGCTGAATCATACGAAGGCTCCATATCTCGGCTGCTGTCATCAAACGTCGATTTACGAAAATAAACTGAATGAAAAGAGGCGGTACTGAGTATACCTGAGTTTGAGGGTGCAGCCTTCCGTTAAGCACTTATTAATTTGCCTCTTGCTCGCTAATAGTGATTAGAAGTCTGATTCGTTTCCACGAAAAGGTTCTTTCGGATAGATCGTTTTAATGAACCAGTTCAAAAATGATTCAGAAGTTATTTTACGGTGGAACTGGCTTATACTGTCCACATGAGTGCTGCACAACAGAATAGATCATGACGTGATCGAGGGTCTTGATCCTGTTTCCATCTTAAATAAAATGCTATTTTTAACCTGTCTATCAGCCTGTGATCATTCTGAAAGAAAGTACTGATAGCACAGATCAGTGGCCGAGAGCGCGTCTGACTGACAGATAAACCACGAGCTCTTATATCAATGTTGTTGTTAATGTTCTGGTTATATTCTTTCAGTTTGTTCATTTTGTGCAGCGCATACAGTTGAAGTAAACATCATTCAGCTGAATTGTACGCGTCTTGTTTCATTCATGCAATAATCGCATGTACACTGTGGGCTATGACTAAATTCATGGGCAATGCAGTAAATGCAAAAAAATAATTTAAATACAGAAATGTATTGTAATTTATAAACATACAGCTTCATATTAAGAAAAGGTTACATTCTAAGACTTTCATATCCTACAGCGATGGCGAAATTAGGTTCCTCCGATCTCCGAAAAAAAAAAAAAAAAAAAACAATCGAACAGCCCTAGCTAGCGCCACCCAATGGGCAGCGCGGTGCTGACAAACACCAAAAGTGGGACGAGACAGCGCGGTGTTACTGTGCGTTCACACCACCGCCGGCGACAGCGTCAAAGTGGCCGGAAGTCATTCATTTTCAATGTGAGCCGGCGGCGAGCTGTGGCGAGAAGCGGCGCGGCGCGTTTTGGACGGTGTGTGCGTCGGGGAGAGTTGAAGTCAGGTCAACTTTATGGTGATAAGCTATGACGCGGTTCAGCGGCAACCAATCGGAATGTAGAAGTCCACCCCTTGAGAGGATTCCAGAGAACGCAGTCCTGTAAAACTTTGGTTCCGACCACATTATTTCCCAAGCAAAATGATGCGTGGACCAAGGTGCGTGAGATTGTTGATGTGTAATTAACGTTATATATTTTCTGTAAATAAGCGGGAATTGCATGCTAACTTTAGTGCCACAGTATGCAAAACAGTGTCGCTGCTGAAAAATATTTCTGACATATCGACACATGTTGGATTAAACGAAAAATAGGTGTTGTAGAGAGCTGCGGCGAATATTTTGACATCTGATGGAGACGAGGTGTATGTAACATATTTTTTTTTTTTTGATAAAAGCAGTCACCTCTGCTTTTTTTTTTCTGCAAGTAAAAACAAAAGTGTTCTATACCTGGTCTCCTCTGTGATATTGTCAACAAATTGCTTACCTGGAGAAAAAAAAATAATGATAAATGTCATTAAGCTTAAATACAGACGTGGCTGTATAGTTAATTGGCTTATTTCCTTAGCAAACATGTGGTGTAGTGGAGGGTATACTCAGCTATACCCACTTTGAATATTTCATGAGGTTAACTTACGTTACTTGTGGCCAGTCTGCAGTGCACAAGATCGACATATTTGTTTGCTTTGCGGCCGCTTTAAATACAAGACCAAGCGTTCGATCGTCAGCGCGTCAACGAATCTTTCTGCAGCGTTGTTGGCAGGGCGGCCAGAGCGAATTTTGACGCTCTCGCCGGTGGCGGTGTGAACGCACAGTTACATTGGTTTGCGCTGCGCTGTTTCAATTGGTCAGCGCTGGTGAGATCAGTTTGTGCCGCGCCGTCCATTGGGTGGCGCTAGCAGACACGTCTTCCCTGCGCTGTCGAGTCGGTCGCGCGGCTCGGTCCATTGGGCCGCGCAGATGACATGTCAGCGCGGCGCGAGCAGTTTAATACCGCGCTGTTTCGTCCCACATTTGGGTTGTTTGGCTTCCCATAGGAATGATCACGCGCGCGTGCGCGAAGGTTGAAGCAAGCTCGCGGGTTCCCGTTTCCTCGCGTGCCAGCATCAGTGGTGCGCTCGGTTATTAATGGCACAGACTTGCCGTCATATTACTCTGCTGTGTGTTTGTGTGTATATATGTGTGAAGCTGCAGCTTTTGTTTTAGGACTCTGTGATCGTGGGTTCGGTTGGATCTAATGACTGGCGTGGAGCTCTGTATGAAGTGACGGGATCAGGATCTGAATTCAGAAAGACGGAGATCATCGATCCAGCTGTCAGTAGAGACTCGTACATGGGTATGTTGGAGCTTTTGTTTGTTCCTGTGTGATGTGAAGAGTTTGTGTGTGTGTTAAAGGGGTCCTATTCTGCTCTTTAACAGAGTCTTGATTTTGTTTTGGGGTGTTCTAGAGCATGCTTTCATTCTTGGTGGTTCGGAAAATTTTTTTAAATATAATTTACATTATTACAATACATTTCTCCCAGCCTGGCAAAAAATGGCTGATTAGTTTCGGGTTCCGCCTTCCGAAAAACGAAATGTGTTATGATTGGTTAGCTGTCCCACTGCGATTGGCGAACAGCTTAGACGGTGTTTCAGTACTGCCACGCGCTTGTCAGAGAAGCAAGTTTCTTGTACAACTGTTGGCGCAAGCTAGATTAAAGTGATTCTTACGTTTTAAATATGAATATTTTCCTCGATACAAAAACGTATCGATTCGCTACAGGAGGCCTTTGTTAACCCCCGGAGCCGTGTGAGGCAAATTTTAATATAACTCAGATTGCATTCGTCTGAAAGAAGGAAGTCAAGTACACCTAGGATGGATACATGGAGGGTGAGTAAATAATACGCTACAGTAGTGTTGGGTCCTATCGTCAGCCTGCCCGATCGCCAATACGTGATATTATCGTGCTAATGTGTTTAATTATTTAGTTTCATTGCCCGAAACCAACTCCAGCATGACCCCAGCAAACACAACAACGTTATAAAAACGTTTTTTTCACGTTGTAAAAAGGTTGTAATAACGTTTTTTTCCCGACGTATTTAATACGACAAATGTCGGGTTTTTTAAACGTTACAAATACTTTTTTCACAACGTTGCAAAAACATTTTTATAACGTTTTTAAAACGTTGGAAGGAGACGTTGTAAAAACGTTTTTGCAACGTTGTGAAAAAACGTATTTATAACGTACTTACCACGTCCAAACTGGTACTTTACATGCTGCCATCAAAATGTTTTCTTTACAGTGTTAAATCTGACTATTGATCCTAAAAGCACTTATTTACATTTCACCTTACCTTGTAGCATTGCTGACTTCGTCGGTTTTATAAGGCTAGGAAAACACGTGTAGGCCTAATACTTTATACTACACAAAAATTATCACTCGTCGTATTTATTCACAAAATATAAAAAGTAATGTGATATGGGTAGTTCACAAAAATAAATAAATAAGCCAATAAACAAGACAAATGCATGAATATACACCAATAAAGTATAATGGTTTCAAATAAATTACAACATATGAAAATTATGCAATGACTGGCAAAGCTGAATATGACAACAAAGTCTAAGAAATTTCAATGCATATTTTAACAGAAAAAAAGCAACATTTCATTTGTAAAATGTATTCAATTTCAGCTAGTTACAAATTATTTTATTGCAGTTATAATAATAATCACACTGCAATCTTATTACTCGTTTGCACTAAAACTAATTATTATATTGTTAGAGATTTATTAGCACAAATTACAGGTGTATGGCATCCAATTTAGAACTTGTTCAAATAATATATAATACATACAGTTTATAATGGCTACTGTTGTTCAATTAATAATATTTTATAATACTGGAATACCTGAGATTTTGAAAAATGTATGTAGGTAGCGATTATTCAGTGCTTTAATTGTAAGTTACACTGTTATGCCACTAGGTGGCAGCAAGAGACCGTCTTAATGACTTAGTTAGAAAACCATTCTTTTAGAGCTGATTCATTCAGTTGCTGAATTCTGTGACACACCAAATTATATGACTCTAGTGCCGAGGGTATTTTAGAAACATTTAAAATATTTTATGGTAACCACAAATTAAAAATGGTTTTGCTACAAAAACATAGTTTTAACTATGGTTATACAAATGGTAATCAATATGGCAAAAAAATGGTAGGACTACAGGGTTGGGTTTAGTAGTAGGTCAGATTAGCTCACTGCAGTGCCTAGGTTCACAAAATTAGGTGGGTCACAGAATTCAGTACAACCCCAAAAAGAAACAAGGTTGTAAAGAAGTGAATTATCTAAACCAGGGGTTTTCAGCTCTGACTCGTGAGATCCAGTGTGAATTGGCTTATAGGTGCTTTGGGAAAAAAAAAACAGTAAAAATAATTTTTTTAATGCTTAAGAGCAATTAACCTTCATATCTGAAATACGGCACATTCCCTATTCTTGCAATATTTGTGTTCATGTTCCTGAGTAATGTCTGCATGCACTAAATTCTGAGGAGAACAAATAATATGCTAGTAGACAGCAATCCATATGAGAAGTCTGGTGTGGAAGGTGGATCTGAAACTGACTTCTGTCCAGGTTGACACAGCTTCTCTTGTTTGTCTGTCTTCACAAACTGCCCTGAAATACAAGTTTAACATCAACAATGATTGTTATAAATATAAAATGAGTCTCTTAGATTCACAGTGCTCAGTACTTTTTGTTGTTGTTGTTATTATTATCTGCGTCTTGTTTTCTCGTTACGTTGGGCCCCTCTGTAGGTTGCTGTATACCAAGTGTCCTTAATGAGTTAAACGAGATGGCCTTGTAGGACATACAAGATAAAAAAGTATATTTAATTGATATATACTTTAAAAAAAAAAAAAACGTAATAAATGGTAATGTATGTTTGACGTTTTACTTTCTAGTCAGATGGTTTATAGCACATTGAAGATGCTCTTCAACAGGAGGTCTGCTCCAACTCTACTGCAGTACTGTCATCAGCATGGAAGAATCTAATGTTAGAAACATTAGAAACAATTTGTCACAGAGCCAACAAAATGTAATATACAAGGTCAGCATGATTAGAAATAAACAAACTGGAATATGTGAAATAGGTGAAATGCAGAAAATAGTCCTCATACAGTATCACATTACAGTTTGTTTGGAAGTCAAATCCTTCTTACATAATACATAACTTACTGACGCTCCTGAAATCACAGTACAATTTTTATCAATATCTTTTTAGCGTGATCAAAACGTGTTTAAAATTATTTGAGCTAATTTTCGCCTCCATGTAAGTGACGTCACCGATTAACAGTACAGCCCATACATTTAGGTTAAATAGTTTACCTCCGTTCATCCACTGACAAATTGCCAGCAATATTTGCAAAACTATAAAAAAAAACTGTCATCTACACATAATATGTGACTACAAGCGAAAACTTTATGAAATAAGAGCTAAACTCTACAGTTAGCCTACATCTTATAGTTAGCCTAACGGTAGAGATGCTAACGGACTTTCTCCGAAGACACTAAACCATTTCTATAAAGTAAATATTCAACAGAAACGTGTCTATTACATGTAAGAAAGTGTTAGGAACCGTTGTATGTATTATTTTTGTCTTATTAGGGACAAAACTTACCGTAAAGCAGTGTGACAGACGGAGACTCGCCGCTTGTCAGTTAAGCTGCTTCCCCGTTTCCATGGTAACTCTCTCTCCGCTCCAGTTTAAATACAACTCGAACGTTCAAAGCGCGCGCCCGTTTAAAATGCAGCGTTTACATAAATACATACATGACGTACAGCGTACAGATGTCAGAATGACAGATAAAATGTCCTGAAACTTGATAACGTATTGTGTAAGTGGATAGTGTAGGCCTAATGTAGGTAATCAAACTGTAAGTGAAATGAGAATATAAAAGCATATTAGCAGAGAATATAAAACTATTTTTGAAGTCAGTTTATAACAGGTTATAATATATAATATAATATAATATAATAATAGCTTTAGAAATTCTATTTATTTACTTATTTAACTACCTAACGAAAAACATACCAGAAATTGTAAACAAAGTGTAGAATAAAAGTAATCTATCAACAGCAAAACACATTGAAAAACAAACATCACGTACAATGGGAGTTTTGGCACGGTTGCATACTGTCATGACGTTTGTAAAAAATAAATAAATATTTTTTAACCAACCAATCATTTCTGTTCATCTGTTAATACCTCTCTCCCACCTTTCCACAGACTGGTTTACACACTGAGCTGTTAGCTCGTGATATATGAATATACGGTATTATTAAACGAGCAAAGACAACTGAAAGTAAGGATTCACATATTACTTTTAAGTCCTTTTGATATCGCTGAGGCTATCTGTTACCCAGTCACTGAATCGAGTTAATGTTAAAATATCACTTATTTTACTGATATTTTTACACAAACAGAACAGTTTTGCAAGGTTGTATTTTGGGTACTTTTATGACGTTTTTAAAACGTCTTATTCCAACGTGCATATTACGTTATTTTAACACCTGAATAAAACGTCCCCTGAAAGTTGTAGTTTGGTCTGGTTTAATTTTCGTAGTAGACGAACGTGATATTATTAAACGAGCAAATACAACTGAAAGTAAGGATTCACCTATTACTTTTAAATCATTTTAAATACCTTTTTCAAGCACTTTTAAGAACGTAGTTTTTGTAAGGTTGTATTTTGGGTACTTTTCATGACATTTTTAAAACGTTTTATTCCAACGTGCATATTACGTTATTTTAACACCTAAATAAAACGTCCCCCGAAAGTTGTAGTTTGGTCTGATTTAATTTTCGTAGTAGACGAACGTGATATTTACGTTTTTTGACTACTTAAAGAAAACGTTCCAGGTTGGTATTTTTACAACGTTTCTAAAACGTTTTATTTTGGTTACATATTTTTTATTTTAAAAAATGTTTTTAAAACGTTGTACTACAACATTACCTAATTGCAACCAAAATACAACGTTGTGAAAAGTTGTAAAAAACGTTTTGTTTGCTGGGACATTATCAAAAAATGTCATCACTGATTAGCCTAGCCTATTCTAGTGCAAGTTTATGCATTTAAAAAAACCACTCGTGTTATAAGTATAGCTATCTACACTGTATGATGAATAAATGTCTTACCATACACCAGGGGCGTAGCAACCGGGGGGACGGGGGGGAGACGTCCCCCTCACTTTTAGAAACTTTTAGTGATTCTGTCCCACGCACTTTTTTTGAACTAGCGCCAATATTTCCGCCCCTGTTCTCTGATTTGTTAATTAGATTTGAGTAAACGTTTAGCCAATCACAGCGCGAATCTCTTGGGCGTCTGCCATGAGCTTCAAATCTTGTTGCTCTTGTGAATTTTCGTTCGTTCACCCACTTGGCTGTCTGGGGTGAAATGCACCCTAGAAAAAAGCAGAGGACGATTACATCCTTTTTTCAAACACACAGTGTGAGTATGTGTTACAGAATGTCGCGATGACACGAATCACACGTTTCCGTGTTATGATTTAACGTCGAAAGACAACAGAACCTGTTCTGTGTACCTCGTCACGTTGCGCCGAATTCAGTGCGTGTTCAAAGCTTTCCTACTTGTTGCTTTGGGTAAAAGCGCCTGGTAAATGAGACATAACAGATTATCGGGTTCTGCTGTCTTTTGTTGCCACAATTTGTACACTCATTTAACACTTTTTTTCCAACTGTTAAGTAGTAAGATAAACATTGTTCAAGTGTAGTGTAAATTAAATATTGTAAATATCATAAAATATCTTTTTCATATAATTTTCTACTTCATAAATATTAAAGTATAGATTTCCACAGTGGTCTTAAAGTCCATGTCCTGCAGTATTTTATTTATTTATTTATGTATTTTTATGAGTATGATTTCACAGAAATAGGTTCATGTAAGTTATCCTGGCATGTTCCTCAAATTGCCACGTTGGTGCTGTAAAATGCCCATTGTTCTTCTATTTAGAATTTATTATACTGTATGAACACCCTTGGGTCACATCACCATACTGAAAAAAAAGGGTTAAGTCAAAATGATAATCGATTAAATAAATTATTATATGTTTATTATTATCTGTTTCATAATCTAGATAACTGGTCTGACTTGTTTAAATGTGCAGAATCCACTTAAGATTGTTTTACATCAATCGGTCAGAATTTATGCTACAGCAGGGCATGCAAATTGGCTGTTTTTTGGCCAGACATTTTTGGCTGAATGTCAATATAAGTCTCTGTAAATCCACTGTATGTCACTAGATGGCGCTTATGGAAAAGCTGAATTACAGCTGTTTCCGTGAACTCCGTGGATAAAGCAGCATTGCGTCATGAACACTACTTCAGATATTACATGAAAACAAAATGCCGTCGAATCTGAAGACAGTCAGAACCTTCCTTCGTACATTCATATAATTAATTAATTAATGTATTCATTATAATTCCCGATTTCTGTTCTGCCGGTGGGTGCACAACCCCCAATTGCGAAGTGAAACGCAGGGACTGCAAATACGTTAGTTACCACACGTTCTTTTCTTTGAGAGTTGCGCTTCACTAAATAAAATGATTTAATAAATACCTGTTTACAACAAGCACTTATTCGCGCGCACACAGGACAGTGTTTGAGGCCGCACATTTAATATCTGAGGGAGCGCAAAGCCATGATCACCATATATGGGAGAGGAAGCCGCTGCAAGCCGAGAGGATTCCTGCTGCCACCCTCTCATAATGCACTCTTGAAATTTGCCATTAAAATAACGCCAAAAACGGCTTCAAATGAACTATGATAACGAGAATAAAGACGTAAAAGTTGCAATGCATTTCTTATTGCTTAAAATGAATGGAGACTATCTCGTGTTTTTCCGTGTGTGCTCGATTATTTCCGTGGGGATCGGCGCCTATGCCTTTAGCACTCTTTTAAAACATCCGCCGTCTTTCCACACAAAATGAAACTACTCTGCGTGCCGTTCGAAAATAAGACTGTTACTTAGAACTGTGCTTTATGCTGTACAGTATTTATTTATTTATCATCAGTTGTTCAGATCACGGTAATCAAATACAGTTTTAATGATAATTAAAATACGAAACGGTAATACTAACCGTAGGGAATTTTATCATGACTTATCGTCAAACCAGTAATCGTTACAGTCCTTACACGGAAGTGACTGAAACTGCATCGACTGGCCGCTAGAGGCTGGCTGCAAAAGGGAGTCAATCCCATAGACTCCCCATGTTAAAATGCCCAACTTCACAGCAGAAAAAATATGTTTACAGCCTGGTACAAAAAGTGGTTTTGGTCTATATAGCTGATTTTGCCCTTCATGTCAACTGTGAGGGGGATGAATTTTTTTTATAACTCATCCGTTTATATTAAGCCTTAAAGTTCTGCATAATTTAGGGCGTGGCCACTTGAGTGACAGGTGGATTGCCGCTGTATGTCACCACCGTCGCGCTCGGCAGGCGTAGTTTCAGCAACCAGCTCCACCCACGTCCCGCCTATTTGCCCATTTTCGATTAATCGGGAGTGACGTGCAGTGACGCGATTCCAAGATGGCGACGGCCGACTCCCGGCCACTAAGAGTTTCAAAAATGCTCTTCAGAAACCTACGGGTGATGTCACGGACACTACGTCCATGTTTTTTACAGTCTATGGTTTCGACCCCCTGTACTGCACACGATTTACGGCGCCTTACTACTCTGAATTGGCTACTCTAGTCACTGCTTGTGTTTATACCCGCCGCGCTGCGATTCGTTGAAGCGGCTCTCAGCGCTGCATCATTAGGGTAATCCCCCACCTCGTCTCTACCCACCCCCCAACAATTCGAATTTTCTTGGGCGGATTTAATTTAATGATATTCTAGCGGACCGCGTTGTGATATCATTGTATGCGGAAAACAAACGCATGTAGTCCAAAGGAGCCATTCGTTGTAGTTCTTGAAAAGGGTTTTTTAAAAAAAACGAAATATCTCCCTTTGGAGTGGACTCTGAGATTTGTAACTTTGTAGATCTTTTTTAAGCCCAAAGATACACACCACACACTGACTACAGTTCAAAAAGTGAAAAAGCTTAATAGCACCCCTTTAATGAGGCTGATGATGTTCAGGTTACTCTACCGTGCTGGGAATGAGAGGCGGCGTCCCTCATCTGTTCTCTGGGGCGCCGCGGGCCGAACACACGGGTCTGGTGACCCTCTTCACCAAGAATAAAAGCACATGGACAGTGACGGGGAACATCAGCGGAGAACAAGTCAGTGAAAAAACCCTCAGACACAATACGAGCTCCATCTATTGGTAGACAAAACTAACATGTCCACAAGAAGATCAGCGACCCCCTCTAACCACATACACTCTCACGATTTTTAGTATTTCACCAAAAAAAAAACAAACGAGCACTCTACTTACTCTTTACAATGCCATATCTAGCAAGCAAAAGGAGTAAAATAATTTCACAAAGACGTTTTCTAGCCAGTATTGTGTGACACTGAGTTAGTGAATCAGATTGTGTTGTTTTCATATTTCATCTGTGAACATCAGACTATAAAAGCATATGCTAGAATGCAGCTCCATTCATCTTGATTCATTTCTGGCATCAGATTGGCTCATATTTCGGAGCGTCTCTGAGTCTGTTGGATGTGGACTCTGATGGAGACTCAGATTTCCTTCTGGTCGGAGCTCCATTATTCTACCAGTCTCAGCCGAGGACTGAAGGAAGGCTGTACGTCTACGCTTTCTCAGAGCAGGTACGGACAGATTCACAGCTATTATTATGATGTTCTTCAAGAACAAGCTTCAGGGTAACAGGAAGACTTCTAGTCGTCACCATTGTGTTACTCCATTCCTATGATGTGAAAGTCCTGCACTGGTGCTGGTCATGCTGATGAATAAAGATCCTGTTCACTTTTCTTTCTCTCTCCACAGAATTTTCAGAAAACGCTGAATGTGAGTGAATCAACCACAGGCAGATTTGCTGCATCTTTGGCTTCACTAAAGGACCTGAATGGAGACAGTCTGTCAGATGTGGCGGTCGGGGCGCCGCTGGAGGATGAAGGAGTCGTCTACATCTACCTGGGCGACGGGACGCTTGGCATAAACCCTAAACACGCTCCTCAGGTGAGAGTTTGCCGTGTTTCCCCTTTATCTCAGAAATCCAGATGAGTCGAATGTTCCCAGATAAACAGACAGACACTGCAGGATAAACGCGCACAATGATGAGCCGCTTCGATACACTAGATCTGTTCGTGTGTGTTTAGCGGATCCCAGCGCGGTCAGGTTCTGCCCGGTCTGCAGCAGTTCGGAGTGTCTCTGTCCGGTCAGATGGACATGAACGATGATAATCTGACAGACATCGTGATTGGAGCACAAGGAGGGATCGTCCTGCTCAAGTACATCGTTCTTTAGTTTTTATTATTAATAAACAAACAACCTCTTTACCACATCAGTCTCACTGCCTGCTATCATGAGCTGTTTACTCTTTTCTCAGGGCTCGGCCTGTGATGTCTGTGTCTGCGCAGCTCAGTTTCAGTCCAAAGGAAATCAGCTTGAACTACTTTGAATGTCCGGGTGACAACGCATTTAACGCATTTAATGTGTCTTCATGTTTCGCGGTGACCGAGAGGACCAGCAGCACAGGTAACGTCAGTGGAGTTTCAGAGAGTCTCTCTGTCACGTGAAGAACACGGCCTCCGTGTCTTACCCTCTCATGTCTCTCAGGATCTCTGGAGAAGCAGCTGAATGTTTCTCTGACCCTGAATGTGGATGTGGTGCGAGGACTGAGTCGAGGATTCTTTGATCAGAAGGATTCGTCGTCCAGGACTCTGCAGCGGTCCGTCCTGCTGGATTCTGGGTTCTCCTGTTTCAGCTTCTCCATCTTCATGCTGGTACGTGTCGTCTGTCACAGCTTCAGTCAGTCACAGCAGCTTCGGTCTGACAGGGAACATTGTGTTTTTTCAGCGCTGCGTTGCAGACACAGTATCTCCTCTGAAGATACGATTTAATTTCTCACAATCTGAGATGTTGTCTGGAAACTCTTCGGCTGTTCTTGACATCCACAGCAGAACGGAGGAGTATGTCGAGGTGAGTCTACAAACATCAGATTTTATTCTGATATTCAGGATCAGTCAAATCTAAGTCTAAATCTAAGTATTTAAGATCCTTCAGCTTTACTGAATAAATTTTCTGTGACACGCAAAAGCTCTGTTAAAGTTTCTCTTTTGTATGCGATCAGGTGCCGTTTCAAAGAAACTGTAATTCAAACAACAGCTGTGTGGCCGATCTGAAGCTGAACTTCAGTTTTACGTGAGAAACGACTGATAAAAATAAATCAGACATGAGATGTGTAATATTGACATTCTTCTTTAGGTTTTGACTGTTTGATCTGCAGGAACGACACGCTAGTGGTGGTGAATCAAGCTCATTTCACCGTCCTCGTATCGCTGGCAAACCCGGGCGACGACTCCTACAACACCAGCATAGTGCTGCATTACCCAGAAGGCCTCTCGTTCTCAATGTTTGAGGTCATCAAGGTACTGCTGCCCACACGTCAAAGTAAAGACTGTCAAAATGGAAAAAACATCAAAATGGTTTTAGCCAAACTCCCATCAGATTTCATTCTGCTACTTTAATAACTCTTCTTTAATAGATGTACATCTAAATTAGAACCTGTGTCTTCTAGAAAAAGAAATGTTTTCATTTTATTTCCAGCAAAACAGTGATATTAAACAGAGCCGTGTGTCATGCAGCATTAAACTGAGAACACCTTTTAAATTCCAATGGCAAGGTTTGCTTCAAATGTCAGAGAGAATTGTGTTTAGTTAACATATTTCATCATATTTAATAAATTAAGTGTGTGTGTCAAACAAACAGCCGAGTCGGACTCGAAGCGGCTGTGCTGATCGGGACGGCGGTGCTACGAACAGAACAACCTGCAGTATCAATCTACCGGTCTATCGCAGCGGCACCACGGTAAGACAGAATGACATCTGATTGCTATTGTACCTGTCCCCATGTAATGAAAGATAAACATGCATATAGATTCACATCTCTGTCAGCATGAGAAGCTGAATGAATGCAGACGGTCACAATGCAGTGACAGAAATGAACTGAAGATATTCTTTTTATATTAATAGGAATGCAGTTTATACAAAGTATTTTAACCTCAATAAATGTATGTTTTGTAAAATGTATTAATGCAATGAATAATGGCAATTAAATCTTTTAATGTGGTTTAAAGTGCACAATCATAATTGAAGTTGTTTGGCTTTTAGTATGAATATGTTAGCCTTAACTTTATCCATATGCTAGTGTGTTTCAAAACAATGACAAAATTCACATTCACAAGATATGAGCATTCAAAACGTACAGGCTCTCACTTCTGCCCATATAAATCAATGATTTTGATGAGATCACCACACGAGATCATCAAGCGCTCCGTCCAATCAGATGCTCTCTAGAATCCGGCTGCGGCTGCAATCGGTCACTTGTTCACAGAGTTAGTATTTTCTGTATGGTGAAGAGTGCACTATATAGGGCATAGGGAACAATTGCTTTCCGTCGGGGTGAAAGAAGACTGGTTTCGTGTTGTGTCACGCACACTAGTCTCAGCCTCAGACGCCACGCCCCTGGACCCCTGGCTGAACGTCTGATGCATGTGGAGCACAAAACTGGAAACGCTGTAAGAGTTTTGAAGTCGTCGTCAGATTTATGCAGGATTTCTGGGAGACATTTATGTCACTTTCTTTAATGTTTCGATGCCGTGATGCCAAACCCCCTCATGGAAGGACAAAGGCGTCATGTTTACGGCAGTTACTGTGACAGTGGGTGCTCATCAGAATCAACTATACGCTGGATTTTGACATGTATGTGAAATAACGTTCACGACATATACTCTTTGAAATGCGTCCAAGAGTTTTACACACCGATCTCATTTCCACACTCCTAAACATGATGTGGCACAAAATTAAATGTGATTGGTTGTTTTACCTGCTAGTCTCATGACCTTTTGGGCGGTCCTTGGCCAAGGTTCCCAGACCTTCTGCTGTCAGTCTGAAGGTCTGGCAGCGCAAGACCACACGTGAACCGCCGCAGCGCGCACAGTCTGCTCCGGTCCAGAGACACGACAGCACGGAGCTGATCGCATGCGTGAATCGGCGCAGACCACAAAACATAACAGACCCTTTTGAATTCTACAAAGAATGCTATATAGCAATATGAATGAGATTAGGTTAGAAAAACAGCACTGACAAGTAGAAGAGATAACACACTTTTCAAACTACACATGCTCTGCATTATATTGAATCTAAAGGGCTAATCTGTGCCTGTCATGCACTGTCAAATGCATCAAATGTCAAGTTTCGTTCGCCCTATCTTCCTGTTTGAGTTGAAAATTGCATCAACACATGGAGGTGGCATATGCATTTACACAGCAGTTACAAAGGCATGAATAAAGTTATGAATTAATGTCTTAAAAATAAGATTTTCAATATAGTACGGTATTTAACCAAATTGGAAAAATGAAATTATACTTTTTGAAACTAAATCAACCAGTAGGTGGCGGCAAGTCACTGTCTTAATGATCAGGGGCACGTTCAAACTCAAACCGGTGCGCAACGTTTTGCCGTGGTTTCCGGGTTGAGCGACACGTTTCCTAGAAACGGTGTGCAGTGTGGTTTGACATACGTTTTCTCTTGTTTGGTGGGTGTGTCAAATGTCAGGATTTGCAGTATTAAACACATATTTGTACCGATTTCATCAGGCTCTGAAAATTCTTCAAAAAGAACACAAAGAATGGCCTTCTCAGCTGCCATAGTTGCAACTTTGCATTGCGGTCGAGTGGATCTGCATTTACTGTGGCGGTTGCCGATAAGGAACACGGCTATCCTCCGGTAGCCACCTCGTCAGAACGTTTCCACATCCCAACCGTCGTGTCTGGAGTTGTTCACGCCACGTCGGCCACCCCAGAGTCTGCTCACTTCCTGTCTGCCAAACCAGGGCCCGCTCACAGGATGGCCACCTCTCAAGAGCCACTTCACAAGATGGCTGCCACACCTGTTTCCCTGGCCGAGATGGTTGGCGCGCCTGAGCCTCGCCACACGTCCGAACAGCGTCGTGACATGGTTGCCACTCCAGAGTTTCGACCCATTTGTTTGTATTTTGGATTACAATCGAATAAAAGCTGCAGTTGTGTTCATCACAACTCTGCATCAGAATATATATGTCGATAAGTGGCAGATCAGTGGTGTTGCTGCAGATGAATATCTAAGAAACCTATAACACTATGTGGAGAATATAATTTTAATATGAATGATAATATGACCACGTGGTGAGCCTATGAACCTAGTTGTATGTTTATTCAAATGAAACGTACGGCCGTGTTTTTGCTTCAAGTCAATTTCCAACCTTGTCACAGAGTCAGCGGTGCTGGGGCCATATTTGGAAAACGGTGATGGAAACGGAGTTACATCTTAATGTTATAATATACCCTTGTCAAACTTACCGCCACTAAAATTCAAAGGTTAACAACTGTACTAGCAGGCAGCTTCAACTGAACAGAATTGAGGTGTTTTACTTCTGTTAGCTTTGTTTTGTCATTTCTTTGTTATTTAATATTTTATCAAGGAATCAACTGTACTTTTATTTGAACAGTTGATACACAGGCAATACACACTTAAAGCCATGAATCATTGTGTTCTTCGGACAGTGACAATAAAACAACCACAGACAGTATTTGAGCGTTTGCATTCGGCAGACTCAAAGTCAGGTTTTTCATTTGGAGTTCAAGGTTTTTATTCTTTAATCATTCTCTTGGCGTCACTACCAACACCTTTCTGCTGTCTCTACTGTCTTCTAGACTCGGTTTCTGGGAACGTTCCGTGTGACGAGATGGGATTATGACTGGTCTGACCGAATGGAGATGATGATCACTGCCGGCAGGTGAACGAGACGGATTCATCTGTTTTCATTTGAGCAGTGACAATAACAGTAATCAGAGATCTGGGCTCATGGTGCAGGTTGTGAAGGTTAATTCTGCATGTTTGTTCACAGTGATAACAATGGAAACACGACTGATTCAGCGGCGAGGAGGAGCGTCCCGGTGCAGTTCGCCGTTGATCTGGCGATCAGTCTGTGAGTGACATTTATTCGACTCTTGTGTTCTTCTGTTTCAGCAATATGGCTGCCCACTGCTCCGGGTGTGTGTTCGTTCACTATTCACTGCTGTGTGTGTGCACTTGGATCGGTTAAATGCGGAGCACAAATTCCGAGTATGGGTCACCACACTTGGCCACACGTCTGTCACACCCCTGTGGACTGTTTCTTTGTTTTTTCCCCTTGTATGCCCTTATTTGGTCCTTCCTGTTCCGTTTTCAATTATGACGTCATTGTTTAATCATTCACACCTGTCCTCGTCTGATTAGCCTGGTTATTTAAGTTTGGTTCTGTTCCCCGTTTGTTTGTCGGTTCTTGAGTTCACTTCCTGTCTTAAAGTCTTTTACGTTGTGCCTGCGTGTGGATTCCCTGCTGTTCCTGTTCCTGTGTTTGGATTAATATAATAAACTCTATGTTCCTGATCTCCTCGTTCCAACTCCTCAATCCCGCACACGACGCTTGTGACAACGTCATGTCCTTTACTTCCTTTTTTCCTTATCTGCCCTTCATCTCTGAATGGTTTTTATTTTAATGGCTTTATTGATCAGCTTTGCATTGGTTTCATCAGCAGTTAGTTACAGTATGATCAATCTGAGACAGTAATATAAAAAAAAAAAAGCAATATTAAAACTGACTAAACAAAGTGTTACTGTTTGTCAGAGTGGCTGAGGACTCTGTGACGTATCTGAACTTCTCTGTGGAGGACAGCGCTCCAAAACCTCTCCACATCATCTACAAGGTCAGAGAGTCAAACAAACATCTGCTGTTTTCCTCAAGTACTGCATTTATTTCAAGTTACATTACAATTATTAATCTGTGAATTAGAGAACAGATGCGACACAAGGTGATTGTGAGGGATCAGATTGCTGTGAATCTGTGTATCTGTATGTTTGTGTGTTTGCAGGTGGAGAATCTGGGTGTTAAAGGTCTGCCGGTGTCGGTCACGTTCACACTGCCCTGTCAAACTGCGCATGTGATTTTAACGCATCGCGAGATCACACATGAGGTGCATCACTCATCCATCAGCTCATTTACATTTACATTTATTCATTTAGCAGACGCTTTTATCCAAAGCGACTTACAGGTGGGGAAAACATCAAGCGATTTGTCCTAAAGAGGCAAAACAACCTACGAAGTGCTCAAATTACCATATAACAGGCATTGTTTAAATAAGTACAAGCTAGAAAAGGAAAAAGTAGAAAAAGATTTTTTTTTTAAGTCAAGTAGTGTCGAAAGAGATGAGTTTTCAGCGATCGCTTGAAAGTTGTTAGGGAGTTGGCATTCCGGATAGCGGTGGGAAGATCATTCCACCAGCCAGGAACGGTGAAAGAGAATGTTCTGGAAAGTGATTTTGAGCCTCTTTGTGATGGTACAATGAGGCATCGCTCACTGGCGGATCTCAGAGTTCTGGAGGGAGTGTAGATTGGTAGCAGTGAGTGGAGGTAGGCGGGCGCCGAGCCTGTGCCTGTTCTATATGCAAGCATGAGTGTCTTGAATTTGATGCGAGCTGCAATTGGGAGCCAGTGCAGGGTGATAAAGAGAGGTGTGACGTTATAACAGTCTCCAGTCTAATCAAACTGAAAACCACTATACACTTATAAAAAGGTAACCGATTGCAATGAAATAGTTGATTTAACAAAACAGAAATCAGAATCACTTATTGAATGCAAAACAGATATTTTATATTTAGGAGAAATAATTTTAAGCACACATCTGGAATCATAACTTTTCTGGAAATACTTACAGTAAATCGCAACAAACACACACACACAAAAACAATACAGTTATAATCCAAAGCACACTGTCCATTGAGGAATGAGGCGTGAGAAAGTGCTTAAAGGCTCATCTGAAGTCCATGTGTCACATAGTCCCACCTAGTTGTCCATCTTAATCCAGATGCTCAATGTTAAAGTTCCCCAGCAAACTGGAAGACCACTCCAAAAATGACAGATAAAAGGCAAGATGTAGATCTTAGCGGACAAAAGGGAATTACATACTTCCTCCACAGTCTACATATAGGGCACCAGATTCCTCCAGATACTAAAAAGTCCTTCTACAAAAATAAACAAAATCATATTCAATATTCCAATACCACTTCCAGTAAGTTAAACATATATTGCATACCAAACATAAACTTACTTTCAGTTGAGCACAAAACACAAGTTTCTCAACAAGGACTCAGAAGTTTGACCCATGGCTGCAAAGTCTTTCTACAAAAGTCAGACAGAAACAAACCATGCCATATGTTCACAAAACACTTCAAATGCAATACATTGTTACATATACATTTCATATAAAAGCCAGCCTTACTTTCTTTTAGTTGAGCATAAGACACAAGTTTCCCAATAAACCAAGCTCGACCACATTGTCAAGGCCATGTTCCAGCCATTGGTTCTCTCTTCTTCTATACCCTGCCATAACTTATAGCGCAACTATTGCACTCTAGTGCCCCCCCGTGGTAAGGAAGAGAATAACACCTAACCTTTCACAGTCCTATAACAGGCTGGTGACTGTTATATATCACCCCCCTCATTGGAAGATTGGACACTCCCATAAAAGGGCTTTAAGTTTTGTACATGGCAAGTATCATAACTATCGAGATTATCAAGAAACGAAACCGTATAATTTACAGGTCCTAAACACTTACATACCTTGGCAGGACCTTTCCATTTTGGAGACAGCTTAGCCATGAAACTATCATCAGCTTTGACAGAGGGTGAGTACGAACCCAGACAAGGTCACCTTCTTTATAGAGAGTCTGTTTTCTTCTCAGATTATAATAGTGTCCCTGCTTAGCCTGAGCTCAATGCACATTCTCTTTAACCAACTGGATGAGGTTCTCCTGTCTTTCCACCGTATCGTATGTAGGATCGCAAGGATTGGGTGGTCTTGTTAGAGCTCTCTCTAATGGTCCTTTCAGCTTACGCCCCAAAGCGATTTCAGCTGGGGTAAATCCTGTGCTCTCTTGCCAGGCGGTGTTAACGGCAAACCTGAACTCCGGTAACCATTTGTCCCAGTTTCGATGATTGTCTTTCACATATGAAGCGATCATAGTCTTAAGTGTCCGGTTAATATGCTCTGTTAAGTTAGTTTGAGGATGATAAGCTGTGGTCAACTTCTGTATGACACCCCATTGTTTGCATACAAGATTTATGAGATTTGAGGTGAATTGTGCACCCCAGTCAGATACTAGGTAGACTGGCGTTCCCCACAATGTAAAAATCTCATCAATGAGGATGCGTGCTATCTGAGGTGCTTTGGCAACCCCTAGTGGAAACAGTTCAACCCATTTTGAACAGTAATCCACTATAACTAACAAATGCTCACTCTGTTTCGGACTCTTTGGAAATGGACCCATCAAGTCTACACCCAACATGTGTCCTGGTTCTATGACTGGAGTAGACTGTAAGTAGCCTGATAACTTGGAGAGGGTTGGTTTATACTTTTGACATGTTTGGCACTCCTTACAGTATTTCCATACATCAGTCCTCAAACTGGGCCAATAAGCAACTTCCATCAATCTCAGTAACGTTTTAAGTCGACCTAGGTGTCCACTCAATGGATTATCATGGGTGTACCTTAAAAACTCAGCTCGTAAACAGGCAGGTATTACTAACAGTAATTTTGGTCCTTTTCTTCCATCGGGTACACTGCGGAACAGAAATCCATTTTGAATAACATAATGAACTCTAGATGGATCTTGACTTGCTTGTGAACCAACTTTCTTGCACAAATCCTGCACTTCTGGATCATTCTGTTGAGCGGTGGCAACATTTGCCCAGTCAACCGGCAAATTAGCTGGGACTTCAGAATTCCTGGTAGCTTTGACCATGGCAATCATAGGCACTGAGGTGGTGTCTAAACTTCGAGACAGGGTATCTGGTACAACGTTACACTGTCCTTTCCGATATTTGACTTTGAACTCATAGCCTTGAAGTCTAATTGTCCAACGAGTTAATCTGGAGGAAGGTTTGGGATGCTGGAAAGCCCAAATACACTCTCCACTTCTCTACGGCCCATACAACTGCAAGACATTCCTTTTCGGATACGGAGTACATTTGCTCTGCTCCTCGAAGAAGTCTAGATGCATATGCAATCACCCGTTCTTGCCCGTCGACCTCTTGGGTCAACACCGCTCCAAGGCCAATTTCACTTGCATCTGTTTGTACCTTAAAAGATTTCTTAAAATCAGGTGGGATAAGAACAGGGGCTCTTGACAAGTCCTTTTTTATCGTTTCAAATGCCTGCTGGCATGTTTCGGTCCAAGTCCACGTGGCTTGCTTCTTTAGCGCATGAAGTGGTGCCGCTTTTTCAGATAGATTTGGCATGAATCTATGATACCATCCAGCCAATCCCAAGAATCTTTGCAAATCTTTGAGAGACTGGGGTACTGGGAAATTACAAATAGCTGCTACCTTAGAAGGGTCCGTTTTGATTCCTTCCGAGGATACCACATGCCCTAGAAAGATAAGCGATCGTTGCATAAGGTTGCATTTCTTAAGATTCAGGGTCAGACCTGCTTGATGGAGACAGTCGAAGACTTGATTCAGATGTTGTAAATGCTCTTGTTCGTTTCTTGAATACACCACTATATCGTTGATGTAAACAAAGCAACATTTCCCTCAAATATCTTTGAGGACATATTCCATCAATCTTTGAAAGGAAGCTGCAGACTTTTTTAGGCCAAACGGAAGGTGTATAAATTCAAATTGACCTGCTGCAGTTACAAATGCAGTCTTTGGAATACTGTCAGGTTCCATTTCTAACTGCCAGTATCCGCTCTTTAGATCCAAAGTACTGAATATCGATGTTCCATGCAAAGACTCCAATATGTCTTGGATCTGCGGCATGGGATAACCATCCAAGTGGGTCTTGGCATTCAATCCCCGATAATCTACACACAGTCTCAAATCACCTCCTTTTTTTGGTACAACAACGACCGGTGAGGCCCATGGGGAAACTGAAGGACGAATAATATTCTTGCTTAACAGCTCCTGAATTTCATTGTCAATGAATTGCTGTCTGGGGGCTGACACTCTGTATGCTCTCTTCCTAACCGGTATTTCATCTGTTGTGATGATTCGATGTCTTACAATTGCTGAGCAACCCACTTCATTAGTACAGACAGTTGACCATTTTCCCATCAGACTTTCTAGTTGGTTTTTAATTTGGGAAGTAGTATCTGCTTTCAGAACTAGTTGGTTGATGGACTGTAAGGCTTCTACTAACCTTTCACAGTCCTATAACAGGCTGGTGACTGTTATAACGTGGGCCCTTTTGGGCTCGTTGAAGACCAGTCGTGCTGCTGCATTCTGAATCATTTGTAGAGGTTTGATTGCGCATGAAGGAAGACCGGCTAGAAGAGCATTGCAATAGTCCAGCCTGGAGATGACAAGGGCCTGGACAAGACGTTGTGTGGCCTGCTCTGTTAGAAAGGGCCTGATCTTTCTAATGTTGTGTAGGGCAAACCTGCAAGATCGAGCAGTTTTAGCAATGTGGTCTTTGAAAGTCAGCTGGTCATCAAAGATAACACCAAGATTTCTGGCAGAACTTGATGGGGTAATTGTTAAAGTACCTAAATTGATGGTGAAATCATGCTGTAAAGTCGGAGTGGCAGGGAAAATAAGGAGCTCAGTCTTTGCCAAGTTGAGCTGTAAATTATGTTCTTTCATCCACTCCAAGACGTCCGCCAAGCAATCTGAGATCCGTGCAGCTACTGTTGGATCATCTGGTTGAAATGAAAGATAGAGCTGAGTGTCATCAGCATAGCAGTGGTAGGAGAAGCCATGTGCCTGTATGATGGGTCCCAGTGATGTAGTGTAAATGGAGAAGAGGAGGGGTCCAAGAACTGATCCCTGACAAACCCCAGTGGCCAGATGATGTGCTTTGGATACCTCCCCTCCCCAGGCCACCCTGAAGGACCTACCTGTGAGATAGGATTCAAACCAGCGAAGTGGAATCCCTGTGATACCCAGTGATGAGAGGGTGGACAGGAGGATCTGATGATTCACTGTGCCAAAAGCAGCAGAAGATCCAGCAAAATGAGTACTGATGATCTGGAATCAGCTTTTGCAATCCGCAAGGCTTCAGTGACTGACAGCAGTGCAGTTTCAGTTGAGTGGCCACTCCTGAACCCTGACTGGTTAGCATCCAATGAACTGTTCTGCGCGAGAAACAGTGATACCTGGTTAAAAACGACTCGTTCAAGTGTTTTGCTATGAATGGAAGGAGAGAGATCGTTATCTATAAGTGAACTGTTTAATGTAGTTTTTTTGAGCAGTGGGGTTACCCGAGCCTGCTTGAATGCAGTGGGGAAAGTGCCTGTGAGGAGAGATGTGTTGATGATGTGTGTAAGTGCTGGTAAGAGTGTAGGAGAGATTGCTTGGAGAAGGTGAGAAGGGATAGGATCTAGTGGGCATGTTGTGGGATGGCTGGAGAGGAGAAGTTTTGATACTTCTGCCTCAGAGAGGGGACAGAAGGAGAAGAGTGGGGTGTTAGCTGTGGATGTTGTCTGTATTAGTTCCTGTACGTGTGGAGCGGAGAACTGGCTGCTGATAGTGGTAGTTTTGTCAGTAAAGAATGTGGCGAAATTGTCGGCTGTTATAGAAGTGGTGGGAGGAGGTGGAGGGGGACAGAAGAGAGAATTGAATGTTTTGAAGAGGTAACATGTGTCTGGAGCATTGTTGATCTTGTTGTGGAAGTATGAGGATTTGGCAGTATGGACTTGAGCAGAGAAGGATGAAAGCAAAGACTGATACATACTCAAGTCAGACGGATCTTTAGATTTGCGCCATTTTCTCTCTGCTGCCCTGAGTTTGGACCGATGTTCATGGAGAGCATCGGATAGCCAGGGGTTAGGAGGGGTGGCCCGTGCTGGCCTGGAAGAGAGAGGACATATATCGTCTAGGCAAGAAGTTAAAGTAGAGCATAAGGTGTCTGTAGCTGCATTAACCTCTAGAGATGAGAAAAGGGTTGTAGAGGGAAGAGAGGAGGACACTACAGAGGAAGGATGGGAGGGTGAAAGGGAGCGTAGGTTTCGTCGGAAAGTAACCGGTAGAGGTGTTGGAGGTGTAATGGCAGTAATATGTAAGTTGCATGTAATGAAGAAGTGGTCGGAGAAGTGTAGGGGTTTAACCAAACTGTTGTCTGCAACACAATTGCGTGTGTAAATTAGGTCTAGGTGGTTGCCCGATTTGTGAGTGCTTGTGGTAACAAGGCGTTTGAAATCAAATGAAGCTAGGAGTGAATGAAAGTCTGCAGCTTAAGGCTTGTCCAGATGAATGTTAAAGTCACCAAAGACTAGAAGTGGACTGCCATCTTCTTGGAATGATCGCATGAGATTCAGAAGAGTTAAAGTTGCATAGCAGAGAGTGGTTAAAGAATTTCGATTTATTAGAAATGAGTGTTCCAGTACCCCCACCCCTCCCAGTGTGACGCGGGGTGTGAGAGAATGAGAAGTTATTAGACAGAGCAGCAGGGGTTGCTGAGTCTTCTGGACGAATCCAGGTCTCAGTCAAGCCCAGGATACTAAGTGTCGAATGTGTGGAAAAAGCGGAAATGAAATCTGCTTTGTTAACAGCTGACTGGCAATTCCAGAGGCCGACAGTAAACGAGAAAGTGTCAGTGGAGGAAATGACGATAGGGCGAAGGTTAGTGAGATTGTGTTGACGTCTGCGTGTGTTAGTGCTTTGTGTGGAGATAACCGGAATGTATTGAAAGCACATGATGGAGGTGGAAAGAGGGTGCAAGCAGGAAGTGTATGAAGGGAAAGTAAGAGGAGTAGCTAAGTGCGTTGTCGGTCTCGTTGCTCGGTTAAAGTCGCGCAGGAAAAAGTCGCAGGTCTTTACCCTCGTCGGTCTTCACACGAGGAGGCTGAACACGGCGGCTGAACACTTCCGCTGACGCTTCCGCGTCAGCTCACAGATAATGAATATATACACAAGCAAATGAGATTGGAGTGATAACAGCTGGGCCCGCCTCCTGACTGAAGCCCAAAGTCTATATCTATGCAAATGCCTCGAATCGAAACTAAGAGCGAGATGCTTCGCACTTAAGTGCCCGCAGGATTTCAGCAATACTAATTTCAATAAGTGCAATCGAAAGTGCTAATTAAAACAAAACAACATCACTACAAATAGGCAGAGAACAAAAAAATACTTTCTAGCACTACTTAATAATTTAAACAGTACCTATGATAATAGTGTATTAAGCAAACACTTACGCGCAGTCGCTGTCGCTGTCGCTATCTCCGTGGACAATAGTGCTTCTCCCAATAGCTCATACCATCAAATCATCATGTGTTTGCTGAATAAACATCTTCTGTTCTTCTCTCCAGAACAAAACGTCGTGTGACTTCAAGCCAGAAGAACCGGTAAGAGATTATAGACCACTTTCACTACTGGGATTCACCTAAAAATGAATTTTCGGCCATAATTTGTCTCGCCCTCATGCTGTTCCAAACCACTGACTAAAAAACACTGAGATATTCCTTACATTATCTTCTATAATGTGAAGATATTCACATTTTTTGAACAGCATGAGGATGGAAAAGTCAGAATAATCTTTTTGGGTGAATCTTCCTAGTAAGATAGAATCACATCCAGTCACAGTAAACACATCTGAAACGCATCTCTTCATTCACTTCTGCCTCTTTTGAGTCTGTTCTGATATTTTCTCTGGTTTATTGCTCTCAGTGTTTTGTTGTTGTTTCAGGACGGTCACTGTGGGAAGTTTGAGTGTCGTCAGTTTAATCTGGAGAAATATTCCACAGTTTACTTCAACCTGACAGCACAGGCAGTTCTCCATAACATGACGAAATATGAGAGTGTGAGTGATGAACTACAAACACGTGAAACACAACCACAGACAGACACACATGCTGTCGTTCAGCTGACAGAAACAGTCCCAAAAACTTTAACTTTTAACTTTAAATACTGACACTGATCCTACACTGTTTCTTCTGCTGTAGAAATATCCCTTCCACGAGTTCAGGAGTGATCACGTGTTCAACATCAGCGCTGAGCTCCACTACAACACAAGCCGCTACAACCAGACTTCAACCGGGCTGAAGGTGAATCCACATCAGAGATGAACCGATAATTAGCTGCTGTTTTATGTTACGTTAGCTGCAGACAGATCTGAGATCAGCAGGTTTATAACAACATATGTAGTGTCAAATGAAGTATTTTATTTCTTCAATTCTGTAGGAGGATCCCCACAGATCCCAGGTACCTGCTGTAATTCATTCATCATTTACATCTTTGTATATTTTAAAAGTTGTTTATTTTACATTTTATTCTTTATAAGTATGAAAATGTTACTAGTGTCAGTGGTTGTGATTGATTTTTCTCAGACTGCAGTGAAGGTGGAGGTTGTCGTTCCTCCCAGTCGAATGCTGATTGTCGGCATTGGTGCAGTGGGCGGATTCATCTTGCTCATTATCATATTCCTCCTGCTGCTGAGGGTAAGAACCAATCAAGTCACCCTACAGTTGATCTCATCATTCACCTCTCAAATTCTCAATTCGATCCATGTTTGTGTGTGTGTGTGTGTGTGTGTGTGTGTGTAGTGTGTGTTTTTTACACGAAAGCATCCTGAAGTGTATGAAAATAGGACAATGGTTCTCATCAACTTCAGCACTAGAGAAAACTGAAGTCTGAGTCCGTTTGTTTTGAAGGAGGCCTCAAAGCTGAAGATTCTTTGAATGTTAATGATGTTTTAATGCTTTAGTGCAATGTACATAAACATTTTAGGAAGATTTGACGATCATGACCTTTTAAAAAGGTGTCACCTTAATCGCAGGGGTATTACGACTTGTCAGGGACAGTTTTCCTTTGATTAAATAGAAGGTGACCATTTACCATCAGTAGAGACCAGCAGGCACCATTACAGCTACCATTAAAACCAGTACAATTCCCATTATAACCTGCAAAAACATTAAAAATTCTGTGATTGGTTTCTATAGTTTTTTTTTTTTTTTTTTTTTTTGACAGGGCACATTTATTTGCATGTTTTCCCACGCAACTTTTTTGGAGGTTTTCCCAACTCTAAATTTTCCTTTGATTGTATGCTTGTTTTTATTAACAAGTTGGGCAAGAATTAACAGCTGTTCTTGTGTCCAGTTTGGTTTTCTTTTACATTTGCATGTCAATACTATCAGCCATGATTATTCTCCTCAGTTAATTAAAAGGGTGTTTATATGCATATCCGCCAATTGTTTACTTAGTTGTTTAATTAGTGATAATTAGTCTGCATTTTAAAATCTTCATTTGAAAGTGGCAACATATTTCTACTCTACAACAGGGGTCGCCAGACCCGGTCATGGAGGGCCGGTGTCCCTGCAGAGTTGAGCTCCAATCCTAATCAAACTAATCAAGGTCTTACTAGGCACACTTGAAACCTCCAGGCAGGACTCTGCAGGACACCGGCCCTCCAGGAACAAGTTTGGTGACCCCTGCTCTACGGAGACGACCCCCCCCCCAGGACTGAAATTGAGAACCACTGGTTTAGTGTTTTGTTCAGTTTGTGTGTGTTCAGTATGCTCAGTTTAATGATGTTCAGAATGTGTTGTAATAGTTTTCCACTAGTTTTTAATGACCTTTTGTAAAATTTGTAGTTTTCATAACCCAAATTTATGATGTGTACATTTCGATGGTTTTGTTCTTTATATTTTGAATTTTTGTAGTTTTCATTCATTTTAAGTCTTAACTAAATATGTATATTTTTTTTTATTTTCATCTTTCTTTTTCTTTAATGTCAAAGAAAAGTGTTCTGTGTGTAACCTTTGTATTGCGTATCGGCGGTCATTTTGAGATGAGAAATAAATAATTATTGGATAAATCTGGGAACATGAAAACAAACTGCAATGAAATTGTCCAATATTGTGTTGAACGCGCATGAAGATGAAGATAAACAGTCTTTAATGAATCCACACAAGGAAGGCTGGTGGAAGGAACAGACAGGAACTTAACTACGCAGGCAAATGAGTACAATTAACTAGACACAGCTGAACAAAATGATGAAGATAAATGAATTACCATGACAGCGAACAATACAGCGAAAGCAATCCAAACAGAGTGATGTGTGACGCTAATTATTAGCAAATAGGACTAATAAATATAACAAAGACATTTGTAAATAGTGTTTAAAGTTTTTTTTTTTTTCAGCTGAATTTCTTCAAGAAATACTATGGAAATTGAATCAAATATCAAATGAAAACATCTTCACTGTCACTTTGAGACCTAATGCACAAATCTAATGTTGATACCATTTTTGTCTTAACTCTGTTTGTGTGAATACTCACAAGATGGGCATTTTGAGACGTAATAAGTTTGCTTAGCCATTCACAGCCACGAGAGAACTCAGTTTGGTTCTCAGAAACAGCGACACCTATTAGACCAGCATAAGAAACTGCACTGTAAAAAAAATAAAAAAACACAATTTGTTGAGTCAGCTTAAAATAATGTGTTAACCTGCTGCCTTAAAATTTTAAGTTCAGTCAACTAAAATAAGTTTAGTCAACTTGAAATGTTAAGTTGTACCAAGTAACAACGTAGATATTTGTGTTTGCTAAACTTAACAGATGGGTAAGTAGCCCAGCTGCCTTAAAATTTTAAGTTGATTCAACTCAAATATCTAAGTTGTCACTTAGTATAATTTAACATTTCAAGTTGAATAAACTTTTTTTTGAGTTGACTGAACTTTAAATTTTAAGGCAGCCAGGTTACAAATTATTTTAAATTGACTCAACAAATTGTTTTGTTTTATTGTGCTTTTAGTGACTTTTTTTATGCATTATCACTCTAACATATCGATCACTTAAGCAGCCCTGCACTCCACGGATATATTTACATAAACAATATAGCATCATCTCTATCAACTGACATATCGTCAGGATATATTACTCTGCGTCACACCTTCAAAACCCCTTGGTATCTATGAATGATTTAGATGAATGAGATATTGTTGAGGGTTTATTGTTAGAATGATGTTTTTATGGCACTATCAGAAGACATATATATGTAAAATTAACAAAATGCTTTATATTATTCAAACTAATTACATGTCCTCACTATACAAATGTTTAGATTACAGTGATGAAAATACACACAGCATCTTATGTTAATCAACAGAGAATAAGAAAGATGCACAAATATGAATAAAACTGAAGATATTAAAGCATTTTGTTACATGCTTCATCCTAATGTTTTTAGGGTTATGTTCCAGTTTGTGTTTCCTTTGTGTCACGGGTGCGGAGCAAACGACAGACACAGTGGGCGTGACGTCAGGCCTCGGAGAGGCTTTTATTAAACAATAAAAGAAAGTGTCCAAAAAAGTTCCCTCTTCACCCCTTCCTGGACCCACGAGGACACCAGCGTGCATGCACGGGGAAGAGACCGGTCTCCTGAGGAGAGGCGCGCTCGGCATTTTAACAGCGGCGGTGATGAGGCTTCATTCACATCAGGTGTGCCTCATCACACGCCGCCAGACCTGGATGTTTCGGCGCCCCTCCTCCTCCCACACGCCCACTCCCGTCGGGAGCCTGGTGAAGGGCGGCGATTACCGACGGGGTGAAGCTGATAGTTAGGGAGAAGGCAGCCGACTCGTCACATTTGTTCTAGTTTTCCTGCCCGTGTTAATTACTGCCTTGGTTACTGATTTAGTCACACCTGTCATATGTTTAGTTAATTATGCCCTTGTGTATTTATAGCTTTGGTTTTGGTTGACTCTTTGTGATATCAGAATCAGAATTATCAGATATAATCAGAATTAGAATCAGAATCTTTTTTTTTATTGACAAGTATGCTTGCGCATACTAGGAATTTGTTTTAGTGTCATTAGCTTCCAGTACACAGAGACAGCAGCAACATACAGACAATAAACATAGGATGAGAATAAAATACACATATGTAAATATAAATAGACAAAACTTAGAAAAATAAGACGAGAATAAATTACACATATGTAAATATAAAAAGACAAAACTTAGAAAAATAAGACGAGAATAAATTACACATATGTAAATTATAAAAAGACAAAAAATAGAAAAATAAATTGAGAAATAAATAAGTGGTATGTACAGTTGCGCTATAGAATAGAATAGAACAGAACAGAATAGAGTTTCATATAGCACATTTAAAACAGCCGCAAGACTGACCAAAGTGCTTTACACTTAGAACCATCGTCATAGAATTAGGAGCACACAATTACAGCCAAAGAGAGAGAAAAACAAAAACAAAACACATAAATTAGAAATATAATAGGCAAAGTAAAACCTAATAGGCCATTGAAAACAAATGAGTTTTTAAAAGTGATTTAAAGATAGTCAGACTAGGAGCTGTTCTGATCTCAACTGGCAAGTCATTCCAAAGACGAGGCCCAATTACTGAAAAGGCACGGTCACCTCTACGCTTGAGTCTAGAATGTGGAATTAAGAGGAGGTTCTGGTCGCAGGATCTCAAACTTCTCGGGGGGTATACTGGGGCAGCAATTCAGATAAGTAAATGGGTGCTTGATGGTGCAAAGATTTAAAAACAAATAATAGAATTTTGAAGTGTATTCTAAATTGGACAGGCAACCAATGAAGGGCCTTCAAGAGTGGAGTGACATGATCCCTTTTTTTCTTTTTTAAAAGAAACTTGGCAGCGGCGTTCTGGACCAATTGAAGAGGGTCAATTTGAGATTTAGAGATGCCACATTATAAAGAGTTGCAATAGTCTAGACGCGATGTAATAAAAGCATGAACGGCCATCTCCAGAGTCTTGTCAGTGAGAAAATGTTTGATTTTTGCAAGTGTGCAGAGCTGATAAAAACTAGATCCAATCACGGTAGAAATTTGTTTATCGAATTTTAACGTGTCATCTAACAGAACGCCCAAATTCCGTACCTGTGAGGACCTAAAAGCTGATAAAGGTCCAAGGTCAAAATCAGAGGCCTTCGTATTTTCTGATGGACCAATCACCTCAGTTTTCTCTTCATTCAAGGATAAGAAATTTTGAGGTAACCAAGATTTAACTTCATCTAAACAAAACAACAGAGCATTCATGGCCAAAGGATCATTTTTCTTAAAAGGTAGATAGATTTGTGTGTCATCAGCATAAAAGTGAAATGACATCCCGTGTTTCCTAAAAATGGAGCCTAGAGGTAGCATGTACAGTGAAAATAAAGTGGGGGCCAAGACAGAACCTTGTGGAAGACCACAGGGGAAAGAAGAAGTGGAAGAGAAGAATTCTCCTAGCCTAACCACATATTTCCTGTCAGATAAGAACTGTGCCAGAGAAACCCACCCAAGATTCTAGTCTATTTATTAATGTAGAATGGTTGATAGTGTCGAAAGCAACTGATAAATCTAAGAACAAGGACCACAGAGTCCCCCTTATCAGTGGCTAAAAAGATGTCATTTAACACTCTCAAAAGGGCTGATTCGGTACTGTGAGCAGCCTTAAAACCAGATTGAAAGTGCTCAAACAAACTGTTTAAAGCAAGAAAAGACTGAAGTTGGAAAAACACAATCTTTTCCAAAACCTTAGAAACAAATGGTAGAACAGAGATAGGGCGATAATTTTTTAAAACAGACAAGTCGAGTGAAGGCTTCTTGAGGAAAGGTGTGACAGTAGCCACTTTCAAATAAGCGGGAACGACACCTGTTGAGAGACACTTATTAAGAAAGGACACTAGGCCCGGTCCAACTGAATCAACAATTTGTTTTAAAAAACTAGGATGGATAACATCATATGAAGAAGAGGATGGTTTCAATTTAGCAATAGTGTCTTTGAGTGACTGAAGAGAAACTGGTTCAAAAACATTCCAATATGCAGACAGCTCGGTAGAGGAATTATAAGCTACCTTATAGCTTATAGAGGATTGTTACAGAACAATCCGCCACAACAGGATCCAGCAGCTTCACCCCCGGACATTCAGATACAGACACTGACAGGATTCTATGCTGGATAAAGCAAGGACAACGTACACTTGATCAATACATCCGTGAGTTTCTTTCAATTGCCAACTATTCCACTCTCCCGGACTGTATAAAAATTGAGACTTTTTGTGACGGCGTGAACCAGCCCCTCCGTGTGCGACTGAGACACGAGGGCCCGCGCTTGTCACTGGAGGCGTTTCTGAACTTTGCGCTGTTGTGTGTGGGTTCGCCGTGCACCGTGGGGGTCGCGTAGAGGGAACGCGACAATGCGGTAATGGCGAGTGGGACGCCGGAGCACGATCCCACAAACACGTTTGCCGCCTGGATTGCTCGTGAAATGGCGGCCGTGCAGGAGCGCGCTCAAGCTATGGCGGCGACAGCGGTGCCCGTTCACAAAATGGCGGCGACTGCAGTGCCCGTTCACAAGATGGCGGCAGCACCGGCGCGCGCTCACAAGATGGCGGCGACGGCGGAGCCCGTTCACAAGATGGCGGCAGCACCGGTGCGCGCTCACAAGATGGCGGCGACGGCGGAGCCCGTTCACAAGATTGCGGTGGAAACAGAGCTCCGTCACGTCACAGCTGCCATACCAGAGCTATATGGAGTTACCGCTGCATTTCCTGAGTCAAGTCGAGTTTCCAAGTCAAGTCAAGGTACAGCTGCATTTCCTGAGTCAAGTCAAGTTTCCAAGTCAAGTCAAGTTGCAGCTGTATTTCCTGAGTCAAGTAAAGTTTCCAAGTCAAGTCAGGTTGCAGCTGTGTTTCCTGAGTCAAGTCAAGTTTCCAAGTCAAGTCAATGTACAGCTGCATTTCCAGAGTCAAGTCAAGTTTCCAAGCCAAGTCAAGCTACGGTCCTTGTCAAGTCAGGTCAAAGCTGTGTTTCCTGTGTCAAGTCAAGTCAGAGCTATCGCTCCTATCTCAAGTCAAGTAACAGCCATCTTTCCTGAGCCAGAGCCACTGCACAAGATGGCTGCCACGCCAGAGCCACTGCACAAGATGGCCGCCGTCTCCAAGCCCCTCCACAAGATGGCCGCCGTCTCCAAGCCCCTCCACAAGATGGCCGCCGTCTCCAAGCCACTCCACAATATGGCTGCCACTCCAGAACCTGTGGTCAGCACCCGGACGCCACCTGTGGCCATGATGACTCATGTGCTGGACACACCTCTAGTGACGGTATAGGCAGCTAAAATGGCGCTCCTTCATGCCGCGGCGGCTACCCCAGAGTCAAGTCAAGACACAGAGTCAAGACAAGACACAGCTGTCGTTCTCCACGAGTCAAGTCACGTTACGGCTGTTCCCCACGAATCAAGCCAAGTCACAGTTGTTCCCCACGAGTCAAGTCACGCTACAGCTGTTGTTCCTGAGTCAAGTCACGTTACAGCTGTTGCTCCTGAGCCAAGCCATGTTGTTCATGAGTCAAGTCCCGGTACAGCGGATCTCCATGAGTCAAGCCAGGTTATAGCAGATCCTCATGAGCCAAGTCAAGCTGCTGCTGTTATTCCAGAGCCAAGTCAAGCTTCAGCCGCTGCTCCGGAGTCAAGTCAGGCTACAGCTGTAGCCTCCAAGTCCAGTCAAGCTTCCAAGTCCAGCAACGTCAAGGCTGTCGTACCTGCGTCAAGCAACGTCAAGGCTGTCGTTCCTGCGTCAAGCAACCTCAGGGCTGTCGTTCCTGAGCCAAGTAAAGTCATTGTTAACCTTCACAAGCCAAGTGAAGTCAGGGCCGCTCTTCCTGAGTCAAGCAACGTTACAGCCGTGGTTCCTGAGTCAAGTAAAGTCATTGATCTTCACAAGCCAGTTCAAGTCACCGCTGGTCTTCACGTGTCAGATCAAGTCACTGCTGATCTCCATGAGTCAAATCCGGTCACTACTGATCTTCACGCATCAAGTCAAGTCACAGCCGATCTCCACGAACCAGGTCAAGCCACAACTGATCTTCACGAGCCAAGTCAAGTTATTGCCGACGGCCCAGAGTCAAGCCACGTCCCGCCTGACGGCCCAGAGTCGAGTCACGTCCGGCCTGGCGGCCCAGAGTCAAGCCACGTCCCGCCTGACGGCCCAGAGTCAAGCCACGTCCCGCCGGATGGCGATCACCATTCTCAGTATGTGGGCCGCACACTACACTCCGAAGGTCACGTCTGTTCACAAGTCCGCCCCGGAGGTCACGTCTGTTCACGAGTCCGCCCCTGTGATCACGTCAGATCTCAAGCCTGCTCCAGAGCTCCCGTCTGGTCTCAAACCTGCTCCAGAGCTCCCGTCTGGTCTCAAGCCTGCTCCAGAGCTCCCGTCTGGTCTCAAGTCTGCTCCAGAGGTCCTGTCTGACCACGAGTCAGCTCCAGAGGCCTTCCCTGTCAGAGAAGCCGCGCCAATGCCTCCTGAGGTGTCAGCTTCGGCTGTAGATCCTCCTAGGGAGGCGGCGTTATCCTTTGGTCTCTCTGCTTCTCTCCTTATTCTTTCTGCCTCCTCTGTCCCTGTTCTCTCCAGGTCCCAATCCATTATGCGGGTTCCTGCTCAGCCCTGGAGGGCCCTGCGCCTCCTGCTCCGCCCTGGAGGGCTCCTGCACCTCCTGCTCCGCCTCCGGCCCCGCCCTGGAGGGTACCTGCTCTGTCGGTCCTGCCTCAATCACTGGGCCCCCCACATGGACCTGGCCCTCCAGCCCTCGCCCTGTCTCGCTCCCACCCCACCGCTCCCCTGGACTGTTGTTCCCTTCGAGCGTCTGGAAGCCGCTCCTTGGGGGGGGGCTATGTCACGAATCTGGTCGGTGTCCCGTTGTCCGCTCACCACCAGATGTCTTTCTCACCTCACCTACACACTCTGACTGTTGCACCACACTCCGGACTGCATCTCCCATCCTCCACCACACTGATTGCGTCAGCCCCCGTGACCAATCAGGCGTTCTATAAAACCCCCGGTCTTTCCCAGTGCACTTCACGGATTGTTGTATTGTTGTGTTTACTATTGTTATCGCTACCTGGTTATCTCGTTTGTACTGTCTAGCCGCCTGCATTTGGATTATCGCTTGTCATTAAGGACTATTCTCTCGTCTCGCCTCTGACACTCCTGGTTACTGTTGATTTGACGCTGCCTGTCCGACCATGTATCTGTCTCGTCCCATTAATAAAAGCTGGCATGTGGATCCGCTCGCCTCTTGTCCCTCACTCCCGGTTACACTACCAGTCCGGGTTTACTTACTTTGTCCTTAACAAAACCTCGAGAAGCTTTCACATAGGGCGACAGAGGCAACTGACACAGTATTTACCGGGGGGTTAACAACAGAATTGATAACAGAAAACAAGATCTTAGGTCTAGACTGATTGTGCAAAATTAAATTGGAAAAATAGGTCACCTTAGCCGATTTGGTGGCTCTCTGATAAGCCAATAAACTGTCTTTGAACAGCTGTAATGAAATGTGTAAATTGTCTTTTTTCCACTTTCGCTCAGCCCTTCTACATGTTTGCCTTAGTAGCCGAGTCTCAGCAGTATGCCACAATTCAGATTTAGGTTTGTGCTTAAGAGGCTTCAAAGGGGCAGTTTCATTCATTACATCAAGCCAAGCACTGTTTAACAGACTGAGATGTTCGTCCGCATCCAAGTCTGATAACGGAGAGTCCAAAAGTAAATGAGAACAGGACTTTGTGAAACACTGACTAAAACTGACACTAAACTGAGGCGAATAAACCCGAGACAGAGATGTAATTTTAGTGGAAACATGAGAAAGACTAGGAAGACACATGGAGAATAAAATAGGCTTATGATCAGAGAGCATATAATCAGAAACAATAACATCAGTAATATCAATTCCATAGGAGAGGATAAGGTCCAGAGTATGACCGTGAATATGAGTGGGACCTTTAACCCACTGTGTCAGGTTAAAAGCATCAATTATATTAAGAAATTCCCTCGAAAGAGGGTTTGACTGACAGCAAACATGAACGTTGAAATCGCCCATCAATAAAAAGCGATCAAATTTGGTGACAATGTTACCAATGAAGTCGGTGATTTGCTGAAGAAAGTCCTTAACTGAATGTGGAGGACAGTAGATCAGGCCTAGGCAAATAGGACCGTTCCAGTCAAGATGGATAAGTTGAGATTCAAAGCTGGTATAAATATCCAGAGAGATGGAGCGACACTGTGCACGGTGAGAGTTTTTCATAACAGTCACTAACCCACCCCCACGTCCGTTTTGGTGGGGGGAATTAAAAAATGTACAGTCAACCGGAACTAATTCAGAAAAAGGGATTAGATCGCCATCCTTAATCCATGATTCAGTAATAAACATGAAATCCAGATTTTGCGAAGAAAAAAAGTCATTCAGCAGAAACGTCTTATTTACTACTGAGCGAGCGTTGATTAAAACCATATTAGGTGGAGGAACAGCACCAGGGGAGAGTGGCGCTCTACACAGCGGACGTAACATACCAGGAGCCACTCCAGTTCTCTGGAGGTAGCGGCCGATCCGAGGGAGGCCAAGCCGGGGGGCAGAGGGTGGAAGCAGGTCGAAGCCACCGGTGCGCAGACACAGGCGCCATCTTGTCCGTAAATACAGAATAGAATAGAATAGAATAGAATAGAATAGAATAGGATAGGATAGGAAGAGGTAGAGATGCAGGGATGCGCTAGGATGGGGGTGGTAACTAATAAATAAGTTATTGCACAATGGGGGGAACATTTAACTGTTCATAAGGAGAATTGCCTGGGGGAAAAAACTGTTCTTGTGCCTGGTTGTCCTGGTGTTTGGGGCTCTGTAGAGCCGGCCAGATGGTAAAAGTTCAAAGAGATGATGTGAGGGATCCAGAGTGATTTTCAGAGCTCTTTTCCTCACTCTGGATGAATACAGTTCTTGGATGGTGGGCAGGGGAGCACCAATAATCTTCTCGGCAGTCTGAACTATTCTTTGTAATCGTCTGATGTCTGATTTTGCAGCTGAGCCAAACCAGACAGTTACTGATGTGCAGAGAACAGACTCGATGACGGCTGAGTAGAACTGTTGTAGGAGCTCCTGTGGTAGGTTGAACTTTCTTAGCTGGCGAAGGAAGTACAACCTTTGTTGGGCCTTTTTTACAATGGAGTTGGTGTGAGTAACCCACTTCAAGTCCTGGGAGATGATGGACCCTAGGAACTTGAATGTCTCCACTGCAGCCACAGTGCTGTCCATGATGCTGAGAGGGGTGAGTGCAGGGGGGTTTCTCCTGAAGTCTATGATCATCTCCACTGTTTTGAGCGTGTTGAGCTCCAGGTTGTTATGACGGCACCATACAGCGAGCTGCTCAACCTCTTGTCTGTAGCCAGACTCTTCACCATCCTGAATCAGGCCGATGAGTGTGGTGTCGTCTGCAAACTTCAGGAGCTTGACAGAGGGGTTTTTGGAGGTGCAGTCATTGGTGTAGAGGGAGAAGAGCAATGGAGAGAGAACACATCCCTGAGGGGCGTCAGTGTTGGTGGTGCGGCTGCTTGACATTAATGTCCCCATTCTCACCAGCTGTTGCCTATCTGTCAGAAAGCTGGTGATCCATTGATAGATAGAGCTAGGAACAGAGAGCTGGTTTAGTTTGGTCTGGAGAAGCGTAGGAATGATGGTGTTGAAGGCCGAACTGAAGTCCACAAACAGGATCCTCACATAAGTCCCTGGCCTGTCCAGATGTTGCAGGATGAAGTGCAGTCCCATGTTCACTGCATCATCCACAGACCTGTTTGTTCGGTAAGCAAACTGTAGGGGGTCCAGTAAGGGTCCGGTGATGTCCTTCAGATAAGCCAGAACCAGTTTTTCAAATGACTTCATGACCACAGATGTTAGCGCCACAGGTCTGTAGTCGTTAAGTCCTGTTATCTTGGTTTTCTTTGAGACGGGGATGATGGTAGAGCGTTTGAAGCATGATGGAACTTCACACAACTCCAGAGACCTGTTGAAGATCTGTGAGAAGATGGGTGCCAGCTGATCAACACAGGTTTTCAGACAGGCTGGTGTCACACCGTCTGGGCCTGGTGCCTTTCTTCTTTTGTTCTTTCTGAAGACCTGGCACACCTCGTCTTCACTGATCTGAAGAGTAGGAAGGGAGGAGAGGGGGGTTGCTGGAGGTGTTAGTGGTTGTGAAAAGAGATCGTCAGAACGAGTGTGGGGGGTTTCGAATCTACAATAAAACTCGTTTAGGTCTTCAGCAAGTCGTTGGTTTGCCTCAGTGCTGAGGGATGGTGTCTTGTAGTTTGTGATGGCTTTCAGACCTTTCCACACTGAGGTTGGGTCGTTTGAAGTGAACTGATTTTCTAACCTTTTTGCGTAGGTCCTTTTAGCCGCTCTAATCTCCTTGTTCAGTGTGTTCCTGGCCTGACTGTACAAGACTCTATCCCCTTTTCTATAGGCATCCTCTTTGGCCTGATGAAGATGTCTGAGTTTTGTTGTAAACCATGGCTTATCATTGTTGAATGTTAAATAAGTCCAGGTGGGAATGCATATATCCTCACAGAAACTGATATATGAAGTTACAGTCTCTGTGAGCTCCTCCAGATCGTTTGCAGTAGCTTCAAAAACACTCCAATCAGTCCATTCGAAACAGGCCTGTAAAACCCGCTCTGTTTCGTTGGTCCATCTCTTTACAGTCTTTAATACAGGTTTAGCTGTTTTCAGTTTCTGCCTGTAGGTTGGCATAAGATGAACCAAACAGTGATCAGAGAGTCCCAAAGCTGCCCGTGGGACAGAGTAATATGCATTCCTTATTGTGGTGTAACAGTGGTCCAATATATTACTGTCTCTGGTGGGACATGTAACATGTTGTATCTTGTATCTTGTCAAAGTTGGTTGTTCTCTTTTCCATGATTTTTTATTTATTTATTTATTTTTTTTATTTTTTATTTTTTTGCAATACTGCTCTCTTTCTTTTTTTAATAAGACTGCTTCCCTTATTAAAATGAACCATATTTTACTACCAAAAAAAAAAACATGGTAAAGAAAGAAAGCAAGAAAGCTTTATTGCCACACACAAGGAGTTCCAGTGCAGAAAGTACAGACATACATATAATTTAAGATAATAAATTGAGATAAACACTGATAATAAAGAGAATAGATGATAAATGTGTGTATGTGTGTGTGTGTGTGTGTGTGTGTGTGTGTATAGAGAGAGAGAGAGAGAGAGAGAGAGTCAACCTTATCCTACTTAGTTTTAGTCAAAGAAAATCTAAAGTATTTTAGTCTAGTTTTTGGGTCTTTCTATAATTGTGGGTAGATCTCATGTCCGTGAAGTATTTTTTTTTTTTTCATGTATTTTCATCAAAATAAAGCCTGATTTTCTAGTACACGATTATATTTTTCCCAATCACACTACTATATGTTGAAAAAGCCATATCTTTTGTTTAAAAATGATGTTCATATCACATACAACCCTGGTATTCAGCTGTTCAATTTTGTAAAGTTGCTCATTCTACTCTGTATTCAAACATGAAAATTACCTCAAATATAAATTAATTTCATAGTTTTGCCTTCAGTTAGATTAGGCTATCAAGACATTTGGGCATGCTCTTCAAAAATAAGTGTTTATTGTGATAGAACTTGTTGTATTTGTGTCCGAAAAACCATTGTCAACTAAGTTACCCACTAGAACCCCCCTCAGAAAGGAATGGTTTGTCCCATTCCCGCATAATTTGCACAGTGTGATGATATTTCCTCTAGAAGCGCATGGATGAAACACTAGAAGTTATGTTCTCTGTCTTTCCCCTAATATTGGTTAAACTAGCAAACTAGTGTCTAGAGTGGATTAATTGACTGTCAACAGTGTTACACAAGTATTATTGCTGCAAATTTTAACAAGACAATTTAACTAAAATGTATGTTTTGTTTATGAAAATATATTTCTAAACATACCATATGCTTAGTAGTTTTAGGCTTCCATGTTGAGTATAGACCCAAACACTAAAAACATCAACTAAATTACCTGTCAACTGTGTTACTCAGTAAAGGTAACATGGTGGACAGTAGCAAATATAGATGGTATTTTGTGCACATATTCCTACAGATCACCTTTATTTATACAGCACTTTATACAATATAGATTGTTTCAAAGCAGCTACGTAAGGTCATGTTTGGGTTTTTGGGGAAAAGTGGGGATGTTTGGGGAAACTTTTTTTCTTCACAGTCAAATTCTATATGCACCCCTAATTGTAGTATGTCCTGTATAGCAGTATTAATTTGGGCAGCCATTGAAAAATAAATAACAACATTTCAATGTCCATCATGGCACCAAGTCAATAAACAATATTAAAAAAAACTTCAACAGGTTATACAGTAAATATTTCTGAGCTTGTATCACTAAAGAAGATATGCAATTCTATTAAATTACTACTTACATGGTATAAATCACGTTTTACTGCAAGTTTAAGATGTTAATGTTGATGATTTAATGTTAATTTCTTAACATTAGAAAGAAATATTATAATATCAAAGCGCTGAAACTGGATCAGTTTTGGAAACAGTGTTGGATTTTCTGTTATTAACAGAGGTGGGAATGTCTGTAATCACTCATAACACACTATCAACCATAAAATCTAGCAACACCCCAGCAACTGCAAAGCAAGAGCCTAGCAACCACCCAGAATATCCTAGCAACCAACTAGCAACGCTTTAGCAAACATCTAGAACATGTAACTGATCAAACTATTTATGTTTTTAAACAAGTCTTAAGACAAGCCAGCGTAAATTTGTCTTTCAAACGTTTCAGTCTAGTTATCACAGGTGTTCTTAAATGATTACACACAATTCAAATACAACGATGACTTTCCTGCCCAGTGAACACTCATGACATCAATAACACTAACAAAAAACTCTTATTAGGAATTCATTTGCAACTCAATGTCAATTACAGTATACAACATAAATTAAATTACAGTTTGCTAATTCAGCAATTAACATTTGGGAAAAAATATTTTCATTTTACTACTGTAAAGTAATCTTGCAGCAGATGAAAAGCACTAGAAAAGTTAAAATAACAAAGAACTGTATATGAACTTGGTATGCACCACAATACAGCACAGTAAAAAATTTAATTTAAAATTAAATTCATCATCCTCTGTACATTTGGCTAAATTTCATTAGAGTATACAGTACTATTTGGTCTTCTGACACAAGACTATATCTCTAGGTAGTAATTTCTCAGTTCTGCAAAAATGCGGTAGGCTACACATAAAAAATGGTTACAAATAAAATTTGACAGTCACACTTATGAAGGTGTACATCATGTACTACAGTTTACTGTACATATAGAATAGTGAAATTTCCATCATCTAATATACTGGTCCTGTACTATAATTATACTGTATGTGTAAGTATAACACCCATGTAAATGATTCATTCATTTCTCTCCTCTCTCCGTTGTTGGATGCAGAGATTCTGATTGGTGTGTCATCAGTTTTGCTACTTAATGTTTAACTTACGTATTGTTAAACTTTTTGAGAAATGTGTCTTTGTTTTTATCACTGAATGAATGGTTTGGGAATATAAGTCAACTAACATCAGTTACATTGTGTTAACAATCGAGAAAACTGCAATACGACCAGATGCTTACCTAACTCTGCTATTAGTTTCCGTGAGCGACATCTTCTTATTGATTTCATGCTATTATTGTTTCGTCGGATCCGGCAAAAAGGTCTATATCCATGATGAACGTGGTGCGAGCGGTCGGAGAATCGGATCACCAAACAATTACGCGATGAATCTCAGACACATCCGGACGGGATCAGATTTCTCAGAGGACTTTAGAGGAGTTAGCAGAGAAGCAGTAATTATCGGATTCACGAACAAATGTAAAACAATTCGTTAGTGAACTGGGCCGCGCTTTGTGTTTTGGACTCAAAACGAGCCGGTTCATAAGAGTCATAATGAAGTCGAATACACCGGGCGCGCTGCGTGCGCGTGCAACTATCGTGCACAGTTTATTGAAAGACGTGTTTTTTGCCAAATATATTTTAGTATTATTTTTAACTGTGTGCTGAAATGTAACAATGCACGGAAAGTATACTTTTAAAGTACATTATTAAAGAACTTGTTAGTATGCTTTAAGTTAAATTTTGGAGTAATTTTTAAGTGTACTTCTTCATGCTTGCAACAGAAAGTAATAAAACATATGATAAATGCATTTAAAGCCCATTTAAAACATTATTAAATGAAGTGTATGCATACAAAAGGCTACTCTTGTAATTGTGATTTAAGTATTTTAATAAATTTATACAATGTCACAGAGAGGTCCATGTACATCAATGCATTTATAATTTTATACCAACAGCACACCATACGAACACAAGAAAAAGTGTTCTACTGGACAGGAAGTTCAGCTACTAGTCTCTGATGTCACAAGGACAGCCAAGTAAACACTATTGCATGGCCAAAAAATTGAATTTCACTCACACTGTTTTAACAGATTATATCATAATCAGTGTTCAACATATCATTATTGATTTTAGGAAACAAAGCTGAAAAACAACAATTGGCATTGATATCTGTAAAGCTGCAGAAGTAGTTCTCCAGGAGTCAGTTTGTAGTCTCTTTTGGTCTCTTTCTAGTCTTTTTTAGTCTCTTTCAATGTAGTTTGGAAGTGGAATGACATACAGTTTGTCCTTAGACCTAATCATTTCACATTTACGTTTGAGTGATTGAGGAGCGACAGCAAACACATTATTGGTGTGAGACACTTCATATATAAATGTTGAGGATATATTCAGCTGAACATCTCTATACAACTTTCCTCCACTCTTGGCAAGCTCTTTAACTAAAACACAGAATCTGTTGCTGGTGGATGCAGAAGACGCCCCATCCTCACGCGTAAAATCCACCAGGGTCATAATTTCACAGAATGTTCCGTCACTTAACTGTACAACTGAATTGTTTCTCTTTTTCAGAGTCATGTTATTGCAGGAATGATAAAGCGCACTGCTACAAGTGAAACGGTCATAAAATAAACCCGAATTAACCAGTCACCAGTAAAGTCTTCAATAGCCATCCTCTGCAGCACAGATGCGGTACTTTTCTTCGGGCAACCAAAACCTCTGACATTGTCTTGAAACTTCTTTGACTTCTGTGTTAAGCCAGATCTACTTTGGAGTTTGCCAAATAATTTTCGTATGTTTTCATTTGCATTTGCTATTGTAGTGCCTGCTTTTGCTGAGAGAGGAACTACCTGATCAAGCACATGCATTGCTCCGTTGCAAAACTTAAGCAATGTTCCATTAAACGATTCGAATGGAAATGTGGATGTTGCCCACAGTGGTCCCCAGTTGCGCACACTTGCTGCTAAGTGCACCAACAAATGCACATTGAAAGAAACATTACTAGCACCATAAAGTTTCTCAAAGTTGCACACAAACTTTCGAAGAGCTTGTTCTGCCATATCCACATGGTTTGCTTTGATGGCATCATGAAGAAGAGTGTGCATTGAAAAATCTAATAAAAAAAGATGATTCCAGTACTTCTTTTTCAAAATACCACTCAAAATAGGCAAAGCATAAAACAACAAAATGACCTCCATTCAGAAGCTTTCCAGAATTTTCTCTCTTTCACTGATCTTGGTGACTTCCAAAGGTGGGTTAATGGACATGAGTCCCTGGTCTATGTCACTGATTTCTAAGCCCAAGTACCAGTCTTCGTTATGGTGCTTACTGTCCAGCCACAGTGATGTTATCTGTTTGGTAACACCAAGGCAGACACTGTGCTGGTACTCTGGGACGAATCCTGTGATCATGTTAAAGCTCTCAAGTTCCATCAAAGGTGATGGTTCTTTTACACCCATCACTGCTTGAGCAGGTGTTGCCAGCATAGCATGCCGGAAATGATCTTTCTCTGTCCTTAAAGGTGGTTCTGGTGTTTCCCAAGTATATGGGCCACCACCGTAGTGGAGGCAAAAGTCACACCCATATTTTCCATTAAACTGCTTGGTGTTTCTCAGGAGGGGCCGGGCAATTGAATCAGAAGAGCAGAGGAGTGAATGAACCTTGCTTGTATGCTCTACATTTTCAGAGTCCCTCCATTTGATTCCAATCTGTTCTAGTTCCTTGAGCTGTGACACAAAAGCAGTTAAAAATGTTATCATATTTGGCTTGCTATTACCAACCCATAAGCATGGTACGCATATGTTCCTTCCACGATCTTTTGGTGACAGCTCAATGATTTGACACTGGATTGGCCATATCTGAACATTATTACTTTTAAAAACAGGAATTCCATCACAATTCCATATGATTGATATGTCATCAGGCCCCATTTGTCCACTCTGCTTGATCTTTTGATATTCTGCCCCACACTGAATATCAGAAACAATGCCTGGAATTGATTCCCTTTTATTCAAACAAATCTCCGTTTTTTCCATAATATCAATTATTTGGGCTGATAGACTAAGTGCAAGAAAGTAAGATCCAGTCCTTAGGTTTTTCTCTGTGTCAAATTCAGCTTTACAAGACGTACAGTTTTGTGGTGCTGTCTCAGTAGCTCCCAAGTAGCTTTCACAGCTGATACAATAAAAATGTGGCACATACTGGCCAAAAAGATATGAAGTTGCTGGCACCAAGTCAGGGAAATGTTCACTGAACATAGTTAGAAGATCCTGAAGAGCTACTTCCGTCAAACTGTGGCGCGGTACATAGGACATGAGTAACAGCAGACTCTGTCCCTTTGTGAGAGGAGCACCAGGGTATACAGGATCATCTTCATGTTGTTTCTGTGTAAAAAGACAAATCTGATCACATTAACTACTACAAAACAATATAAAACACAAGCAGAAATATCACTAATAGTGTTGTCCTTTTAAGACAGGTGGCTTACAGAGTCAACATAAATTAACACCATGATATCTACGTACCTTCCTTTGGTTTGAATCTTCATTTCCTTGGCTCCTCTCTTTTCCGGGTCTCTGTCCTTGTCTACTTCCATTTTCTTCTTCTCTGTCCTCTTGTTCACTTCCATCTTCTATCAATACATATATTGATATAATATTATATTTTATATATATATATCAACTTCCTCTTGTCCACTTCCATCATCTTCCTCTCTGTCCTCTTGTCCATTTCCATCGTCTTCTTCTCCTTCCTCATTTGCATTTACATCATCTTTCTGTCTCTCCTCTTGTTCACTTTCTTTGTTGCTTTCAAGTTCGCTCTTCTCTTCAGTAGGATTTGGAAGATGAATTTGAAACAAATGTACACCAAAGGTAAGTGCAGCTTCACAAAGCAAATTCAAAACAAAACAGCAGTATTTCAATACAGTCTAAATGTAATGAAATCAAAATACCAATAAATAAACAGTCCACCAACACAGTCTGGGGCATAGAAGCTGTGTGAGGCCCATCCAAACACAAATGTCTGGTTGAACATTTTGGTTATCATGATTTATGTTTTATGCATAATATTGTTTTTCATATTTACATACCTTTTTGTAAACTTTTCTTCTGTAAGCAGTTGTTTGGGAAATTGGAGATGTATAAAGATATCTTGTATAACAATTTCGTCTGTGGATACAGAACAAACAAAAGTAAGTAACTTAAAGTAACTGCTATCTAATAGTTCAGTACTTGTGATGTCTCCTGTTTAACATTGTTGAAGTACAGTGACCTACAGTAAGCATTTAAAATCATTTTTAATCTTCTGTCTAGGCAAAAGTGTATTTTTGTACACAAAAGTAAAATATTAAACACAGAATATTAAATAATAATATCCTCCTGGGACCCAGGAATAGACTTTTGTCCACTGTCGTAGACATTCTATTTAGTGCATTTCTCTGACACCACACATGCAACAGTTTTACAGGACAAGAGGATGTCCTGTAAAGAGCACATTTGGGTACTTTCAAAGATAGCAAATGTTTGAAAGTTTAAGCATGACAAAACCTTCTCCTTGGTCTTTAAAAATGACTGAATTAATTTAATGATTAAATGAAGCACTCTTGTAGAAATATAACAATATTTTTTAATTATCATTTAAATCGGACTCATTTTTTTCTCATTGCATAGACAAAGCCATTATGTTAAGACAGTGTCTTAAGTGATAGTATGACCAATTAGCGGTTAATCAAAGGGCAATCAGTTTAACCTTATATCATCAAATTAGACCAATCTCTGGTTTTATGTAACTGACTTAAAACAATTATGAACATACTTAGAAAAAAAAATGTGATGACTAACTAATAAGACTAGTCTTAGCAGTTTATGCAGGATGTAAATCATGTTTACCCAGCAGTTTGGGAGGACACAACAAGTGAATAGGGAAAGTGATTATATATCAATATTCCTATGAAATATTGCATATTATTTTGAAAATGTTGTAAATTATTACTCCCAATATTAAACTTAATTTTTAATTACATGTTGCCCCAAGAACACAATAATATGCAAATCAGAGACATTTTATTGAATGGGTCTGCCCATTTATAGCCATTTTGCCCACATATTGCATACATTAAAACAGTATATCAATTCATTCCGTTATATCTTTCATAACATTAATAATAATCATTTTTATACAAAGTTTTCTAAAAAAAAAAAATAATAATAATAAGAAAAAAACATTGAAACCTACAAACTGATAGGTGATCAAAACAAATAAAAAATAAAATAATTCCTGGTGTCCAGTTCAGTAAACATAACATATGAATAATTGTTTTTTTTTTTTTTTTTTTTTTTTTTTTTTTTCAAAAGTGGTCTCTTTTACATTTGTTTTTTATGGAAAAAATACTACATTAAAAAAAAAAAAAAATCAACTTTTCTGGGTCTCAGGACGATACTTCAATAGAAAAAAAAATATGTTTTGTTTACCTGTTTCTGTTGAAGTTTTCTGTATTTTGATGTTCTGGGTGTATCTGGTTGAGTCCCATCGGAATTCAAAAATGTCTTATACTGTCGTTTTGATGCCATGATGATTTCAGGGTATTCTCTAGTCTTCTGGATTCTGCAGTTTTGATTTTCAGAAAATCTGCGCCAAAGGTATGTGACCAATCAAGTGTCTTAGTGCATTCAGCCAATCAGAGCAGCAGATGGTGTTCACGTCGCTCGTTGCTCCCGCGCTACGCGAAGGTTAGCTATGGAACGCCATTGGGGACAATACCTATTATATGAAACGTGTGAAATCTGGACGCATTAACACGCAAAGTTTGTACGTGTCTTTTTGGTACGTGTAAACGCGAACGTTTTGTACGTCTATGCACGAAATTTTTTGTCGTGTTATTTAAAGACACGATCGTTTGTATCGCCTTAACGTAACATTTTTGGCCGTGTATTTTTGTTACGTGTTTCTAGACGAACGTTTTCGTCGTGTAAACATGACATTTTTGAACTTGTAATATTTCTAAGTCTTATTTGATGTGCGACATACTAATTTTTCTGTTTTAGTTGAACTGGTGATAATTTAGGGTCAATAATTAAATACACTCAATGACTGCATGAATTAACATTATATTCTTTTGTAACGTTAAAGGAATTTGTCCTGTAGGTAAAGTGAGTGGTCTCGGTGATCCAACGACCACATTTCCCCTCTGATTAATACATTCGAGGTGTCCACTGCAAATAGCCTACTTGTTGGCAGAACTAAATACTCTAGGCCAGTCTAACGTTACCCTATATGTGGAAAAAGTCACCTCTTTAGTCAGCGGTTTCTGTGGGGTAACGTGTTAAGGGAGACCGGGGTTCTATTCCCACTGACAGCGCTTTTTTTATTACTTTACAGTTAATAAACGCATTTTTTTTCAATAAAAATGATTTGACTTAAAATTCATTTTAATTCATAAAAGTTACATTTAGGGTAAGGTTAGGGGTAGCACTCTTTAATATCTCAATAAGTTGCCATGATTTTAATATTGTTTTATAAATATAATGATTTACTGTCAATTATATTGCAGGATGTTTAATGCACAACAATACTGAGGAGCAAATAGTAACGTTATCTCTCACTATTTATAAGTAAATAGCATCTAAATGTCTACTGAATCCACAACTGTTGCTATTCACACTTGGACTTGGACTGGCTGCCCCACAGTTTACGTTGCATGGTCCGCCTGTTGTAGTGATTCTGTAATGTTTACGTGTCGTATGATTGTGTCTGGGTTTAAAGGTTGAATAAAGATTTGTGAATTGTCATAGGCTACTGGTGCTTTGTTTTCTGCTTTTGGATTTGCCTGATTGTTATAATATAATTGTTAAATTTGTGATTGTTACAATATATTGTTGTTATTACATTATTTTTATCTGACATATACAGTATACATTCAATATATTTGTATTATTTGTATTATTTCTACCCTGCATGAGTACAAACGGGATGAGATGACACAGCACTGACATCACAACCAACGTATAAATGCATCATTGACTCTAAAGTTTTACACTTGCCTATGTACATGCCAACGTAAAATTATGATCTCATTCACGAACAAATGTTACGTGTGACGTTTGCATAGGTATTTGCTTACCTAACAGCACGTCATCCCTCACGAAAAGAAATGTCGTCTGATGTTTATATACGTATACAGCAACGTGCCATCCCATCACAAATGCAAATTAAATCCTAAATAGAGCAACGCTATTGGCTGTTGTGCAGTCTGACGCGACACCCGAACATATACTTCGTATGTACGCGTACAAACTTTGCGTGTTAATGCGTCCAGATTTCACGCGTTTCATATAATAGGTATTGTCCCCAATGGCGTTCCATAGTTAGCAGCAGGAGACGTTACGAAGACGCGATGCCGTTCCAATTTGCAATTTATTACTTATTTGATATGTCATTAAAAGTGGAGAGTACATCAATCCTTCTAGGTAATCGAGACCAGCTTAGTCAAGTTACGCCGAAACCTGACCTTGACGGAGACGATAATTGGCTAGAAATAAGGTGGCCTACACGTAAAAAACCAGAGAAGACAGTGCCTGCAAAAGTCCTGCTTTTTGGAGGTGTGTCTGTTTTTTATTTCTGTTATACACTTTCAAGTGTTTCATTGCGCTATTGTGTCACTTTTTTTTGGTAGCATGTGTAGGCTAAACTTTTTGTACACTTGTTATATCAGATTCGTTCAAAGACCTCGTCATGAAGAAAAACCTGTTTCTTTTGGGAAAGGACATATGGAACGAAAGCAAGGGTGTTCGCGTCAAAAAGAAAATGTTGGACACCAACGAGGTGGAGGCTAAAAAAGCCAGGCTGGTGAGTGGCTATACATAGGTCTTTATGTAATATTGACAGTTTGCTCTCATAGTGATAGTAATTTCTTAATTTGCCAGAAGATATGCTAAATGAAAATTGATTCCATGCATGTAATATTAAATATGAGCCTATTTACACATCCACTGAGGAAAAATCTCCTATACACTTGTCATCAAGTCCCTAACTAAACTCTGTACCTCAGGTGGAAAAAAACATATGGATTCTCATGTGCGTTTTTAAACTTCTTTCATGAAGAGTAGTAACATTACTTTGTTTTTCTCTATTTGTACTCAAATAAGTTGTATTGTACGCATTATGGAGCAATACACACTATATATGTTTCATTCATAGTCGAAGCTATAGAGACCTCTCTCATGCATAAGGTCCACAAGTAAGACTTTTACAAGTAAAGGGAAAAAATTACAGTATTAAAAAAATACAGTATTTTTTAATTGGAAGGCCATTTCATAAAAAGCCAAAGAATATGAAGTTATGAGTTTCATGAAATACATGCAGCATTTATATTCACACTGTTCTAATCACATTAAGCTTATAAATAAAGTGTGTCATGCTGCCATCTCCAGCAAAGCAGTAATCTCACATATTACAATAAATGATCAAATAAAGCTTTGGCCAGACAAATATTCATTGTGACTGCTGCCAAAATATTTTTTAATCAGAAAAAAACCTGCATCAAATTTCAGTATATCAGCATGAATGTGACATTGTGAAGATGTTAACAATTTTTTAATTTATTACCCTCCTACATTTTTCCAGGCAAAGCAAACCAAGATCAAAGAGATAGCCAGAGACCAGATGTTACAAAAACTGAAGAATTCCCTTTCTCAGAGCAGGGCCCTAGACACACAAGATCAACACACCAGCTCTGAGGATGAAGTTCCACAATGTCTTCAAAATGTAATGCATACTGTCTTATTGAGGATTTGGCTACTTTTTTATAGTTTGAATGATTTATAAACAGGACCTGACAAAAAAAATGAATCGTACTTAATTCAATCAGAATAAATGAAGCATTTATATAGCATAGCACTTTAATATGTACTAATTTACATCCAAAGTGCTTTACAATCATATCAGGAGTCTCTCCCCACCCACCACTTGTGAACCTAGCATCCTGTTTTATTTTTGTTTGGTGTTTTTCTTTATTTTTTTTCTTATTAACATTTTTTGTCCAGGTAAAGCAAGCAAAGACTAAGAAGGCTGCCAGACCCCTGGCATTCACTTCCAATCATCGCATCAGTTCTGATGAGGCCACAAACATAGGGAGTCCTGAAATGGTAAGTCATATTTTTTTCTTTGCTGTTATCTATGTGCTCTCCTGTACACAAATTGTGTCTCTCTTGATTTTCACAAATTTCTTATCATTTTTTCTAAGTTTCAGGCCAATGACTCAGATGAAGAGTGTGGTCTAACCTCAACCCAGAGAAAGGCAAGTTGACTTTCTCCAAAGGTTTTTTATCCATTTCTGTCACCTGATGGGGTTTGTGCTCCCTTGGCAGGGACAATTTAGCAATATTGTTGATTTGACTGCTGTAACACTATTGGATGAGAAAAACTTGAAAAGAATTGTGCTGAATAATGACACAACTGTCTTATTATAACTGAAGTGAAAATTTGTCTTATTGAATTAATTTTACAAAGTTACTGCTCTTGTGTGTGTTTAAACATTCAAGTGCAAGAGGACACAAAAGAGAACTCAATTAGGTAGTTGCAATGTGTGAGATGTTTTCTTTGCGCACATATCTGAGGCATGTACGTAAAGCTAGGTCTCAGCAAGCTCGCAAATGCCAAATTGAGTTCTCTTTCACACATCTTCTTTTGCTTGAATGGACAAATACACACACATTTATGTTGAAATGCTTGTCTTGGCAAGTAATACACACAATCAATTATGCCTTAAGGAAACAATGGGGCTGTGTATCGGCAACAAAGTCGCGATACGTATCATGACACGGGGGAGACACATATTTGTCAGTACTGGACTAAATATATATAATGTATTGCAGCTGAAAAGATAACTGTCAGATGAAATGTTTAAATGCCAGTCAAATTTGTCAATTCTTTTCCTAAGAAGAACATCTCTGCACCCCAAGTATGTTTTCTTTACTCATTCTGCCCAAATTAGCCCATTGGCCTCTGTTCATCATCATGGCCTCCTGATCATCCCCATATATACTGATTGTCTTCATCACTCCATCTTCTCTCCACCAATAAGCTGGTGTGTGGTGGGCGTTCTGGCATAATATGGCTGCCGTTGCATCATCCTGGTGGATGCTGCACATTGGTGTTGGTTCTGGAAATCCCTCCCTTTCATATGTAAAGCGCTTTTTCAATCAGTTGAACAACTACTTAAACTCAAATGGATACCTGGACAATTTTCAATCTGGTTTCCGACCGCATCACAGTACAGAGACAGCGCTCGTTAAGATAATAAATGATATTCGCCTAAATTCTGATTCTGGCAAAATATCAGTGCTGGTACTACTAGATCTTAGTGCTGCGTTTGACACTGTCGATCATAACATTCTTACAGAGAGACTGGAAAACTGGGTCGGGCTTTCAGGGATGGCTCTCAGTTGGTTCAGGTCATACTTAGAAGGGAGAGGTTATTATGTGAGTATAGGAGAGCATCGGTCTAAGTGGACGTCCATGACATGTGGAGTCCCTCAAGGCTCAATTCTTGCGCCGCTCTTGTTTAGCCTGTATATGCTCCCACTAAGTCAAATAATGAGAAAGAACCAAATTGCCTATCACAGCTATGCTGATGATACCCAGATTTACCTATCCTTATCACCAAATGACTACAGCCCCATTGATTCCCTCTGCCAATGCATTGATGAAATTAACAGTTGGATGTGCCAGAACTTCCTTCAGTTAAACAAGGAGAAAACTGAAGTCATTGCATTCAGAAGCAAAGAGGAAGTTCTTAAGGTGAATGGATACCTTGACTCGAGGGGTCAAACAACTAAAAATCAAGTCAGGAATCTTGGTGTGATTCTGGAGTCAGACCTTAGTTTCAGTAGTCATGTCAAAGCAGTAACTAAATCAGCATACTATCATCTCAAAAACATTGCAAGAATTAGATGTTTTGTTTCCAGTCAAGACTTGGAGAAACTTGTTCATGCCTTTATCACCAGCAGGGTGGATTATTGTAACGTCTCCTTCCCAAGAAGACCATTAGACAGCTGCAGCTCATCCAGAACGCTGCTGCCAGGATTCTGACCAGAACCAGAAAATCTGAGCATATCACACCAGTCCTCAGGTCTCTACACTGGCTTCCAGTTATGTTTAGAATTGATTTTAAAGTACTTTTACTCATTTATAAATCACTCAATGGCCTAGGACCTAAATACATTGCAGATATGCTCACTGAATATAAACCTAACAGACCACTCAGATCATTAGGATCGAGTCAGTTAGAAATACCAAGGGTTCACACAAAACAAGGGGAATCCGCTTTTAGCTATTATGCTGCCCGCAGTTGGAACCAGCTTCCAGAAGAGATCAAATGTGCTAAAACATTACCCACATTTAAATCTAGACTCAAAACTCATCTGTTTAGCTGTGCATTTACTGAATGAGCACTGTGCTACATCAGAACTGATTGCACTATATATAATCATTTTCTGTTTTTAACTGTCTTAAATTTATTTTAAATCAATTTTTAAATCATTTGTAAATCATTATATCAACCAGTTTTTACATTTTACATTTTTTGTTTTATTGTTGTGATCATTGTTTTTATGATTGTTCTATTTCCTTTTTTGTGATAATTGTTTTTATTATTGTTTTTATGATTATTCTACTTCCTTTTATGTAAAGCACTTTGAATTACCTTTGTGTATGAAATGTGCTATATAAATAAACTTGCCTTGCATTGGTTGTCAATGAAAGCTCAATGTAAACGTAATGAATTTTTATGTTTATTATTATTATTATTCTATGTGTCATGCACAGGTGTGTAAATGTAAAAATAATAATATCCTGATTTAAACACGATCTTACCTTTTAATATTTATGTCCAGCTGAAATGTTTCCTTTTTTTGTAGAAAATGCAGACTGCAGCGAATGGCTGTCATTTTAAGACTGAATGCACGGATTCTGTCCACAGAATTATTTGTTACATTATTTGAATGATTGTTGAATGATTGCAGCACAACTAATTCTTTCATTTCATCTGTAATTTTTCATGATTGCTTGAAGGCGAATTCAAAACTAATTCAATTACTTGCACAACCCTATCTTTTTCATCATTGTAACTCATTTTAGAAACCTTGCACTTTTTAAGGTTTAGTTCACCAAAAATATAAACTTCTGTCACTAATTCCTCACCCTCATGTAGTTCCATCTTCGGAACTTAAATTAAGATATTTTTGTTGAAATGTGAAAGCTTTCTGTCCCTCCACTGACAGCTACGCAATTGACAGTTTGACACATCAAAAAGTTCATAAAGAGACTGTCAAGCTAATCCATATGAATAGAGTGGTTTACTTAAAGTTTTCTGAAGAGGCTTGATCGCTTTTTATGAACAGATTTAATTCTGGCTTTTACCCACATATAAACATTGATAGCAAACATAAACAGCAGCGCAACCGAACCTGAATGAGGTGCAAGAACAAGCGTCTTCTGGAAGATTAAACATGCTGCGTAACCAATGTGTGTTTTGCAGCATGTCTGAACTTGCAGAACAAGCTGTTTATGTTCGCTGATATAAAAATAAAATATCTTCATTTCCATTCTGAACATTAACGAAAGTCTTAGGGGTTTGAAATGACATGAGGGTGAGTAATTAATGACACACATTTCTATTTATTTTTATTTATGTCATTACTTTGATTTTTGGCTGGCCAAGTAAGAATTTGAAGCATTGGCCCGAGCAGGGCAGTAGCAAAAGTCCTTAGTGTAAAGGCCTGCAGCTGTTTTACAGTAATATTTAAATTTGAGCATCATTAATTGTTATTTTTCTGCTTCTTTCCTGACTTTTTTTATTATTATAACAAACACATTAACGTGATATATGACTTTAATAAAAAGTTTAAATGTGCTTGTATTTCATTGTTTGCAGATAAAGGATGCTAACACTGGGCCGAAAATGCTGTCCCAGATGGATGAAGAAATCATGACATCCCTTCGTGGTAGGTATTCAGGTTGGCATTGGAGGGATTGACGTTACAGTAGAAAGTGCCACAATAGGCATGACTGCCCTGCACTGAACATTAGTACCAATATTCCTGTAATGCTGGCCAGCTTTTACATTTTATCCATCTGTCAAGTGTCAAAGATGCACAAGACAAATGTTCTTATTAGTCAAACGACACTAACTTACTTTTCCCCCCTTACTGTCACATAGAGCTCCCAGAAATGATTAAATTAATGAAGGAGTGTGTGCAGTGTGTCCGGTCTTTGATTCCCTCACCCGGTGGGACCCCCTCATCAGGAATGTCATCTGCATCTAGTACTGTGGTCAATGAAATTGAAATGGTATGTTGCAAATAAGGGATAACACCCATAGTTAATTCACTGATGTTTAGAATGCTGAATCTCTACCATGTAACTTTATGGTAAAATGGATCAATATTAAAGTGATCCATCTGTCAGAACAGCAAGCAAGTAATGAATTAAGTCCATTTCACATTAAATTAACTTCAAATGACGTAAAATTGATTGAAAGTTTAAACTGGCAAGGTTAAATGCAGGACAAACTGAAACTGAAATTCAGCACTGTAAGGTTACAAGAGTAACCACAAATTTTAACCGGCTGCCATACAAGTCCGTCGTGAAACTAACAGACTACTAGCAGTCTTTTTCAAAAAAAAAAAAAAAAAAAAATAGCTTGATTTAAGCACATTATTTTCATACTGGAATAAAATTTATGCCTCATAGGTACATCTCCCAACTATGTATTAATTTGTCAGTTGAGGCTCTCTCTTTCTGTCTCCCTCCCGCTCTTTATACAGTACTGCTTGGCTGGAAGTGCAGTGAGTGTTCCGAAGAGGGCCTTCCGACGGCTGAACAGATCTCGTATGACCATTTTTGCCCAGGAGCTGGCTGTTCTGGTGTTCACAAAGGACCTGCTCGCAGAGTCCACCCTGACAGGAGAATCTGGGAGAGGGGGTCCCCCAAAAAAACAGCTGGATGCTGAAAAAGTGCAGGCCATAACAGGTCCGCAATTTTCCAAAGGCACTACAGCAATCTCTCACACCAAAGTGGCATTTATTGTTTGAAATTCGTAATGAAATGGAAAGAATTTGAGAGAGATTTTTCTTAACAAAAGGGAAAAAAAGCACAAAGCTTATTGCTATTTATTGAATAAGAGGGACACTACAAAGATTTGTTCATTCATCAGTTGAAAACAGCTAGACTGAAAAATTAATTATCGGGATTTAAGAAATGACATCAGTTCATCAAAATGAGAATCGTTTACAATTGAAAAGTATTTTAAACCAGCCCTAATAACCTTTAAATACAGTATACAACAAAAGTAAGTACTCAATATTAAATATAAGAAATTAAATACATATAAATATTTTGCTTCTCAGCAATGTATTACCTAAGGAACAAGTACACAGGTATAATTGTAAACTAACAGTATTGATGTGACTGTATTACAAATATGTAACAGTATGAATTGTAAGTACTTCTGGAGACTGGTAGTTATGTCAGCCAGTATTTTGGTGTATCCAAAGACATCCATCTATAAATGTCATCCCCGTGCAGACACCTTTTGTACTTCTTGCAGATGTATTTTCTGTTTTTTTTTTTTTTTTTACATCGGGGACTGTTTCCCCAATATCTAACCTCTTTTTTTTTGACTATTCATAAAATAAAATATTCAAATTAATTTGTATAGTGCTTTGCAATATGGAGATGACATAGTGATACATTTCCTCACTGCTAACCATGATGTACTTTTATTAAGTAGTTTGGGTTTAATAAAGTCTGATGCAGTGGAAGGAAGTTGTTGTATGCCCTCTGACCTTGTTTTTACTTTGCTAGCAGATGCTGTTCTTGCAGAGTTTCCACACACAAGTGCGTCTGATGTGCGAGCGGCCATCAGGCGCAAGTGTAAGAATGGGCAATTCAGCAAGAAAAATTGAAGTTTGTGTGTTGTTCCAAAATGTTTAAATTTTATGTTTGTTTTCTTTCAGCGTTCTTAAAATTGTGCATTTTGTTCTGTTTTGCAATGCTGTGAGGTTTAAATAAACACTGTTTGAGTTGTTCATTATGTGTATCTGTCTGTTATTGTAATGACCCTGACAACGAGTGCATTCAGCATTGGGGAAAAAAATTGCATATTTTTACTCAAAAATAATATATTTATGGTGTGTTGCTTGTATATTTTGAAGACACCCTTAATTAATTTGTAATACACTTGTAATACAAACAAAGTACACTTTAATATCACTAATCAAGCATGCAATTAGCTTACACAGCATATACTTAAAGTATACTAAGTATACTTGAAGTTGTTCCAATTTAGCACATAAAAGTAAACTAAATACACTTACAGTTATGCTTTACTACAATTTAATTAGACCTAGAATATACTTAGCACAAAATTAGTTGTAATGCCCAAATAGCACACTTCAAGTTAACTAATCAGTAACACACTTGAAGTATACTGACAATTAGCCTTCCTGCAAGTATACTTAGCATATTTTTTTTTCACTGGGGAGGTGGGGTGGCACAGCTTTTTCTTAGGGTGGCACTTGCCGCCCCGTGCCACCCCGCAGGCCAGGCTCCACGGGGAGGCCAGGGTGGGCCTGGCCCACCCAAGCAGAATCTTGGCCCACCCAAGCAGAATCTTGGCCCACCCTGGCCCCACACTACATCCTAACAGCCAATCACAAAATTGGAGCGATATTCAGTTGAGCTAGATTTTAATTTTTCCTTTTTTTCTTACCGCTTGCACCCCGACCATTTTTCGCGCTATCAATATGCAGAGTATTGAAATCGCTTTTGCGCTGCTTACTTTCACTTTTGATTTCGTGTAAAGGATGTTCGTCATTGGCCACGCCAGACAAAGTAAATATTACATGAATGGTTAAACGAGTGCAGAAATGTTATCTATTTTTAAGGGTTTAAGGTAACATTATGTTGTTTAACGTTATGTATCTTGGAAACGAGCTGGCAGCAAAAATCACACAGAACAGAAGGAAATGTTATCATTTCATACTGAGTAAACGATTATACAATTTAATAAGGGAATTGAAAACATAAGGCCATTGATACAACAATTAAAAACAACAATAATAATGAAATTAATACTGCGATTTTAATATTCGTTTTTAAGTGTCATCAATACGTCAGTATTGTATGTTTAAATACTGAAAATACGTAAGTAATTGTACGTTTAGATGCTGTACATACGTCAATATACGTTTTAGTATGAGGCGCCACGTAGGATTTAAATCAAACTTCGCTTATCAATACATACATAAAACACGTGCATATACACCTAGAAATTACTTGCATATACATGTATACTGTTGGATGTTCAAAATATATATATGAAATACACGTGCACACTATTATGAAATCCATACCAATACATCTTTTATTAGTAATCAATACATATACACTTGTGAATAACTTGTATATACATATAAACTTAACGCATGCATACGCTAAAAAACACTCGCTTATACATATAAACTTGATCCATGCATATACACCTACAACAACACGCACATATACATATAAACTCGCTGCATGCAGACACACCTGTACATACTCGCACATACATATAAACTTGACCCATGCATATACACCTAAAAACACTCGCACATACATATAAACTCGTTGCGCGCATACACACCCATGAAACACTCACGCAAACATACAAAATAAATTTCAGGTAAGACGCATGCTTGAGTTGTGTATATACATATATGCAAGTGATTTCATATGTGGATGTGCGTGAACTTTTCAGTGCAAACGGAAGGCATCTCAGTGTAAACGGAAGTCATTTCAGTGTAAACGGAAGGCATTTCAGTGTAAACGGAAGGCATCTCAGTGTAAACGGAAGGCATTTCAGTGTAAAAGGAAGCAGCGGCACTTCCGGCGGAATCTCCAGATGCCGGGGCATTTTAAAACGCTTAATGTGATTAATGCATTAAAATAGTGTTCTAAAAAGACCTTTAATATAGCATACGGTGTACCAGGGGCGAATTTCCACTGGGCACTTTTCAAAATCCCGTTCAGCACCGCCGAGAGTTCGCGCGATCGTTCAAACAAAACCGAAAGTAAAATGCGCACGCGCCTTCAAAAGCAATTTTAATACCTTGCGTTTAGAGCGCGACTCCCCAATGCGTGCAAATTAGGCTACATAACATATTTAGGATGTTATTAATATGCAGGCTATTGTGAAGTTGTTTATTTAATATTAATTGTATTCTATTTTTGCATGTTTCTGTCAAGGACTTTAATTTTGGTGTTGCGTCCTCTGAGAAGGAGGGTCTTATAATGTGAAGGAGGAGAGCAGAGTAGATTGTGGGGGGCACAGAGATTAGTGTTGATCTCTTCCCGAGTTCTAGGCCTTTGCTCAATAAAAATTACTAGTCGTCGGTATTTTCAAGTCTATCGTCTTTATTTACATCCACCCACGGCAGCTAAAACTCCACGTCTTACACTATTATAGGTTGTGTAGTTGTCTATAGCTCTCTATCATGTTTGAAAAATTTTGGTCTCTATTTAAATTGTTTTAACTATGTTATGTTCTACTTTCTGAGTATGAATTATTACAATGCAGTAAAAGCATGGGCGTCGGAAGCAAAATAAATGTGGGTGGGGAGTATATGCCATTTTCTGTAGTGTGGTGCCTTACTATGTATATGACCTCTGCGCACTAACGTGACAACACTACAAAACGGGGCAATTGAAGTGTGTTTCTAGTGGCGTAAGGGATAAAGCGAATATCCAGTGTTTTTGACGCAAACGACCCGAGTTCGCGTCCACCTATTGCCGAAATCGTTCTTCTGCCTTTTCACATCTCATTTTACATCGGAAAGGCATTTGTTTTCAATAAACATAAAAATGAAGGAACTAATCTAAATGTTAGAATAAAGTATCGAGCAGGATTAGGTGTATCTGAGCAGCAGATACACTCAGATGCTTTATTTACTTTGCTGTGTTACAGAAGTGCATTCGTCATGTGGAATGGATTTGACTGATGGCGCTCTAAAAAGTGCGCAGACATATTCGCCGAATTAGAGAGGTAAAAGTGGGTGGGTCCGATATCGTTGGTCTTTAAAAGTGGGTGGGTCCTGTCCCACCCACATTCAATGGTTTGACGCCCATGAGTAAAAGACAACAACACTCAAGCACCATAAAAAGTTTTGCTACAAACTCAACTGACTGGCTTTATTCTCTCCTGTATGATTTCATAAGTCTATATAACTATATATATCCATAAGTATATATATATATATATATATATATATATATATATATATATATATATATATATATATATATAAACATTCCTTTCTTAATCGTATTAAGTGCGAACAATAAATGCAGCCATAGTAGGCTACTCTCTCAGTCTTCAAAGTGCAAACAGAGACTACACTTTTCAAACATGATAGAGAGCTATAGACAACTACACAACCTATTATAGCCTACATACTAATAACATCCTAAATATGTTATGTAGCCTAATTTGTACGCATTGGGGAGTCGCGCTCTAAACGCAAGGTATTAAAATTGCTTTTGAAGGCGCGTGCGCATTTTACTTTCGGTTTTGTTTGAACGATCGCGCGAACTCTCGGCGGTGCTGAACGGGATTTTGAAAAGTGCCCAGTGGAAATTCGCCCCTGGTACACCGTATGCTATATTAAAGGTCTTTTTAAAACACTATTTTAATGCATTAAGTCACGTTAAGCGTTTTAAAATGCCCCGGCATCTGGAGATTCCGCCGGAAGTGCCGCTGCTTCCGTTTGCACTGAAATGACTTCCGTTTGCACTGAGATGCCTTCCGTTTGCACTGAAAAGTTCACGCACATCCACATATGAAATCACTTGCATATATGTATATACACAACTCAAGCATGCGTCTTACCTGAAATTTATTTTGTATGTTTGCGTGAGTGTTTCATGGGTGTGTATGCGCGCAACGAGTTTATATGTATGTGCGAGTGTTTTTAGGTGTATATGCATGGGTCAAGTTTATATGTATGTGCGAGTATGTACAGGTGTGTCTGCATGCAGCGAGTTTATATGTATATGTGCGTGTTGTTGTAGGTGTATATGCATGGATCAAGTTTATATGTATAAGCGAGTGTTTTTTTAGCGTATGCATGCGTTAAGTTTATATGTATATACAAGTTATTCACAAGTGTATATGTATTGATTACTAATAAAAGATGTATTGGTATGGATTTCATAATAGTGTGCACGTGTATTTCATATATATATTTTGAACATCCAACAGTATACATGTATATGCAAGTAATTTCTAGGTGTATATGCACGTGTTTTATATATGTATTGATAAGCGAAGTTTGATTTAAATCCTACGTGGCGCCTCATATTTTAGTGTCTGGAAAAACGGAAGCAAATGTACGTTTTATAGCACAAATTTTTACATAAAATACAAACGAATTATCATGAGATCACGTTGGTACAGCAGATGCTTTTAGTTTAGAATTGTAGCGTATGTTTTCCAACTGAACTAAATGATTTCTACGAAAATGCTAAACGTCAGTGAAGGCAGTGCAGCGGTGGTCAAGTAATGTAATCAGTGTAACACCAACCACCCCAGGTGAAAAAAAAAAAGGTGCAGTTCCATGATGTAAAGTGCTCTATTTTCACAGACTAATTTTGTACTTGATATACTAAAAATTATTCTTTAGTAAGATAATCTTAAGAACATCTATAGTGTACTCAGTCGTACCACGCAGTGGTAAAAAACGCCATTAGTTATTATATTTAGGAAACCCTTTGCAGTATTTGTTTTGTCAAGTTTAAGTCAACAAAATGTATGAGCATTTTAGTCAGGTTGTAAGTCAATGAAATCTTAGTTACATTTAAATCATGCTGTATAACGGTTAAACTGAAAGCAAAAAAAAAAAAAAGTATATGTATATTTTTGCTCAAATTATAATTGTAATTGTTGGTGTTATTTGAGAAATTTACTTTTGCATTTCAGGTATAGTGGTTGTGTGAACGCATTTATTCAGGAACCACAACTGCAAACAATATAGTTGAGATGTCATGACAGAACACAGACTAACATTTGCTGAATGGCGCTTTCATTTAAATCACAAAAACCACAGCTTGTTGGTCGGGGTTTTCAGATCGGCGGCTCAATGTTTTCACATTGAGGAGCGAGCGCAGTGCCAGCCTGTAGGTTTGTGGGGCCCTAGGCAAGATAATGAAAATGGCCCCCAACAGTGTAAAAAACCGTCACAGAAATTTGACTAGTGAAGATAAAGCACATGAAATTACTGTTTCAATATTTAAGCGTTAATGTAGATTAATTGTAACACATTCAGCAAACATATGTAAAAAATAAATAAATAAATAAATAAATAAATAAATAATAATAGGAGTCCAAGTGAGATAAAGTATACAAAAACTAAACAGAATAAACAGAGCAAAAATAAAATAAACATAGGCTTTAATATTCATAAATGGTAAGAAATGCAGGCTATTCTGCTTGTTTTTAAGGATTGATTGATGATCACATGAAAAAAAAAAAAAAAAAAAAAAAATCTATTGAATTACATTGGATCTGGGTCTGTAATTAAGGTAACATGCTAAATGTGGCTCAATTTTTCCTTATATGACAAGACAATGTATATAGCAGTCAAAAAATCCTTTTTTTTTCCAGCCCCGGAAAGATATTGTTTGGATTCCATTTCTACCACAACTTTTATCACAATATTAAGTGATTTCCAAAATGTAAACCGTAACAACAAAATCTGAACTGTAACAAAGGTTTTCTGACATTATTTACCAAAATATTATAAAGAGAGTTTGTTGTCCCTGTGTGTAGGACTGCATAATTTGGCCAAAACGTTGTTTTTATCAATATGACTAATTCTGATTATTGTTATTACTAAATAAAAACATTAAACAAAACAATAATCATTGTTAATGATTATCAATATATTTTACAGAAAACTGCAGCTATAACTATAAATGTTTAAAAAGGTATAAGAAAAAAAATCTTAACTTTTTGTCAGAAAAACTTATGCATTCACTGAGAGAGGGGAAAAAACTCCTACACTGGAGAAAAAAAAATGTACAGAGAAATCTTATTATTCCTACGTTTACCCAATATAATGCGTTAATTAGTATATGTAATACATGTAATAGAATGTTTAATTCAGAACCTACGTTGGTCATGTGGTACAGTCGTACCTCTCAGAAGACTCCCAGTTCACGAGTTGTAATTAGGAGTTCTACGAGGACGTGAACGCTTTTTACAAGTTGGAATCTCGTAATTACGGGAATTCCGATATGGCGTGAACGCGCCTAAAGTACTGCAAGAGCAGAGCTGTCTGCGCTCTATAGTTCTTGCGGAACTTTGATTTTAAACACGGATCTTTCTGCGCAGCGTCGCTTCAAATCGAACCACCTAAAAATCCAATTGCAACACGTTCTCACTCCCAAGTCATCACATATTGACGATTGGTCAGGACCCCTTGGCGTCGCTTTTTGACGCCCAGGGTATCCCTTCAGCGTCATTTTTTGGGTCCTCCATTGTTTTCAGTTGTTTGTCTTAATTTAATGGTTTGCATGCATTTGTAAAAATAGAAATTATTTTATATAAATATATATGTTCATTGGAGCACCTAACCCCACCCCTGCCCTAAACCTACCCACTTCTGAACAATATGAAACACGCAACAGGCAAATATAAGTACAGTCACAGGTATTTATTGCAAAAACTGACCATAAACAAGCAGTATAAAAGCATTACAAACAAGTCCTGTTGCATTCCGAGTCTTCTGAAGCCTTACGATATCCTTATGCGAATAACAGAAGGTTTTAATCGCTGAAAATTATCCCGCTCCATTAATGCGCTCACCTCTCATTCAACTAGTGATGGGTCCTTCTTGAACGATTCGTTCATTTTGAACGAATCTTTAATGTGACTCGGGACGAACGAGTCGTCTCGGGGAGTGATTCGTTCAGTCGCGCATGCGCAACATCCTATTAGGTTCTGTACTGGAATTAGTTCATCTGTTTCGAGTCTTCGGGTTTTTGGAGTCGTTCGTTCACCTTATGGGGCTGTCACGTGATGAACGAACGACTCGAACCTAGTGATATATGTCTCGAGACCGGTCTTGGTCTCGAGACCGGTCTCGAGACCACTTTTACGTGGTCTCGGTCTTGTCACGGCCTTGACGGTCTTTGGTCTTGGTCTTGTCTTGGTCTCGGACCTCTCGGTCTTGTCAAGTCTCGCTGTCTCAGACCGTCATAGTGGTCGGGGATTTAGCAGCACTACACGAAACAAAAAAAAAAAAAAAAACCTACACGGCGTGTTAACCGATTATTAACCGTTAACCGACAAGATTTTTTAAAATTAGAATTTAATTATTTTAGAAAGGATAAGTGTCTGTGACTCGTTAAAATACCAACATTTGTTTACCGGGATTAATTTTACATGCGCAAAAAGCAGCAAACAACAGAACATGATTCACATGGACACATCACACCACCTGCAGCGCCTCTGCGAATGGAGAAAAACATTATAAAGCTAGGCTATATTTATATATAATAAATGAATAGGCCTACACGATAAATATTTTTACTTAATAAAACAAACAAAAAAAGTGCAACAAGTAGCTAGCATGCAGAGTTTTGGTACATTTTTGTGCTGCGCGAAAGGAAGACGGCTGAAAGCGGCATCCTATTTTTCTTTATTTTACAAACAGCAAACCGTTTACAGTTTCGATTATCTGTAAAGAGTTGTTTCCCCTGTTAGAAGGAAAAAAATAAAGTGACTGCGCCGGCGCCGCACGCGCACACACAATCAGCCAAACATATAAGTACAAAACCAGGTTTACATAACAAATAATATTTTAGCATTCAAATACATCTTGAATACAGAGACATTGGATTTGTGTCGTGTGAGAGACCCAATGTTAGTTTCAGTTTCGCTTTACCCTAAATGGTTTCGTTTTTGCTTGTCCCCTAGCTTCTTATATTTTTCATTTTTGTTCTTTTCTAAATACTGTTAAATTGAAATTATTTTTGTGGAGTGAGGGGAACTAAAATAGCCTAGCCTATGTTTATAGTGTATTGTAAATATTTCGCGACCTGGTGTCTTTCTGAATGTAATAATAAAATACGACTTAACGTTATAGGCCTACGCGATTTATCTTTTTTTCTCTCAAAAATGCAATTTCATTTTACTTTAACCATCCAAAAAACGTTTTAAAATATTTTGATAAATAACTGAAAAAAGACCTTTTAAACCGTTTAACTGATTGTACTAATCGGTCAAAATTCTTGGTGAGCGCGACTAAGGTGGTACATCAAGTTCGTGGTATTACCGGGGACGACAGTCTTGCATAATTTGCAGACGACATTGGTCTGACTACGGTCAGACTTATAATATCCAAAAAACTGCCATACTGGCGAGCTGACTTTTCCTCTTTTATTTAAAATTTTCTCGCTCGCTGCGGCACTCATTTTCTGCTTATGAAGAGGAATCCAGCAGACCAGCACGAGACAACGATATGGCGCAACGAAAGTTGATACTGTTACATGATTGGCTGTTAGCGTGTCACTCCCTACGTTGCTAGGTTACCAGAGAGCAAGTGCCTTTGTTAATGCAACCAAACTTGCTTCGCAACCTCTGTTTTCTTCCGACACAGAAGAATAAAAAATATCGAACGTTTTATCAAACACATTTTTTATTGATATCGATCACGTGTTTATCGCGATACATATCGTTATCGTTTTATCGCCCAGCCCTAGCCGTCATACAATTGCTACACATAGTTGATCTCACCCAGTCTGAAAAAACATTTACAGTGAGCTCAGTCACACACATGACATGGTCTGTCTCTGTATTGCTCTGCCTGTAGTTGAAGTAATAGTGTCTAATATGTATTGAATGTAAACTGCGGCTGAACCCTAGTATGCTGCTGTTCATACAAGTTATTGCATAGCTTCAACACTAGTCTGTTTTTTTTCTCCGGTCTCGACTTGGTATCGGTCTTGGTCTCGACTTGGTCTTGGTCTTGACATGGTCTGTCTTGGTCTTGGTCTTGGTCTTGTCTTGGTCTCGATACCTTCTGGTCTTGGTAGTGTCTTGGTCTCGGTTTAGGCGGTCTTGACTACAAGTCTACTCGAACCTGAAAGCTTGTCAGATAAGAGGTGAGGTGAGCCAATCATAGATTAAAGACCCAGGTAAACAATGAATTAATCTTTTCTGTTTCTTACAGCATTATAGTTATGTCTTGTTTGTAGTGTGACCAACGGTTGTGTAAGCAGTAGATGTGTTAGGGAGGATTTTCATTATATTTTGCTAAAATGAACGAAATGACTCGAAAAAAGATTCGTTAATTTTGCTGAACGAGACTCAAAGATCCGAGTCCGTAAAATGATCCGAACTTCCCATCACTACATTCAACAAGATACACCCGAGCTTAGCATGACACAATCGGTCACGAGACACCCAAGAGCCAACAGCATTTCACAACCTCGGCTTGCTTCTTCTGGCGGCATTTTTTGAATTCGCGCACAGACAGACTGCAGTGCAGGACACAGAACGGCGGACGGAGACGGCGATCGCGTCTATTCTTCTCACAGATCAATCGTTTTGCTTCGGAACCATTGGAATATTAATACTTTTTGAATAAATTATGAATATAGTTCTAATTGCCTGTTATATCTTGTGTTTTGTTGACAACTGGTAAGGTTTAGGGGCAGAGGTTGGGTTCAATGTGTAAATAGTGTAATATAAATTAAACTGTTTTGACTGTTCGCATTGAAAAAAAAAAATTACACCCCAACATATATGCAATAATAGTAATATTATTACCCAATATATAATTTAATCATGACGATAAAATTATCTGAATATTCAAAAACTGGGAAAAAAAAAAATTGTCTGGTGTTGTGTTGTCTTATGTCCAGTAGTTTGTCTCTGGTAAAACTGATAAAAGAATGACTAAACACAGAACAAACAAAAACAGCAAAAGAATGGGAGAGCTCCACACACAGCATCGTCTTGACTGCGTCTGAAAGCCTAGACAGCTGACTTGCCGCCTTATCAGTCAATGACTTTGCAGGCAGTGTTTTTGCACAAAGGCGGCCCATGAAACCGATTTCGGACAGGCTTCTGAGGCAGCGTAACGGTTTAATGATCTACCACAAAATAGAACACGTTTTGATGATAACTAAGCAAATACTTAGATACTATACACTCAAAAAAATGATTTTTTAAACCTACTTAATTCAATTATGGACAGTGGTTCCACACAACCAAATTGTTTTTGATGAACATGAATGGATTTTTTTGAATCTATGCAAACTCTTTGTGTTGTGACAACACAGCTGAATGAGGAAGAATTTATGTGAAATAGTAATGTCCAACCAACTCAATTTATTCACTTCCTTGTAACTTAAACCGGTTAAGCCACAGATTAAATCAACTGAAATAAAATAAGTGATTAAATCTCTCAAGATCTCAGCAGATGATGATTAAACAACTCCACAAACAGCATCACCAGCTTCACTTATTATTAACCAGACTGACTTTATTTCTGTCACACATCTACAGAAACTGTTATTGAGATTTACAGAGGATCAAATGTTGATGTTTTAGTGGTTAAAATGATGCCACCATCATTGAGATCAGCATTTGCTTTAGTTGGGCTCTTGACCCTTCAGTTTTCGGGTTAGATCTCTGTTTAACTGTACATGTGATGTTGTAAAACAGAGTGGTCAGTGTTTTATATTAGGCACATTCTAATTGATTTTATATGTGGAGATGTTTATTGTGAGATATTTTGATTACTTTTTCTCAATTTATGAATTTAGATAACCATAACCAACCCCGTGAAACTTCAGCAAACAAAAAAAAAAAAAACTGCGATGTAACAGTAAAGAAGAATTATTTTAGGTTCATGTCAAGCATAAGTAAACACCACTATTACATAGAGACACACAGACATCAAGTACCAGCATATGAATCTCAGCAATGGTGACAATCAACAAAATGCTTCATACTGCAATGCATGCTGGGTAACAACATAGTAAAAACTCCCATCATGCACAGCAGCATGAATAATTATTGCCACCACTGTTGAGGATCATATGATAAGTGTTCATGTCTAAAATCCTGAGCAGATGCACCTCTTTTTTTTTTTTTTTTTTAAATTGAAGCTTTATGGTGGTGATTGTTTATTAGGACCTTTTTTCAGCAATATGCCCATCAATAAACCAAAGAGAAAGATCGCTTCATAATGTTCACACAAATGAGCTATAAGCAGAAAGTGTAAAATAATCTGTTGCTTCAAACATTTGATTCAGCAATGCACAAATGTTTGCTGTGAAACAACATTACAATTGCTTAGAAGCAAAATTATTGCCAGTTATTAAAAGGGTCAAGAGACAAACTAAAGCAAACCTTGACCACAATTATGGTGGCATTATGTTTTTTTAAAATTATTATTATTACAATTAAGCCAGTCTGCTTAGTAATGAGTAAAGCTGGTGATGCTGTTTGTGGAGTTGTTTAATCAGATTTTGAGAGATTTAATGTCTTTTATTTCAGTTGATTTCATCTGTGTCTGAAGTCAGTTGTAGTTCTCGTGTTTCTCTTTTCTTCAGTGATTCTGCTTGTTAACAGCAGCTGTTCATCACTAATGCTCAATCACCTTTAATTGATCACTTAATTATCTAATTTTTTTGAATGGTGAAATTAAACCGTTTATGTTAGTTTAACGATTGATAATTAAGTAAAATGGAAACTTAAACAGTTTAAATTAATAGAGCACAATACAATAGTGTTTTGGCGGAAAAAGAAACATACTTGTGTTGTTTTAACAATAAATACCTGGGTAAAACGAACAGTGGCACAAAACCATTTTTTTGAGTGTAATACTGATTTCTCGCTAGAAATAACATCAAAAGTGCAAAAAGTTAGTCAGAATATACATTTACACACAAAGTTACCACCAAACGCAATTTCCCAACACCATCTCTATTTTTTTTTTTTAGCTCAACCATCACAGAATGGAATGTGCAGAATTGTGGGATATCTAGAGCAGCAAAGGATACATCTATGCTGCCTTCAAAATTGGATCAGAAGAAGGTACCGCCGAAGACAGGAAGTGAAACTGAATTTGTAATCGGACGTGCCTTGATGCCTTGATGCCTTCGTGCCTTAGAAGGCTGTCTCTGAGCTTTCGGACGCAGCCCTTGATCACTTAATTAGCTAAACCATGGTAACCACAAATTAATCATAGCTTTACACTACCATAGTTTAACCATGGTGTGGATGCCCACCTTTGCCCAGATCTGTGAGAAACACACACACGCGCGTGCACGCGCACACACCCTGTGAGGGTGAGAAATGCCGTGTTAAGGAGGAAATTAGTTTGTCATGAAGAAATGAACAGGAAGATGTTTGTCACACAGACGAGCAGCAGCAGGATGAAGACGCTTGGCTTCATTCTCTTCATGTGGGGTAAGAGATTCATAAGAGTAAACCCAGCAAGCAATTTTTGGTCTAAAAAACGTATATTAGCCGTTGAAACACAGCCCAGACGTCTAGGCTAAAATAAGGCTGTCATAGGGCTGTCAGTGAAAATTTAATAGACGTCTAAACATAGCCCTAGAATAGACTATAAATATATATATACACTACTGTTCAAAAGTTTGGGGTCAGTAAATTTTTATTGTTTCTTTTTTTTTTTTTTTTAAGAAATTAATACTTTTATTCACCAAGGATGTATTAAGTTAATAATTAAAAATTTATTAAAAGTTAATAATAAATAATTTACATTGTTATAAAATATTTATATTTTGAATAAACACTGTACTTTTTAAACTTGTTATTCATGAAAGAATCCTGAAAAAAAAAAAATTACAGGTTCCAAAGAATATTTGGCAGCACAACTGTTGATATTATCCAACATTGATCATTCTAATTATAAATCCGCATATTAGAATGATAGGAATAAATTCTATTTTAAAGTATGTTAAAAAAAAAAACATTATTTTATATTGTAAAAACATTTTGCAATATTACTGTTTTTTTTTCTATATTTTTAATCAAATAAATGCAGCCTTGATGAGCATAAGAGACTACTTTAAAGACTAAAGTCTTACTGACCCCAAACTTTTGAACGGTAGTGTATATAAATATATAGAAATATAGAAATAAAACCAAACACCTTGTAAACGCTGTTGACTTTGCTTACATGATGAAATATCATACATCTCACAAGTATTTTGCCAAAAAATGACATGTAACTAAATTCAAGATTATTTGGTCTAGAAGTGGGTTACAAATAGCCGGACTATATCGGGTCTATAGTTAAACCAGACGTTGAAATCACGACTATTGCTTGCTGGGAAGTTTATTCATAAGGGTCAAGTAAATAGTGTATTAGTTTTTTGTAGTGTTTGCAGTAGTCAGAATGAACTTTATATAAAACATTTACAGCGGTGGACAGTAATGAATTTTTACTTCTTTACTCTGCTTGAGTAAATTTTTTTTTCTCGTATCTATTCTTTATCAAAGTAGTTTTACTTTTGGGAAAAGTTTCACTTTATTACATTTTTAAAAATTTCATAAAAACATATTGTTCCTCATTTTTCTGAACTGAAGAAACTGACACCCGCACAGAGAAGCGATAGCAGTGTGTGATTCATGAACAAGCTGATTATGTTTTCAGCAGTTGTGTTGCACATCACATGCAATGATTCAGTTGTGAATTGGACAGATCTGATTGCAGCTGTTCACTGCTTCAGTGATCAGTTCAGAAAGAGCATACGATGAACAGATTTAAATTAGGCTTTAATTCACATACAAACACTGATCAACAATGAGCACATCAAATATGGTAAACTGAACTCTTCTGACATGCAGGAACAAACCTTGTTGGTTCTCAGGTAGCAAGTTGTTATGTGGGTTTATTGCTCACAAAATAATTATTTTGTTTTGTTTAACAAACTTTTATTAAACTAAACAAAATAATTAGAAGAGAAACGCTACAGACCAGAGTTAAATAGTGTCTGATGTCTCTGATGTCTAATGTGTCTGTAACATTTCCTGATGTGTCACGGAGCGCTCAACAGTGTCTCTCGCCTCTCCAGCGTCTCTTTCAGGGGCTTTCAACGTCGACACTGAACGTCCAGTGAGATATAACGCCACGCCAGAAGATTTCTTTGGTTACAGCGTTTATCAGACTGAATTTGGAAACAGGAAACGGTGAGTCACACACTGGTTGCTAGGGTGTTGTGAGTGGTCGCTAGGTGTCTTGTATGTCTGATTGATTGTGCGGCTGTTTTTCTCAGGATCATTGTTGGAGCTCCATTACAAGGAAATTCAACAGGACAAATGTACAGCTGCACCGCAGATCTGCGGTCCTGCGAACAGCTGCAGCGGCCAGGTATCGCCATCACAGCCCATCTATCAGTGACTGCTGGTGACTTTTATTGCTTTTGTACTGAGCTGATGATGATATTGTGCTCTCTCTGCTGGTGTTTGACAGGTTCAGAGAGCGCCCGCTTCTTCGGCATGTCTGCTGCTGTGTCGTCTGCTGCTGTGACTGTAAGTTCAGTGTCTCTCACAGTCAGACCAGCCACTGTGCACTAGATCTCATCTGGTATCATTTCATTCATTAGTTGCTTAAAGGGGTCATCGGATGCTAAGTTCACTTTTTCATGTTGTTTGAACATTAATGTGTGGTGTCTGTCACACGCACCGAATCACGTGAGGTCACGAGGTCCCGGAAGTAATCTCCGCAGGTATATAAACAGGAAGTAAGGTTTAGTCGGCACCGGACATTGAGTTCATGTGTGAACGTCTTTGTAGGTCGCCTCATCTCTCCATCTCAACTCACGTGAGTACCGCTTGGCGGAACATTTATATACCCTTCTGTGTGTGTATTAGAACGCGGGTTTCCTGGTGGAAATCTCTACTCCTTCGCTGGAGCGTTCTCAGAATAACTGCGTGGCTAACCTGCTCACTCGTGTGTATCCGCGTTTGAGTTCTCCGTCACGCTACACAGGGACCTAATCTCGATCGATCGCTTCTTGTCTTGCCTCCGTGACAGAATGTCCGGTCCCGAGATGGTCTCGGCGGATTTGGAGCAGCTGGTGGGGGTGATCCGGCAGCAGGCCGCGGAGATTATGAATCTGCGGCAGGAGTTGGTGCATTTCCGGGCGGAGATCAACGCGCTGCACGCCGAGGCCGCTGGTCTTCGGGCGGAGTGCGGGAGTCTCCGCTCGGATCTCACCGCCCTGCAGGCGGATCATGACGACCTGGCCGCTGCTACGGTTCCTCCCGCCGAACCGGTCCGCCAAAACCCCCCTGTCAGTCATCCCAAAATATCGCTTCCGGACAAATGGGATGGGGATTGTAATCGAGGCGTTATCCCAACCCTTGAAAGCTACTGCCATTGACGGTCGCCCCCTAACTCTCAGTCCCATCACTCATCGTACCCAAGAACTCACCCTCATCATCGAAAATCACTCCGAAGTCATCCAGTTCTACGTTACGAAGATCCCCTCACCAGCCATCATTCTCGGCCACCCCTGGCTCGTCACCCACGACCCTCTCATCTCCTGGACATCACGTCGGATCATTCACTGGGGTGCGACCTGTCAGGAGCTCTGTCTCCGGGCCAGGGTTGGGACGTGTTCAGGGGAGCCCGGGGCCCTCGACGTCGACCACGAAGCCATCCCTGTCCAGTACCGCGACCTGGTCGAGGTCTTCAGCAGGCGTAGCGCGGCTCGGCTGCCTCCTCATCGCCCCTACGACCTTGCCATCGATCTCGTGCCGGGCGCGGTACCGCCCCGCGGTCACCTGTACTCCCTGTCGGCCAAGGAACAGCTCGCGATGGAGGAGTACGTAGCGGAGGGTCTTCGCGCAGGTACCATCCGACCCTCCAGCTCCCCGGCGGCCGCGGGGTTTTTCTTTGTGAAGAAGAAGGACGGGGGTCTCCGGCCGTGCGTTGACTACCGAGGGCTCAACCAAATCACCGTGAAGAACCGTCATCCACTCCCTCTGACTAACACCGCCCTGGACGCCCTCTCTGGTGCCCACTTCTTTACGAAGTTGGATCTACGGAGCGCCTACAATCTGGTACGCATCAGGGAGGGCGACGAGTGGAAGACGGCCTTCATAACCCCCACCGGTCACTACGAGACCCTTGTCATGCCCTTTGGCCTCTGCAACAGTCCAGCTGCTTTCCAACACCTCATCAATGACGTTCTCCGGGACATGCTGGGTAGATGGTGCTACGCTTACCTGGACGACATCCTCATCTACTCTAAGACCTTAGAAGAGCATACCCAGCATGTCCGAGCAGTCCTCCAGAGGTTGCTGGCCCACCAGTTGTACTGTAAGTTGGAGAAATGTGCTTTCCACCAGCACTCCACCACGTTCCTGGGCTTCGTCATCTCTGCTCAGGGTGTGGCCATGGATCCCCAGAAGCTGGAGGCTGTGCGTTCGTGGCCCCTACCCACATCGCTCAAACAGCTGCAACGTTTTCTGGGGTTCGCCAATTTCTATCGGCGATTCATCCGGGGCTTCAGCTCAACTGCAGCACCTCTCACTGCTCTAACCAAACCATCACGCGGAGAATTCCACCTCACCCCGGAGGCCATTCAAGCTTTTAGGACACTGTGTCACCAGTTTACCACCGCCCCCATTCTCACTCATCCCGACCCCACCAAGGCCTTCGTTGTCGAGGTGGACGCTTCCGATGTGGGCGTAGGAGCCGTCCTCTCGCAACGCGGTCCAGACGAGAAGTTACACCCATGTAGCTTCTTCTCCAGGAAGTTTAATTCCACTCAGCAGCGTTACGGGGTGGGGGACCGTGAGCTGTTGGCCATCAAGTGGGCTCTGGAGGAATGGCGTCACTGGCTCCAGGGCGGCAGTGAACCATTCACCGTCTGGACCGATCACCAGAACCTCACTGTCATCAAGCAAACCAAACAACTCAACCCCAGGCAGGCGCGGTGGGCACTCTTCTTCGAACACTTCGACTTTCACCTGTCTTACCGTCCCGGTTCCAAAAACACTAAAGCTGATGCACTCTCCCGTCAACACCAGAAGGACACCGTCACCTCCGATCCCGCGCCTGTCCTGCCCTCCCAAATCATCTTGGCTCCCATCCGGTGGGGGTTGGAAGAGAGAGTTCGCCAGAGTCACAGCCAAGAACCTCCTCCACCTGAGACACCCGCTGGACGCCTCTTCGTTCCCAACCACCTGCGCCAGGAGGTGCTCCAGTGGGGACACGACTCCACGTTGGCTGGACATCAGGGAGTCCAGAGAACCCTCCACTTCATCAGTCGAGCGTTCTGGTGGAGGACGCTGCGGAGGGACGTACAGCAGTACGTTCTGGCCTGTAACACCTGTGCCCGCTCAAAAAATCCCAACGCGCCCTCCACCGGGGAGTTGCAGCCCCTCCCCATCCCCAAACGTCCCTGGACCCACATCTCCATCGACTTCGTCTCTGGACTTCCCGAGTCCCAAGGAAAGAACACCATCCTTACCATCGTGGATCGTTTCTCCAAGGCTGTGCACCTGGTGGCTCTCTCTGGGCTCCCCACTGCCAAAACCACCGCGGAACTCATTCTTGAACACGTAGTCCGCCTGCATGGGTTCCCCCAGGACATCGTCTCGGACAGAGGGCCCCAGTTCACGGCCAAGTTCTGGCAGGCCTTCTGCCGTCTGGTCGGCACCACCTCTAGTCTATCATCAGGGTTCCATCCACAGACTAACGGCCAGACGGAGCGGGCCAACCAACAACTGGAGCGCTTCCTCCGGTGCTTTGCCAGTGAACATCAGCGCTCCTGGGCCAGCTACCTCGTCTGGGCCGAACTTTCCAACAATCTCCACACCTCCACCGCCACCGGCCTAAGCCCATTCGAGGTATGCTACGGATTTCAACCTCCCATATTCGAACATCAGGAGCCGGAGGTTGAAGTTCCGTCTGCCCAACAGTTGGTCCGCCGGTGTCGGCGGCTTTGGAACCACGCTCGTGCTGCCATTCAAAAGACCAACCGACGTTACGTCGTGCAGCACCGCCGCCGACACCCTCCGGGACGATTGTTCCATGTGGGTGACAGGGTTTATCTTTCCACCAAGAATATCAATCTCAAGACTGATTCAAGAAAACTCACCCCCCGGTACATCGGCCCCTTCAAGATCACCCATCGTCTGAACCCTGTCACCTTTCGGCTCCAGCTGCCTGCCTCCCTCCGGGTCCATCCCATATTCCATCAATCCCAACTAAAACCTGTCTTCTTCTCCCCTCTGTCTCCTCAGGCTCCCGCTCCCCCCCCACCCCGGATTGTGGACGGTGGTCCTGCCTACACCGTTCGGAGGATCCTTGACTCGCGACCCCGTGGCCGGGGCACCCAGTACCTCGTAGACTGGGAGGGCTACGGCCCGGAGGAGCGGTCATGGGTTCCCGGACGGTTCATTCTGGATCCAGCTCTCATCCAGGACTACCGTCGTCGGGTATCCTCCACTCCGGGTCCGTCTGGTGCCGGTCCTGGAGGGGGGGGTACTGTCACACGCACCGAATCACGTGAGGTCACGAGGTCCCGGAAGTAATCTCCGCAGGTATATAAACAGGAAGTAAGGTTTAGTCGGCACCGGACATTGAGTTCATGTGTGAACGTCTTTGTAGGTCGCCTCATCTCTCCATCTCAACTCACGTGAGTACCGCTTGGCGGAACATTTATATACCCTTCTGTGTGTGTATTAGAACGCGGGTTTCCTGGTGGAAATCTCTACTCCTTCGCTGGAGCGTTCTCAGAATAACTGCGTGGCTAACCTGCTCACTCGTGTGTATCCGCGTTTGAGTTCTCCGTCACGCTACACAGGGACCTTATCTCGATCGATCGCTTCTTGTCTTGCCTCCGTGACAGTGTCAGTGTATGTACAAATCTACCCTATAATGATAGAAATCCATGCAGTGGTTTTTAATTAATCTGTAAAAATAATATTCCCTTTTTCAAATCGAGTCGTTCTCAGATGCCTGTCGTTGTGGCGTCACACCAGCAGAGGCCACTCCCACCATAGTTGATTGACATGAGCTCTTACCTCAGACCAGCTGTCACAGTCCAGTAACTTTCCTTGTTCTGATGCCGGAGCAGGGATGTAAGTTAGACAAGAATATCTCCGATTGAGTGATTGAGGTGTTGTGTTGCTGAATGTAATAATGAACATAGTGGTCGTCATTTACTCCCGACATCTGAGCCGCTGAAGATGCAGTGGATTACGTTTGTTTGTGAAGGGAATGAGCCTCCCGATCTACATATATCCGTCTATGTTCACGCGAATCATTCGTGATCCAGCTTCACTTACAGCAGAAGTGAGTATAAGGGTTTTTTTTATGAATCTTTGCGATCGCCTTTCCTTATAACGTGGTAGTTAGGAAGTTTAGTGGCTAAATGCGGCTAAAGTAAACAGACCGTCATTCCACAGAGAGAAGAGAGGGGCGGGGTGAGCAGAGCTCATTAACATTTAAAGGAACAACCCCTTAGAATGAGATGATTTTTGCAGAGCTCATTTTGACAAGGTAAAAAGGGTGTTATTTTACAAAACCATTGAGAATTTTTAATCAAAGTATATTAGAGACTTTTCATTAAGACCTTAAAGAATCATATCAACTTGTGGAAAATGGGCATCCGAAGACCCCTTTAAGCGTTTGGTTCATTTCACATCATAAGCTTCAGTGTTGTGTGAGCAGTGCATATTTCCTTGGTGCTCAAATGATAAAAAGGCGAGTGTTGTTCACACCGGAAGTGTGAGCAGCAGAGCAGCAGCTGTTTCAGCACTATTTTTACAGTCTGTTTTTGCAGCAATGCTCACCTTCAATTAAAGTGACAGTGCACTGTTGACAAACTACTACATGAGAATGATTAAAAAATTGTACAGATTAAGCATATTTTTATATGCTTGAAAAATGATCATTTATAAATTGTTATTTTTAACTGTTAATGTTCACAGAATGTTCATATTATGATGTGACAATTGGTAAATAAAACGTAGGGACTGTGTTTTTAAAATAGTTTAGAGAGTAGTCTGAGTATGTTTAGCTGATTTTGTGATTTGCTGAAGCTCCTCGTGTCTCAGATTTGGTGTGTCTCTTTCTCAGAGCTGCAGTCCGTATGTTCCTCATGAGTGTGATGGAAACTCGTATCTGAACGGCGTTTGCTACCAGTTCAACAGCAGCTTACAGGCCGTCTCACACTTTACAGCCGCTTACCAAGGTCTGATGCAGTTAAAGTCTTTAATACTGCAAACCATGTGTTGCTATATTTCATTTCATTTAGAGGTATTTAATTTCATTTGGGGGGGTTAAAAAGACCTCATTGTAATGCAATGACCACATCCCATATCAATACTCTAAATGTTTCAATTCCATACCTATAATATATATTTTTTTCAGTCACCCTTGTGCAGATTGATTATAAACACAGCTAAAAGGCTTCCTACCAGTGGCATCACAAAACAGAACACTTTGCACAGCTTTATCACGGTAGAATGCAAAATCTTTCAATACAAGCATTTCAGTCATAATTTATGCAATACTTTAAACATATAACCCACGGGAGAAAATCTACTTTTCGCAACAGTTTGACATCCCGTGGTAACTAGGAATTACACAAGCTTCAGTTCACTCTTACAAAGATCTAAGATGGCCAACCACCTGGAAAAAAAAGACGATGCCAACCCTGAAACAACATACAGAACTACCAAATTTTGCTATAAGTTTGACTGCAACGGATAATCTTTGCTGTAATAGTGTTTACAGTCTGTTCGATTACATGTCATTAATTAACTAATTTTTACTTTATATTTCTGCCATATGTACATCACTCTACGTAGTCACCACTGATAAGTTACTACTAAATATATTATAGAAACATAAATTTCCTGTAAAGCTGCTTTGCAACGATTGCAATGAATGGTGACTGTAGAAAGCAAAAGCCAAATCCCGGACATTTTGGGCGATTTACCTGTCAGATTTTGCTGCCTCCCATTAAAACAGATGGTAGCATAATTCAACAGAGTGAAATGCTACACTGTAAAATCCAATAGTTTACCTTACTTAGATATAATTAGTTATCTTTACTTAGTTGCTATACTTACTAGGTTTTATTAAGTTACAAGTACTTTCAAGGCAGATAAAACAATTTACTTAGTACTTTGGATGACGCTTACTTAAAATATTTAAGTAGCCAAAAAGGAACCAATGACATTAATGAACCAGTGAGACACAGCAGTGCAAAAATATGTTGCTAATGTGCAACATAACAACAGAAGAAGAAGAAACTAAATTTTTTTGAGGTGGGGTAATTCTTAAGAGACTTCTCACTCATTTCCTCCATGTCTGCCATTAACTTTCACTAGTTGCATTCACTCATTTCCCAAAGTCACCTTGAATGTTGAATTTTCAATACAACTGAAATATTTAAGAGAGCATCACATGAGCTGATTTCATAAAGTGATGTTGATCTTTTTTTTTTCTAAGATGTGTTCTTTTTTTTTTTCTTCTTATCATTATAGTGATTAGTGTTCCCTTTGGTTGAGCACTTGGAACTTTGTTTATATTGTTATAGTTTTCTTCCTATTGATGCAGTAATGCGACATGAAATCAGGGAAACTTGATTTCAAAGGAAGAAAAGTAATAAATAGGTTGTTGTTAGAAGGTGATCTATTTTCTAATTAAATCATTGGCTAGTATGTGTGTGTGTGTTTTATATTGATTAGTGATCTTTTACCATTTCGTTGTTTTTCGTAGACGCTTTGAGAAGCTTTTAATTGGGTAGCTATAATCCTTTAATATTTGAGGTAACATGCGTGACTTCAACATTCAGCACGTGAATCACAACAGTGGTACAAATAAAATTGGCAAATAAAGACAACAACAGTAAAACAAAGCAATTGCATAATTAATCATGCTGCAATGTACTCTGGGAGTCAGTGAGTAGCTGTACTAAGTCAAGAGTAAACCTAAGGTAAAGGATCAAGTACCCCCTACAGTTCTTTTTTAGTTACTAGAACTCTCGTGTAAGTAAACTATACTAAGCATTTGTCAGTACAACATACTATTCTTATTTCACTTTACTTAGTTTCGGTTTCCATGTTTTTTTTTAAGTAAGCCCAACTAACTAGGTTTTACAGTGTACCTATCATATTTTGCTTCCAGCATGATATTAATGTTGTGTGAGGCTTTATTAACGTGTACACCTACCCCAACCATAAACCTAACCTTACAGTATGAAAAATACATATGTTGATGTGTTGAAGGCATAATCTGATAGGTAGCATTATTTGTTAAAACACCCGGATGCATTTTTTAGGTTCAAAAAGAGGACATGTCTGGGGAAAAGAGGACGTATAGTCACCCTAATTTATCAACTCAATTAGAGAGTAAAGACATGATATTATGTAATATACTTGGGAAAGCATGGATTTGGTTTGATTGCTAAATGAAGTAAGCACTGAGTTTCTGTGTCTTGTGATCTTTCTGCAGAATGCACCAAGAGAGAAGTCAATCTGGTGTTTCTCTTTGATGGATCCAGCAGTATGAAAACACATGAGTTTCAGATGAACAAAGACTTCATTAAAGATGTTATGAAAAAACTTTCAAACTCATCCATAAAGGTAAAACAATCCATCAACTATTAATATGTAATCAGCATGTAAATGTCCACACGTAATGAGGTGTGAACATGACGTCTAATGATGTTGTTTGTTGTCTTTCTGTGTGTCAGTTTGCTGCTGTCCAGTTTTCATCAGAAATACGAACTGTGTTTGATTTCAACGATTATCAGAACGGCTCCGCTGAAGGGAAACTCATGAAAGAGAAACACATGAAATCTTTCACAAACACATATAATGCAATCAACTACGTTCTGTGAGTGAAACCTTCATACGGTTATGAATGCTCTGTGAATTTACACTTTAAAAGGAAAAAAGCCTTGAAATGAATGTAGATGATTTTTTTCTGGACTGTAAAACACTGTTGCTGAATTTGCACCCGTTTCACTCTATAAAAGAGAAATAAAAATAAATAAATAAATAAATAAAAAATATTGATCTAGAAAGTACAGAAGCACATTGACAATAATCTATGATTTATTATATCGTCAGAAAGAATCTACTGAATGACGTGTCGTCTGGAGCCAATCCCAACGCTCAGAAAGCTCTGGTGATCATCACAGATGGAGAACCCAGTGATAATGATAATAAAAATGTCCTCAACAGATGTGATGAGCAAAATATCCTGCGTTACGTCATTGGGGTGAGTTTCCTTGAAGCTCAAGCAGGTCATTTACATTGAACGTTCAGACAGTTTGGTGATTTGGTGTCACTAGTCGTGCGGAAATGACACACTACACACTTTTGTTCAGGTGGGAAAGGTTAGTCCAGACACACTCACTCGCCTGGCATCAGAACCGAAACACAACAACACCTTCTACATTCAAGAGTACAATGGACTCCAAGGACTTCTTGACAACCTGCAAAAAAAGATCTACAATATTGAAGGTAAAATGTCCATGTACAGAAAATGCACAACACCCTGATAGCACACGTACATCACTGAGACATCCATTTGACGTCTGCATTTATATCTGCAAGGCATATTTTTTAGAGTGTTTGTTCATCCGCAATACGTCTATAGGACGTTTCCTATCAGATGTCAAATAGATGTCTATTAGATGTCTTTAAGATGTTTATGATTTAGAATGAATGTAAAACTGATATCTTACAGATAGTCTGTCAGACGTACATGTGCTATCTGGGCTAAATGTGAGTTTTAAAATGAAAACAGATAATGCAGAATCCACTGATGACTGTAAGAGTTTTCCTTCTGTGTTTGAGGGTCAAAGGAAGCTCAAGGCAGAGACAGACAGAAAGAGTTATCACAGAGCGGATTCAGTGTTGTTTACTATGAGGTAAGAGATAAAGTATATCCCAAACCCATCGTTTTAATATTGAGAATATTCATACAATTCTTTTCCATTCAGTGAAAGCACACCGTAGTGACCAGCTCCAAAAAGGACATAAAAGCATCAAAAACATTCTTGATTCTTCTGAAGTGATATGATGCTTTGTGTAAGAAACAGACTAAAATTTAAGTCTTTACTCATTAAAATCTTCCTCCTCCCCCACAGGACTCACATCTCATAAAATGTTGCCCATCTGTCTAAAGAGAACACAGTGAATTGTGGGGACTTTAGTAAGGAATACGTCCGTGCACTGGAATAATGTTGACATTAAGACAGTCTTAGAGTTGTTTGGGGTGAGGGCAGATTAAACGCACAATCATGACACAATCATGTTGTCAAAATCGAGGGTCTGGGTTGAGGGTTGAGGGTCTGTCCCTACCTTCACGATAAAGGACAGTTCCAAGCTCAGTTGTAAGAATATCATTGAAGTCTCACTTGTTTTTATCTACAAATTTTAGTTTTTTATTGTTATGTGTTTCATATGCCAATACTATAATTAGTAATTATAATGAAGTTTGAGAATCAAACTGACCCGAACAAAAAACAAAATAAAACAGATGATATCTGAACAGAACAGAATCTGTATTTAACAAATAATTTTTAACGTTTTGTTACAGTATTTAATATTTTCCTTTTCACAAACTGTGAGTATACAGTAGAGCTGAAACGATTAGTCAGCATTATCGACAATAAAAATTGTCAACAAATATTTATTTTTGTTGTCGAGTTCGATCTCATATGTACGCTGGGGACATGGGACATGGACATGTTCGGTTCACTTAATTTTGTCGTGGCCACAAGATCCTTTTGTCAAGGGAACGACATCCATTCAATTTCTCGTGACCACGAGTTTAACGCGTAAACAAACCTGTGTGACCACAGTAACCCGCAATTATCAGAGGTGGATTTATTCATATTTTATTTTGAATGAAAAAATTATTATATTAATCATTGTAGAAATGAATAGACTATTAAATTATATTAACCACAGGCGATGCCGTCTACATGCGCTGTAGACAACATTCCGATGAAGTTTATCTTGAATAAATGTTAAAATGTACATCAAATAAAACAGGCCTACAGGAAGACATTTTTGTCCATCCCACAGTCTTGTAAGTCCATTAACTGATCGTCCTTTTTCCGTAGTATTTTGTTGTTATTATTATTGGTTATATTTTTCTTTTCGTTTAGATTTTTTCCTTCTTTATTTTAGTCTCTTTACTTAATGTTCTGAATGTAAATGATAGCCTAGGCAGACTTATCGTCGTGACATATTGTCAACTCGAAAATTGGTGCTCACACAGTCGTAAACAAACACACACCACGCGAACACACACCCGGAGCAGCGGGCAGCCGGGGAGCAATCGGGGGTTCGGTGCCTTGCTCAAGGGCACCTCAGTCATGCTATTGAAGCTGGTTCATTCACAATCCCCACCTTCACTTCCTGCCGGTGGGTTAGGGTTAGGGCTAATTAGTTGGTTCAGGTGTGTTTGGTCAGGGTTGGAGCTGAACTCAGCAGGAAGGTCGATCTCCAGGAACAGGGTTGAGCAGCCCTGACCTAATGTAAGAGCCTGCAATAATACGGTTTGACCAGCGTGGCGCTGTAGCGCAAGACTGTAATTCAGCCCTCCGGATACAATTCAAAAGAATAAAGGTGCGTTCACGCCATATCGGAATTCCCGTAATTACGAAATTCCAACTTGTAAAAAGTGTTCACATCTTCGTAGAACTCCTAATTACAACGTGTGAACTGGGAGTCTTCTGAGAGCTACCACTTGTACCACCTGACCAACGTAGGTTCTGTTTAGGCGCTGATAGTGTTCCTATCCACCTTATTTTTTAATGCGGAAGTAAGCTGTTTTCTGGTAATGTGTTAGACGTCCGGTTCATAATCCGTCATAGGGAAATAACGAGAAGAATATCGAAAAGCAGTAAACGGTAAAACAGTTTGCACTACAAACCAGTGTGTTCATAATTAAGATAATACATTAAAATAATATGGTAAGACACACCAGTTTGCAATATCAAGTAGTAAAACCAGCTTTTTGTGCAGCTAAAAATAGCTGGAAGTGGATGAGACCGGAAGCCAGACACAAAAAATGTACAAATGGCTGCACCCACTCTTATGGGAAAAAATAAGGTGGATAGAAAAGCATAATTCCGAGTCTGAGGACGTGAACAGCTCCGAGTAGAACGTCACACGTTGTCATCTCGAAATCACGGTAATTACGATATGGCGTGAACGCAGCATTCCTCTCAATCCCGAAATAAACAAAACAAAATCTGACAGCGGTGTGAAAGCAGCAAATAAGAACGCATCTGATTACAGCCATATGGGTGCTTGAATGAGCTCTGCAGTTCGGTACTCCGGTAAAGTCCAGTCACGTCACGTTTATTTATATATAAAACTTAATGCAATAATGTCATTTTCAGTTAGAACTACAACTTATTTTATTGTAGAATTACAACAACTGATTACCTTTATTTATTTGTCAGAACTCAATATTTTAACTAATTGCAAAAGCTGAATAGTCAAAGTCTACTGATTAAATCAGTGAAATAATCAACGATTAGTTGATTAATCATTCCAATAATCGTCAGATTAATCAATTATCAAAATAATTGTTTGTTGCAGCCCTAGTATGCAGTATTTACAACATTTTGTACTTTATTTCCCTAATTAGGCTTATTATTTTGCATTTTAGGCTCATTTTGAGCACAAAGTATGTGCTGTCTGCAAATGTAATTGTGCAAGTGTAGTTGTTTAGTTTATTATTTTTTATATTATTCATTGGATTTGTGCCAGCAAAACTTTCACGTTTAATATTGTGTGCAAAACAATCCCGCACCCTTTCATGCCTTGTTAGTATACTTCATATGTGACCCTGGATCATAAACCCAGTCTCAATTTTAAATTGATGTCTACTTTATAGCTGAATAAATCTCCGTTGGTGTATGGTTTGTTAGTATAGGACAATATTTGGCCGAGATGCAACTGTTTGAAAATCTGGAATCTGAGGGTGCAAAAAAATCTAAATACTGAGAAAATCATCTTTAAAGTTGTCCAAATGAAGCTCTTAGCAATGCATATTACTTATCAAAAATTAAGTTCTGATATATTTATGGTAGGAAATTTACAAAATATCTTCATGGAACATGATCTTTACTTAATATCCTAATGATTTTTGGCATAAAAGAAAAATCAATTATTTTGATCTGTACAGTGTATTGTTGGCTATTGCTACAGATATACCCGTTCTACTTATGACTTACAGTATGCACATACAGAATTACTTTAATTTGACATGTACAGTTTAAGACAAAAATTATTAGCCCCCTATGATATATTGAATTATTTTCCAAATTATTCCCAAGTGCTGTTTAATGGAGAGAAATTTTTTCAACACAGCATTTCTAAACATAATAGCTTATTTAGGAAGTTTGGAGTGTTTGTAATACAAACAGAAACAAAATTATAACCAAGAATAAAAAAGAGTCTACAGGTCAAAATTATTAGCTCTCTGATGTTAATAGTCAATGGTGTATCCCTTTTGCTTGATAACGGCTTTTAGTCATTTGTTGTAGTTCTCAACAAGTTTCAGGCATGTCTCCTGAGGAGTCGCAGCCAATTCCTCCCTAGCAAACCTCTCAGGCTCCTCCTGATTTGTTGGTCTCCCAGCATGGACTCTGGTCTTTAGTGTGCCCCAAAGATTTTCTATTGGATTCAAGCCTTGGCATTGTGCAGGCCAGTCAAGGACGTTCACTTTGCTCATTTGAAGGTAGTTACACCATGAGGCATGCTTTGGGTTGTTATCATGCTGGAAGACAAAACGTCAACCTAAATCATCTTTTGTTGCAAAATGCCTGAGGTTGTCTTTCAAAATCTTCTCATAGTCTTCCTTTTTTCATGATTCTTTCAACCCTGATGAGATTCCCAGCTCCAAATGCACTGAAACATCCCCACAGCATTATACTCCCACCTCCATACTTTACTGTGGGAGCGGTGTTCTTTGAGCACCTGTCCCTTCTTTCTCCAAACACAGGTCACATCTCTATGGCCAAAGAGCTCTCGTTTTGTCACATGTGAGCAAATGACACGTTTCCAGTATGTCTAATTTTTCTCCAAGTTGTCCTTCACGTGCCCAACTAGCTTGGAGGTGTCTTTTCTTCAGAAGAGGAGTTTTTCTTGGTCGGTAACCTTGCAGTCCATTCCTGTGCGGGCCTTTAGTGACCATCTTCAATGAGAAAACAATCGCAGACTTGGCTAAATCATTCACTAGTTGTTCTTGGGTTTTTTCAAACCTCTCTCAATAGTTTTCTTTCCAAAGTTATTGAAATCTTTCGCTTCCTGCCTCTGTTCTCCACTGTGAGGGTCTCTTTAAACTTCTTGCTAATACTTCTCACGGCTGTTCTTCACACTTGAAAGCACATTGATAGACGTGTATAGGTTCAGTTCCTCATGGCTACTGTAGTACTTCTGGGTTTTTTTGAACGTGTTGTAAAATAGGGAAAGGCTTCGGTCGGGGACAGGTCACCAAAAACTGGGACATCTGGTCACCCTGACTTGATGACGTGGAACTCACTACCAAATGGCAGCAGGGATTCCCCCAAAGGGGAAGTGCATAGGGAAGTTCATGAGTGTATGTCTTAAAGAGAAGTGAAATGCAGGCCTGGTCAGCGCTCCTGAACTAGACAGCTGATTACGTCACGAGATGTGTCGAAGAGCCGGCACTCGGAGTATGTTATAGACTGGCCGCAGGGGCGGGATAGGGCTGTTTCTACATGACTCATTTCTGAGTGCTTTTCTGCATTTATTCATGAGAAAGAGCTTGTTCAACCCAATCACTGTGCTGTAGTATGCATGAAAAATAATAATTATGCACAAGATAGTACCGCTTCTTCTCTCAGTGTCATTCAGAGACATGCCTCCACGTAAGGGCTCGTATCCTCTGTGCGACAAAAAGAATGTATTGTTTGCATTTCCTTACCACGCCACCAGAGCTGAAGATTGGGTACAGGTGGTTGGTCTTCTGTGTTCCGTGACAATTTGGATGTCTTGTAGACGTACAGATATGGCCCTGGACTGACAAACGCAATATAGATGTGATCTGCATGTTTGATCAGTTTAAATCAAACATTAAACGTTAGTTTAAACATTAAACCTAGATAAATGTGCGCTATTAGGCGCATATCCACCCTTGTGAAAAAAACAGCATATGCTGGTAGGTATGTTTTGATGCTGGTTTAAGCTGGTCCTTTGCTGGTCAAGGACCAGCATAAACCTGCAAAGGAGCAGCATGAAGCAGCATCAAAACATACCTACCAGCATATGCTGTTTTTTTCACCAGGGCAGTCCTTTGTGTGGGGAGTGGAGGCTAAAGTGCACTTTGCAGGACATGGAGGTGCCAGTGCGATCACTTGCACTTTTTTCAGTAGAAACAATTTAAAATATGTTCATGTCATTTTTGCTCAAAAAGGTACAAGTAATATATCATTCCATTTTGAACTGTAAAGGGTCTACTTTTATGTGTGTAGGAAGCATATTTAGAAAGCTTTAAATTACTACTTAATGAAATGAAACAAATCGAAAACAAAAACCCTTTCATTGTGTAATCCGTTAAGATGCATTTCTCTCTAAAGGCGCGTCCAGTGAGGAGATGGTGAGTCAGGATCATCCTTGCTACACTGACTCAGAAAACACTAGTTTATTAGTAAATAATTCAAATATCTCCTTACTATTTCTCCCGACACATTCATGGTATTTACTTTTGCCGGTGCTTTGTGGCAAGCTTTTAGCCTATTGCGTGCGCTTGAACACGGGACTCTCTCCTCGCTGCTGCTGCTGCTGCTGGCATGGCACTAAACGCCGCCCGAGCTGCTCTTGACAGTCTCGTGTTGTTGTTTTTTTTACCAGCGCTGCAATTTTTTTAATCACCATAATTGATGGATATCTAAAATATAAAAATAAGGAGAAGCTTAAAACGGGCCTGATGCCCAGCCGGTGTCTTAGCTATGATGTGACAATTGGCCCGAAACCCGGCCCTAGGGACGTGAAGACGTCGGAGGCCGTTGGGCCCGGGCTAAAATGCAGGGCTCTATTTGCAGCTGCGTTAATTAGCAGTGTGTTAATTGGCTGTCTTTATGCACTTGATGACACTCCCCTTTTTATGCAAACCCTTCCTTCTTTCCACACATTACCCACCCACTTTATCACAGCAGACCACGCCCCTTTTTGGGACCCTTTTTTAAACCGGAGGTGCCATTTGAACTGAACTGAGCTAGATGAAGACATCACTGTATTTAAAGGAGAAGTCCACTTCCAGAACTTCAAAATCAGTATTCTGGAAGTGGACTTCTCCTTTAATGATGAACTGCCTTTAACTGAAAATTGAGTGTTTACTGTTGTCCTTCTGCATTATTGACACACTGTTTCCTATTTAAAACTGTAAAGCTGCTTTGACACAATCTGTATTGTTAAAGGCGCTATATAAATAAAGGTGACTTGACTTGATTTAACTTGATTTAACTTGGGTGTAGGGTGTCAGACCAGTCTTTTGTTTTTCAAACCTGCAGTAAAACCTGTTCAGGTATTCATCCAGTTGTTGATTGGCCTCAGTGCTGGGGGACGGGCTCTTGTAGCTGGTGATGGCTTTCAGGCCGTTCCACACTGATGTCGAGTTGTTGCTTGAAAGCTGTTCTTTTTTTTAGCTTTTCAGAGTAGTTTAACTTTGCCACTCTTATCCCCCTATTCAGTGTGTATTTGGCCTGTCTGCACAAGTCTGTACAAACATCACGATAAACGTCACAATTCAAACTCTGAGCATCTTTCAAGGATTAGATGCCACTAGCCCTACAAACACTGTGAGATCTAGTGACTAGTTCTTTTTGTAGCTGCCGGCGTCCTGTGAAAACAGAGGGACGGATAGGTATAAACCTGCACACACGGACACAGCCAATTAGACTGATCTCTCCATTATGGTGTGTAATATGTCTATGCTGAGACTGAAACCGAGATGTTGCCGTTTGTTTCAGGACTCTGTGATCGTGGGTTCGGTTGGATCTAATGACTGGCGTGGAGCTCTGTATGAAGTGACAGGATCAGGATCTAAATTCAGAGAGACGGAGATCATCGATCCAGCTGTCAGTAGAGACTCCTACATGGGTATGTTGGAGCTTTTGTTTGTTCCTGTGTGATGTGAAGAGTTTGTGTGTGTTTTAATGAGGCTGATGATGTTCAGGTTACTCTACCGTGCTGGGAATGAGAGGCGGCGTCCCTCATCTGTTCTCTGGGGCGCCGCGGGCCGAACACACGGGTCTGGTGACCCTCTTCACCAAGAATAAAAGCACATGGACAGTGACGGGGAACATCAGCGGAGAACAAGTCAGTGAAAAAACCCTCAGACACAATACGAGCTCCATCTATTGGTAGACAAAACTAACATGTCCACAACAAGATCAGCAGACCCCCTCTAACCACATACACTCTCAAAAGTTTTAGGATGTTTTCACATATACAGTAGTCAACACTTAAAGTGGATCAAAACCAAAAATCATCAAAGCTGTCGTAAAACCAAAACAATATCCGTTCTTGTCTTAGGAGCAGTGTTGGGCAAGTTACTCTGAAAATGTAATTAAATTACTGATTACTCCTTTGAAGAGTAATCAAATTATGGTTCTGATTACTTTATTTCAAAAGTAATTAGTTACATTACTACTAACGTTACTTTTTTTCCTGTACATCCGTGAAATTTACGTGAAATATTAAGTTTCCCAGCATAAACGCTCCCAATAAAATATTTGTTATTAAAGCATCAACATTCACTGTTATTTTAACTAAAAGCAATAGGCTACTGTGTGTGTGGTTGCAGAATCACGGCATTTTGAGCGGTGAGTGGATTCTCTGATTGTCCACTGCATTCCAGAAATCAACATTGTTCAATGCTGCAAACACGTGTTATAAATAGAAACTCTACCTATGCTTACGCGTGTTAACCATTTTTGTTGTATATTAGTTGTTCTTGTTGCTTTTGTGCAATACATGAATAGCAGTTCATTTGTTTTAGATATTTTATGTTTAGATATTTCTATTTTGCGGGGGTCCTGCAAATCATTTTATTCTATCGTATCCCACACACACACGAGTCTCTGTCCGCCCGCACTCGCCCATCAAGTCTTGTACCGCGCCGCTCTTTGTTGCGTCGAGTCCAGAGACCCGCACTCCCGCTGGACTCGACGCAACAGAGAGCGGTGCGGGACAAGACTTTGTGAGCGAGTGTGGGTGCGGGTGAGCAGAGACTCATGTGAAGACAACAGAAGTTGATGCGTCTCCCTCCGCACCCGGTGCGTTCTCAAGAAGTTTTAATGTGCCGTGCTGCCCTTTCAGGTGTTTTAAATTGTATATGGAGTTTTTCATAGTTGAAAAGGTTTTCTTCCCCTCTAATTGACAACGCACGATAATGTTTTTGCCTTTGACAGAAACAAACTAAAAATAATGATTGTATTTCCAGCTACAGAACGTGTGCTTTCCTCTCTCCATGCTGACGTTGTTTTCATTGGTAGTATCCGCCTCACAGGCGCTTTCCAGTCAAAGTAGTTCTCAGGTAAAGGACGTCCCGTGTGCTAGCCAACACCCTTTTTACAATCTACATGATAAATCACATTCTGTTGGCAAAGATGTAACGCAGCAGTAACGCGTGCTTGTAATTATACTCTAATTACTAATTTCGTTAAATTAATTCGTTACTAAAAAAAAATAATCAAATTACATTACTTTGTAATGCGTTACTGCCCAACTAGGACACTAGGACAACTTTGATGAACTTTTTTGATCCACTTCAAATCTCTCTCTCTCGCTCTTTCTCGGTAACTGATTCAAATCAATGCTATAATTCTTGCATTCAAGTACATGTGATCTTACCACACTACTTCATCTCTGTGTCTGATTTGAAGTGAGCAGAATGGCAGATTTCAGCTGAGCGTCAGGTGGTTCTTTGCCTCCATCATGCATTAAATAATTTAATGCACAGTTAGCTGTAGATTACATAAATGACAACAGAATTATTTTCTATTGTTCAAGTTAGTTTCGAGTTGGTTTATTTCTTATTTATTTATTTTTTTTGAAAAATGTAACAAGATTGAAACAACTGAAATTATATCAATAAATAATAATAAAATATTAATATTAAAATAAAAAAATAATAAAAATGCACCCACAAACAAACGGTAGTTCACTTTTGAGTCCTTTTAGGGGGGTCTGAGATGTTTATTCACAGATATGAGCTGAACCGCTCTGAGAGTGTTAGCAGGGCTCAAACGAACTAGGTGTGAAAACGACTTTAGTATTTCACCAAAAATGAGCAATGATTGGATGCTCATGATTGGATTATTTCACTATTATGAACTGCATTTAGTTCAATGTTCAATGGCTGCATGGCTGTACAGTATGTCATATAAAATATGTTAAAAAAGTTTATTGTAATTACTTGCAAAATCCATCTTAACCCCTCAATAATAACTCAATAATAACCTTGTCAGTCTGCAGGAACTACTAGTGATCTGGCCCATTATTTTAAAGTGAAAAGCATGTTAACTCCTCACCAACATGTCTATATGCAATGTGATCTCATGATAATTCCTATGTATTTACATAAAATGTGGTTGTACAAAACGTACATTTACTTACGTTTTTCCAGACACTAAAACATACAATACTGACGTATTTACAGCATCTAAACGTACAAACACTTATGTATTTTTAGCATTTTAAGGTCTACAAAATGTTAAACAAGACTATACTTTAAACCATTAAAATAAATGACATTTCTGCAATCGTTTAACCATTCATGTAATATAAACTTTGTTTGGGGTGGTGGGACACAAAAGGCGTTTTCTCTGACATGCTGTGACTAACAATAGAACCATAAAATACACCGAACACGCATCATAATCATAAAATGAAACAATTTTATTTGTGCGCTGTCGTAACATCTCCATCCCGAGCAGCGACTCCAGCAGCAACAGTTTTACGGCAGGAAAATCGAACGCTCATTGGCTCTTGCCAGCATTCGCCACAGATTACGAAATGCCGTGTTTCTGGTGAGATGTGTTTGAACGATGCGCAGGCGCCATCACGGAGAGAATCAGGAGGATAATATTTTCAGCCATCAGCAACCTAAATCCTGCTCTGTACCTCAAAGAAACCTACTGTATTCCGCCAGAGGCGACTGCGGCTGCAAACGCATAGTCATTTGGATTACTTTTTGGTACGGTACTTTTTGGTAATTTCAACCAGTACTTCAACCAGTGATGGTGGTGGTGTTCATAAATTAGTTTGTACAAAGAACCTAATTGTTCATTTTATAAATGTTACTGTTGTGATTATTAATTAATTAGTTAGTCTTTATGAATTGGTCACAGTTCACAAGTAGTTCTCAATGACAATTTTTATTTTAGTAATTATCAAATATCTAATAAGGGACTCCCTTTGTCCAAAATTAGCAATTACCTACTGCTTAGTTAATCTTGCTTCTATATTAGTTACAGAGGTGGGTAGAGTACCCAAAATCTGTACTCAAGTAAAAGTAAAAGTACTTATGGAAATATTTACTCAAGTAAGAGTAAAAGTAACAATCCCAATAGTTACTTGAGTAAGAGTAAAAAAGTATCCGATGGAAAAACTACTCAAGTAGCTAGTTACTAGTTACTTCTGATCTGATTGATATGAAGCGAAAACCTTGAATTTCAAACTATTTGGAAAGCTTCCACACACCTCTCCTTGAAAGTCTCTTTGTTTTGTTTATATAAAACATAGGCTGAAGTAAAGTAGCCTATATCTCAGTCCTGTGATGGGCACATTAGTGTACGAATTTGTGTATAACGTCACAGTATGCACTTCAGTTTATTTAGATTTTTGGAAAATGGATATGAAAACATGCAGACGTTTAGAATGAACGTTTTTTTTTTACGAACGTGTGTTGTTTGTAAGGTTCACAAGATATTTGTCATTGCTTGCACAAGCGCGCATATGAGGAAAAACATTCGGACAGTGTGTGAAATATGGTACTATGAGGTCAAAGTGCCCATAGTTACCAAATTACCATTAATAGGGTTCAAATAGGCATCATTATATTAGCCGCTTTTCCACTATCATGATAGAATGTGTGTGCTCAGCGAAAGTGCGCTGTAAGATCAAACAGCCAAGTAAACAGCTGTTACGCTGCGTTCATAGCTCATGCATTAATACTGTCAATAAATGTGTTAGTTTTTAGAAAGGTTTTACCTTCTGTGTCCGTCTCCGTTGGCATGCATATCCCCTCAGCATTTGTTGGTAACGTTATACCTGTCGTCGCCTTCTGTTTATTTTTTATTTATTTTTTTGCGTTGTTTATAGTTGTGACCTTTTTTCTGTTATTTAACAAAGTCCCAAAAACAGAAATATCTGATCATATCTCTGTTTATATTACAATTGCGTTACCAAGGCAACGACTAAAGCATTTGTATTTACATTCCAAAGAGTTCCGTTATCGGCACAACAGTGGGAAATGAAACCGTATCCGTGCTGACTGGCCCGGATCGGCACGGAACGGAACGGTTAAGCGAAAGAATGCATCGCATTATGAAACTGTTCTTTCTCACATCTTGAAGTGAAAAAATAGAGTTGATTTGAGGCCACGGGTGATCTGCCTCCGATAGCTCACACACGTCATCCTCTGCTTCAGCCATCATCTTTCTAAACGCGCGCTGAACTTACGCGGAGATGCGTAGCAGACTCTCGCGAAGCAGCCTCTCCAACGTCTAATATTTATTACAATTTTGTCAGTAACGGAGGAACGCCATCAAATGTAGCGAAGTAAAAGTAAAGTTTTTTCACTAAAAATGTACTTGAGTAAAAGTAAAAGTACCTATCTTTAAATATACTCTAAAAGTACTAGTTACCCCAAAAAGTTACTCAAGTAAATGTAACGAAGTAAATGTAATTCGTTACTACCCACCTCTGATTAGTTAATAGTATTAATTTAAGTGTTAATGTAGAACTACCTATTACTTCCTGCATAGTTACTTGTTATCAACGGCCCATTATTCTAAAGTGTTACCTATAAAAGCATATGCTAGAATGCAGCTCCATTCATCTTGATTCATTTCTGGCATCAGATTGGCTCATATTTCGGAGCGTCTCTGAGTCTGTTGGATGTGGACTCGGATGGAGACTCAGATTTCCTTCTGGTCGGAGCTCCATTATTCTACCAGTCTCAGCCGAGGACAGAAGGAAGGCTGTACGTCTACGCTTTCTCAGAGCAGGTACGGACAGATTCACAGCTGTTATTATGACGTTCAGGGTAACAGGAAGACTTCTAGTCGTCACCATTGTGTTACTCCATTCCTATGATGTGAAAGTCCTGCACTGGTGCTGGTCATGCTGATGAATAAAGATCCTGTTCACTTTTCTTTCTCTCTCCACAGAATTTTCAGAAAACGCTGAATGTGAGTGAATCAACCACAGGCAGATTTGCTGCATCTTTGGCTTCACTAAAGGACCTGAATGGAGACAGTCTGTCAGATGTGGCGGTCGGGGCGCCGCTGGAGGATGAAGGAGTCGTCTACATCTACCTGGGCGACGGGACGCTTGGCATAAACCCTAAACACGCTCCTCAGGTGAGAGTTTGCCGTGTTTCCCCTTTATCTCAGAAATCCAGATGAGTCGAATGTTCCCAGATAAACAGACAGACACTGCAGGATAAACGCGCACAATGATGAGCCGCTTCGATACACTAGATCTGTTCGTGTGTGTTTAGCGGATCCCAGCGCGGTCGGTTCTGCCCGGTCTGCAGCAGTTCGGAGTGTCTCTGTCCGGTCAGATGGACATGAACGATGATAATCTGACAGACATCGTGATTGGAGCACAAGGAGGGATCGTCCTGCTCAAGTACATCGTTCTTTAGTTTTTATTATTAATAAACAAACAACCTCTTTACCACATCAGTCTCACTGCCTGCTATGATGAGCTGTTTACTCTTTTCTCAGGGCTCGGCCTGTGATGTCTGTGTCTGCGCAGCTCAGTTTCAGTCCAAAGGAAATCAGCTTGAACTGCTTTGAATGTCCGGGTGACAACGCATTCAACACATTTAATCTCACATCATGTTTCACGGTGACCGAGAGGACCAGCAGCACAGGTAACGTCAGTGAAATCTCTGGAACAGCCTGCATGTTTAAAGGCCCACTCACTCCAAGGACAATGACTAAACATATATGGTTTTAATTATCGCTGTAACCACATCTGCAGTGATAACGACACAGAGGACAGTATAGTTGGAATCCATCTTGGAGCAATTTTGTTCAACTGATAGATCATAAAAAACATTACCTGCCAATCAGAATCCATCTGAGTTCCAGTGTTTAAAGCGGCACATGAAACTACAGTGTTAGAATAAACAGAATGTTATTGTCTGTTGATGTGATTTCTAATATAGTTATCGTTATATTCAGGTGTGAACAGGCCCCTCTCATGTCTCTCAGGATCTGTGGAGAAGCAGCTGAATGTTTCTCTGACCCTGAATGTGGATGTGGTGCGAGGACTGAGTCGAGGATTCTTTGATCAGAAGAATTCGTTGTCCAGGACTCTGCAGCGGTCCGTCCTGCTGGATTCTGGGTTCTCCTGTTTCAACTTCTCCATCTTCATGCTGGTACGTGTCGTCTGTCACAGCTTCAGTCAGTCACAGCAGCTTCGTTCTGATGGTGAATGTTTTTTCAGGGCTGCGTTGCAGACACAGTGACTCTCCTGAAGATACGAATGAATTTCTCACAAGCTGAGATGTTGTCTGGAAACTCTTTGGCTGTTCTTGACATCCACAGCAGAACGGAGGAGTATGTCGAGGTGAGCTGAGCTTACACATCTATATTTATACTCTATAAGCTTGTCAGATATAGGCATGGAAAAACAGAGCTTTCAATTGCTTAAAATGATTCTGGTCAAAAAAAATGTAAATGTAATGTATGACGGCAAATGTATGCCATTAATAACCGAGCGCACCACTGATGCTGGCACGAGCGGTAAATCACGTCTGCGAGAGGAAAACAGATCTACACGCCAGGAAACGGGAACCCGCAAGCTCATTTCAAACCTTCGCGCACGTGTGACGTTCTCTGCACGCAATACAAGCCCTCACGCACGTGATCGTTCCCACATCCTCACGCTCAATCTTCTCTCACCTGCTCCTCTTTTCCGGAAGTCAGCTGTGATTGGACGCCTGTGATTATCAATCAAGCCCTGAAGCGAGATTCAACAAGATCAGACCTGGGCATTGTACGGCCCCCGGGCCACATACGGCCCTCTGTCTATCCGTGACTGGCCCGCGTGAGGCAACTGGTGAATTAAAAGTCAATCGCAAATAGGTGTAATTATGTGCAGGCAATACAACCTCACATGATTTTATTTTCAAAGTGCTATTATTATTATTATTATTATCATTAACAATTACATCCGTTCGCGTAACCCTATCTCAAATGTGTTCGTGATCATATAGCTTTCAATAAATGCGAGTTTGCCGTTAGCGGTGAGAGATTCTTTTTTATTATTATTTTTGTCTAAATATTTTTCTTCATTACACGTCTTGTTTGGTATCATTGCCTGTTAAAAATAATGTATTTTGTGATGCAGACGCAAAATGTGAAACTGCAGTCTTATTCGCAGGCTAGCATTTTTATTAATATTTGTAAAATATTATATATTCAGCATATTTTACTTAACCTATTTTGTACCTTAATTTGTATCTTAATTATTTAATTCATAAATTGGTAATTAAAACTGATTTTATCTTTTTAAAAGCGACATCTTGATGGACAACAACTAATAATGATCAACAAGCGGCATCAGTCTGTTAGATCATTTTAAAATGTCAAATAACCTTCAGTTTATAAGTTATAATTGCATCTGTCTCTGAAGCGCGTCACAAATAAAGACGAAACTCATCGTGTGACTGCCTCACATACATGAGAAATATATCTATAGAAAGTTAAAAATGTCTACTTTTAAACGAACCCGGCTGGCATTTCAACGTCGATTCACCGTTGAAACAATGTTGGGTACCATGGTTGAATCAATGTTGGATTATGTTTCTGTTACGAATCTGGTCGGTGACCTGCGGACCGCTCACCACCAGATGTCGTTCTCTCCTTATCCACACACTCTGACTGTTGTACCACACCCCGGACTACATCTCCCATCATGCTTCACGCTGTTTGCGTCTACACATGTGACCAATCAGCGGCACCATAAAAGTCCCGGTCTTTCCCCATGTAAGCCACGGATTGTTGTTGTTGTTATTTTCCATTGTTAGCGTTTCCTAGTTTCCTTGTTCCCAGTGTTTAGTTCCCTCGCCTGGCCCTTCTCGTTTCGACTGCTCGCCGCCTGCCTACTGGACTCTCGCTCGTGTTTATTGGTTTTTTCCTTCTCGCCCAGCCCCTTGCGGATTACGTTCGCCACGGTTTGACCCTCGCCTGTTTCACGGACTTACGATTGTGCATCGTCTTCGTTATACCTGCCTGCCATTGTTGTTTGACCCTGCCTGTTCGACCATGTATCTGTCTCGTCCCTTAAATAAAAGCTCGCATATGGATCCGCTCGCCTCTCGTCTCACTCACTGCGTTACAGTTTCGATTTTGCAAATTTAATCACCGTGAAAACGCTACGTTGTTTCACCATCTTACACTTCAACAACGGTGAATACACAACTGTGTGTTCAATTAGAACCAGTTTGCATTTAGATCAACACTGGACACACATAAAAGTTAAAAATGACTATCAGCAATGGATTTACTATAAACTTCAATAAACGAACACATGATCAATATTGTAGAACAAGTTTTATTTTGGAAACCTGTAATGAATAAAACAGACGAAAATAATCTCAAACTTTAGCTTTCAGTGTTTGTGCTGGATGTATTTTTAAAAACCTGTAGAAGAAGAACCCAAATATAATACAAATACATTAATGCTGCCCACATATTGTTGTAGCTCAGTTTGTGATGAATACAGAGTAATCAGACTATAGACATTAATACACTACCAAAGTTTTCTAACAGTACATTTTTTTTTTTTTAAAGATGTCTCTTCTACTCACCAATCCTGCATTTATTTGATCCAAAGTACAGCAAAAACAGAATTAAAAAAAAAAAAAAAACATTTTTACTATTTAAAAAGTTTTCTATTTGAATATATTTTAAAATGTAATTTAATCCTGTGATGTCAAAGCAGAATTCTTTTCATCATTACTCATGATCCAGTCACATGAGCCTTCAGAAATCATTCTAATATTCTGATTTGCTGCTCAAACATTTGTTGAAAACAGCTCAGTAGAATTTTTTGATGAATTAAAAATAGAACAGCATTTATCTGATACAGAAATCTTTTGTAACATTATAAATGTCTTTTAATAATAATAATAATAATAATAATAATAATAATAATAATAATAATAATAATAATAATAATATGTTTCTTGAACAGCGAATCATAAATGTTTCTTGAACAGCTGATCAGCATCTTACAATGATTTCCGAAGGATCATGTGACACTGCATGACTGGAGTAATGATGCTGCAAATTTTGCTTTGATCACAGGAATAAATAACAGTTTAAAATATATTCAAATAGAAAGCAGTTATTTTAAATAGTACAGATATTTCAAAATATTACTGCTTTTGCTGTATTTTGGATCAAATAAATGTAGGCTTATTGAGCAGAAAAAAAAAAAAAAAAAAAATATATATATATATATATATATATATATATACAGGGGTTGGACAATGAAACTGAAACACCTGGTTTTAGATCACAATTAGTATGATATTGGGCCTCCTTTTGCAGCTAATACAACATCATTTCATCGTGGGAGTGACAAATACAAGTCCTGCAAAGCAGCCAGAGGGATTTTGAGCCATTTTCCTCTTGCAGAACAGTGGCCAGGTCACTATGTGATGCTGATGTGGGAAAACGTTTCCTGACTCGCTCCTCCAAAACACCCCAAAGTGGCTCAATAATATTCAGATCTGGTGACTATGCAGGCCATGGGAGATGTTCAACTTAATTTTCATGTTCATTAAACCAGTCTGTCACCAGTCTTGCTGTGTGTATTGGTGCATTATTATCCTGATACAGAGCACTACCTTTAAGGTACAATGTTTGAACCATTGGGTGCACATAATGAAACTTTACACTCTGCTCTAACTGGTGTAATGTACAATAAGTGAAGATTGGGCACCAGACAGCGCAAATATAGCCATGAGACCTCCAATACTATATTGGCGAGTGTTTCAGTTTCATTGTCCAACCCCTGTATGTATATATATATATATATATATATATATATATATATATATATATATATAACTTACTGTTTAAAAACTTTTGACTGGTAATGTATGTTTTTAAGATACTGAAAAAAGAAAAAAAAAATAACACAAATGTCAGGGTATGTCAAAACTTTTCAAAATCCCCTTAGACCCTCTTGTATGTTGTGCAATAACATATATATATATATTTTGCGCTGCACTTGCAAAAAAAAAAAAACTTTTTTGACTGAAACCACTTGATCTTTTATTTTGGTGGATAACTATAGTTCTATGAAAACAGGTTTACTAATGTGTCACATTACAAGAGATTTGTGCAGTGGAAATAGAACAGTTTGAGAATGGAATGGATTTTAAGTAGAATTGTTTCTTCAAATTCTGATAAAACATCAGAACCAACAGCCTTGTGCAGATAGTGTGGCTGTGCTTCGGGTGATCCTTGAAAGTGTCCCAGCTCTAGGTCCTTTCTGATGCCGTCCCCTCCTCTCTCTCCCACTGGTGCGCTCTCTGTACTGACCTGTATAAACAAAAACACCAAAAATAAATACTCATAAAACATCAACTTTGAAACATCTTTAACTGAAAACAATGAATACAAAACAAATCCAAATACAGTATTTTCACTTTACAGTTCAATAATAGCAGATAAGCAATACCTTACCAAACTGCCAATAATAAGCAAGTGGAAATAAGGGGAAAGAATAAAGGGTTCTTAAAAGCTGTATTTAGTTTTATACCATTCTTTTAAAAAAAATCTTAATTCATTTAAATTATAAAGACATTTGCCACTATATGATATTCAGAAAACAAAAATGCATAGCATTAACATGTGAATCAATGTGGATCTCTGAAAGACAGACATTAACAAATACCAGCAACACATAACATCAGAGGAGTGCATTCCGCTAGCCTGCTAAATCCCAATTGTGATTAGCATCTAACTTTTAACGTCTGTGATAAAGCAGTAAACATTTGCACGCACGGACACACACACACATACATACATACATACACGTATTTAACTTCTGCAGGTTACATGTCCTTTACCCATTTGTAAACGCTGTACTATTTTTGAAAGGTAATAACAAAGATTTATTTTCTTTCTTGATTTAGCAAGTAACTGTATGTTTGCAGGGCCTCGCAGATCACATCTACTTCCTCTGTGTTCCGGTTTTTGTTCTCCGTTGACATTTCACAACTCAAATTCGCTCAAAATAAAACATTAACATGCAAATATAAAATTCAACGGCCCAGATAATTTTAGTGAGCAGCTCCCATATAGTCTATGAGCAGCTCACAGCCTCACTCACAAAGACGACGTAACGGTCATATTTTCAAACCAGAAAAGGCGCGCACAGTTTCACTGCAGTGTCCTGGAGGACAGCCACATTAACCAATCATGATCAAAGCAGTAAGGTAAAACAACCAATAGGAAGTTAAACACTTGTTTTTGAAGGTATACAAGCTCATTTCAGCATTTGTGATTTTTGAACCTATTTCAATCATTTTACATTTTAAGGTATTGTTTCACTCAAACATCAACTGATGTTACTTCAACCATATTTTAATGTTGAATGGACTACTTGCACAACTACTTCCGCGTTCTACTTGTTAGGGCTCGGGAGTTTCCGGTTAGCGTTCAGCGCACCTACATACAGACAGTTTCTCATGAGAACGCAGATTATTACTACATTTTAGGGCTGGATTTTCTTTAAAAAATAAATAAATAAAAAAATTAATCATATTCTATGCATTAACATGAATCATCTTCAACCGGCTGAAATGTTACTATAAATATATTTCCCTTCCGTATGTGCATTCTAAATAATTAATAAATATATTTCCCCTCTAACCTGCCTTTTTGTTTTTTATAAGTATTTTCTTTTACTGATTTACATATTTCATACCTGATGAATGTACAGTTTTAAATTAGTTTGACTAATAAACACCCTTACGAAAATTAACCATAGTTTTACTATAGTAAAAGTGCCGTTTTGTTTTTTTGTTTTTTTCTTCATTTTTACCATTTGTATACAACACTTTTACTACAAATAGCCTACCATCATTAAACTATGGACAGTGTAGTAAAACCTGAGTTAATTTTTGTTTATTTGGTTCAATTGCAATTTTTGGTTTTATTTGTAGTAAAACCATAGCTAATTTGTTTGTGTGCGTTGGAGCTCTTATTCCGAGTCCATATTGCTTATTCCATCGTTTAAAATGGCTGAATGAATGTGCGGTAACTGCCTTATTTAACGAAGTTAAATTTAAAATCATTTAAATAATTTTTAACAGTATCACGCTGACAGTGCGACTATTGAATATTCATATTTTGGCTACATACAGTGAAATAATGACAGAATAGTGACTAACATATTTAATACAGATAAATAAAGGTTCATCATGATCTTATTTATCACATCTCACAAAATGTAGCGTCGCGCTTAGGCCACTATAGAGCACTGACACGCTGTGGTGAACAATCACGTATGATGACCAGCCACGGCTTTCTCAGATCGGTTTATGTTGGATTAAAACTTCACGTTCGTTGAGTTTGGAAAATTCTGTACACAGTAATCAATAGAATATGCCTTCTCCCGTCTCTGAAAATTTCATCCTGCAAACTCTCATTTTATTAGGCGTTTAAGTCAACTAGATGATTACAGCGCATTGAAAATGTACATAACCGGAAATAACTGAGCCCTAAGATTTCAAAACGGAAGTGCGTCACGAGGCTCAGTGCAAATAGTCCATTTCGGTCATAAGTTGACTGGGCTTCAACCGTTTAGCATTCAACGTAATATCAACATTGTTTCAACGTTGAAACAACAACTGACCTTATTTCAACCAAATTTCAACGTTGAAGGTCAGGTTTTGACTGCAAATGTCACGTTCATAACGCTGAAAATCTGTCATGCTAATCTTTGAAATACAAAGTTGTGATGGTGGTGCAATATTTTTTTGTGAATGTTCATTAAATAGTAATATAAATATGTGCTCCACATTTTCATTGTTTGATTGTAATGTTTCATTTAATGTTTATTTATTTGTTTATTTTGTTTATAAAGAGATAGAAAATATATTGGGCAGAACTGAGTTAAGTGTATTGGTCCGGCCCTCTGCAACCGCCCAAGTTTATCATGTGACCCCTTGGGAAAATTAATTGCCCACTCCTGATGTATTCTATAGACAACTGACATTTCCATTTAAACAGATATGTTATATTTATAGAAAAAAATAAATAAATGACAACTTACATTGTGGTCTGTTGATGAAGCCATGTCTCATGTCACGTGAATTATGGATCGTCTTCTCACAGGCGTCCAATCACAGCTGACTTACAGAAAAGGAGGTAACCAATGGCGTTTGAAATTACAATTAAAACAGCAAGTCCCGCCCCACGACAGACAAAAAAAAAGTGTTCGCACGAGCAGGTGAGAGAAGATCGAGCGCGAGGATGTGGGAATGATCACGCGCGCGCGAGGGCTTGTATTGTAAGGTTTGAAATGAGCTCGCGGATTCCCGTTTCCTGGCGTGTAGATCTGTTTTCCTCTTGCGGACGTGATTTACTTCGCGCGCCAGCGTCAGTGGTCATAGTAATGTAAACGATTGTTACAAACCAAGTGAAAATGTTTTCAGCCAATAGTATCAAATACAACGTGTGCCAGTGGTTATGATGATGATTTCTCTCAGGTGGGCGTGAAGTTTGTTATTCCACCCAATCAAACAATGCTGATCGTCGGCAGCTCCGTGGGGGGCGGGTTCATCATGTTCATCATCATACTGGTAGTGCTAGTGAAGGTAAGAACCAATGAGCAGTCACCTCACACCTGATGTCATCAATCACCACTCAAATTCTCAGTCTATTCTGTATGTGTGTGTAGCTTGGGTTTTTTAAACGAATGCGCCCTCAAGATGTTTTCCAAGCGGATGAAAATGTGACCTTGATAAAGAAAACGGAGAGTTCGGTGAGAACGTCAGCGGAGAGACAAAGAACGGAGTTGTGAAAATGGAGTGAAATTGTTACTTATTCATTACTTATCTTCATCTCTCATTTTCTTTAAGCTCAAAGAAGTAACCTTCATAGTGTTAGAGGTGTGCGATATACACACGATAAGCACAAAATTAGTCAACCGGCAGAATTATCGTCTGGATTATCGTCTCTATCGTGGTTATGCTCGTGTGATAATGCCCTGCTGCGCTCTCAAGATTTGTCAGTTGTATGGGTTTTTAAGCTTTGCCAGTTTATACTTTTAAGCGTTTTCTACCCTCTTTTCTGTGCACACATACAGCCATTTTTCATTGCATATGAGGACTGAAATGAACTCTTTTTTGTGGCTATTTGCACTTAAACTGTCGAACGCACACAAAATATGTCACAACGGCGAGCATTCGTGTAAATGCGGTCAGTTATGTCTAAAGTGATATGTAAGTTCCACACATTAGGTCTTAAAGTGACCTTTATGTGTCCTTAATGTTAACAAAACAATAAAAGGCAAAGAGAAAATCACTCGTCGCTGGACTGAATAATTTTTGTGGCTTTAATAACAATGATTCTGTATTTAATTCATACAGTAAATATTTCATTCATACATGTCATTAGTGTATTCATTTTCTGTCAGATAAACCTGCCTGAAAATCGCTCTATTTCATTTGTATCTTTGTTCTGTTGCATTTTTTGGCCCTGTTGCTTGTAATTAGTTTCTTTACTGTGACTATTTGGACTGTTTACTTGTTTTCTCCGAGTTTAAGATCTTTTTTTACTTCATCAGCTTTTGCCTTCTCTCTCTCTGGATAATTTGCAAATGTTCAATTACAAATGGGGAGTAAATCTGTGTTTTTGTGAAGTTGACTGTTGATGATTGTTTGAACATGTATGTCTGAGTATGGGCAGTTTGTGGTTTTACATTTATATTTCTGTGAGTGTTTATATATTGATATTATCTCGTGTGTTCTTTTTTTCCCTCCCCTTTTTCTTGTTATATGATGAAATTTAGAATTGTTAGAATTGTTGTGTGATCATGTTTTCTTGAGGTTCAGCATTCAGTGTGTTTAGTTCAGTTATATATGCAGCATGTGTACTTGTTTCACATCTTGTTTCCAGTGACTGTTTTATTTGTAGTAACCCAGTTTTATGATATTCATTCTATTAACTTAAATATTACTAACTTTTTAATCTTCATCTGTCGTTTTATTTAATCTCAAAGAAGTAACCTTCGTACTGAATATTGGTTGTCAATTTATTAAGAGCAATGAGTAATCAGTCATCGTATAAATAAATGATTTAATTGAGTGAGATATTGCTGAGTGTGTTTATTGTTAGACTGATGTTTTATGGCGCTATCACAAGACGTATATAAAAATGACCAAAATGCTTTATCTTTATTCAAACTAATTACACCTCCTTGCTAAAAATCTCAAGATTACAACGACAAAAATGCATGGGCGACACACAACATCTTAAGTTAATCAACAGAGAATATAAAACATAAAATGTACAAATATAAATAAAACTGGAGATGTAAAAGCGTTATGTATTTAATCCTAATGCCGTCTTCTACGGATCATTTACAGATGCGACTATTCATATCAGTCGCCTTCAGAATGATGAACGGCACATCCATAAGTGTCATTTATCGGGGGTCCTTATGTGTTGGTCATGTGACTCTTACGAGCGGTCGAGCGATTAGCTGTTTGCTGCCGTCGTGTCGTCGTCGCAGTTCTCCGATTCCGTCTTCACCCTGAGCAGCGACGTCGCGGCGCCGCCGCTTCCTGCCGCGGGCGCCGCCGTCGCGGAGAGAGCGTCTTCGGCCGGTTGGCACGGCGACTCGTGCACGCGCACGTGTTTGGCCAGGTGGTCGGCGCGCAGGAAGACCCGCGGGCACGAGCTGCAGCCGAAGCGCTTGGCGCCGGTGTGCGTCTGCAGGTGGCGCTGCAGTTCGTCGGAGCGCGTGAAGCGTTTGCCGCAGAACAGCCAGTTGCAGACGAAGGGCCGGTCGCCGCTGTGCCAGCGCAGGTGCGCCTTGAGGTGCGACGTCTTCACGTACGCTTTCCCGCAGCCGGGGATGTGGCAGTTGTGCAGGTGCTTGCGTTTGCCGCCGTCGCCGGCGCTTCCCAGCGACTCCGCGCTCAGGCAGTTGGGACAGCGGCAGGAGGCCTGACCGGGAGCACGGCCGCCGGCGCGACGCTGCGATTTCGGGCGAGCGGAAACGCCCGCGGCGTCCTGTTGCTCCTCCGTGGAGTAGGACGAGGAGGCCTGGGGGAGCGGCAGCAGATCCTGCGTCAGCGGCTCCATCTTAAAGCCCTCGGGCGGGTAGTGCAGGCCGGAGTGGGCGGAGCCAGAGGGCGTCAGGCAGCACATCTGCGGGTCGGCCGTGTAGGAGCTCATGGAGCCGCCCTGCGCTGGCCCCGCCCCCAGCCCCGCCCCCTGCAGGTCCATCCAGCCTGCCGCCGCTCCAGCGTGCACGTCCCACCAGCCAGACACGCTCACCTCCTCCTGCGGCGGTCCCCCGCGCAACCAGGGGTCGTACGGGTGGGCCATGATGAGTGCGAGCGAGCGAGGGACTGTGTGGGTGCGTGTGGGCGTGAGAGGGACCGTATCACCACATGACTGGGATGGGATTCTGAAATCACTGCTTGGACCTGTGAAAACACAAATGACCACACACACAAACAGATCAGTTTGAGTGATTCGTGACATGATTCCTGCAGTTCTTCAGTCACCAGTTACATGCAAGCGTGCTGATTTACCTGTACATGGTGTAATTGCATGAGGTCACCAAATAACTGAATTCGGCTGAATTTACTTTATGTTGGACAGAAGAGCAGTTGCAGCAGTTTGTTACTCGAATGTTTGAGGTTTCTGGTGTCATTCGATACCAGTGATTTCAGCCAAACAAAAACAGTCCATTATGCTGCTTGATATTGCAGACTGTGATATTTGTTGTCGTATTAAGTTTAAGTTTATTATCATAAGCATAAACACAAGACTATTTGGAAAGTTTCAGGGTTTTTGTTATGCAGTCACCTAATTATCAAGTCAAGTTATTTTAATGCAGATCCCTTTTGCATTTTCTCATATTTGTTTATTTTATTTTTATACTTCAAATCTGTGCAGATTTCACGCTTTGAAGTTTATAGCGACCGTCTGTTCCCACTTCATTCTTGCAACTGAAGTTTCGATCCCAAAAAGAAAGGTGCCGCGTCATTGTCTAGCGTTCGGAGCGGACTAGAAGAGCGGCGTCTGTTGTGCTGATGAACTGAGCTGCGGTTTGACTGTCAGCGTCTCCAAAGCCGCATTAACGCACAAACCTTAATACACATTTGAGCTTCACTGACATCATTGGAGGGAGTTGGCGCGGCCTTTAGATAATGACCCTACAAAAACAGCTAGTGCCACAATGAATAATTGCCGTCAGTCGTGCCAGTGACCGGCGACAAGCCGCTGTCCTGCTTCATCCGAAGCTTTCTGTTCAGATTGTCATGCATGAGGTTTGTTTCAAATCATTGACTCATTGAACAGTCTGCTGTTGAATGTCATGTCTACAGCAAACACACCTTCACGGTGTAAAGTCACTCTGAGAACCGGTCCTGAATGAGTCTGTTACGGCAGCTAACGTTCACGCGCTGCTCACGTGAGCTACATTTACATCCACCAAATCAGACTGAAACACCTTCATGCAAACACCTCGATCAATACGAATGAAATCTCCGTCGGACTGATGGTGTGAAGTATTCCTGAAATATAATCCAATCAGTAGGAAGAAAACATATCTAATCAGTTGGATTCAAACATGTTTTTGCCGTGATGCGCATATTTACCAGAACCGTTTAGAATAAAATCTGTTTACATACAGGCATTTGTAAGATGTAAAGTGTATGTTTATTTGCATCTTAAGAACTGCTCAGTGGAGGCTAAATATCCACTAAAAAACAAGCTCTGCTGACCTATTTGTCAGCGTTCCTTTCAGATATGTCAATAAGGCGAATTAACAATTACACTAAAAAAAACAGAATTTATTCAAAAATTAGTGCATGTAAACATACCTATTCTGAATCAGACCTCCGACTGGAGACGACGAGAATTCAGCAAAAAGTGTCAGTAGGTGAGACTCGCCGACCACAATTAAGTTGTTTTGAGTCGGCGAGTTAGACGCCACCTTAATGCATCCGTGATCTCAAAAAACACACACCTCAGCACTAACCACACACACACACACACACACATACGGTTTCATTTTATTAGTGAACACATCTCATAGATGCAGTGGTATAAATCCCAGTCTCTACCACACTGTTCAAATGCCCTCACTTCTCTGTTTTTATCACATTTGTGAGGACATTGGAAAACATTCGGACCTTGCAGATTTCACACACACACACACACACACACACACACACACACACACACACACACACACACACACACACTCCTGCTGATAACAGCCTCTCGCTCCCTCACACCTGGATGCACCAGCCCTGACACACACTCACACACACACACACATAAACACACATAAACACACAGTAAACATGTTGAAACTTGATAGACACATCCGAATTTCAAAAGTACTTCCACAGAGATGTGTCAGATATTATATATACAGTATGTGTATTTAGTGTGTGTGTGTGTGTGTGTGTGTGTGTGTGTGTGTGTGTTTGAGACAAAACTGTATCCAGGTGTGACTTGAACTTGACACTCCTTCAAAGATGTAAACCATCAATTCAATTCAATTCAATATCAATATTCAAAATTCAGTATCATTTTTCAGTTTTCTTATAGAGTTTAGTCTGGTGTCATTATAACAGACTTTTAGTAAATCAGTAGAAGACTTTGATATGTGTTCAGTGTGTGTGTGTGTGTTTATATGTACAGGAAGGCTCAGGATTGCAGCTGTAAAGATCTGTTGACAGCTGGTGTGTGTGTGTGTGTGATTTGTGATGAAAACAGGTTTAACTGTCTGCCAGAACTTCTCTGAAAACAGACAAACACACGCAGTCTGGCGCAAATCCACAACCTCCCACAATCACACGCAAACACACACACACACACACACACACACACGTCTCACAGACTCAATGGTTTTCATACTAAGATAATATTGACTAACCGTACTGAATGTAACACTCACACAAACCTGCTGATGGCAGGAGATTTGAAGCAGAACTTGATTTGGTCTGTTTCTGAGTCTTTCAGACAGTGAAGAGCTCTTTAAATGTCTTCACAACACATTTTTTTAACATTTGTGAGGACATTTCTGACTACAGACATTTCTGGCCTCTCTGGTGTAGCCACATCAGTACACACACACACACACACACACACACCGTCCAGCATGTGAATATCTGCCGTCATCAGCACTAATGTCATGTCAGCTCATGATGATGGTAAACTTACACATCAGCTGTAAACGCTTGTTATCCAAAGTTTTAGTGTTTAATTCTTATCACATCAAAAGAAAGTAGAAAAGACATGAATCTTGAATTTAAAAGCTTTGAAAAGAATTGAAAAACACAATGATAACAACATTCATGCAACATTATAATGAAATGACTGATGAGAGAGTTTTACCTGCTCAGCGTCTCCTGATGAATGTGACGCCACTCTGAAAGCAGCACGAGTTTATGACAGTGAGAGCCACACCTCTCTCTCTCTCTCTCACACACACACACACACACACACGGTTCATTCATACACACTTTCATTGATGCAGCTCTGTCCCTGCCGCACACACACACACAAACACACACACAGACAGTCAGAGCGGCTGCTCGCATTCGCCTCAACATGTCAGAGCGAGACCTCAAACTACCTGAAAGACAGACAGGAAATCACCCCCCCAACAAATATTTTCCCACCGCAGAGAGTTCAAGTCTTTCTTAAGTGTTGTTTTATTTTAATGCGTGATTTTATTGTCTTATTATTTTACACTGGTACAGTGCTTATAACGTTTCAGTAATGTCTCATATTCTGACCTGTGCTGCACTTTGGAGCTGCATTTAATGCATGAATGTTGCTATACTAATAAAATGTGGTTTTATTATAATTTTAAAAATTATTAGTATTCAAATATTTCTATTGTTATTAAAATATTGTTTTATTAGTTTGACAGTCATATACATTTATGTTTGTTCGTTTCTAATTTTGTGAGAACTGAAGGAGGTTTAAGTAAATCTTTAAATAAGTCTTTTTCCCTCTTCCTGCATTTTGTATGAATTGCATTTTCTTTCTTTTTGTGTATACATTTATATTGTGCAAAACTAAACTAAATTAAAAACAGATCATATTTTAGATCCCTTATCTATATCCATATCTGAACTTAACAGCTATCTTACTAACTATTAATACATTTCTTGAGACAAAAGTCGTAGATAATGGTTAGTTCATAGTAAAAATTGATCCCCAAACTAAAGTGTGACCAAGAAATCTGTATGTAAAACTAGAAGCCGTATCTGCAGCGTGATCACGTTCTGCTGTACAGACAGTGTGTTTGATAGACACCGTCCTGAAATACCAAGGATCATTTCTTTCATGCATTATCATGCGTTCAAACACAATATCGTTTCTAATGAAAGCTAGTGGGTTGGGTTCGAGTGAGAAGACCGTTCAGCGCTGCGGTGGAGGACGCGGCCGACGATGGCAAGGTCACGGGAGCACACGTATGAAAGCACAATTTCAACAAACACACAGTAAACGTGTCCAAACTTGATAGACACATGCAAATTTCAGACATTGCGACAGAGAATTGTCAGTGTGCGTGTGTGTGTGTGTGTGTGTTCGGCTATAAACTGGAGATAAATAAAAAATAACAACTAATAGATATCGCCGTACTTCCCCAGTTGATTGATACCATTAAGAACTTTTTTTTGAATCTCATTTTCTGGAATGTTGTTTGAATATGCAAATGAAGTACTAATTTATTAAATATACACTCATTTGTATACATTTGCAGAATCTTAATCTGAAGATTGGATAAAACCATAATACAGAAGAAGACAAAACTCATAATTCTTGTTTGATTTTGTTGTCATATTAGAGTTCAAGGTTTTTCCAGTGGGGAATCTGGATTTCTCTTTTTATCTCTCTGTGAATCAGAAAATACTGTCAACAGGCAGAAAACAAACACATTTCCACCGTGTTTTCAAGATGTTGTATAAATCATTGTGAATGAAATACGACCTTCAGAATATGTCAAAGATACAGTTTTTAGTTTTACATATAGCTTTCCCGGTCACACTTTTTCACCATTAACTAACCATTAACTATGACTTTAGTCTCAAGAAGCTCCGAATTTGCTGATGTCAAAGTGGCTGTCTATTCTTTCTCACTGTCTTTACTGAGATTAAAAAGTGGATGTCTGAAAATGTTCTCTGTCTAAACAGTCTGTAACCGAAAGTGTGGATAGCTCCGCTTTACAGTTTCAAACTAAACTAAAAAATGTGGGGGTGATATTCGATGGCAACTTAACATTTGATCCTCATGTTCGTAATACAGTGAAAACATCCAAATTGCGTCCGATGCTGACTTTTTCTGTGGCTGAAAAGAGAATCATCACGTTTGTTTTTTCACAGATTGACTATTGTAATGCTTTGCTGGCTGCAGCATCAAAAGCTACCCTACGTCAATTACAGTTGGTTTAAAATTCAGCTGCAAGGGAGCACATTACACCTATTTTGGAAAAATTGCACTGTCAGTTTTGATTTTAAGATTCTCATGTTTACTTCTAAGGCCTTGAATGATCTGGCTCCTCAATATTTATCAGAGCTTTTAACCTGCGTGTGTTTTACCTTCTTCTGAAGCTGGTCTTTGAAATGTTCAAACAACTCGGCTAAAAACTATGGGCGATCAGGCTTTCTCTTCATTGGCTCCTAAATTGTGGAATTCCCTGCCCTCTGAGATGAGGAATCCCTTAGTATTTTTAAAGCATCCCTTAAAACTCACTTTTTTAGGGTAGCTTTTATGTTATTTATGTGACTACTCTGTTTTTTTATTATATTGGCTTTGTATGTTTGGTTTGTTTTATTTACTGCCTGTATTTTGTGTGTGTGTGCATCTTTTAACTTTATTATTTTCCTATGTTTGTAAAGCGCTGTGAAATGCCTTTTTTTTTTAAAGGCGCTATATAAAATAAAGTTTATTATGATTATTATTATGGAGAGGACTAAAACTGTAAAGTCTCATGTTTGTATAAGAGAAAAACTCTTTAAAGTTATGGTTTGAGATTAAAATCTACACCAATACAAAAAAACAAAACAAAACAAAAACAAAAAACAAAACATCAACGACCCAAAATCTCAAGTTTGACCAATGCATATAAAAAAAAAAAAAAAAAAAAAAAAAAGATTCTGAAGGCGTCTTTCCTTAAATCTGCCTCTCTTAAACGTACAAACCCTCCCTAAGTTTTCTTATAGGGCTGGTGTTAGTCTGGATCATTATAACAGACTAGATGAAGACTATGAAGTGTGTTTCAGTGAAGATGCGTATAAAAGCAGCCGGTGGGACTGTAATCTCAGTGAATCTCAGACGGGTCGGGTTACCGCGGGTGAAGCAAGCGCATAAGGCTAATTTCATAGATTTTCTGTTTGTGTTGGCTGTAGGGAACTTCCTCCTCCTAAGATCATATTTACACGCCACAGCAGCTACCGAATAACAGATTTCCAGCCGCGTGTTTGTCAGTGGAAATCCAGGAAATCCTACGGGCCGAGACGCAGCAGTCTCACACACACACACACACACACACACACACACACACACACACACACACACACACACACACACACGCTCAGACGAGCCTCCCCCTCTGCGGTGCCGTGTGTTTAGTGTTCAGAGAACCGGCCTTTGATAGTCAAGCACACCTGTATTTTCAGCTAGAGACTTCCTCCCTGCACACGCCCCTCTGCTTTGATTGTTAAAGAGCCCTGGCGCCAACACACACACACACACACACACACACTAAACAAGTCTTCATATCTAGGTGAGCGGCTTTCCAGGTTCCCACAGACTCACAGATGTGCGTCTCTCTCTCACACTCATACACAAACACAGACAAAGAGAGAGAAAAGGACACGGATTGTGTGGAGATGTATCTATATCATGTTTGTTCAGCCATGTAAAGCTTTACTGTAAGCTTGAAGGCAATAAAGCTCCTTAAATCTTGAGACAAGCAGAGGAAGGCCAGCAGTGGGACACAATCACCGGAAAACCAATCACACAGCCATAAAACATTTGTGCGAAAGCCTTTTCATTTTCCAAATTAGTTTAACAGTTTACTTTCATTTAATTCTAGATGTTTGTAAACTAGGTTACAGCTGTTGGTGTGGATGATACTTATAGCACACATTTACGGTCTGCACTTAATATAAGTATCTTTAGCTATAATATGTTTAATTTATATAGTACTTTTCCCATGCTCCAGGATACTTCATAAAAGCAGTAACATAACAGACAATCATTACACATAGTCACAAACAGTCAATATAGACACATAGTCAATTAAGTGGACAGTAGACATTTACCCAGTCCAGAAACAGTGGTGAATGCAGGTGCATATCATGGTACAACTGAGTACAAAAGCAGACACTTAGCGTAGCATTGAGTAAAAGACATAGACAATGGGCAATATAAACAAACACACAGAGTAGTAAAAGCAAGGCAGATGCACATAACAAGAATACTCTGAGAAAGCTTTACTGTTAGTGCAGGAGATGGAAAGTGTCTAAAGAAACATAATCATGACTGGTAGTATTGGGTAAACAAGTAGGCTTTAAGTTGTGATTTAAAAGAACCAGGATAAAGCAGCACCTGAGACACCTATCTCTGAAAGGCGAGATAGCAATAACTTACGACAGATGGTATCAGATTCAAATATGTACACAGTAAGTGCATTGCATTAAACCATTAATTTGATTAATGTGTTTTAGTACATAGTACACTGAATAGAAAAAAAAAAAAAAATGGTGTTGGATTTTCATTTAGATTTTGCTTGTAAATATCACAAAAAATTCATACAGAAATTAAACACACAAAATTTAATTTTGAAAGAGAAAGACTTTTTTTAACTCCAATAATCTACTGTGTGTGTGTGTGTGTGTGTGTGTGTGTGTGTGTGTGTGCACATGGATGGGTTAAATGCAGAGCTCAAATTCCAAATAAGGGTCACCATACTTGGCCACACATCACGTCCTGTCCTTTCCTTTCCTTTCCTTTCCTTTCCCAATGCTCTGTGCTGTAAAAATTTACCATGTCAGTAAAACTGCATTGAACTGAATCTGGGGATGACATACATACAGCAGGCATGTAATGCGTATGGCAGCACTATTACATTTTAAAAATCTTCAGTATTTCCATTCACTTGCTTTTTGTGAATTTATTCAACATTTAAGGTTGAAACTGGATTGTTCAAGTATAAAAAAAGAAACTGCTTGTCAGCTTGTTTTAGATGTGTTTGTAAAGACTATTACTCACACAAGAAATGTAGCTATGCAAGTAAAAATTAATCATTTAAATGTCAAGCAAATTATTGACAAATAGGAAACAATTGAATTTTTGGATGGGAAAATGATTGCATTGTTTCCTACAGTCAGTTAATATGTAAGTACATTCAAGCAACCTGTACATCACACTTTAATGTCATTAAAGGGGTCATCGGATGCAAACTTCACTTTAACATATTGTTTGAACATTAATGTGTGTTGTCAGTGTATGTACACATCTACCTTATAATGATAAAAATCCATGCAATGGTTTTGAATTAATCTGTAAAAATAATATCCCCTTTTTCAAATCGAGCCATTCTCAGATGCTCCCACAACAGTTGATTGACATGAGCTCTTACCTCAGACCAGCTGTCACAGTCCAGTAACTTTCCATGTTTTGATGCCGGAGCAGGGATGTAAGTTAGACAAGAATATCTCTGATTGAGCGATTGAGGTGTTGTGTTGCTGGATGTAATAATGAACATAGTGGTCGTCATTTACTCCCGACATCTGAGCCGCTGAAGATGCAGTGGATTATGTTTGTTTGTGAAAGGAATGCGCCTCCCGATCTACATATATCCGTCTATGTTCGCGTGAATCATTCGTGATCCAGCTTCACTTACAGCAGAAGTGAGTATAAGGTTTTTTTTTTATGAATCTCTGCAATTAACTTTCCTAATAACGTACTAGTTAACAAGTTTCGTGGCTAAAGTAAACAGTCTCTCAAAGCAGCAGAGAGTAGAGAGGGGCGGGGCGAGCAGAGCTCATTTGCATTTAAAGGAACAACCCCTTAGAATGAGATGATTTTTGCTGAGCTGATTTTGGCAAGGTAAAAAGTGTGTTGTTTTACACAATCATTGAGAATTTTTAACCAAATTATATTATAGACTTTTCATTAAGACCCTAAAGAATTAGATCAGCTTGTGGAAAACGGACATCCGATGACCCCTTTAAGGACCTGTGTCAGTTTTGAGAGAGCTGACCATCAAGCTCTCAAAGCGCTTTGGGGAAAGAACACGACTGAGCGCTGAAGCTCAGATCATGAGATCATGAAATCTAACCCTCACAGCATCTGAAGTTCAGCTGGACATGTCATGTTTGCGGTGAGATTAAAACTCAAGTTCCGAAGCATTTTAAGAAACCAGAGCTCACGGGAGACACTGTAAGGAGCTGCTGCCATCTGCTGGAAACACACCTTCACTCTTCTGCCACCACTATCCACTTACAGCTATGACACAAATAATACTTTCATTTGTTCAGACTGACTGAATGATCATTTGTGTCGGATGAATCTAAACTTAAGTTAGTTTGTTCTTTTGACACACAGTTTAATCTAAACACACACAAATGGCCTTACACGCCTATGAATCTATTGTTACAGCATTTACAAATGGCAGTCATGCAATAAAAAATCATGAACGTCGAACTTATGAGTCACAAACGATTGTTCTGCCCTTATTTACTTGCCCTCATGTTGTATAAACCTGTGCAGTTTGACCTTCTTACTTCTGAGGAACACAAATGCACACTCTAAATACAGTGCAGTTTTTAAATTACAATATCAATTACAGCCAGTTTGTTTTAGAGTCCCACTCATTGGATCATCGTGTATCTGTTCAGCTATTTGTCTCAGTGCTGTGTCTGAACATTTTAGACAGTGTGGAACAGAGTATGTGAGCGGCAACAATTTCCCCTTCAGGTTCACCGTTTCCCACTCCCCGTTCCACCCTGGTGAAAAAACCAGCATATGCTGGTAGGCATGTTTTGATGCTGGGATGCTGGTTAGGTAGGTTTTGATGCTGGTTTAAGCTGGTCCTTTGCTGGTTCATGCTGGTCCTTGACCAGCAACATGACCAGCAAAAACCAGCAAAGGACCAGATTAAACCAGCATCAAAACCTACCTACCAGCATATGCTGTTTTTTCACCAGGGCACTCCTCGCTCAGCCGCTCCGCCTTCGCTCCGAGGAAATTTACGTATTATTTCAGTATATTTTTAAATATCACATAACATATATTACAATAAAACTTTACAAAATAAAATACTAGGAGAGAAGTTTTGTGGCTTATTGGACCACTAGTGTGCAAACTATTATCTTACCACATTCCTGTCCAGCTTATTACGTGGTTGTCAGCATTAAAAAGTATCATCTACTTTTTTCAATGCAAATTTAGTTTGTAAAGGATGAAAATAATAGTTCATTTTTGTCAGTTATTTCATCTACGGATCGCTGCATTTCCTACAGATTTCTGCTCATTCGAAATCGGATACAGAAGCAGCGCTTTAAGATTACATTGAATCCATTATTGAGGTTGCAACTGCGTGTGTAAATAAGTGTTGTACCGGTTTAAATCATGCTTTCATCCAAAAATATTCAGTATCTAGAAGGAGCGAACAAAGTCCTCGAAAACTATCCTCCTAACCCACTAAACATTGGACGTCGGATAGACGTGCAGATCATGTCTATATTGGGTCCGTCGGTCCATGACCAATTATGGACATCTATTCGACGTCCAAACTAGGTCCACTATTTGGACGTCTATCCATTACCCAACTTGGACGTCATTTTGACGTTCAACATTTGATCTGGGTTTTTTTGGACGTCATTTGGACGTCTATGGCAGTTGCAGTAAATGTGTTTTACAAAATAGAGCCTATCAACATGATTATATATATGAATACAGATTATTTATAAACAAACAAGATTTATTATCTGTATTACTATTTATTTATTTGGTAGCCCATATGTTTTTTTGACATGGAAAAGACGTCACTACGACGTCACATTGCGCAGTGGCAAACCTCCCGCTCATGTATATTGCTGTCATTATAATCTTCACATTCTTTCTGATCTCAGTGATCCATCTATATAACGTGAGTTCTTGCTCAATATGCAGTTATATTACAGGCCGCTGGCATGAATTGTACTCGTGATGGAGCGGTACACTGTCAGAAAAAAGGTACAGTTCTGTCGCTGGGGCGGCACCCTAAGGTACAAAGTGAAAAGGTACGAATATGTACTTTTAAAGTATTAATATGTACCTCAGTATGTACCTTTAAAGTACCAATATGTACTTTCAAAGTACTAAAATGTACTTTTAAGGTACTAATGTGTACTGTTTAGGCAGGCACGTGCACAGGTAGGGCTCAACCTGTGCAGAGCACATGCCCTTTTTGTAATTACACTCGGAAGTGCCCTTTTTTTGAGTTTTTTTTTAAATAAATCAATGCTATTGGTAACCCTTTACGTCTGTTTGTCTTTTTAACAAATATTTAACCAATTAAAGGCATTAAAAAGCGCATCTCTTAGAACCGCTCAAACTGTCAGTCAAACTTCACAACTCCGCCCCCTGAGCGCCGCGAACTTACGTTTCAGCACATCAGTCAGCGTCATAGAGCAGAAGCAGATGAACGTCTTCGTCTTGTAACGGTAAAATATCTTGTTGTTTGAATAAGTGCAACGTTGTCTTTATGAAATAAACACTAGTATGTCTATAAAGGTTCATATAACGCATCACCACACCGGTGTGATGTTGACGTAATGTGATGTCGTCGTTTTAATGATAGACAAATTGCACACATTCGCTGGTCAAAAACCCGCGGTGTAATTGCATTTGAGTTTGACACAAAGCAACCGAGTGATCCTTGTCAGCTAGGTAAAATATATTATAAGATATTTTGATTTTGATTTTATGGCTATCTGCTGAATGTGCTGATGCATGTAAATTACATGATGTAATTTATTAACATTTCATCATATTATATAGCCTATGGTCACACAGCATGGTAGGTTAAAGTTTACGATGCTATTATATTATGCATGTGTTTGCTGGCTAGATTTTTTAAAAAAAATCTAGTATTGTATACTCCCCGCTCGTCTTGACATGTATAAACATAGAAAAACATGGTTTACTACTGTAATAATGTTGTATTAAATAAAAAAAAAAACGTTACACAATGAGAATGAGAATCATCAGGTCACTGTGCATTCTATATATTTTATCATGCAGAATGTAATCTGCATGTATGCAAAGCAAAGAAAAAAAAGAAAATGAACATCTTACACAACTAAATAAGAGAAAGTGCACAACCAATTCACAAACACAGGACAAATAATACACAGACAACCACCCAGGAGGCAAACTGATAAAGCTAACTTTACTATAATATTACTTGTTGTAATTAGTTTTAAAGATACCTTCTATATGTATATATTATATACTAATTAAATATAATATAAGAATATTACTGTGTGTTATTTTTTTGGTGGTGGAGGGTTTTTTTCAGTTTCAGCACATGCCCCTCAAAAGGTCTGTGCACGGCCCTGTGTTTAGGAGTAGGTAAGGTACAAAGATGTACCTTTTCACTTTTGTACCTTAGGGTACCGCCCCAGCGACAGAACTGTACCTTTTTTCTGAGAGTGCAATGAATCCTGAAGAACCATTCCGTTTTTTTTTTTGTTTTTTTGTGAGTGGTTCCAGTTTAATTCAAGTTCTGAAATAAAACACTCCTACAGTCCTTTATAAAAACACAGAAGTGAAAGAAATTCCAGGGCTTCTGTCCAGAGCGGGGGTGATCTTCATACAGTTATCTACACATGCTGCTGTTCTTCAAGGTAAGTCAGTCGATTAGTGATGCTGTCAGAGCTGCAGTATTCCCACCTGGAAAAAAAAGGCATGTGCAATGAAAAACTACTGCAGCTGCAATGCGTTCAAACTAGTAATATACAGCGATGAAAAGGAATTGTCATGAAGGTGGTGATGTGGGATGGAGTAAAAATTATTTTGAAATATATTTGATTACCTTAAAAAGAGTTACACTTCAGCGTCTCCGTTTATTACTGCAGCGCATGGCATTACTTCTATAACAAATAATGCATTAACAGACTTGAACCTTTTGAAGTGATCGTCACATTCATGTGTTTCACCAGCAGAAGGCGCTAAAAACCCAAAAGCTTCTAGCCGTGAATCCAGCGCATTTCTACAGAAAGCCGCATTGCTTCAGCGTGCTTTGTTGTACCGTTTCTATCGCACGCAATGACATCTAGAACTGAACAGCGAAAGTTTGAACATTCATCGCCTACTTGCCCGCAGAATATGAGAGCAATAATCAGCTCTGCCTGTCACAGTCTGCACACAGACGTTTGTGCTTCAGATTCATGAGTGACTTTAAGCCTATTGGCGGAAGACCAGGCTGAAAGTGTAAAGACACCTCAACAAAGGCTGTATCAAACAGCACATTTCTACTACATAACACTTAGAATTTCTCTCAAACAGACCTGGCAGTGGATGTTTAGGAAGTGAAGTACACTGTCAAAGACTGCAAAAAAAAAGCTAAAAACCTGTTAATCGGTCAACAGGAAGCTTCTTTACGATATATGGGGAAAGCTGTAATAGATCAAACCTTACGTGTGATGTCATTTTACAGTAAAGTACTGTTAAATGTACCATCTTTGGAGGTCAGAAAGAGCAGATCATGTTTTAATTTAGAGTGACATTCCCAGAATTATCAGGGTGACACCGCACACATGATGGCATGTGTCACGGTGTCGATTTGTTGTGTGCTTTTCTATAGGGAGGCTTGTGTTATTATAGTGGTTGTCTGTTAAAGATAGAAAACAGATTGTAGTAGCAGCATGGCCTAGATCATTTAGCAGAAAAGAGCTGTTAGATTTATTTTGGGTTTTTATTTTATGACAGTTTTAAACGAAACTAACCTTAAAAAAAAAAAAAAAAAAAAAAAACTAAAATCTACATTAATTTGCAGTGTTTGTGTACAGGAAGTTACTGTATACTAGTTCACAAACACGTTCTCACTACCAACTGGCCACATACTAACGCTTGGTCAGGACCCTTTGGCGTCCCTTTTTGACGCTCAAGGTTTAGTGTCACTTTTGGACGTGCAGGGTCTTCCATTGATTTCAGTTGTTTGCCTTAATTTAATAGTTTGCATGCATTTGTAAAAAAAATATATAAATAATTGTGCATAAATTTATACTTTCTTTGGAGCACCTAAACCCACCCTTACCCTAAACTTACCCACTTCTGAATAATATGAAACACGTAACAGGCAAATATAAGTACAGTCACAGGTATTTATTGCAGAAACTGACCTTAAACAAGCAGTATAAAAGCATTACAAACAAGTCGTGTGGTATTCCGAGTCTTCTGAAGCCATGCGATATCTTTATGTGAAGAAGAGAGTAAAACATAAGGTTTTAATCGCTTAAAATGATCCCGCTCCATTAACGCACTCACATCTCTTTCAAAAAGATACTCCTGAACATTGAATCGGTCACGAGACACAAAAGAGCCAATGGCATTTCACAAACAAGGCTGACGTAACGGAGACGGATTGCGTCTATTCCTCTCACAAATCAATCGTTTTGCCTCGGAAGACTTGGAATATGAATACTTTTTGAATAAATGATGACTGTAGCTGTATCTGCCAGTTACATCTTGTGTTTTATTGACAAACGGTAGGTTTAGGGGCAGGGGTCGGGTTACATGCTCGTGAATGTGTAAATAATGAAATGTAAAAAAAAAAAAAAAACACACACCCCAACATATATGCAATAATGACAATAATATTACCCAATATATAATTTCATCATGACGATAAAATTCCCAGTGTCTTTTGCATCAGCATTATGTCGCCAAGGGCTTCTTATTTAAAGCAATGAAGGACCCTGCACGTCGAAAAATGACGTTAAAGGGTCCTGACCAAGCATCAATATGTGACTGTCACGCTGTCTGTAGAAGGAGACCTAGGACGACAACATATAACAAAAGGGCTTTAATGAAATCCAAAAAGGGGTACATCCAAACAGAAACAGCAGGGAAACACACACCAACATAACTTTAAGGTCCGACGACAAACACAGAACTGAATACAACTTATAAAGGGGTGCTAACAATACAAGGACAGGTGTGGGTGATTAAACAATAATGATTTAACAAGGAATGGAACAGGAAAGACCATATATATGCACTCAGGCGGAGGACGGACTCCCGGGAGGAGGACAACAAACGAAGTGGACAACAAACAGGAGACAGAAGGGTCCAGGGTGGGTCTGACCGAGGGAGGAGCCATGGAGGAGACAGAAGGAATCCGGAACAGGAGGAGCCAGACGAGACCCAGGCCACAGCCATGATGGTGGCCCACGGCGGAGCCGATGTAGGGAGGAGCCATGGTGGAGGAAGGGCTGACGACTCCAGGGGGCCGACTGATGGAGGCGGAGCAGGAGCCCGAGGTGGAGACGGAGAGCTGATGATCCAGGGCGACACCGAGGATCTGGAGGGCCAAGGCGGAGCCCAAGGCTCTGGCGACCGAGGCGGAGCGACAGAGGACTAAGGTGGAGCTGAAGGGAGGGAAGAGCCCAACGGAGCCGGTGGGACGGAGCGACGAGGCTCAGCCGGAGGAGTGGAGTCCTGAGGCAATGGCGGGACGACAACCAACTAAGGCGGAGCCAGAGGGACGATGGAGCCCGGTGGAGCTGGTGGACCGACGGGCGACGGTGGAGACGAGGGAACTGAGAGCTGGGGTGGAGCCGTTGGGTCAAAGGGCTGAGGCGGAGACGAGGGATCCTCCAGCCATGATGCAGATGGAGTCTGGCAGACCCGCGCCGAACCCACCGCACAGATGGTGGACTGAGGGTGAGCAGCGGGGCTGTCAGGAGACAGTGGTGGTGAGACTGAGGCAGCAGGGCCAGTAGGAGCAGATAACAGAGGGAGGGTGGGTGGGAAATCCAGGCAGGCATATTGTTCAGGGCAGGCAGGAAGTTCCACATATATATCCTCAGTGAAATCAATTAAGTCCAGTTCAATTTCTAAATGTCCCAGATCCAGACATTGCTCACCCTCAGCAGTGCAGTGGGCGGTGCTGTCCTCAGCACCCTTTCGTCCCACTGGAACATCCACCGTCGCGGGCATTGTGGCCGGCTCTCGCACCTGGTCAGACTCGATGGGCTCAGGCTCTGTAGCGATCACTCGCGCCGTCACTCCCAGTGGTGATGGCTCTGTCGCTCTTGGCTCTGGCTCGGGCTCAGGCTCCGTGAGTCGGGGTGGTGGTTGGCTGGGCTCTGGGTCATGCTGCGAGACGTCTGCGAGGTGTGGCTGAACGAGTTTGCTGTCCTCCTCCGCTTTGCCCACTGTGAACGTAGATCCGTTCATCCACAGTGAGAAGTTGATGTAACTTAACAGGGTCCAGCAGGGATCTCCATGGGGCATGACGAAGCGGAGGTCATCGTCCAGCCCACACCTAAATCCCTCCATCAAGCAGACGTCATCGCAACTGGCGCGGTGGCAGGTGCCGACAAACGCCTCCACGTAGTCCTCCAGGTCCCTGCCATTCTGGAAGATAAAGATGGTAAAACCTTCCAGAATGGTGTCACCCCTCCTTGGGACAACGTTGATTGAGGCGAGGTTCATGTGGCAAAAAAAAAAAAAACAGGCAAAAACGAAAATAAAACGCGGGGGAACTCGTCTCTAATTTGTAGTTTGGTCGGACCTTCTGTCACGATCATGTGCCGAATGAGCCACCAAGCCACGGCAGTCATGCCAGAGCCCTCCTTAAGGAGCTGGCGTCCATCCATGAACTCGCTGCCTTGTCTGTCCACGAGTCTGCTCCAGAGGTCTCGTCTGACCATGAGTCTGCACCAGTGCCCCCGGAGGTGGCAGCTCCGGCTGCAGAACTTCCTAAGGGGGCGGCGTCCTCCTATGAACTCTCTGCCTGTCCTGCCACGACCATGGAGGCCACCTCTGAACTGTCTCCCTGCCACGTCACAGCCCAGGAGGCCAATCATGAACTCTCTGCCCGTCATGTCATTGCCAAGAAGGCCGGTCCCATACTCTCCTGTCCAGCCACGTTCAAAGGGGCTACCCCAGAACTCTCTGCTCTGCCATGGGGATTCCTGCTCTCCTCTGCTCTGCTGTGGTGGTCGTCTGCTTCACCGTGGAGATCTTCGGACTCATCTGTTCCATTGTTGGGATCTTTGCTCCTGTCTACTCTGCTGTACTGGTCGCCAGCTCCACCCTGGCTCCCTGCTCTGTCTCCGCCAGTGTTCCACAATCTGCCACTGCTCCACGATCCAGGTCCACTTCCTCTGCCTGGACCTGGTTCTCCGTCCCACCCTCTGTTCCCCCACCCTCCTGGACTGTTATTTTTTGAGCACCAGGAGTCGCTCCTAGAGGGGGGGGATTCTGTAACGCCATGCCAGCAGAGGGAGCCCTTGCCCATGTACTGTCTGTTACTGCTCCCTCTGCTTCTTCTTTGGTTACTTCGCGGAGTCCTGTTTGGCATGGGCCTCCTTAAATGGCTGCCAAACAGGACTCCGCAAAGTATTGTTTTGCCTGTGCGGACTCTACCAAGCATTTTCCTTGTTTCTTGCTATTGTTTCCATGTTCATAGTTTTGTTTCCTTGCCATAGTTTTTGCTTTGTTTCATTGCTTGTTTATTTTGTTACTTTGGACTGCTCTCTTAGATTTTGACCTTTTGCATGTTTTTTGGATTACGCTTTTGTCTTGCCCTGGATATTACTGTTTGCTGGTGTCTGCCCCTACCTGTCTTGACCACAATCTTTACAATAAAGCTCGCACTATCCATGCTTTTGACAAGTCCCTTTACAGCTTTAGTTGATGCACTGTAAACTAGCATGAAAAAACAATGAACAACAATGTATTTTTATTAACTAACAAAAATTAACAAATACTGTAATAAATGTATTGTTCACTGTTTGTGTTAGTTAGTACATTAATTAATGTTAACAAATCACACCTTATTGTAAAGTGTTACCACAATTATGCATAACTAAATGACTTTCATGCTTATAAATTACAGAGAAATAGGGATATATACATATACAGCATACAGACACACAGTAAGTGTGTGCTGTTAACAGTTGTGTTTTTACTTTTTGCAAACTGCCATTGACTTACATTACTGTAACTGTAGAGACAGACATGAAAAATGGAAAAAATAATAATAATAATGGCTATGGAATGTCCCCATTTTAAGAGTCACATGCTTGTGTGTGTGTGTGTGTGTGTGTGTGGATTCACTGGCTGGACCGGTTCTGTTCCTCCACAAGTTCAGGACTGAACATCACAGTTCAGACACCATGACATTATTCTATATAATCAAACAAAAGAAATGGTGATGGTAATTACTATCATTATGTCACTTTTCATCAGCCACTTGAGCACATCACTTAAAATGCTGTGACGTGTGATTAACTTCAATGAAGTTACACATAATGAGACATCCGGAGCACCGGATCAAAACCGTACGGCATTTATCTTTACTGTCACATGTGCATGATGTGTACAAGCAGGTGAAGGAAAAGGGATTCATGACGTTTTGTGAGGTTCATGATTAAAACAAGAAGCAAAAAAAAAAAAAAAAAAACGTGCATGACAAAACAGACAGATCTTGCGCACTTTCTCTGAAGTCCTAGCATCATGTTTTAAGGAAAGCAACATACTGAATCTGAGCATTTTCCAGTAAACAAATGATCAGATTAGAAACGCCTGCAGTAAATCAGTGTGAAAACATGCATGGTGCTCAAACCCCGAGACGCTCAGGCTCTGGGCGAAATCCTCAGCAGGTCGAACCAGCTCCGGCTCTCAGCCTCATCCTCGGGCACATTTTTGGTGCTGAGCTCGACAGACTGACATCGAGAAATTGTCAGAATTCACAGGCTAAAGCGGGCAAAAGCGCTGACAGATCATATAACGGCCTGATTGTTGTGTTCCTCTTTCTCTGGGTTTTGTAACAGAAGTGCTCGTCCAGCCCTTAGCGTGAGTATAGGAACCCCGATAGCGCACGTACACCTCGGAGACGTCTATTTGACGTCTGCATTTACATCTGCAATATTTTACTCATCTGCAATACGTCTATAGGACGTTTCCTATCAGATGTCAAATAGACGTCTATTAGATGTCTTTAAGATGTTTATGATTTGGAATGTATGTAAAACTGATATCTTACAAAGGGAGGGACGGGGTGATTTCTGTGTCACGGCGCAGCTCGTGATGTCAGCTTTCCTCTTCGGGAAGGTGAAGATCTTTCTGGTAAACATAAGGCTACACCTAAAAATCCTGGAGGCTTTCCAAAAATGCAGGGTGTGGATGTGTTTGCATTTCATTTGTTGGGTAATTCAGTCCTTTTATTTGTGTGATTCAGCTCCCAAACAGCTGTTAAAATCACAAAGACCTGAAGATCGACATTCCTGGAGAAACCCAACCAGAAACACACACACACACACACACACACACATACAGCAGTGATGCTTCGTTTTAGATGTCAATTCCAGGCCGATGACACGTGTTAGATAAAGATAACGCCTTAATATTGATTCGAAAAAGAACTTTCACTCCACCATCAAGGTTTGAGGTCCATTATTTGTATAAATAACATATATGTGGTGTAATGTCAAGAAAAAACTATTGTGAATACATTCTGTGGCATAGTGGCTTGGGAAATTATTGGAGCAGCAAAAACCTACCATACAAAATACATTATACATGCATTCAAACACAAGGTTAAAAAAAAAAAGAAAAGAAAAGACTACATATTTTCAAGTTTACGAAACCTTTTGAGCTCCAAATATTAAGACATGCAGTTTTCTTGAAACTGCATTAAAGCCCATGTCAGATCAACTGAATGAAAAGTCATCGCAAAGAACTCCAGCCTGCTCTCAATGTAGCTCTCAGTATCTATTAGTCCATAAAACTTACAAGTTTAGTATGTTTTGTACGTACATTTTGTTTGCTTTGTTTGATGCTGGAACGTTCTATTTGGACAGACTGAAACATCCAAAACATAAACATTATTTATTGCAAAGAAACATAAAATACAAATAAGTTAGATCATAAATATATATTTGAATCAATGCACTTTCATCATTTTATCTATGAATGATTTAGAATTTTAAAACTTTTAACCCTATACCACAAACCAAACATAACTGTTTTAGAGCGAATAGAAAAATATATAAATGTAATAGAAATATGCATCCAGCATTAAAAAATGATATTTTGAATTGCTATTTCCAAGCCTAACCGTGGCCATTTCTTCAAAATGTATTCAGTATAAAGAAAAGTATGGCTGTAGTATTGTGTAAGGAACAGAGCAGATGTTAGTAGATAATCTGCAAAAATCGTATCGCGATCCACGCGTTTCTCATTCAAACGTACGTCTGGATTGCGCTGCGCTGATTTTGTGATTTTTATGCTGCATTTGTTGGTGTATTTGATGGTTCTACTGTCCGTCACAACATGGCTCGGTTAGTCAGCAGCACGGTCAGTCATTTTAGGGTTTTAAAGTGTCGTCTTGGTTAATAATATTTAATCGTTTGGAAGGAGTTGGCAGCAGAAATCACACAGAACAGAACGAAACGTTGCCTTTTCTTATTCCGTGACCCAATAATTGTGACGCGTGTGTTCCGTTTTGTTTTTTGATCTAGTTTTCTGTGTTTGACCCAGTTGCTTTTGTTGCCATTTTCCCACCATTAGTTAGTTTCCATGGTTCAGATTAGTTCACACCTGTTTTTGTTCTCCCTGATCAGTTCTTAGTGTGTGTGAGGCCTGTGTTAAGCTTCGGTTCAGTCGCTGCTTTCTGTGTCACCATGTGTTCAGTGTGTCTCGAGCTTTAATGCATTTTGAAAACTGCTGCCATTAGATCCTGTTCATTTCATTTACAACCAGTGTCAATGCTGTGACTTCAACGTTCCGAAGGATTTGTACACATTTGTACATTTGTTTTGTAGATCTAAGTCTTGATGAGTTTATTGGCTTTTAATTAACACACATTATCTACTAAACGTCACTGAACAAACAAAGAGTTGCCATCTAAAAAGGGCAGCTCTTTTTTTTCTAAAAAGTAAAATAAATAACACACACACACACACACACACTGAGAATTTTCCTAAAGTATCTTCTTTTGCATTTAATTTCTGTGTGAACTGTTCCTTTAAGAAGTTGAATGGCCGTACAGCTAGTGACTGTTCATGAAATGTGTGTTGTTTGACCGGAGGGCAGAACGTGATATTCTTGCTGAGCTTCAGAAGATCACAGCCTTCTCTTTCTTTCCATGAGAATCATGACAGAACAACTTATTTAGATTAGATCAGTCATAAACAAAATGCAAAATAAAACAACACACCCTACACTATAAAAATGGTTCACATTCAATTCACTGCGTTACTTGATGTTTCTTAATATTTTTTGTGAAGTTTCTGAGTGAAAAGGGTTTCATTTTTCAGTATGATAGTGAAGCGTACATTATTGCATTAATGTGTATCTAAAAGTAAAAACACTTTAGAATAAGGTTGTTATTATTAGTTGACATAATGTACTAATACATTTCTAAAGGGAACATTGTATTTGTTAACATCAGTTAATATCAGTAAACAAAGATCAATAAATATTATGTAGTATGTAAGTGTTGTATGTCAGTTCCTACATTAAATAATGTTAACAAATGATATATATATATATATATTAGGGCTGTCAAACGATTAATCGCATACAAAATAAAAGTTTGAGTTTGCCTAATATATGCGTGTGTACTGTGTGTAATTATGATGTATATATAAATACACACAAATTAATGTATATATTTAAGAGAAATATGCTATGTAAAAAATATTTGTATGTATATATAATATAAATTATATAAAAATTATAATAAATACATATTCTTGTAAATATTTCTTATATATGTACCTGAATGTGTTTTTCCCTTCCTGATATATGGGAATCCATGCCAAAAAAGCACATCTTACACATTGTAATATTCTAATTAGAAACCGTGTGTGTGTGTGTGTGTGTGTGTGTGTGTACCCAGTATCCCCAAAAGGATAGTAGCAAATTATCAGTAAGATACCAGTAAGTTTTGACCTTGTGGGGACATTTGTGAGGTCCCCATGAGAAAACAGGCGTATAAATCATGCAGAATGAGTTTTTTTGAGAAAGTAAAAGTGTGCACAGTCTCCTGTGAGGGCTAGGTTTAGGTGTAGGGCAATAGAAAATATGGTTTTCACAGTATAAAAGCCATTACGCCTATGGAATGTCCCCATAAAACATGGAAACACAACATGTGTGTGTGTGTGTGTGTGTGTGTGTGTGTGTGTTGGGAGCATCAGAAGGGTCCGAATCTGGGCGGCAGCTGCTTTATCATATAATCAACTCCACCCAGCACTCTCTCTCTCTCTCTCACACACACACACACACACTTTCTGTCATTCACTTGACTGTCAGTCACCTGAGCTGTCAAACAGGTAAGAAAGTCTCTCTGCCATTGTAAGATCTCAAAATTAATATTTTTCCTCAACTTACAAGCATTTGTACTGTTCTAGGTAGCTCTATTCTGTATCTGATTTTTTTTTTTTTTCTTGTTTTTTTTTCTGCAGAAGTCTCTTCTGCTCACCAAGGATGCATTTTTTCATTAAAAATAGAGTAAAAAGTATGAAATATTATTAGAATTTAAAACAGCCATTTTCTCTGTAAATATCTGTTCAAATGTAATTCATTTCTGTGATCAAAGCTGAATTTTCAGCATCATTACTCCAGTCTTCAGTGTCACATGATCCTTCAGAAATTCCAATATGCTGATTTGCTGCTCAACAAATATTTCTGATTATTAGCAATGTTGAAAACAGTTGTGCTGCAGAATATTTTTTGTGAAAACTGTGAAAGCCATTCACTTTTTTTTTTTTTTAAATAAATGAATAAATACTTTTATTAATCAGGGAAGCATTAAACTGATCAAAGGTGTCAGTAAAGACATTTATAATGTTACAAAATATTTCTATTTAAAATAAATGCGCATTTTATCATTTCTATTCATCCGTGAATCCTGAAAAATAAAATGTATCATGGTTTCCAAAAAATGTATTTATAAATAAGCACAATAAATAAACAAGCAAACGATGTAAGATCAAATAGTGTGTAAATTACTAACTGTAAAAGTAGAAATAGTAACAGAAGTGATTATTCTCACCTGGTCTAAATATCAGCTGAACGGGTTTAAACTGGTGCAGATGGAAGGACTAATTATGGATCGTAGCACTCAACATTCACTCTGCTTTCATTCACAACAGAAATGAAACTTGACATGACTAGAAACAACAAATGAGTTACAGAGCATAACTGTGTTACATGTAGAGAGAATGAGCTATGCATTATGACTGATGGACTCATCACTAGTCTGATCAGGGCATGCGATCTACACCATGTGTGACAATATTGTATGGCAGGGCTGCCCAACCCTGTTCCTGGAGATCTGCCTTCCTGCAGAGTTTAGTTCCAACCCTGATCAAACACACCCATCTGTAATTATCAAGTGCTCCTTCAGATCCTAATTAGTCGGTTCAGGTGTGTTTGATCAGGGTTGGAGCTGAACTCTGCAGGAAGGTAGATGGAGTTATAGTACTTCCTAAAGCAGCCGTGGCCTAACGGTTAGGGAGATGGGCTTGTAATCGAAAGATTGTTGGTTAATGGAAAAATGTAATCGAAAGATTGCGGGTTCGAGTCCCAGGTCTGGCAGGGATTGAAGGTGGAGGGAGTGAATAACCAGCGCTCTCTCCACCCTCAATACCACGACTGAGGTGAGTCCCTTGAGCAAGGCACAGATTCCCCCAACTGCTCCCCGGGCACCGCAGCGATAGCAATATGGCTGCCCACTGCTCCGGGTGTGTGTTTGTTCACTACTCACTACTGTGTGTGTGTGCACCTGGATGGGTTAAATGCAGAGCACAAATTCCGAGTATGGGTCACCATACTTGGCCTCACGTCCTTTCCTTAAATATATATACTTCCAACAATATAAAGGTGCCTGTACATTGTCACGCGTAAATGAATATGCTTGAGCACGTATATCTCCCAATGTCTATTTATAACGAGAGAATTCGCGAGAGCGCAGAGTTCAGTCGGCATTCTCTGCCTCAGTCGGCCAGTGTGTTTATAAACTCAACAGAATCGTGTGCGATTGGTTATAATGCGCAACACCGTAAAAACATGTAAAATGAAATATGATGCAACATGAGCAGATATAAATTTAATGCTTTTCAAAGTGTAAATTTGACGCTTTTTCATTTTCCTGTTATTCAATGCAGCCGTCGTAGATTTAGTTGAACTCTGCGTGGGAGTGTTGTTTGAGGTTGGGCCTCCACGGGCAGGAAAATAAATCGGCGGCGCGTATCGCTCGTTCTCTTTTTCGTGTTTTTTGAGTTGTTTGTATAAGAGTGTGGTGTTACCACAGTAGCGAATGGCCTTCTTACACACATTGTAGTCTTCAGTGTTTTCGTTTACAGCCGTAAAATTACTCCACACAGCACGGTTCTTTATGCCAATCCAACACCAGTGTTGGTACCGACATTATGAATGTTATGATCGATCCGCCCACCACTAGTTGCCCAATTCTGATCACTCATGTCTTTTTTGTCTGCAACTTGAATTTGTTGTTTTTGCTGTTGACAATGAAACTGCTTTTCCAAGGGTTAATGTCTGTCTGTTTGGACTCTCATATTTGCTGGTTCTCCTTTGCTGTATTTGTCTCCGGCTGGGAAATTGATTCATTTTTATAATTTTATCTTGTCATAAATATTTCAGTGAGGTAAAATGGTCCTTATCAGTCTTGGTGTGGACATGGCAATAAAATCCTATCCTTGGGTGTTGTTGTTGGCATTTTTTTCGTTCATAGTGTGCAGGAAAATGTCAGCTCAGTCTGGTAACACTGCTTTGAGGATGTATGTTTATTTCACACTGTATACAAAAGCAAAAGATCTGCTAATCGTGAAGGGCTAGAACTGTTTTTGCAGAACTCTGCGTTTAAAGCAATGCTAACCACCAGCACCACTTAGCTGAGCTTAAAAGCCTGGCTTAAAAAGAGAAACCAGGGTTAAGCACAATGTGAGAGGTCCTCAATACAAACTATTCTTAAAGCGGTGTTCAGTTTATGTTTCCCATCAACTTCTAGGGCCTCTAACCTCTGCATCGGAGCACAAAAATGATATATCATTTTAGAAGCAATGCATTCTATTGAACTACTAATATAATGATGAATGTGAAAGCACATCGAATTAGAATGTAATGCATATTCACACATTTTTACAGTGTTATGTTGAATAATAAATCTGTTTTTACCCTTGCAGCATAAATGATGAACTGAGAAAAAGATGCGACAAGACATCATGCTTGGCAGACTGATACTGCTGTCTGCCCTTTGTATGGGTGAGATACATACACACACACACACACACACACACACACACACACACACATTATCCTTGTGGGGACTCTCCATAGGCACAATGATTTTTATACTGTCCACACTGTATTTTCTATCCCCTTACCCTAACACTAGCCCTAAACCTAACCCTTACAGAAAACTTTCTGCATTTTTACATTCTCAAAACAAACTCATTCTGTATGATTTATAAGCTTGTTTCCCCATGGGGACCTCGATTTAGGTCATCACGATGAAGTCCCCATGAGTCTGTGTATTCAGGTTTAGGTCCCCACTAGAAACAAGACCACACACACATGTGGTACATGTGGTTTACAGGGATGGTAATGATGGTTACAAACTGTATTTTCTACCCCCTTACCCAAACCCCACACCACACACACACACGCACATATTCTTATCAAGGTCACATGCATGAATGGACACAAAACACAACAACAATACACCTACAATGTTATCAACACGGTAATATCCTTGGAAAAGTGTGCTGATCGTGGTTACAGTGCATTTATGAGATCTTTTCAACTCGGCTGCACTTCAGTTATTCCAGCTGAAGACTGCAATCTGCTCAGCATGGATCCTTATCTCCTCATAAAGATGAATTTCACAGACGTCTTTCATCATTACTCTATATGTCCCTGCATGTGTGCTCTTTGCCTTCTTATGGTAAATAGCGCACACTGTAATGCACATAGCCTGATTTGTGCGTTTTGTGGAAAAAACAATTGGGAAATTCTTCGTCTGTTGCTGCTTTGCATGTTTCTCTCATTTCTAATAAACACTTAGTGCTGACCCTGCATTTCCATAACTAGTCTTAAAGCAGTTTAAAATTTGAATTCCTTAAAAAAAAAAAAAAAAAAAAAAAAGAAAAAACAGAAGAAGAAAAAGAACAACAACAAGAGTATCAAGGACAGGTTAACAAGCCAATCGACGCAAACATATCATTATACGCTCACATCCCTTCAAATTTCTCCACAGCAACAGCCACACAAACAACTACAGCCGAATCTCAGAGTGCTGTATCACAGAAGGAAACAGATCAAATGACCACTGTTACACCGACAACTGAAATGACGGATGGTTTGAGCAAAACAACAGAGGCACCAAACACCACTACCAATGCAGCATCTGCAGAAGCGAAAATGACAGCAGAAGCTCCAACGCCAACAACGGCTGTATCCACAACACGTGCAGAACTAACAACCGTGAGCGCTGCAACAACTGAGGCACCAAACACTGCGATTTATACAACAACTGCAGGAACAACTGATGTGCCTACGACACCTGAAGCTTCAACAAGGACTGCCAGTGCACTACACACAGCACCGGCGACGTCCATCTCTGCTACATCTGCAGCTGTTGTAGCACCAACAACTTCTGATGGTATAACAACCACAACACCTCTAACTACTAGAGAACTGACTGCAGCTGCGTCCTCAAGACTAACTAATACTGCTGGTGCAACACAGACGTCTAGTGATTTAACATCTGCAACATCCACTTCCCTGAACATCCCTGAAACTATTGAAACAACAAGCAACATCCCTACTACATCTGAAACACAGACAATGAATGTTCATCCAACAACATTACCACAAACTACTGCCAATGCAAAAACTGAAGCAAAAACAAATACTGTCTCAGCAACATTTGGAGAATCAAGTGCACATCCTCAAACACCAACAGTTTCCTTCCCTGCAACAACTGAGAGAGTCATTTTCACAATGACTTCAACACCTGGCGATCAAGCAAGACTTTCAGAAATAACAGCTAGTATCTCTACAACACCTTCAGAACAAATGACTGTTGGTGCATTGCGAGAAGAAACACAGATTACCACTGATATGGCATCTGTGACATTGACTGCTACATTCCCTGGAAATTCTGAAACGACACCAAATGTCCGTACTACACCTGAAACACACAGCACTGCGGTTAGTAGTACAGTGTCAACAGCAACAGCAGTTCATCTTACAACATCTGCATTGCCACAATCTACTGGCAGTGTGGAAACTGAAGCAAAAACAACAAATACCATGATGACAACAAATGGCGTGTCAACAATTGGTGAAAGTGCACCACCTCCAACGCCGGCAAATACCTTCTCTGCTACAACTGAAAGAGCAACGTTTGCTGCGACTTCAACACCTGCCATTCACACAACAGCTGTAGAAAACGCAGTGAGTATCTCCACAAAAACTGTTGGTGCAACACAAGAACCACAGAGTACTGCTGATGTAAGGTCGACCACTATCACTAGAACATCGGAGGAACCAACCACTACATTGCCTGAAACTTCTGAAACAAGTAATGTTCCTACTAGACCTGAAACACAGACAACTAACAGTCATCTTACAACATCTGCATTGCCACAATCTACTGGCAGTGTGGAAACTGAAGCAAAAACAACAAATTCCATGATGACAACAACTGGTGTGTCAACAATTGGTGAAAGTGCACCACGTCCAACACCGGCAAATACCTTCTCTGCTACAAGTGAAAGAGCAACGTTTGTTGCGACTTCAACACCTGCCATTCACACAACAGCTGTAGAAAACGCAGTGAGTATCTCCACAAAAACTGTTGGTGCAACACAAGAACCACAGAGTACTGCTGATGTAAGGTCGACCACTATCACTAGAACATCGGAGGAACCAACCACTACATTGCCTGAAACTTCTGAAACAAGTAATGTTCCTACTAGACCTGAAACACAGACAACTAACAGTCATCTTACAACATCTGCATTGCCACAATCTACTGCCAGTGTGGAAACTGAAGCAAAAACAAATACAGCGTTTGGAGAATCAGTGATTACTGAAAGTGCACCACCTCCAACACCAACAGTTTCCTTCCCTGCAACAACTGAGAGAGTCATTTTCACAATGACTTCAACACCTGGCGATCAAGCAAGACTTTCAGAAATAACAGCTAGTATCTCTACAACACCTTCAGAACAAATGACTGTTGGTGCATTGCAAGAAGAAACACAGATTACCACTGATATGGCATCGGCGACATTGACTGCTATCACTGAAACCTCTGAAGAACCAACCACTACATTCCCTGGAAATTCTGAAACGACACCAAATGTCCGTACTACACCTGAAACACACAGCACTGCGGTTAGTAATACAGTGTCAACAGCAACAGCAGTTCATCTTACAACATCTGCATTGCCACAATCTACTGGCAGTGTGGAAACTGAATCAAAAACAACAAATACCATGATGACAACAAATGGCGTGTCAACAATTGGTGAAAGTGCACCACCTCCAACGCCGGCAAATACCTTCTCTGCTACAACTGAAAGAGCAACGTTTGCTGCGACTTCAACACCTGCCATTCACACAACAGCTGTAGAAAACGCAGTGAGTATCTCCACAAAAACTGTTGGTGCAACACAAGAACCACAGAGTACTGCTGATGTAAGGTCGACCACTATCACTAGAACATCGGAGGAACCAACCACTACATTGCCTGAAACTTCTGAAACAAGTAATGTTCCTACTAGACCTGAAACACAGACAACTAACAGTCATCTTACAACATCTGCATTGCCACAATCTACTGCCAGTGTGGAAACTGAAGCAAAAACAAATACAGCGTTTGGAGAATCAGTGATTACTGAAAGTGCACCACCTCCAACACCAACAGTTTCCTTCCCTGCAACAACTGAGAGAGTCATTTTCACAATGACTTCAACACCTGGCGATCAAGCAAGACTTTCAGAAATAACAGCTAGTATCTCTACAACACCTTCAGAACAAATGACTGTTGGTGCATTGCAAGAAGAAACACAGATTACCACTGATATGGCATCTGTGACATTGACTGCTATCACTGAAACCTCCGAAGAACCAACCACTACATTCCCTGGAAATTCTGAAACGACACCAAATGTCCGTACTACACCTGAAACACACAGCACTGCGGTTAGTAGTACAGTGTCAACAGCAACAGCAGTTCATCTTACAACATCTGCATTGCCACAATCTACTGGCAGTGTGGAAACTGAATCAAAAACAACAAATACCATGATGACAACAAATGGCGTGTCAACAATTGGTGAAAGTGCACCACCTCCAACGCCGGCAAATACCTTCTCTGCTACAACTGAAAGAGCAACGTTTGCTGCGACTTCAACACCTGCCATTCACACAACAGCTGTAGAAAACGCAGTGAGTATCTCCACAAAAACTGTTGGTGCAACACAAGAACCACAGAGTACTGCTGATGTAAGGTCGACTGCTATCACTAGAACATCGGAGGAACCAACCACTACATTGCCTGAAACTTCTGAAACAAGTAATGTTCCTACTACACCTGAAACACACAGCACTGCGGTTAGTAGTACAGTGTCAACAGCAACAGCAGTTCATCTTACAACATCTGCATTGCCACAATCTACTGGCAGTGTGGAAACTGAATCAAAAACAAATACAGCATTTGGAGAATCAGTGATTACTGAAAGTGCACCACCTCCAACACCAACAGTTTCCTTCCCTGCAACAACTGAGAGAGTCATTTTCACAGTGACTTCAACACCTGGCGATCGCTCAACAGCTATAGAAAAAACACAGAGTATCTACGCAAAAACAGCTGTTGGAGCAACACAAGAAGATTCAACTGCTGTCACTAAACCATCCTCAGAACCAACCAATACATTGCCAGACATCTCTGAAACGAACGAATCACCAAGTGAATCAACACCTTCAAACCCTCCAAGCACTGCAGCACAAAAACATACTGAAGCAGCATCTCTATTCCATACAAACCCCACAGATCTAACTAATTTCTGGATCAGTGAGTTATACATGTGCACAAACATTCACATTCCACACAAATACACACTGAGCATGAAAGAAATATATGATTTTAATAATTACAAAAAGATTAATAAATAAATAATAATAATAATAATAATAATAATATGTCTTAGTTAGCCACCTGAATATATTTGCATCCCCTAACATTTTATCATCGAACATATTTCCAAACTGAATGTGTTTCCTGTTAATTCATAAGTGGTTTCTCAAAGATGGCACTGTCTGTATTTTCTTCTCACCCTTCTACAGCAACATCTGCATCTCTGGGTAATGCACAGGTGAGTCAGGAGAAACCCAAAAATCATTTTCATATTTTATATTTTTATCATTTATATATTTATATTTCTTTCTTGTTCAAACAAACCATTCAATATCATAATATGAAATACTAATCAGAACTTCTATATCATTTGCTTTTTTCAGTGCAACTCAACACATTCAAATGGTGAGATTATTAAACGGCCTTACTTTAACAATGTCTTGTGCATGCATGACAGTGACATTATAAGATACAAAGATACAAAACTCAGTATATAAAGTACGTATGAAGGGGATCTGAGACAGAATAGTACATAAATGGAAAAACAAATTGCGTTCTGTCAAGGAGACCAGTTATAATAAAGTGGTGCCCTCTAGTGGATAGGTTCAGATACACAAATTAAGTTTAACATTTCCATATTAAAGGAATATTCAGCTCTATTTGCCTTATATTAATTATTAAGTAATGTAAGGCAATCTGAGACAATCTACCTTATGAACAGTTTAATGTAACCTTATATTTATTTGTTACCACCTACATCCCAGTACATCCCGGCATCTCATTCTGTTCTATTGCTTTTCTATCATCTGTAGCTGTATATACAATTTATATATATATTTATATATTTTTTAAAACGTATATTTCAATTTTTGTCTATTTATATTTATATATGTGTATTTGGTTTTTTGTTTGTTTGTTTGTTTTTTCTAATCTTATTTTTATTGTCTGTGTGTTGTCGTCTCTGTGCACTGGAAGCCTGACACTAAAACAAATTCCTTGTATGCGCAAGCATACTTGGCTTTTGTATAGCAATGTATATGCAGTTATTAGAGGGGGAGAGAGAGAGATTAAACGTGTGTGAATGCCTGCTTCTGTACTAATAGCGAATCTTTAAGTTAAAATGGCATGTAGCTTTTCAGCTGCGAAACTATTTTATTTATTTTTTTTTTTTAATAACTTAGCGGGGCAGCAGAAATTTTAAAAGCCGCATACAGAAATGTAGTAATTAAATCTTCGGGAAACACTGCAGGTGTCATAATTAGACTAAGTTACATATTTAAAGGACGAATTCATCGCGTAGAGTGCTGGCGTACAGGCAGATCATCCTTTCATGTTAATTTTGATGATGACATGATGATGTTCCAGTATGTGGAGATCTTCACTTTGTAAAGAGTCCACCCTTTTTCTACAGTTTACAGGCTGATTTACTGCGCTCTCATTGTCAGAACAGCGGCGCGCTGATCGGTTCATCATAGTCCAATCGAGACGTGAAATAATTTTTTCTTTTGATCCTATGCATTTCAGTGAAATGTAAATTAAATTAATTAAATTAATGATTCCATGGTGTCCGATCAGAACATTAATATGTATTTTTAAAATGAGCACTTGTGTTTTTACTGGAGTAATACTTCATATTGATTTCATTGCACGCGCTACTTACTCCCGTGTGATATAATGAGCGCAGCTTTTACAGCAGGCTACAAATACGTTTCCTACCATATAAATACATACAAACAAATAGAGGGTATGCATTGACGCAACACGCCCCCTCAGCCGGGCTGAGTGGCAAAAGAAGCAGCTGCCTGAATGGATTTAATAGGGAAGCTGCGAAAACGCGAGTAAAACAAATCGATAATCAGTTAAAACCAAAGGCCGTGTTGCGTACAGCTTAACAAATATCCAGTGGTCCATGGAATATACAGCCAGGAATCGTGTTTTCTTACATTTAAATGTGCCTGATTTCAGCGCCGGGGAAATAAATAAAGCAAATTTGCCTGTCAACGCATTTTGTAAATACTAAATAGGTTGGTCTGAATCTGGGTGATCAACTATATCAATGTTATATTTATTGTCATATCGTCCAGCCCAAAAAACTGCATTCATGCATTCATGCATTCACATGCATTCACGCCCCATTCAGCACAAGTACAGCAGCACGCCGCAGACTTTCGCGCTGCACTTATTAGATTGTATTTTATTAACGACTTCACCTACCCCAACCCTAAACCTTCCCCTTACAAGAATGCAAAAACAGTAATTATTATTGTACAGTGTGACAAAATATGCCCAGCTGACGAATCTTCATACCATCTAGCCTTAACCGCTCTACTCTACATCCAGTCCTGCTTGGGGCGGTAATGCGCCATAAAGCTGGTTCGCGCACCGAAAAACCTTTGTAGAGGAAGAAGAGGATAAAGCGAAACCCGCTCAACCAGTAGAGGAGGCGGAAAAAAAAAACACCAACCCTCTTCTGACACGAAATCTGCTAGTGTCGCTGTCGGACAGCTCTTAGCCTCAAAAGACTGTGGGAGGTTTCAAGCAAGGCCACAAAATTATATGTCAAAATACTTTACATAAAACAGATGAAAATAAAGAAGTAAGAAATATAGTATAATAAAAAATTAAAAAGATTAAATGATAATAAACGATTAAAATTAAATGTTACAATAGAAAATATATTTGAAATTTGATTAAAAAAAAATAGAAAGGAAAGGAATACTAAATGAAATGATACATTGTAATCAGTAAAATGCAGCACAGTCAGTAAATGCACAGCTAAATCGGAGTGTGTTTTAGACAGATTCATTAAGCCTGTCTGCAGTGATTTAGGCCCTAGGTCACTGAGTGATTTGTAAACCAGTACAAACTCCTGTATGAGCTGGCCATCACATTAGTAGTTTAGCAGCAACATGTACCATTTCTAAAAGATCTGTTTCTATACCAGTTCAACATGCTTTTAAAAAGAATGTCACATTTTGTATAGTCAGTACCTGTAAACTAATAAATAAATATATATGGTTTTCCTTAGAAACAGGAACATGCAGTTTAACTTCTGAGTGAGTATTCTTCTTAAATAACATTAATATGCAGTACCTAATATTTAGCTTATAGATTTCAGCCAGATATATTTCATTCCCACTGCTACAGAGGAAGCAGCAATCAAACTCTAGACAGCTGTGATCTGAAGAATCTGAAAAACTTCAGCTCTCTGGTGAGTGATCTCTCTCTGCTTTCTACACAGTCCTCTCTGCTTATCAAATGATGCATTGTGTTGATGTAAACTGATATGTGAGTGACTAATATACTGTTACTTAGTAATGAAAATAAATCAACGATAAGAATAAAACGTGTGCTTTTTAAGAGCGACAGTACATTTTACATGGATTAAAATGAGTGGATTAAAGAGTGACACAGTTTGCAAATGCCAAAACAACCAAATTTCTGAAACTTCCTGGCCTTGTTTTTTTTTTTTTTCTTTTCAATTAATTAATATATTTATTATTTCTGTAGAAAGATAAATATGTATAGTGATGAAAGCCAAAGTATTAAAATGTCATGGGTGGATATTTACTAAGCAATCCACTATTTTGTAGAGGGGGGTCAAAAAGACAATTTTCACCTGAGTTTTGCAGCCAAATTACAGGAGGGTAAAAATGACATCAGAAAGATGGCAGCATCATTATATTATTTTTTACACAGTGATTAGTAGTAAAGTACTCAAGATATTTTAACATGCTTCTAGGTTCTCATTCTTAATAAACTTTCCTTTTAAATTCTTCATTTCAAAAAGGGGCAGTCATGGCCTAATGGTTGGAGAGTTGGGCTAGTAGCCCAAAGGTCGCTGGTTCGCAGCGCTCTTTCCACCTTCAATACCATGACTGAAGTGCACTTGAGCAAGGCACTTCAGACCCCCAGTTGCTCTCAGGGCACTGGAGCAATGGCTGCCCTGTTCATAATGTGTGTGTGTGTGTATGTGTGTGTGTTCACTTCTCACTGCTGTGTGTGTGCACTCATGATGGGTTAAATGCAGAGGACCATTTTCAAGTATGGGTCACCATACTTGACAGTACGTTGTCACTTTCACTTTTTTTTTTTTTTTTTTTTTTCTTCACTTTTTCCAAACCCAAGGATGTTCCTGATGGTTTTGGTGCTTTAAACGCACTGACTGAGGAGAACGCACACAACACAGACTTTGTTCAGTCATGGGTGTGTGTCAGACTTATTCCAGTACTCCCGTTCATCACCACAGACTTCGTATCCAACATAAGCAAGATATCTTTTTCATGTGTCAGCTACCAGGCAATGTATGAATCAAAATTTTAAATACACTGTTATTACATAGAAGCCAACTGAAATTGTTGCTAATCTGTAAACATTTTTTGCTAAATAGAGTCAAAACACTCAGTCAGCAGGTGAATTTGATCAACGGAACATCAAAGTCCTCTATCTACAGCCAATTCATTCAGCCATTCTTGTCAAGACAACTTTCAGGTGTGGTAAAAATGTTTTAAGGTTTTAATTATTCAGTTTAGTTAGCAAATTAAAGAGATACAATGAAGACCTGTAAATACATGAAAGTTCACAATGCAGTGTTCCTTTGATTAATTCCCCTAATGTTTTCTGTTCGATCCAGATCCTGCATGTCTTTCTGGCATT